>CAWUFW010000043.1:5270000-6470000 GCA_963921515.1 Calotriton arnoldi | reverse complement strand
TAACTGGAAGTCTACTGCTGGTATTGAAAGTGATTGTTTCAGTCTGCATGTCAGAATTTTCTAATGAAATAGAAGAGGATTTGAGATCTCACTTAAAACATGCCCTAAATTTTCTTTCTGCAGCACTAACCATAATTTCTATGGCAAAATGAACACCCTCATTTTGTTCCTTTTTAAATTAAATGTTTTAAGTGTTACCAGTTTATTCCAATCAAGATGGCTTCAGGTGTGCCATACTTTTGTCATAAGTAAGACTGTTAGCGCTCTAGTTATTCTTTAGAACACTCTGGGAAGCTGCAGTAGAACACAAAGGCATCAACTGACAGGCTGCTCCTGTTGAAATATAACAGGAAGATATTTGAGATCTCACTTAAAACATGTCCTAATTTTTCTTTCTACAGCACTAACCATAATTTCTATGACAAAATGAACCCCCTCATTTTGTTCCTTTTTAAATTAAATGTTTTAAGAGTTACCAGTTTATTCCAATCAAGATGGCTTCAGGTGTGCCATACTTTTGTCATAAGTAAGACTGTTAGCTCTCTAGTTGTTCTTTAGAACACTCTGGGAAGCTGCAGTAGAACACAAAGGCATCAACTGACAGGCTGCTCCTGTTGAAATATAACAGGAAGATATTTGAGATCACACTTGAAACATGTCCTAATTTTTCTTTCTACAGCACTAACCATAATTTCTATGACAAAATGAACCCCATCATTTTGTTCCTTTTTAAATTAAATGTTTTAAGTGTTACCAGTTTATTTCAATCAAGATGGCTTCAGGTGTGCCATACTTTTGTCATAAGTAAGGCGGTTAGCACTCTAGTTGTTCTTTAGAACACTCTGGGAAGCTGCAGTAGAACACAAAGGAATCAACTGCCAGTCTCTGCCCTTGTTGGATGTACATGTTTTACTGAGAATGTCAGACTTCATTCTCACATGACTGAGAAAGATAATGTGAATTTACAGAAAATATGCTCTCATTTTAGCTTCTGGAGCACCTTCCAAAACTGTATGGGACAAGCATGTGAAAATAGTTTTCTCTCAAACATGATTCATGATATCCCAGCAGAAGGTTTTTCACAGGGTAAAATCACCTTAGAACACACCACAATTCCTGAAATTAGTATGGTACCATCAACAAATGAATTCGAATGTAACTAAAGTCTGTAATCACCCTTTATAGTTCTCCTTTTGGTAACCCTCAAAATCTTCGATTCACTACAATGCATTTCAATGGGGTACTATCATTTATATTGGTCCCAAGATGGCTGCCAGCAATTCCAGGATGAAGTGCTGACAGCCAATCAGATCTCACGATGACATGTGTGGTTAGGCTCCGCCCAGATATATATGTGTTTTCTTTTTCAAATTTCTCAGGAACTACTGAACGGATTTACACCATTTAAGCAAAAGGCACGACTCTGAACCAAGGGCTACCTTTTTCCCAAATTTGGTGTAATTCCGTTCAGCAGTTCGGGCTGCAGCTGCGATGAAAGGTTCCTATGGAAAATTGCATGGGGGAAACACGTTTTGGGACCCCTCTTTTTTCTCGGCCCCCGCTTGCCGAATCACCCCGAAACTTTCAGGATAGGAGCAGACCGGAGCAAGCCATAAGTTTTGAAAATTTTGCAAAGATTCGTCAACCGGCGCCAAAGTTATTTCAAATAGAATGTTGTGGATTACCTATGGAAAATAGGTCCTAACTATAACTATCTACTGGCGACCGCCAGTAGATAATACACAAAGCAGCATAACACACATATATATATATATATATATATATCCATATGAAAACTGCTCAAAGTAGGAAGCCCCACACATATATATATATGTTTTTCTTTGTCTAATTTATCTATGTGAATTTGTTAAATAATGTATTTTTATTCGGTATTGTAGGCGATTAGGGGATTTAGGTGAGTAGAGTATTTAATTCTATTAATTTGTTTTATTTTTCTTATTAAGAAATTTTACATTTATTGTAGTTGGTTTTAAATTAATTCATGTTATTTCTTTTCGGGGTTGGTGGTTATTTTGGGGTAATGGGTGGGTAATTTGTTACATTATATATTTAATAATGTTGCGAATTTACTATATTTTAAAAATGTAAATGTAGGCATGGTATTTATAGTTTGGGTTTTATTTTGGAGATGTACTATATTTTTGTGTACACAAATACATGTATTTCTTAATGCAAATATATTTTATAGAATAATTATATTATTAATTTATCTTAGTTCATTATTTTACAATCATATATTTTATACAAGCAATTGTACATTTTTTAAGTTTAAAATGATATTTAATTACATGCATGTAGTATTTTAAATATATATTGCCTTTTCCAATGTCTACATTTTGTTTTTTGCTATTTTTGCTATTTTTAATGTTAATTTCAAAAGTCTATATTATTGTTATCTATTTTTTGGGACAGATATTTTTAAACTTTAGATATTTTTATATAATGATATTTTGGATTCAATATTTTGGTTATTTTAATTATAGATATAGGGATGTCTATGTTATGTTATGTTATATATATTTATAACGCGCACAGATACTCGGCAGAGTGTCCCGGCGCGTACTTGAGAAAAGGAAACATAGGTCAGAGCAGCAGCTAGAAGAGAAGGGTTTTTAACTTTTTCTTAAAGATCACCGGATCCTGGATGCCTCGCAGCTCCAGGGGCAGTGCATTCCAAGCCAAAGCAGCTTTCCGCACAAAGGAGCTCCCACCAAGCCTTTGGCGGTTGAACCTAGGGGTCTGCACCAGAAGTTGAGAAGAGGAACGCAACTGTCTTACTGGGTTGTAAAAAGCGAATCTCTTCTGTAGGTAGATAGGTCCCAGGCCATGGAGAGCCCTATGGGCAATGGCCAAAGTTTTAAATTTTATTCGGGACTCCACTGGGAGCCAGTGCAAAGAGCGCAAATGAACGCGCACACTACACCTGCTAGACAAACCCAGCAGGAGTCTGGCAGCGGAGTTTTGAACTACCTGCATTTTATTCAAGAGGTAGCCGGGGATGCCCACATAAAGTGCGTTGGCATAGTCCAGGCGGGACAAAATCAAGGCGCGGACAGCAGTTTCTTTAGCAGGTCTTGGGAGGAGAGGAAGAAACTTCCTCAAAGCTTTCAGAGTGCCAAAACAGGTCCCAGCCAGCTTCTTAACCTGGGTTGAAAAGGTCAGGTTCTCATTGAACAAGACCCCCAGAATTTTTGGGGCGTTACCCATTGCACTAGGCAAAGGGAAGCCTGGGGGCCATAGCCTCTCTCTGAAATTGGCAGGAAATACGCCATACATGAGAACCTCTGACTTCTCTTCATTACACTTCAGATGCACCTGAGCGAGCCAGTGAAAAACAGAGGACAGACAGTGTTGAGCAGAGAGGACTGAGTCATCGTCCCTTCCCCAAGAAAACAGAAGCTGGGTGTCATCAGCGTAGGCCATCACCTTAGCCCCTAATGTCTCCGCTAAATAAACCAGCGGGGTGACATAGATGTTAAAAAGAAGGGGACTAAGGGATGCCCCTGCGGGACACCTGTGGCCACCCGCTGGGGCACAGAGACACACGGTGGAAGCCAGACCTGCTGTGTGCGGCCTTCCAAAAAGGACCTGATCCAGCCCCAGACAGACCCGGATATGCCAATCTCCGAGAGGCGATCAA
This sequence comes from Calotriton arnoldi, assembly GCA_963921515.1. Taxonomy (NCBI): domain Eukaryota; kingdom Metazoa; phylum Chordata; class Amphibia; order Caudata; family Salamandridae; genus Calotriton; species Calotriton arnoldi. The sequence goes on along the minus strand of CAWUFW010000043.1, from coordinate 6,466,339 downwards.
GAAGCAGGGAGTGGGGCACTGTATCGAATGCCGCCGAGAGATCTAGCATAACCAATGCGGCTCTCCCGCCGGCATCCAGACACTCACGGATCGCCTCTGACACCTCTAGCAATGCCGATTCCGTGCTATACGAGGCACGGAAGCCAGATTGTGCCGGGTGTAGCAAACCCGATGCCTCGACAAAATTGGTGAGTTGATTTGTAACCACCTTCTCACAGACCTTAGCCAAGCTTGGCAAAAGCGAGATTGGGCGGTAATTTCCAGGAATCAACGGGTCAAGGGACGGCTTCTTGAGGAGAGGGAGAATTTGTGCCTGCTTCCAGGACGCCGGGACAAGAGCCTCCCACAAAGACATGTTAAAAATTTGATTAACTTCGGGATTGATGATGTCCGCCGCAGCGGCCAGAAGTCTCGCAGCACAGGGATCAGTTGGAGAGCCCGACTTCAAGGCCTTAAGAATTTTAAGAGAGCAGGACAGATCTATAGGCGCAAAGGTTGACAGCGTATTAGCAAGGCCAGCTGCAAGCTGGCCAGACAGGGAAGCCGTAAGCGCCGTGGTACAGGAGGAGAAAGTAGCTTGTATAGTGCAAATTTTGTCCAAAAAAAAACTTTGCAAGAGTATTACACCAGGACTCCGAGGCTGGCGCGAGCCTGAGCACTGGGAGACATAAAACTTTGCACAATGGAGAAAATTTCTTTTGAATTGTTGTTGGCCTGGTCGATACGTGTAGTAAAGTATTTGCTTTTAGCGACCGCTATGGTGGCGTAATAGCTTTTTTGTTTGGATCTGAGTGAGTGTTTCGCCATAGGACAATAGCCACTGGAGCACCATGCTCTCTCCAATCTTTTACATTCATGTTTCAGGGCTTTCAACTCTGGAGAAAACCAAGGTTTGGAGGGGGAATCTCTTGCCAGCTTGGGCCGGCACAGTGCAGATAGAGCGGACACCGAGTCAGAGATCCAGTCAGTAAACCTGGACACATTCCCCTCCAAGTCTTGCTGAAAAGAAGGCCGAGAGGCAGCCAAAGTGCTGATAAACTGGAGAGGGTCAATTTTACTAAAAGTCGGAGGGCGATGGCAGCAGACCAGCCGGGCGGGCTGGGTGACTTCCCAGGAAAAACAGATGAGGAAATGATCCGACCAAGAAACAGGCGCCGGCTTGACCACCTGAATAGGGAAATTGGAACAGATGGGGTCTAAGGTATGGCCCCCTTGATGGGTAGGATGAGTAACCCATTGAGAAAATTGAGCTGATTGAAGGGAGTCAAGGAAATCAGCAGAGTCTCCAGCCTCAAGTTGATCGAGGTGAAGATTCACATCTCCCAGAACCAAGTAATGGGAAAAAACGCAGTGCTCGCTCAGCCACCACGTCCCCACAAGATTTAAGAAAGGCACCAGCCGGACCAGGGGGACGGTAGATGAGGGAGCCACCTAATGTGAAATGGGCCGAAAACTGCATGCTGAAATCCAAAGCCTCACACTCGCCCCAAAGGCTGGAAGTTTCGCTATGGAGAGCCCAGTTATCCCTGTGCAGAATGGCCAGGCCACCCCCTCTGCCAACTGGGCGATCCACACGATGAAGCTTATAGCCAGCAGGTGTAGCCAGCGCAACAATGGGGTTGGATGAGGAGTCCAGCCAAGTCTCAGTGACAAACAGCAAGTCTAATCAATTGTCAGAGACCAGGTCGAACACTTCCACATAATGCTTCCTCAATGATCTAGCATTGATAAGGGCAGCTCTAATACACAAGGCCTTCGAGGATTTAATAGGCAAATTGCTAGAGGAAAGCTCTAGCGTCGGACTAAAACCGCAGTCAGAGCAAACAGAGTCCGAATTAAAGAGCATAGAGCAGCCGCTGTGTGAAGGACATGCGGGAGGCCGAAGTGTTTTTAGGAACTCACCCGATAGCTGGAGGACATTACTAGCAGAAGGCCCAACACGGGCAGCATAGCTGGCCCTGGCCGCTGACTTGGCGCTGACGGGCACAGGCGGGCGTGCCGATGGCGCGCCGAAGGAACGCCTAAGGCAAGCCCGCTGCGCTCGTCCGCTGCGCGTCCAAGTAGAGGCCATTAAGTAAGGTTGAATGAGGACGGCGTGCAGCATGCACCGACTAGAGCGCTGACCGCGAATGTCGCGAGGCACGGCAAAAATGGCCGCTAAAACTAAACTGGCCTCGATAAAGTGCAAAGTGCAAGAAAAAAGGGAGTATAACACACTCCGAGCGTTTAAAAATACCAGCAATTCCCAGAGTCACATTACACAATACAATGATCCCCCAAATAATTCCCCAAATGACAGTACATATGAAAGCAGCAGAGTTAAAAACGGAATATTAAAAATAGCAAAGAAGTAAAATAAGCCTTTTCGAAGCGCTGCACGCCCAAGCACAGCCCGTTAAATAGGGTTGAATGAGGACGGCGTGCAGCGACTAGAGCGCTGACCGCGAATGTCGCGAGGCACGGCAAAAATGGCCGCTAAAACTAAACTGGCCTCGATAAAGTGCAAAGTGCAAGAAAAAAGGGAGCATAACACACTCCGAGCGTTTAAAAATACCAGCAATTCTCAGAGTCACATTACACAATACAATGATCCCCCAAATAATTCCCCAAATGACAGTACATATGAAAGCAGCAGAGTTAAAAACGGAATATTAAAAATAGCAAAGAAGTAAAATAAGCCTTTTCCAAGCGCTGCACGCCCAAGCACAGCCCGTTAAATAGGGTTGAATGAGGACGGCGTGCAGCGACTAGAGCGCTGACCGCGAATGTCGCGAGGCACGGCAAAAATGGCCGCTAAAACTAAACTGGCCTCGATAAAGTGCAAAGTGCAAGAAAAAAGGGAGTATAACACACTCCGAGCGTTTAAAAATACCAGCAATTCCCAGAGTCATATTACACAATACAATGATCCCCCAAATAATTCCCCAAATGACAGTACATATGAAAGCAGCAGAGTTAAAAACGGAATATTAAAAATGGCAAAGAAGTAAAATAAGCCTTTTCCAAGCTATATTTTGGGTGTCAATATTTTGGGTTCAATACTTGTATATGTCGAATTGTTGTATCAAAATCCAGTTAGGTGTAAATTAGGGGTTCCAAAACCAGCTGAGAAAGCATTTTAGAACCTTTACTATTGCTCGATAGTCTACTACTTTTGAAGCATTTACAAAATGTGGATGTTAAGCCTTTTACCACTCTATGGTGCTCTCCTTTTCTTTGCTGCACCCCTTGAAACTACCTCTACATCTGCCTTACTAGCAGGCTAGTGGTGTGGACGTTAGTCAGTGCTTCTATAAAATACACTCCCATAATCTCATAAACTCCCAAAGTATAGCTTGGAAGTTTATGAGATTATGCATGTGTCACTTGAACATTTGTTTTAGTGTATTGCATGTGGGTTACAAATGTGCACATTGTATCTTTTTTCAGGCATAAATCAGCCTTATGCCTGGAATAATCTTTGTGAATGACCTTTTAATACCCATTGCGTTACACAAACCATTTACACTCAGAAGAAATTATGAAATGTACTCTTTACAATATTATAGACTTGCAAAATTCTTCTGAAGGCTCGTTCCCAGTCGGTAACTTTATGACTTTTTTAGCTACCGCATATACCTGCGACTAAACCCATGAACAGAATTTTCTTCATCAAGTCAAGCAGGACATGCCAAATCTTTATCAAACAATGTTTGCTACCAGCTCCTGCCTAAGGAACTTTGTGTGCATCCAGAGTACAAACGTAATGTTACTCAATGCACCACACATCAGTCACATGCTTCCTAGGTCTCCCCTGTTCCTGGTCCCATTCTGGAACTTTGCCTTACTAATGAATTTTTTTTTTTTATTGTTTATCGATTTTTCACAAGTAATACAAAAATACAAATAATACACTGCATGGAGGGAGGGGCTTTGTCAATCCAATACATGGTACATCAGAACATGCAAACAGAACTATGTGCAATTACGGGTTAATGGGATGGGGGAGGGTGTCAGTGTACAAATCTCTTGGAATCCAGCAGACAGGAGGCAATACAGGAGATTCAGAGAGGAGAGCCCATAGAGCAGGCAGTGAGCGTAACAGCGAAACAGTTCAACTTGAGTCGTATGCCTCTAAGGTGAGGAGATAGTCTTGCAGGGGTTGCCAAACATCCTTATGCCTAGAGGTGAGGGGCTGTGTTTGTTCAAAATCTTCACTAATTTTGTTGCAATATGACATAGACTTGAGCAAGGCAGAGTCTGTGGGGATAGGCTTACAGCCCCAGTATCGAGCCAGTTCCCGATTAGCGAGTAATAATGCCACAGATGTAAATCTGCGTGCAGCTTTGGGGATGTCATAGGCCTACCCTAGTAGTGCCATCGTGGATTCAAGCAAAATTGTGGAGTCTATCATTGCGGATATGAGAGAGAAGATAGTGGTCCACTAATGACCTATGAGAGTGCATGACCAGGTTAAATGTGCAACTCACCAAATAATTATATTCTCATCTAGACATTTCCTTGAACATTTCTCTACTGACATTGACTATATTGGATCTCTTTAATAACATTTTATCAGAAGACTCTAACCTAAGCCATATTGAACAGTTAAGCCTATTTTATCCTGGTAGGGGTATTATTGCTTGTTTTATCCTCAAATTATTTAAGTAAGTACATCCTCATTATTTGAGGGAATTTCTTGATATTTGTGTGTTGTTTCTTGTACAACATCCATTACCTCTGTCAGGGAATATCTTTGAGCTTGAATGAGCTGCAATACAATGAACCAAAGGTATCTCAGAAAAACCCTGGTTCACCTCTGTGAATAACTGAGCCTAGGTACCGTGGAAGTTCCCGTAAAACTAATTACCTTTAACTCCCTTCTTCCATGTACCATTCTATACCAATAGGGCCCTTTGAGTTCAACCGGCCGTCATTTCCATAAAAAAAGGCCTCTACTTTTCTTTAGTCCTACATCTGTGTTCACCTTCCCCTGTGTACAGCACTTCCTGGGAGGGATCTTTTTAGGGCATGCTCTTTAAGCTTTCATTCTCTTTCTTTGTCTGAACCTACTAAGACAGTTCGAAGTTGTTAAGAAACCTGGGAAGATCCACAGCAGGGCACATAGATTGGTGTTTTTTTTTTTTCGAGGGGACTTGCTTCTCTGGCACTGGAGAGAGTCTTGCCCTAATGATCTTGAATAATTATCAAACAGATTGTTCTAAATACTGCTTTCCTTTAATTTATTTTTAATGTGTGTTATGTGTGAGAGTCTTTAACAGGCATTTTGCAGAGAAATCTTATCTTTATGCTTCATGCAACATCCATAGAAAAGGTTCTTTTAGATCAAAACAGGACCTCACATATGAGAAATGGGTGTCACAGAAATTATTTGCAGTAATATTAATTAGCTACTGCTGTTTTCCAATATTGAAAACACAGGTGACTATCCCTGAATATTAGATGTAAACACATTTAGAAGTTGGACAAGTATGCCTGCCCACTGTCAGTGACCAGGCCAAAGATGTCCCTGCTTCACCAGTCCATGAAATTTTCGACACAGAGGGAATGGCACAAAATGAAAATTTGACATTTCTTAAATTTATGTCAAAACTTTATCCTGTGGTTGATGATGATCTTGGACTGGTAGATACAATTCTAGTAAATTAAATGCTGCCAAATCTCACAAGACTCCTTTCTATATAAGTAGAAAATTTAACTCCAACTCCTGCAAACTGTAAAGTAGAGTCAACACTAAAGGACGTTTATGCAGATCCCATGTTATCAAAGAGAGCTGGGGTATATTCAGCTTATATGGCAGAATCACTGAGAAAAGATTTGCCCTCTGTATTTGAGCTCATGCAAAGAAAGCTGACTGATCTGAAGTTCTGTCAGCCATGGAGGATCAAATTGAATATTTTACAAATATAGCATTTGATTCTATCAGGGCTGCTGCATTTGCTAGGGGTTTAGCCACATCTGCCACGCTCAACATGTGGGTGCCTGATTGGAAATGTGATGCAAACTAAAAGTAATTCCTCTTAGAAATGCCGTTCGGAGGAAATATGTTTTGGGTTCAGACCTGGATGAAGTAGTAAAAACAGCATTTGATATCACAAATATCCTCACACTTTACAGTGCAGAAACATACATTTAAATCTTCATGCAAGTTTAAACCTTGATCAGTCCCTCCTGGTGGTAAGGAGGACAAGTCTCGCTTTCAGCCACTGCTTAGTTGTAAACCTCCCTCTTACTGGCTGGAGATTTTGTCCACTACTTGATGTTCTGGAAGGTCTTTGTATTGGCCTGTTTTATTCTACTGAAAATATAGAATCCAAACTTTGGGTTCAAAATATGTGATCCAATGGTTATTTTCTGGATTTAATTTTGATTCTTCCATATTCAGGGATACGAATTCCATTGGCCAAATAACTTTGTAAAGAAGGCAATATTGGCAGAGGGAATACAAGATATACTGTCCAAAAGGGCTATTATTCCAGTCCCACCAGAAATGATTGGTTATTGAAAACCTATAATTCAGTAGTTCAGTCTAGTGCCAAAATGGCAATGGACAATTCAGATTGGTCATTCCCCTAAAGCTTTTGAATTAATTTTTATGACATCTCTCCTTCATAATGATTTTATTCAGCGTGTTGTACCAATGGTCCTCCAAAGCAATCTTCTATCCTTTCTGGATACAAAAGATACTTCTCTCCAAGTCCCTCTACAACAGTTCATTGTATTGCCTTTCTGATTGAAGTGAGTGCTGAGCGCCTTTACCAAGATATTGGCTCCAATGTTGAGCCTTCACCATCAAGAGGGACTATATATCTTCATACATCAACAACTGTCTGATTGCCATTGTCGTATTTGGCACAAGCAGCAACAAAGAGTGTAGAAAATTTACCTTTGCTGCATGGTCACCCAGATTTTCCATAATTTTCTGTATCCTATTTTTGCTGGTAATCAGTGCCACAGTGCATTTCCACTGGCTCTAAAATGTTATTGAAATTAGCTTCACCCAATTAGTCTATTTACCTGCTCTGCAAAACAATTGTAAATTGCATGGAAAATGTACCAAAGGCGTTGAAGTTAAATGTCACATATGGGCTGCAGTGCATGTTTACCCCACCCTCAAGTAGGAAAAACATATATGTCTGCCAGAAGCACCACTGTGCTCTGGTTGGGCTCCAGAGTTGGAACACACACCCTTGGCTGGGAGAGTTAATCGCTTTAGGCTCAGAGGACAATAGTCTGCCTCTGAGCCCAGGAAAGTGTTAACTGCTGACCATTTAAAGAATTATCAATCTTAGAGGGGACATGAACAGTTAGAGAAGAAAAGCACGTGTGAAAGGGTGTGGCATAATGCCTGAGATGTCGACTTCGGAGCCGGTGGGAATCAGGTTCAAGTCTCGCCATCAACTTCCTGCGATCATGAGCAAATCAATAATCTCCCAGATTTTCGGGCTTCAGTCACAGTAAGAAAAAAACATGTTTCTTTTGACCCTGTCAGGTACGAAGGGAGCTCATCTAAATAGGACAGTTGTTAAGGAGCTGAAGTTAGGACTGTCTAATGACAGAAGCATGTGATTTTAGAGTAGGACAAATAGGAGGTGGGGGCCTGCAAGAAAATAAATAAGACTGGTTGGCACAATTTCTCCACCCACTAGCTAGTTCCCAGGATAAATGTGGCACCTCAACCACAGCCTCCTCAGAACATTCCTGGACCTGGGAAGACTCTGCCTGTAGAAGGCTGTGCTAGAAGATGACTTCTGGTGCCTGCTAGAAGAAGATGACTAACTTAAGGACTCAAGGGCCTTATAAAGATGCACCTCCATAAGAAGCTGAGGGAAACTACACTTTATTGAAGCGAAGATGGCATGTAGGGCCAGCTGGCTCCCGGCCATAATAGCAATTGTCACACTTATAAATCCACCTTCCTATTGCTAAACAGAATTATAGGCCCATTAATCATGGCAACACTCTCTTTTTACCCATGGTGCAGTAATTGTCAGGCAGCTTGCACCACATCTAGAAATATGATTTGCAAATTCTTGATGATGCCGTCAAAGCAAAGCTGATATGTGAGACTTTAATCGGTTCAGTGCATTTACCAGTGGTCCTGTAACATTCATCATCACTATAAATATTCACCTCCACACAAAGTTGATGGAAACTCCAGTTTATTGGAGATAAGATGGCAGGCCACTGTGATATTTGTAAATCTATCTACCAATTCCATAAACAGAATCCACATACATCACAATTGTCAAGATGGTAGGGAAAAACACTAGACTGCTAAACAAGGTAAGGTATACAGAAAAAAGGAAGACAAATACCCAACAGACTCCTAAATCCATCTGGCACTCGGAAACTGAAACTGCTCCACAAGGGTAAAGTGGTTGGCCTCCTGTTTGCCTATTGGCTTTAAGAGGGTCCAGCTGAAAGGTAGCCTAGAGAAAGACCTGGTACCTTGAAGCCTGTCCTCATGAGCTACAGGCTGCAACACTGATCAGATGGAAATTTTCCAGCAGTTGGAAAAACGTTACTCCACCACCAGAGGTCCAAGACAAGGTGATGAGGCTCCCCCAGGGAGTGTGCACTCAAGGTGGGCAAGAAAACAAGATTCATTATGCTTGAAGCTCTTTGCCACACTGAAAACTGGTTCAGCTGAACCTCGAAATGAAGGTATCTGCCTTGTGGATCCCGGCCTGGCTATAGATTTCAGCCTCGCCCCTCTGGAGGATTTTGGCTTCCAAAAAAGTAACTACGTTTGAAAGTAAAGCCTTCCACTAGGGCATGGTGGGAAATCTATCTGACCCGTGAAACAACCACAAAGGTTACAAAATCCAGGTTCCAATCAAAACCAATGGCTTCAGCTGGAGCTCGGTGACAAAGTATCTAACTTTGATGGATCCTTACTGGCCACAGCATTGGACATTGCCCAGGTGGAAGACATTGAGTTCCATTTCAGAGACTTAGGGTCTTATTTAGAGTTTGACAGATGAGATACTCCATCAAAATGTAGTGCATACCCCACCCACCCAAGTTACAAGTGCCATGGGCTATAACGCACTTGTGGCGAGTATCCCATCAGCCAAACTCTAAATAAGGGCCTAAGCTGTTGAATTGGAAGACAAGCTTGGTGTATTTGACCTTGCTAAATTGCGGTTTACCTGAAATCACACCTAAGTCCCAGTGATCCACAGCAACTTTCGATAGGTGCTTTACTTTTTCTTGGCCCTTTTTGCTTTAAAACTTTAAACATTCATATCTCCTGTTTCCCTTTTCCTATTTGAGTGATCTTGGTGTCTTTTTAATAATTACATTTTATCTGTTTTTGTAAATTGGTTTATTGTGTTATGTTCTTTACTTTAAAATTGTTGGTATTGCTGGAACATAAAATACATTTATCTAGAACTTGCCTGCTGCTTGTACCATAGCAAATTGGGGATCAGGAGAGATTCTCTTAGAACTGTGATGTAAGCTAACCAGAGTGGATTTAGTAGGTTAATAATGGGTACCCTCATCCCAAATGAATCACCCCATTCCTGATGAAGAGGGTTTGTAAAGTGTTAACCAAGAGTATGCAGTTCCTACGAAAGTAATGGGGGAAAGTGTATCTAGATACACTGTCCTCCATTTCTTTCATAGGACCTGCATACTCTTGTTGGTTTATGAGGTGCACAGACAGAATATCGAGTTTTAAATGTCGACATACACAAATATCGAGTTGGAAATATCGTGATGCAGAAATATCGACAGCAAGAATATCGTGGTCAAGAATATCGACTTGGAGGTAAGGAATATCGTTTTTGAAAATATCGAAGTCATTCATATTTTTTGCAAAAATATAGTTGTTTAAAATATCGATGTTTTAATTAGTGCTATGTATTTTAGTATGTATTTTAAAAGTATGTGAACTATTTTTTTGTATAAGTATTGCTTTTGTTTTTTGATATATGTGTTAAATTGTTAGTAGTTATTAACTTTACTTTAATTAAATTTTGCATTTTTTAGTTCTGTAGTGGGTTGTGGGTTTATAGGGGAATAGAGTGGGAAGTAATTTAATTATAATACATTTATTAATATTTTTTATTTATTAATATTTATTTAATTTACATGTTATAGTGTTAATAGTGGGAATTAATGTATTATTAATTATTTATTAATTACTTGTTAATTATTATTAATTAATTAATTGGTAATTAATTAAGTAAATTGTGTTATTTTTTAGGAGCGGGTGGTGGGGTTTAATGGGGAATAGGGTGGGAAGTAATTTATTTATAATTAATTAATAATCATTTGTTAATTAATGCTGATTAATTAATTAAAATTTAAATATGGCAATTGTGTAATAAATTTTAGATGTGAGTTGTGGGGTTTATAGTGGTAAAGGGTGGGAAGTAATATCTTTTAAATTAATAAGTTGTTGTTAATTGATATTAATTTATTAGTTATGGAAATTGTGTAATGATTTTTAGGTGTGGGTTGTGGTGTTTATTGGGGTAGAGGGTGGAAAGTTATTTATGTTTAATTAATTAATAATTAGTTGATCATTAATATTAATTCATCAATTCATAAATATTTATGGTAATTGTTTATTTTTATTTTGTGTGAGGGTTTTGGTTTATAGGGGTAATGTTTCGGGAGTAAATTAATTTTTATCTGTTTAATTTGTTTTTTAATTAATTATATTTCTTTAATTGATAATTAATTGTGTTTATTATGGAGGTACATTTTTTTTTAATTTAGATGTGTGTTGTGAATTGTGTGGTGTAATAGGGTAGGAAATAAAAAAGATTACATTTATGCAATAATTAATGTTTTTGATTATAAATAATTTCTATTAAAAAAAATTATTTGTTTGTAAATTATTTTTAAATCTTTTTAAAAAGATCTTTTTAACATTATAATATGTTTTTATCTTTTGTACATTTTTAATATTTTTATATGTTTTTTTTTGTTTTTTAAAATCTTTTGTGCTGTAGTTGATATTTTGCTTGTTTTTAATTTTGAACTGACTCAAATGGGAATATTAATTTTTACCCCTCTGCTATCCAACACTTTCCCTACTGTTGCACTCACTGGAGTGGGAATAGTAATTTTTACCCCTCCGCTATCCAACCCTTTCCCTACTGTTGCACTCACTGGTGTGGGAATAGTAATTTTTTACTCCTCCGCTATCCAACACTTTCCCTACTGTTGCACTCACTGGAGTGGGAATAGTAATTTTACCCCTCCGCTATCCAACACTTTCCCTAATGTTGCACTCACTGGAGTGGGAATAGTAATTTTTACCCCTCGGCTATCCAACATTTTCCCTACTGTCGCACTCACTGGAGTGGGAATATTAAGTTTTAGCCCTCCGCTATCCAACACTTTCCCTACTGTTGCACTCACTGGAGTGGGAATAGTAAGTTTTACCCCTCCGCTATCCAACACTTTCCCTACAGTTGCACTCACTGGAGTGGGAATAGCAATGTTTACCTTTCCGCTATCCAACACTTTCTGTACTGGTGCACTCACTGGAGTGGGAATAATAATTTTTGCCCCTCCCCTATCTAACACTTTCCCTACTGTTGCACTCACTGGAGTGGGAATAGTAATTTTTACCCCTCTGCTATCCAACACTTTCCCTACTGTTGCACTCACCGTATGAGCTTGGAATTTTTTAGGATACAGCCAGTAATGTGCAAAACAGCGCCTGTACGCAGTAGTAGTATAGGTCTATATCTGGCGCCCCAGCCCACCCTGCTCAAAGGGGAGCATAAGTATCTCCCATGCAGTCCTAGGCCCACACAAACGCTACCAAACGTGAACTGAGCTGGCTTCAGAAGCACAGCGGCAATGGGAACGGGATGTTAAGAAACAAGTAGAGGAATTTGGGTAAAATAACCATCTGAGCTATGGCTAGTCTGCCGGTCATGATATTGGGAGCTTCAACCAGGTTTCCACCTGCGATTTCAGCCAGGTCATCAGACAACCATAGTTGTGCTGCCAAAGTTCATCAGGGTCTCGACTCAGCCAAACCCCCAGATATTCCACAGGCTTGGCTGCCCACCCCAACGGGAACTCTGAGGCGAACACCTCCATTGCCACTGTGAGCGGGAAGATCCTCAGTTTCCCCCAGTTTGTGATTATCCCGGATATCCCCCCAAATCTAGTGAATTTCCTAATCAAGAGGTCTAAATTGTCATAGGAATTGACATACAAGGTGACGACATCTGCATACATGGACAAAAGGACAGCACGGAGTGTAAAAGCCAGGCCACATTGGGAGTGGTGTTGTCAGAGTCGGGCCGTGAGCGACTCCAGAGCTATGGCAAATAAGATGAGCAATAGGTGGCAGCCCTGGTGAGTGCCCCGCAAACAAAGGAAAGGGGAGCGTAATCATCTCATTGACACGGAGGCGGGCTACAGGCTGTTGATACAGTAGACCAATGAGTCTAATGAACTTGGGGCTGATACCAAGGCGAGACAGCAGAGCGAAGAGATAGGGCCATTCAAGTGAATCGAAAGCCTTTGTAGCGTCCAAGAAAATCGACACTGCACCAAGTGTGGAATCAATAGTGTGTTGCATCGCAAAGAAGGTGCGAAGATTGTGGGCAGTCGATCGTCCCAGGACGAAGCAATATCTGTGAGATATTGGATACTCAGGGGCCCCTCATCACATTCTACATGGGAGCCATGTCAATTTGCGTTATGGCATTGGGCAGGTGGAAGGTGTTCCAACTGGACTACTGGGCGATAGTTCTAAAATCATCTCTTCTCTCTTTCCTGCATTCCAAGTCATTCCTAGTCAGTTCTTGTTTGAGGTTAATAGGGCATATGTCTGTAAGAAATTGGGTTATTAGTTGGGAGGGGTGGGAGTCCCACTCAAATAATAAACACAATCCTTGTCAGGTTGAACCACAAAAACCACTAAATAAACATGTGCTTAACCCTCTGGCACAAAAACAGTCCGGCTTAACTTAGAGGCAATGTGTAAAGTATTTATGCAGCACTTAAACAGTAATTAAGTGAAAACACAACACAAGAAAAATCAACCTATTTAGAAAAGTAGAGCAAAATTCAATAAATACAATGACACCAACATGACAAAAATGTAGTCAGTAGGACCGGAGTTATGAATTTTTAACATTTTAGTTAAATATGGTGTCATAAAGCACAAAGCGCCACTCATGAATATCTGGTCGTGCTGAACTAGGCCAAAGTCATAAGTTCAGACCAATCGCAATGGAGCGTGGGTCAGGTACAGGAACTAGGTTCATCCAGGAGAAGTCCATGCAAGGAGCTGCAGCTGGATCTTCAAGTTGGTGGGGGGTGCGAGGAGATCATTGTTGGCGTGAGAAGCAGGTCGTCACTAGAGCTTCGTATTGGTAGGAGACGTGGGTTGCCACCGTTTGTTACGAAGAGCAGATTGCCGTCAGAACTTCGTATTGGCAGAGACACAGCAATCAGCACTGGCACGAGAAGCCCACTACAGGTCACGAAGAGCCCAAAACTTCTGCATTTTCACACAGCTTCATTTTGAAGCAGGAGGAGTACACTCTGATGCCAGCCAATTGTCTAGGACCTGGGGGGAACTTCTTGGGGATCAGGACTCCATCCTGTAGATGCCAGCAGAGCAGGTTTTGTCGGTGCTGGTCAGCTGGACAGTTACAGGGAAGGCCTCTGGAAGCTTGCTGTGTCCCTGTAGCTCAAACAGGAGGTGAGCCAAATGACCCTTGGAATCACTTTTGGGGATCCTCTGTTAAAGGCAAGCAGGTCCAGTCTTCCTTCTTCAGGCAGTTGGACAATCCTCTAAAGAATCTTCCACAGGTCCAGAAGTGTTCCGATGAGGGGCTCTGAGGGTTCCATTCTTATACACAGTGCCAGATTCTGTGAGGAAGGCAATTTGTGGCCTACACCCATAACCAGTTCTGGACAGTTCTTTCAGTTTCCCTGGGACTGACTCCAATCTGTTTAGCGGGACAAAGACAAGGGCAAGCCTGTAGTCAGGTTCCTCTGTGCATGCTGTAGTTAGGGTTCTTTAAAGTGTAATCAGGGCAGAGCCATATTTGTCAGGAAGCCCCGCTTGTTATATACGTAGGCCCCATTTCTCCCCATATCTGGAAAGAATACACAACACACCATAGGTGAGCCATTCATAGTTAAGTGACACTGGACACTGGCAGAAAGGTCAATTTGATTAAGTCACTTTCTAAAAGTGGCATTTTCAGAATAGTAACTTAAAATCTGACTTTGCCATTAAAGAGGATATAAAATTAAGATTCAAATGAGTGGAAAATGATTTCTCTGTCTGTTCCCAAACTGAAGTTATAAATTATTAAGTGTAATAAGGTAACTCAGTGTTGGTATATAGGACAGATAGCCTTGCCACAGTGAGAAACGACTTTAGGAGTTTCTCACCGTCAGGACTTGTAAAACTTAAGTCACATGTCCTACTTTTTATATACTATACACCTTGCCCTTGGAACCGTAAGCATTACAAAAAAACAGTGGTTCTCATTAGTGACTGGATTAAATGGTAAAATAAAGCAACAATGGCCAGATACAAATATACTGTTCCAAAATACAAAGGAAGAAAAGAAAGGTAGTCATGGAATATATGCAAAAAGATATTATTCTTTATATATTTATCAAGTGCATCGTGTTCCATATGAAGAGGAAACGGAACCAAACATAACATTAATACACAATATATACAAATAACAAAAAGAGCAACATAAAATTCTGTGTTTCTTGAAGCAACAGACAACCATGCAGATACCCATAAATTACAGGAATAAATCCATTCCCTTATATCTTATAAGGGATTTTTTAAAGGTTACTTTGTTTGTTTTGATAAGTGTTGATGGCATTTCGACCCTATTGTGGAAATAGGGTCTCATCAGGACCAACAAGATGGCGGGATACCTTAATTGTCTCCCTCAGAGCTTACAACAGATAAGGACCAACAAACACCCAAAGTGTTTAAAAGAAGGAAAATTGCTCACATGGGCAACTCAGAAGGAGATACCAGAGAAGGAGCAACATAAGTGCCGCCGGGAGGCGTGCACAATGGCCAGAATGAAGAAAATCTTTTTCTGGAAGCGAAACAATATTGATGAATTAAGCTCCCAATACAAGCTTTTTGGAATATAGGAAGTGGGCATAAAAGCAAAGGTAAAGACACCCAGGGTAAAGTGAAAAGGCGGGAGACCGCAGTCACCTCCGCATGAGGCTCACTGGAACAGAGTTGTGATTGTCTGCCTCGCATACCCGTCAATGTCCAAAGAGACCACTAAAGAGGATACAAAAGTACAATTCAAATGAGAGCAAGAAGTATTTGTCAGTCTTTTCTCAAACTGAAGTTATCACTCATTAAGTGTAATAAGGTAGCCCAGTGTTGGTCTATGGGAGAGATAACCTTGCTACAGTGAAAAACAACTTTAGGAGTTTTTCACTCTCAGGACATGTAAAATGTAAGCACACATGTTCTACTTTTTAAATACCATGCACCCTGCCCTAGGAGCCATTAGGGCCTACTTTAGGGGTGACTTTTAAGTATTAAAAAGGAAGGTTTAGGCCAGACAAAAGATTTATTTTTCCAGGTCAAAATGGCAGTTTTACACTGCACTACAGGCTGCTGTGGCAGGCCTGAGACATTTTTACAGTGCTACTTTAGTGGGTGGCACTATTTGGGCTACCTCCCACTATTAGCATTTAATTTATAGCCCCTTGGTACATGTAGTACCATTTTCTAGGGACTTATGTGTAAATTAAATGTACCAATCATGTGAAGGCCAATGTTCCCAATTTCCTCATGTTTAGAATGGAGAGCTCAAGGACTGTACCACTGATAAGCAGGAGTAAAGTGCCCACAGTACTAAAAAGCCTAAACAAAATGGGGTCAGCAAAGGGAGGCACAAATCTGATGTGACCCTGCAGAAAGAGCCCCGTCCAACAATGTCATATAAAATGTTTCTAATACCATGGGCCCATCTACAGCCATTGTTAAAATACCTCCCGATGGATTGGAATCCAGTGTCAGGATTATCAAAATGTAAGTCATATCAATATTATTTATCTTTCATTCAATCTTGTTGTTCAGCTTATGCCTTACAAACTCTGTCTTGCCCTTCTCTCTGAGATTCTTTCCTTCTTATCAGAAGGCTTTCATTTGGCAGTAGCCACCCAGAAACTAAAATGGGCTCCAAACAGGGTATTTAAAGAACGATGAGTTAAGAGGCTTGTATTATATTTCTTCAATGGTATCAAACAAAGAAATTGTATTTAAAGCTGTTCTCTTACTGCATCAGTCTAGAAAGACCTCCATGGGACTTACCTCTAGGTCTTCCACAATTTCCACAAATTCCACAATTTGAACCCATTAGCACCCTTTTTTTAAATCTTTTGACTTTAAAAGTCATACTTCTGGTGTCCATCATGTCTTTAAGGCAGTTGGGAAATCTGGATTTCTTGGTCATTTCTCCTCCTTACTTAATCATTATTCCAGGTTGCTCAATTTTAAAACCTGGTCCTAAGTGTTTACCAAAAATACTGTCATCTTTCCATTTGCATAGTGGGATGACTATTCCTAGTATTCCAGAGGGTGAGAAAAGTATACCATTTAAAGGGTCGGTATGTACGTGGTGCCGTCTTGATCTGTTTGGATTGTACAGTTGAGATCTGAAAATGAGATGTACTATTTGTGACATTTGTAGCAAGTGACGGGGGAATGTGGCCAACTACCCTTAGCATATAGGTTCCTTCAAACATTGGCTTGCGTAAGTCCTCATTGATAAGGAACGGTGTGAGAAAGAAGGGAGGAAGAGATCATGCTTAGATTATTTGCAGTAATCTCCATCTCCTTTCTCTATTTCTTCCTGGTACAATTGTTTTGTCTAATAGAAGGTTGAAGGAATTCACGTAGTCTAAGCATTAGCCTTCTGGACCAAACCAATAACATCCTTATATGCTGCTTGCCAGTTAACTTTAGAAGTGCGGTACATTTAAGCTCTATTTTATATTAATTTGATGATACTTTGCAAAATATTAACGACTTCTAAAGAAAATGATGATCTGGTATCATTGACGTCGCTTAAAAAAACTAAACGAGCTAAAATTATTACAAAAAAGGAACCTTTAAAGAGGCACTGTAAGGGTGTTCAATCGAGACAGGAAAAACGGAATAATGATAAGGCAACTTCAGGGGTGGGCCAAGTGCACACTTGGTACGTATAAATGTATTCTTTTATTTGCACAAACAAGTTCCCTTAAAAAACTTGCCGAACGTCCCCCCCCCCCCCCCCCCTTCCCCCTCCCACCCTACAGCTCCATACTGCACGCGAACATGGCCAGGCAAGGCAGCCTCCTTTAAAATAGGCACGGGCGGGGCTTCAGATATGATAATGAGGGAGTCAGGTGTTTCAGTTACTGCAATGGTGCGGTGAGTTAGTTACCACTGATGAAATATCGTAACTATATTTAGTATAAGAATCTTCATTTCATGAGAAGGCACAGAAATACAATATTTATTTTTAATTTAGTATTTTGAATACAACATTTCTAGAAACGTATTTTTAAGATTCTACATTTTTGCATCTAATCTATTTTATATGTCACGCCACATCTTTGTGCGCTTTGTGATTCTGAAAGTCATTTTAGTTCTAAGACTCGGGCACAGCACACGTATATGAGACTAGCACTGCCTTTCTCTCGCGGGGCGCAATTTGCTAGCAGATGGGACAGTGGGGCGTAGCTATCATTAGTGCAAAGGGAGCATTGGCACCGGAGCTCAGGGTGCACAGGCACCGGGGCTCAAGCCTGGGCTGGTGTATGGCACATTGCTTCCCAAATATGAATGTATTTGCCTGCCCTAGACTCTTGCTACGGTCTTGGTGGGGAACGTTGACATATTAAGTCTAGGAGGTCGTCACATGCCCTACAATAATGCGCACAGTTTTTAAATACATTTGTGGGCAGTCCGCATTGTGATGCCATTAGATTTACAATGAACCACTGAGCATCCATGGTATGTTAAACGAATCGAATTAAATGTCATCATTTTCTATAACGTCGTACGTTTGTCAAAGCAACAATTCGTTGTGACATCATTAAAGAGCACATGATTAATAAATCTTACAAAGACAGGCACCAGGCCTTGTTTTCGGTCTTCTTCGATGGCTCGCCGTAGTGTTTCACCTCGGAGGGAAAAGTTTTCATCCACAGGCAAGAAGCGCACCTTCACAAGAGAAATCAGACTAGCTTTTTCCACTGAGGAATGTGCCTGTAGGTATGAAAATAAGATATTGTTCAATTCAACGTGACAAATTGATATCACATATCAAGAACAACTTTTGGGAAAAGAGCAGTGCAAATCATGGAGCCTGCATGGTGACAAACTCTGTGATATGCAGTATTATGGAAAGATCCTATTTCATTCGGTTAGTTCATCTGGTGAATTGCAACACTTTTCTGTACTGTGTGGAAATGTGTGCAAGAATGTTCAATGCATACAACACGCGCCATAACTCGTGTTGTCTGCCATGCATAAAACACCCATTTGCAAATTGAAGAGGAAACAAGGTAAACAAGCAAGACTTGTTAAGCATGGTGAGAGACACTAGTTATAGCATGCATTACATACCATAACTGGCGAATTTTAGTGATTTTGCTCATTTGAGCCAGAGCCATAACTCGGTTTTTAACTGTGTTTTTTTCAGTGGTATGTATACATACTCATAAATATATCTATCTACATGTATATATGTATATACAAATATACATATGCATATATATATATATATATATAAATAAATATATATATATAAATATATACACACAAAAAACAAAGTTCAAAATGACATTAAAGGTAAGTGAAAATGTTAGTTTAAAACGTAACATTTCAAAATAAAAAAACACTCACATTAACCAGTTATAGTTAACTCAAGAAAGTATAACTTGCAACCCCGCCATGCATAATGTTGTCATCAATTATGTCATTTCAAATGTCATCAGTGATGGTATCAATGTCATAGAAGATGTCATGAGTGTTGTAATATGTGAGTTCATAAGCAGTGCATGGCGAAGGCGCAAGTTATAGTTACTGAGTTAACAAGAACTGGTGACTTTCAGTGGTGTTTGAGTTTAAAATGTTAACGTTTTAACTGACATTTTCACCTAACTATCACATCCCTTTAACCTTTGTTTTTTTCAGTGAATTTCTGAGGTTGTTTAACATAAAGTAAAATATTATTTCCAGATCTAATAACAATGTTACTCTAGCCTTTGTCTTTTCAGTGAATTTCTAGGGTTGTTTAACGTTAAATAAGAAATTATAACCACTTCTGTGTGTCAGCATGCCAGTGTGCGTGTTAGTGTTGTGTGTGGGTGGGTATGTGTGGGTAGTGTCAGTGTGTGGTGTGTTGGCTGTGTGTGTGTTGGCTGTGTGTGTGTGTGCAAGTGGGTAGGGGTGGATGTGTTGTGTGTGTGACTGTCCTGTGTGTGTGTGTGTGTGTGTCTAGGGGTGCGGGTGTCTGCATGAGTGTGTCTGTGAGACCTGTAAGAATTGTGGCAGCCTGCTCAGCAACCCCAGAAGAAAATCGTTTTTGATCTCTACTGATGACGGATAAAATCCAGAAACACATGTGTCTAGAGATGACAGCCCTAATCTGCACCAACTTTGGTGGAACACTCCAGCAAAATACCAAGTAAGCATGCACTACAAACTGCATTTACCAGAATGCTAAGGGGCGAACTGTGCTGGGAGGTCAGCAGTGTGCTCCCACCCCTTCCTGTTTAAAAAGGCTCCCTTGAGCCATTGAGCTGACGAGCTAGTGGAGATGCACCTGTGCGCCTGTGAGAGGCACTGAGACCTGTAAGAATTGTGGCAGCCTGCTCAGCAACCCCAGAAGAAAATCGTTTTTGATCTCTACAGATGACGGATAAAATCCAGAAACACATGTGTCTAGAGATGACAGCACTAATCTGCATCAACTTTGGTGGAACACTCCAGCAAAATACCAAGTAAGCATGCACTACAAACTGCATTTACCAGAATGCTAAGGGGCGAACTGTGCTGGGAGGTCAGCAGTGTGCTCCCACCCCTTCCTGTTTAAAAAGGCTCCCTTGAGCCATTGAGCTGACGAGCTAGTGGAGATGCGCCTGTGAGAGGTACTGAGACCTGTAAGAATTGTGGCAGCCTGCTCAGCAACCCCAGAAGAAAATCGTTTTTGATCTCTACTGATGACGGATAAAATCCAGAAACATGTGTCTAGAGATGACAGCACTAATCTGCACCAACTTTGGTGGAACACTCCAGCAAAATACCAAGTAAGCATGCACTACAAACTGCATTTACCAGAATGCTAAGGGGCGAACTGTGCTGGGAGGTCAGCAGTGTGCTCCCACCCCTTCCTGTTTAAAAAGGCTCCCTTGAGCCATTGAGCTGACGAGCTAGTGGAGATGCACCTGTGCGCCTGTGAGAGGTACTGAGACCTGTAAGAATTGTGGCAGCCTGCTCAGCAACCCCAGAAGAAAATCGTTTTTGATCTCTACTGATGACGGATAAAATCCAGAAACACATGTGTCTAGAGATGACAGCACTAATTTGCACCAACTTTGGTGGAACACTCCAGCAAAATACCAAGTAAGCATGCACTACAAACTGCATTTACCAGAATGCTAAGGGGCGAACTGTGCTGGGAGGTCAGCAGTGTGCTCCCACCCCTTCCCGTGTCTGTGTACGGGTCTCTTTGTGTGGGTATGCATCAGTGTCTGATCTGAGTACCAGGATATTGCTGCAGAACCACATGGGGACCACGCTGTGTGCTGCAACGGCACCACAGTACCACAGGGCTGCAAAATGCCGAATTTCTTTTTAAATGAACCCGGGGGGTGGTCTGAAAACCCCCTTCTCACATATCCATATAACTATACACTCACTTATATGTGTATACACACACATACATGCACCCTTGTGCACAGGGCCAAGAGCAGGCCCTGTAGGGCCCTCTTTCTTTCTTCACCGCTAGCAGTTTCTTGGAGTAAGAACCTCCATAAGACCGCTGGCAATGAGGAAAGTCTTAATATGCTTAACGGTGCTGCAGGGCCCCAACAAGCATGTTGTGGCCCTCAGACTGCCTCGCCAACGCCAGGGATCTCTGGTTGCATTGGTGCCATGGCGGTCTGACCACCCAAGTTGTGGACCGCTGGTGCAGCAGTTGCCAGACCGCCACCGCTGCACTACAGTGAGTTTAGCGGTCCGAGGACTGCCGAACACATAATTAGGCCCTTACTCTTTAATATTTAACATCGGCCCAGTTCTTTGATTGAATTCAACTGGTGATCAGTTTTTGTTTAAATAAAGTTGTAAATGTATAATTGATTGAAACATGCCTGGGGAAAGTTGTCCTATCTGAATTTAATAGAGATCTTCTTTAAAGCTGTGCATTCTTACGCAGTCTTAGGTATGATCAAACCTTAGTGATACCGACAAAGTGTATGCAGACAATGTGTGCAGGCTAGTATTTCAATCTGAAGCATTCTGAAACAAATAATTCAGAGCAGCCAGAAAGTGGGCAAACGTTCAGAGAATATCAAAATATACTGCCCCTCCCACAAGTCTGCAGGGGACCGATTATAGAAACCTTGCACTGGTACCATAACAGGGTAAATCAATTTTTGCACCACAGCAAAACAGAAAGGACTGGACACCGGAATCAACACAAAACATAGGCTTTTAAAAAAAAAATTAAGATAGAGCAAGCCGAGTTTGCAAAATGATTGATACTTATGTGTCGAAAGAGGAAGAAACCATTTTTGCCTCAAGCACTATCCCTTATTGAAAAATAGAGAAACTATATTTTCTCTGTTTGATTTTATGACAACAAAATAAGACAAAGTAGTTCGGAACTAGCGTGCTGCCTGTATTATCCTGCCGAGAAACATTATTTTGGAGGAAATACTATTTGTTCCTGTCAATAATATTTAAAGAGCAAAAATGGAGCAAGAGATTTCCCCGTCCTAATTGAAGTGGTGCAAAGTGTCTGTAATCAGGCCATAGGGGACTTCCTATATCTAGCCTCAAGAAGTCACAAGATAAAATCAACATACAAATATGCCTTACCTCATACCATGTGCACATGATAGTATTACATTTGCTGGGCTGTAAGCCTACCTGATCAGAAGCATAGGCAACGAGCCGGGAGTTAAGTGAGGACTCATCAGTCTCTGGCTCGTAAACCTTCATTTCCAAAATTTTATTTTTTCTTGCTGCCAACAATGCGATTAATGTTGATTCACTGACAGTACTCTGTGAAGGAAGACTATATTTTAATACAATATTCATACAATGTTTACAGTGAACTGATTATCCAATGTGTAGGCATTTTCAATAAGAGAAAAATAATGTGCGCACATCAATGGGGCAAGTTTAGAGTCTGCACATCTCAATCCCATATTATTATAGCAATTTACCTTGTGAAAAGCTCCAACTACTTGACAGTCTGACATCACCTAAAAGATGCATCTATAGATTAATGATCTATGCACACCATCCCTGAGCAACTGGAGCGCCAGGCATTTGAGCTCATGCAACAGGAACATCTTGGCCTGGGTCACAAAGTTTCTTTGTGTTAAAGTGTGATTTACACACAGGGCCACTGGAATTATGTGGCAATGAAACACCAAATTATGCGACAGGGTTGACTAAATTATGGAGCAAGAAAAACAGCAAATTATGCGGCATAATGCATTAGTATAGTATTACTTCATTTTTTTGTAATTTTTACACATGGTAATACTATCTGGGCAAATATTTAATCCCATTAATACTGGGTTTAACAGCCACATACACAAATAAGCAAGTGAAAGACGACCAGTTAACCTTTCTGAAGGGCCTTC
Source organism: Calotriton arnoldi (assembly GCA_963921515.1). Classification (NCBI taxonomy): domain Eukaryota; kingdom Metazoa; phylum Chordata; class Amphibia; order Caudata; family Salamandridae; genus Calotriton; species Calotriton arnoldi. The sequence goes on along the minus strand of CAWUFW010000043.1, from coordinate 6,443,467 downwards.
CACTACGAGCGAACACATTGCTACGTTTTTAGTAACTTTGAATCCATTTCAAGCTAGAAACAAAATGGTTTTATTAAAATCTGCAGAATATGCAGCAAATTATGGATTATGTGGCAAATGCAGCAAATTCATAATTATATGAAAAAAGCAGAATAGCCTAATTCCAGTGGCGCTGCATACGCATAGAGACTTAGCGCTGGTTTACAATAGCAGGAATATCTGTTGCACAGGCAGAGATATCATCTACTTGTGCTCAGTTTTAACATGTGTAGCTTCCATATAAATGAGTAAAAGTGAGCATTCTCAGAGAAGCGTCTGAAAAACTCATTGCACCTGAGGGGAACACCTACAAAGTTGTATTTTTTGGGAAATTCACAAACATTCGCATATTTGGACATGTATATATATAAGCATAAATGATCCAGGTATAAGTGGCACAAAAAGTATGAGAAAGTACATGTGACACCTGTGAAATCCATGTAATGCGGAGACAACACATATACGGTAAGGGCAAAATACACTTATTTCACAATTTTATTGATTTGTGAATCAGGTAACCATTTCTAAATATTGAGGTGGTTGCAACTTTCTTTATGAATCAGACCACGTTTCCGAGTCTTTGCTTTCATTTAACAAAACAATGCATGTGTGTTTTTCATGCAAATCACATTCACTGAACAAAAAGAACTACTGGGGTTTGTAAATGGAAAGTCCAGGAAAGGCAAAATGATGTCCTGTTTGTAAATAGTCATATGGACAGCAAGTATCAACTATTGTTTAGGCCTGCTGCCAAGGGAGAACAATTCAAACTATAAACTGGATTCCACACTACACTTGCAATCTGCAGTTATTTTCATGGTAAATTGAAAAGAGATTAGGCAAGCTATTGACCGCTGCAGACAAGAGGTGATATTGTATAAAAGGGCAGCCATGTTGAAAGGGTGCGGAATGAAGAAGCGGAAAGCCAGTGACACGACAGCATGCTTCCACAATCTCCTGTCTACTAGGAAGAGGGAACAGTCTATGGGCACATTGGCTTGAAAAACAAGAGCATGAACTGTGGGCCAAGACAGAGTGGAACTTCCTTTACAATAACCATAAAGTGTGCATATGTACACTTTTCTTCTATGTTCTTGAACTTTTCACAACTCCTAATGGAGCAGCAACGAAGAATACATACGCACAACACACTTCACACACGGGCACATCACCAAATGCCATTTGCTACAGGTTCGTCCATTTAAGGAAAAGGCAAGATTCTACATACAAATACAATACGTTTTCCTAGTCAAGTAACAATAAGTAGACTTTATTTTTTTTTTTAAATGGTGAGGTGATACCAGTATACTGCTATTCCCGTGCAATATCAGTAAGTACGGATCTAATGACTTGTGAAAGTGACCTACCTGTAGTACTCCCCCTCCTTTGCTGCTTGGATAATAATGCAGAAAATGGTCAGGTAGCCCCAACATTTTGGCGAGCCAGTCCATTATATTCATCTCCAGCTCTGTACAAGCTGGGCTAGAGGCCTTTAAAATACAAGTTTGCTTAGATGTGATTTCACGTACAGGAATACAATTCTTTCGATAGAAAACCATGCATCATTTAAATAAAAAATAAACAGAGCCCATGCTTACTTTTAATCAATATATTGCACTTTGTGGCAAGGCAGAAACATTAATCAGCAATCAGACAGATTTCAAAAGTTGCTGTACTGAGCCTTCAACAAATCTAACTTTTAATGTATTTCATTGTTCATTATGTATGTGATTTCCCCCATGGTGGTCTGTACCAGTGCGAGAGCTGGGGTCACCACACCGCAGTGTTTTATAAAAACAGTATCAAAACACTTAACTTTTGCGGAAAAATAATAAACCCCATTGAGACTTTCCATAGAACTAGGAGAATATTTTACAGTACCAAAGGACAGCAGGTACTTCAGTTATAGGCTTAACTATGATGGTAAAATCCTGTACAAACTATGTACAACTTGAGCTATATTGTTTCTCTCATTCGATACGTCACAAACAAAGCCTAAACTAAACCTTCTTTACATCGTGAGAGCAAACTCTTTTTAAATACATCTTAATATAATGTCTTGAACATTTTGGGATTTTGGGACTAAATGGACAAATACGATAGTCCTGCCGAAAAAGTAGATTTTGAATCACACATTCTGGTGGAAAAAGCATGTCGATCTCATGAGTCTTAAATAAGTGTGATTGGCCACCTTTGAAGATTTTTTTGATGCAATTAAGGAAAGCACCTCGGATCACTAAGTTTGGCAGAGGCACAACATGCAGCAAGCGACGCAGGACAATGTTTTAAACTGATTCAAATTTGGATCATAATCAAGTCAGACGTGAGCAGAGATCTGACCACACCATCCCACGACAAGCACCCACTACTAACAACCCCTTTACTTAGCGTTACTCACAGCGCCCACCTCTTCGAAATAACCAAGGGTATTAAGGCACTCGCTAGCCCCAGTATTCGGATTTATCCTAACTCTGACCCAAATTTACTAACATAAAACATTATGTGGAGGTGATACCAACTGCAGCCAAATGCTCGTGACCAGAAGATGTTTGTTGCTGTCTACAAAACTTCATAAATATACACTTTTCCCATTTGCATGCATTCCACACCCTGCCCCTCTTTCTAGTTCTGGCTACAGACAGATTTAGATGTCTGCCAGATCTCAGGTACTCAACACCAAAATCACAGACAGAGAGGAGATTTCGGTCATTCTCCTCCCACAATTGGTTGGTTTGGGTCATCTGCCATCAGTCAATGCTTGAAGAAAGTGTCATTCACAATTCGGAGTACGCCAGAACAATAGTTCAGTCTTGCTGTTGGTTAATGGCTATTAGGTGTGCTGGTCTCTAGAGAAGCATCCTTGCACTGCAATAGATGCACTTCTGTGCTCCTAAAAGTGCTTTGGGTGAGGTGGTTGCCTTTTTCCACAAGGTTTCCTTTAAATGCAAACTGAATAATTTAATACAATGTTTCTCATTCCGGTGCCTCACTCTGGACAGAGCAAACCAGACAGCTAAACCACTTAAGCTGAACATCTTATAATGTGCGCCCGGCAGGAAAAGGTTTTATTGATGGTTTCCATAATCACCTTGGGGGGGGGAGGGGGGTGAGAGGATCAAAAATGGTCTGTGGATGCAGCCTCAGAGCTAACCTACACAACACAAAGGAAACCCAAACCTACATTCTATAAACCTAATATGGAGTATGATTTGATGACATGGTTAAACTCGCAGTTTTTGTGTAAAAAGGACCCTCGCCTACTATATTAGTAGCATACTTCATCATCGGGTGCCATCTGGTATACTAAAAACCAGGATGGGCTTGAGCTCAGTGGAGGGAGTGCTTAGATCTCTTTTTTGTAGGGGGATCTAGAAATTTAAAATACCTAGTGGCTACCCCAGTATCCCTTTTTAGGTCTTGTCTAACAGCACAAAATGTGCTGTTGCTGCAAAGGGTATTATATACAGTAAAAGGCTTGGAATTCATCCATTACTTACCATTTACTGGGTTGATTGTCACTCTTTTTAGCTGCCTCCTAATTGATCACCATATGCCTCACATCACTTCCTTTTATTTCTCCAGAGCATGGACCAAGTACCAATTGATTTTGTTTATTTTGTGTCCTTCCACTCAGCGTGCTGTGATTCAGGGTACTTTTTATTCTTTTTACAATTTTTCCTGACCGGATTTTTTTTTTTGCATTTGACATTCTACGTGACTTTTTTTTGTTCAGCGCTTCCTTTTTCTAACACCTTTGGGTTGCTTAATTTCTTTTGCAATTCAGCGCTTCCTTTTACAGGAACAAATAAATTGCATGGACTATTAAAGCAGACTGTGTGACTTCATGTGGGCCACGGACTCTTGAAGCAGCTAATCCACTCCACTCTAATCTACCCCATTTCACTTCAATCTACTCCACTCCACTCCAATCTATCCCACTCCACTCCAATCTACCCAACTACACCCTACTCCACCCCAATCTACCCACTCCAATCTACACTCCACCCCACTCCGTTCCAATCTACCCCAATCTACCCATACTCAACTCCAGTCTACCCCACTCTACCCACTCCAATCTACCTCAATCTACCCCACTCAACTCCAATTTAGCCCACTCCATCCCACTCCAATCTTCCCTACTCTACCCCAGTCCACTCCACCCCACTCCAATTTACCCCAATCTATCACACTCCAATCTACCCCAATCTATCACTCCAATTTAACCTACTCACCCAAATCTACCCCAATCCACTCCATCCCATTCCACTCCAATCTACCACAATTCACCCCACTCTACCTCAATCTAGCCCACTCAACTCCAATCTACCTCACTCTACCCCACTCCAATCTAACCCTCTCACCTCCACTACAATCTACCCTAATCTGCTCTAATCTACTTGACACTAGCCCAATCTACCCCACTCCAATCTACCTTAATCTACCCCCACACTACCCCACTCTACCCGACTCCACTACAGTCCAATTTACCCCACTCCACTATATGCCACTCCAATCTACCCCACTCCTTGCAATCTACCTCACTCCACTCCACTGCAATCTGCACCAATATAGCCCACTCTAATCTGATATACCACAATCCATTCTACCCCAATCTATCCCATTCCACCCGTTTACCCCAATTTACCCCTATCTAGCCCACTTCAATCTATCTTACACCCCCACTCCGATCTACCCAACTCCAATCTACACACTCCCCTCCTATCTACCCCACTCCAATCTACACCACTCCACTTCACAGCAATCTACCACACTCTAATCTACCCCACTCTACCACAATCTACCCCACCCCAATCCACTCCATCCCATGCCACCCCACTCCACCACACTCCATGTTAGACCTGATACTCTTGAGGTAGTATTTCCCTAAACTGTTCGCTTTTTCCTCATGGGTTTTGCTGATTCTCTTTTTGTGGCCTTAGGACTCTGGGCACTTTCCCACTGTAATGCAGTGTGAAAGTGTGCGCAACCTTCCTACACATGTTAGGAAGTGGTGCTTACCTGATGTTTTTAAACATGTCTCAAGCCTGCCATTGCAGGCCTCTGTGTGCGCATTTGCACTTATGCTCAGGTTGGCCTTTCTAAAACATTGGCCAATGCGGAGGGTGACTTTGAATGACACTACAGCACCCCTAGGGTGAGCCCTGGAGAGTGGTGCAAGTGATAGGTGAAAGGTAGGGCAGGTACACATGTGTTCCCTGCCCAGGTAGTAAAGAACCCCTATGTGTTTTTTCACTAGCTATGAGGTTTGCTCTCCCCATAGTTAACATTGGGGAATGGCTGAGATTACTTTAAGCTGCAGTGGTGGCTTACAGTGGAGCAGCCTCATGTTGTTTACTATCATTGGATTCACAATGACAAATCCTCCCTTGTGGTAAAGGTGGATTTGTGGAGAAATGCCACTTCTAGAAAGTAAAAGACATACTAATGATGGACGGAATGCAGAACAAATCAAACAGTCATCCCCAGTCAAGAGATTTGGGTTAAATCAATTGTTCTTTTGCTCACCACGCCACCCCAGTTTAGACCTAGCCATATGCAAATCAGTCTAGACCCTGCTCATCATGGGAGCAGTCCAGCCCAAACTGCCAAGCCAGGTCCTCCCTGGACCAGAAACAAGCTTCCAGGGACCGGTTTCGGGGTATCTCCCCTCATCAGCCAGGCTAGCTTGAATCCAGTGGCACAGTGAGCCCAGGACCATTTGTCTGGGCATACCCGGTGCACTTACGGCAAGAAAGCAAAAGACACACAAATGATGGATGGAATGCAGAACAAATCAAACATTCACCCCCAGTCAGGAGATCTGGTTTAAATCCATTGCTCTTTTGTTCACCATGCCATCCCAGTTTAGACCCAGCCATATGCAAATCATTCTTGACACTGCTCCTCATGGGAACAGGCGAGACCTATTGGCTTTGCCAATGCTTGTTTCGAGTGCTACTGGTAAGGTTAAAAATATGATATAATTGATGCATATGGATGTAATTATCAAAGTTTCCTGTGTTTCAAAGTGTTTCAGCCATCCAGTTCAAGGCCACTAAGGGTCAACGGCTTTCATCAGGATTGATTAATGCCCCTATCAGCATATGACATCTGTCCTTTCCCTAGCAGTTTGTCAAGTGAACAGGAAAAATGTAAATTCATAACATGCTGCCTTAAATGTTAATACATAACATGCTGGCTTAACCTAGTCCGAACGATATAACCATATAATTATGCCATGTCAAATTCTTATATAGCTCTGTGGTACCCAAAATTAAGAGAAAACAAGGGATAATGGGTGTAGTCGAATGTTGTTCTTTTTCATTAGTAAACAAAGCAACATTTACATGTAATTACTGAGATGAATATATACACATAACGTCATAAATCGCATAGACATGTACATACATTATTATTGTTCACTTCAAACATTAGTGACCTTGTGTTGTCCTTCAATAGTGTTGAACATGTAATATATTCAATCCCATGAAATATACGTGAAACTTTTTTAAATAGTGTCATGTACGATTAGTAAATGTGGGGTACATATTCTGACCCTCTGTTGTGGAGTCCTGATGGTACTAGTTTGCCCTTTCCTTTGGTGGTCGGAGATCTTTAACTATTGCCTGGTGAAGTGATAATTCACAACACCATTTATTATAGGATAATTGCCTCTTTTATGATTGCCGATAACTCCTGGCCACACAACTGTGTACGTCGACGCATTTCAACCTTCGTGTAGGGCCTTATATCTTTTATTGGTAAAGGTCTTCTTCAGGACTGGGGGAGTTTTAATGGGACACGTGCATTTGGGGTAATCCAGCATGTGAATGCGGTTGTGGGTTCCCGAGGTTGCGCTAGTCCTTCTCGTGCGGCTGTTGAGAACATTTGCGGCCGTGAAGTCAAAGCAGCTGACAGAAGACGGCCCCCAAGAGAACTGTGTAAAACCTCCACGGTATTTTCAGGGATTCTTTTCCGTACTCAAGACTGCCTGACTACTGCAGGGGTCTCAATATCCGAATTTTCTCAACAACCGCATGAATTGTCCCACTAAAAGTCCCCCAGCCCTGAAGAAGACCTTCACCAACAAAAGAATAAACCAATGACTGGCCTTGTTTAACCTCATTTATACATTTAAATGCCAGTATTTATTATTGTGCATCACACAACACTCAAACAAGAAATGTCAATCAAAAATATGCTTTTTAGTAACAATCGTTTCATTTAAAATGAACGATACAGGTATACGGTTGAAATGAAAATGCTATGTTGTAATCTGTGTATTTGACGTTGCAGCCATTGTGCTCTGGCGTTTCTATGAATGTAGGTGTTTTTACTAAGCTTGTCAGTTATGGTATAGCCTGCATCATCACGTTTGGAAGGGATGGAAGGCTGCATACCCACGTAAATCCTAAGCAGTTGATGGCGTCAGCCAGCATGTCTCCCAACAGCGAGGGCCACGAGGTAAGAGCAGGAAAGTACGCATGCATGTGTGGGCTCTGCCAATGAACGACCTGAAAGAGAAACGTGGAAACAGTGTCATATTCTAAGTGCATCAAGAACGCAACCCCAGTTAACGAAAGCAAGCTGCTGGAGAACAGCATTTCTTATCCTTAACCTTCTTAAACTTTAGACTTCTATGGACTCCCAATTAATCATTATTTGAAATGCGGAGAGCCCCACTCAATCAATAACGGAAGTTGGGGACCCCCGGCCTAAGGAAGTTATACGTTTTTAACCTCATACAATACACACACAAAAACTACAAAAACAAGTATACAGCAAACAAATGCTCAAATATTTAAATATTTGGTTTAATTTACAATCAAATGTAGAAAAAGTTTTCAGTTTTCAATTTTGTTTCTTTCATTGCATATACTTTATTAATTTTAATTTACTAATTTTAATATTAATTCTGTAAAACTGCTGCAGACACCCTGAGTCGGCCTCACGGATCCCCCTGGGTCCTCGGACTACTAAGAACCACTGCTGTAGAATATACAACACAACGGGCCTGCTCACACACTTGCTATGCGTTACCACCATTTGAAGTCAGAAGCAAGAAAAAACATAATTCGCCGTTCTCTCTACTCTAGACCATATCTTTAATGGCACTTAGAGGACACAGTTACTTTACTTGACCCATTCACTAAGACATTTAAAAAAAATTAGGCCTAATTAGTATAGTTTACAAAACAATTTTCTAAGAATCTTCCCCGGGAGTGTTGGGGAGTCACAACTCTAAGCCACCACTTCCCCAAAGGTCTTTAAAATGAATGTGTATTTTGCAGCGGAAGTTTCATATTGGCTAAATAGCCATATGTTTTACAGTCAGTTCTTAAGGGGTACTCATGAAATATTCTAATACTTTCATCACGTGCTATGAAATGATGGTGCTCCCCAGCAATATTAGGGGTTCACAACCCAAGAAAACCTGTCAAAAAAGGTAGCAAGAGAAAGCATTTCAGTTCTGTTCCCCTACAAATTGTGCAAAAAGCTAAAGAGTTTAGAGGCAGTTAAAGTGTCTGGGTCTGCATTCGGACGTGGATTCCTTTAATCTTAATTCACTTCTATCCATTTAATTCCATGCTTCCCCTTTCAAGTACATTACCATTCATATAATATGACTGTTAATCTACTTATAGGAGGAAGAGATGAAAAAGTATGTTTCACAGATCGTGTACACTCAGTCAGTAGACAGGAGAGTTATCCTTCAGGATACAGATCTCATAGAGAGCCACTGTGCAGGTTAGAGAGACTGTACAAGGCCAGACAGCAAACAGATCTTAAAGGGAGAGTAATTGTTTGAAATTGTGTTAATGGTTGGGGGCGGGCCAGCTCCAACGACCCAGTTAGACCCGCTGAACAAGAGTACATTAAATCCTGGTTGCGGAGTGTTGCGAGGTGCGGTGTCGAAGATGCATTGTGCAGCCGAGGCGACGCAGGTTTTGGGCCGAAGCATCGTGCAGTATCGGTTCTGAGGAGCTGCGATGCTGCAGTGCGAGGTCCTGCGTCATCGTCTTGGATACCATCGATGAGAGGCTTGCAATGCGAGGGCCTGTGTCAGGGATGTGTCACACAGCAGTAGTTTTGATGAGACTGCGGGATGCAAGGGTGAAGTGAAGTTCTTGCTCTGGGAGTATCCTTGCATCAGTTCTGCTCAGAGTTGCACCGCGCAGCAGAGGAGATAAGTTGGTTCTGCTGGGTCCACATATGGGCTGGCAGAGTACCTACAGGCTAACCTCCAATGTTCCAAGATTGGGTGGCACTACTTGGCAGGGTAGGGCTTATAGTTGCAGAACCCAGGTGCTGGTTACAAGAGACTAGCCATTAGAGTCTCTCTGGTGGTCCTGGTTAGAGGTTGCAGGTCTAGTCCTTCTCACACAGGCAAGAGGGCAGCAGGGCAGCAGTCCTTCAAGGCAGCAGTCCAGCAGAGTAGCAGTACTTTCAGCAGCACAGCAGTACTTCTACCAGGCAGAGTCTTTCACAGGTCCAGAAGTATACTGAAGAGTTAATGTCTGAGGTCCAATATTTATACCTGTTGTCTTCTTTGAAGTGGGAGAAACTTCTGGAGGATTCCCTTTTAAGTGCTCAGGTGTCCTTCCTCTCCAGCCGTGGCTCCAGACTAAATAGAGAGGGTATGCAATCCTTTGTGTGACGGCAGGACACAGCCTATTCAGATGTAAGTGGGGCTGTACCTAACTCTGCCCTCCTATCCTGCCAGTGGTGGCCCATTCAGGCACACCTTAGCTCTCTATTGTGTGTGGCAGTCTAGGAGGAATACACAAAGACCAACTGCCATCTACACCCAGTCATGTGACCCAGAGACAGGCCGCAAACACTAAATGGCAACTTTCTAAAGGTGGCATTTTCAAAATTGCAATTCAAAATCTGACTTTATCAAAAAGAGGATTTTTCATTAGGATTCCAAAGACACAAAAAATTAACTGTTTACCTGTTCCCAACTAGAAGTTATCCTTATTAAATGCAATAAGGTAACTCCAATGTTATCTTATGAGACAGTTGGGCCTTGCAATAATGAAAAACAAATGTAAGAGTTTTTCACAACCAGGAAATGTAAAGCTTAAAAGTAAGTCTTTCTTTTTAAATTTATTACACCCTGCCCTGTGGGATGTTTGGGGCCTACCATAGGGGTGACTTGTATGTATTAAAAAAGAAGGTTTGGGCGAGGCAAAAGGTTTATTTTGCCAGGTTGAAATAGCAGTTTAAAACTTCACACACAATCTGCAATGGCAGGCCTGAGACATGTTTGCGGGTCTACTTAAGTGGGTGGCACAATCACTGCTGCAAGCCTACTTGTAGCATTTAATTTACAGTCCCAGGGTACATGTCATTCCACTTTACTAGGGATTTATAAGTAAATTAAATATGCCAATTGGGGAGGTGTAAGCCAATTTACCCATGTTTTGACAACTGAGTACACACACTTTAGCACTGGTTAGCAGTGGTAAAGTGCACAGACACCTAAGGCCAATAAAACGAGATCTGAAAAATATGAGGGAGTAAGGCAAAAGGTTTGGGGTAAGAACACTCTTAGGCTGTCAGGTCTACCAACTATCTTACAGGCTGTGACTTCAGACAGCATTACAGATGATAGTGTCATAAAATCGTTTGCAACCGACTATGAAACCAATAATAAGGAAAAAGCTTCAGCAATACGTCTTCACAACGCAGCACCGGTTTCATTGAAATGTGAGACTTGAATACAACATGGAAATCTTTTAATGTAGTCCCTAAATTTCATCTCTACATTACCGAAAAACTACACATTTTGTTCCTAAATGCCAATTTTTCTGTTTCTATAAATTAAATCCTCTACAAAAACATGTTTACCTGTTTTGTTTCACAAAACTACCAACTTTATATTTTTAATAAATCTACTACTAATAACTCCCCTTATGGTGAGCATGCTTACATGCCCTAGCATCACTATCATCTTTTATGGTTGCTACTTGTACACCAGTAGCAGCTAAAAAAATATCACAGATGTCAATTAGAAATCATAGGTCACCATCAAATCCCAGGAACGGCCGCCATGATGCATAGTTTGGCAGAGTAATGCCAAGGATGCTGGCAATTTGCCAAGATCAGCACCTTACAAGAGGACATCCTCATTCTAAGGATGGCCTCCAAAATGCCTGAGATGGTCACAATAAGGCAAAGGATACCCACAATATATCAATGAGGCCCACCTCCTGCCAGGAATAAAGATGGTTATGAATGCCCACACAATGTCAAGGAGGGACACCCTAAACCAGGGTCACCTTAATCACTATAATTCCACAGTATTTCAAAGAGGGTCATTATAATGCCTAGAATACCTACAATATGCCATGCCAAGGACAGCCACCTCATGCCAGGGCCACAATGGTACTTAGCCTGCCCGACTCAATCTCTCTGTGAGTGGCGGTGGTCACGGGAGCTCCCGTCATGCTCCGCGACTGTAGGCGAGGCGGGCTGGGCGGCTGACGGCGGCGTTCATGCACAGCAGTAGACGTGCCAGGTGTGCGATTCGGGGTTTCTGCCGCGGAGCACGGCTTGTTGAGTTTTGCGCTGCTACAAAGCGGCTGCTGGATTCGGCCGGTACAGTACGGCTGGAGGTGGAGGCAGACCGCAGCAGGGAGGCAGCTGGATTTGTGGTAGACGCAGACAGGATGCGGACAGTTCTTTCTTTGGTTTGCTTCAGTCTGCTGCGCTACCTGCACGTCTCCTGGAGTCTCAGGTGTCAGGCGGCTACTATTTTGTAGGCAGGAGGATTTACGAGCTCTGGAGGCCCAACAAGACTTCTCAAGACTAAGAAGGAGCAGCCCTATCGTCTAACCTACAGGTCAGAGATATTGACTTTCTCTTCTTTGGGCGCCTTATTTGGGAAACTGCCAAACATCGGCTATTTTTTTTTTTTTTCATCCAGTGCTGGTTATGTTACTTGTCTCCTGGACTGCTGCTGCTATTTGTGTCTAGGGTGCTGTAGGAGTGGGTAGAGGGCCAGGGGGTGGGCACGGAAGCGGCCTAGCTAGGCATAGGTGCGGCATGCGTCCCTCCTTTTGGGCCACCTCTCCCCAATACATTGTAAAGACATGAAAAGAATTTCCAGTGACAGTACCGCTAAAACCCGGCTAGTAGCTAACTCCGCACAGGCTTCAAAAAATCGCAGCCGGATTCCTTCCACACAAAAAAAAGGAATTCAGGCTATTTAGCGGCGAACCAAGGAATGACTCCCCTAATGGGGATCTGGCCCTTAAAAAACCGGGTGGGCAACAGGAAGCCCGAAAGTCGGCTACCCCTTGGAGCTCTGCACCAGTCAAAGGTGTTCACAATTCTACGGTGAATCCTCTACATGCAGTAAGTCAGGCCTCCTCCGTGGGACTGGAAGTAAGCCCGCCAGTATCAAGTGAAACACTCACAATAAAGGCACTCCCAGGAGATATGCAGCATGGCACCTATTCATTATTTTCAGGCCTCAATGCAAAGATTCAACAAAAATCGTTGAGCCTAACTACACCTAAGCCGATTTCAAGACTGGACAATCATGATGAGTGTTCTTCCGGGGAGATTACAACAAACCTGTTCCCTGATACTTCTCTGTTCATCACTGCTGCCGAGGCCCCAACGAGACTCCAGCCATGATTGCTCCCTTAAGTTTATCGGCTCCACAAACTGCTCCTACATCTGGAATCTCTGAGAGCACGGTTGGGCTTGAGGACACCTCTCAAATCCTGCTACAACAAATTCTGGTGGTACTCAAAAGCATGAAACTGTACCAGGAAGAAGCGCAAAAGAAAACTGAATCCCAGTTTGGCTCAATTCAATCCTATATCCAGCAACTTTCATCACGCATCACTGACGCAGAACAGCGTGTATCAGACCTAACCCCGGGCGGAGTTTGCTCTACGTGGAGCTCCATGGACTTGGGCAAAAATTCAGTGGAGCTCAGCTCCGCGCCTCCACCCCCCCTCAATAAATATTTTATAAAATAAAAATGAAAATTAAGGTTAATAAAATCCCCTACGTCAGATGTACGTTGTGTAGGACTGCGCGCGCATGCGCAGTCCTACCATGACGTACGTCTGACGTAGGGGATTCTGGAGGAACATATCGAGGAGGAGGAGTAGGGCAGCCCGGAGACGGCGCGATAAAGGTAAGTGTATTTTATTAAGCTTAATTTTCATTTTTATTTTATAAAATATTTATTGAGGGGGGGTGGAGGCGGGAGGGTCCGGGGCTAAACTCTGCTCCACTGCGGAGTCGGAAGTTTTGCATGAACTTCGCGTTGAACGCGGAGTATGCAAAAATCTGCAAGCTCCGCCAGCGAAGCAGAGTTCCTGCCCAGGGTTAATCAGACCTCGAAGATAAGATACCTTTGCAAACGGACCAAGTTTCCAAACTACAATCTGAGCTTATCAACCTGCAAATCAAGGCTGATGACGCAGAAAATCGATCACGTAGATGCAATCTCCGTATAACAGGGGTTCCGGAAAGCAGCGAAAATAGCCGATCAGTAATAGAAGTTGTCTCTGACCTTATATCTAAATATCTATGCCCTGAAGTCGCAACACAGAAGGCTGACCTTACTATCACTCTGGCCCATCGTGTACCTTCAGTTCAGTATCCCAACGCCAAATATCCGAGAACTATCATTGTAAACTTTGGCGATTTCAGAATTAAGGATAAGATCTTGGCATGTGCCATCCGGGATAAAGTATATCAGACTTCCGGTAATTTTTCATTTAAAGTTTTTCAGACATGTCCGCCTTTTCGGCGCTGTGTAGGAAGGAGTTCAGAGGCATGATTAACTCCTTTCAGCAACTAGGGGCCCCGGAGGGCATTATCCAGCAATCCAAACTGAAAGTTTTGAATAAGGGGAGAGCCTGTATTTTCCACTCTGTTGAGACGGCGCTGGAGTTTCTACAGTCCCTACAGCATCCAGGGGGTTGAAATAAGGGATAGCTTTGCTCCTAAACTAAATTCCTAGGCAAGAATGATGAGGGATATGTATCTGCAGTATTGTTCTCTCTCTTTCTCTTCCCCTTTTTTTTTTTGTTTTGTTTGCCTTTTTTCTCTTTTTGTCGCTTTTCTGCTTTCTTTCGCTGCCAGTCGCCGGCTCACCGCCTTGAGTGCCATGTCACAGCACCCCAACTCAGGGAAGCGGGGAGGGTTGGCAAGGGCACGGAGTGGGGGGTAGAGAAATCACTACCAGGGGGAGGGTGGCCACCCAGGGAACCCCAGACGGGCGGGGTTTCCAGAGTCAAGGGTTTCCATGGGACGGAGGGGTGAGGGGTCACAGGAGGGTGGGGGCAGGAGGGGAAGGCAGGGTCACTGGAGGGGGGAAACTTAAAATGTAGCGAATGTGTAGAAGCTCAAAGGTCCCAAAAACGTTTTTTCTTTTTTTTCTTCTTCCCTGTTTTTATGCATTATCTATTTCCCAAAAATGTCTTCTAGGACATTAAGGGTAGTGTCCTGCAATATAAATGGTTTTAATAATAAAGTGAAGAGACGAGTCATGCTGATCTGGTTTAAATCCCTACAAGCCAATATAATTTTTCTCCAAGAGACACACTATAAGGAAGGCTCTCCTATGGATAAGGTTCCTGGCTCTATTCAACACGAGTTTTATGCTTCTTCAAATGCAGCCATTAGGGGGGTGGCCATATTAGTAGCTAAAAATCTCCGATGCAAAATCATGATAGTGCATAGAGATCATAGTACCAGGTGGCTTTGGGTGCAGATGAAGATCTCGGACCAGCTCTTTAACTTTGTGAGCTATTATGGCCCTATTGAAAATTCCCCTGCGACACTACAGTCGCTGTACGATTTTGCAACTGTTCAGTCTGGGCATTTCGTGATAGGTGGTGATTTTGATTTATTGATCAACCGGACTATCGATTGCTCCCAGGCTCATAAAACACAGACAAAACCTAAGTCGAGAAGGCAATGCCAGGACTTAATATGCGATTTCGCATTGGTTGACTGCTGGAGAGATGAATTTCCAGGCAATAGTCAATATACATGCCATTCAGGAAGATATCACTCTTCCTCTCGGATTGATTTTTTCCTGATTTCACATACTCTCTTAAAAATCGAGTCTGAGATACATGAAAACCCCTTCTCAGACCGCCCAGTAATTTCAGTAAAGTTTAAAATTAAAACAAGCTAAGATCAGGCATAGATGGGTATTTGACAAATCCCTCCTTATTGACGAACAGTTGGTCTCGTATACGAGTCTTGCATTAGAGGAAATTTTAAAACTGAATATTAATACAGCTCTGCGTTTTCGGCATGGAACGCTTTAAAGGCTTTCTTTAGAGGGAAAGAAATTGCATATTCGGCCTTCAGCAGAAAGAACGAGAATGACGAAAGACTTCATCTAGAGAAAGAACTGTGCAAGGCAACGGCAAGTTACCTGGCTCTACCTACCCCAGAAGGCAAAGTTAAACTCCCCAGCGATAAGCTCAACCTACAAGATTTTTTTAAATCGAAGGAAATCTTGAGCTACTATTCAGTACTTCAAAAAAGATACAAAGAAAGCGATCACATAGGCAGGTACCTAGCTTGGTCTGCTAAGCGGAGATCTAATGCCAATTGTATAAAAAAAAAAATAGACCCGGTCACTATGAGAGCTACTTCACATCCCCCCAAGATTTCAGAGATCTTTCTTAATCATTACAAGGAGCTCTACTCTGAGACGCATAACACCACTTCAGAGGCAGCTTTAGATTGTTTAGGCAGGATAAATATCCCCACATTACCCACTGAGCAGAGAGAGCTTTTGCTTTCAGCCATTGCACCTGAAGAAGTTACCCAGGTGGTGAATCTGTCCCTGTCGGCCAAAGCTTGCGGGCCTGAGGGAGTCACCATTGAGGTCTATAAGATTTTCACCCCTCAATTGTATGTTTTTTTGGTGTCATTATTCAATGGGATCCTAGAAGGGGATTTAATTCCCGAAACATTTACCCAAGCTGCAGTGATTAGTTTTGTTAAAAAGGAGAAATCGGAGAATGAGTTTAATTCATGTAGACCTATTAGTCTACTGAATGCCGACTATAAAATCTTTACTAAAATTCTCGCAAATCGGCTCTCGCAAGTTGCTCCCTCTCTTATCCATTGTGACCAAAACGGTTTTCTCAAAGATAGATTTTTGGCTTCCAACACCCATTACTTGATTCAGGCGATTGATTATTTTTCCACTAATAAAATAAAGCAGCAATAATAATGCTAGACGCTGAAAAAGCGTTCGACAGAGTGTAATGGAACGTTCTTTTTGCAATTCTGAAGAAATTTGCGATCCCAGCTTAATTCTGCCAGGTGGTGAAAAACCTATACCACAATGCTAAGGCTTCTATAATTATCAATGGGAACATGGACGGCTAATTTCCATTAGCCAGGGGACGCGTCAAGGCTGTCCCCCATCTCCTGTGCTATTCTCCCTATTTATCGAGCCTTTGGCATGTGCTATTAGGCAGGATCACGCGATTGCTGCCCCTGTTCCTGGGTCCACCAAACTCAAACTATTTGCAGACGATATTGCTCTCTATTTAGCTGCAGATATAAATATAGCGAGAGCCCTTTCCAAAATAAGGGATTTTACAGATATCAGGCGATATAAAATAAACCATTCTAAATCTGAGGCGCTACTTTTTAATTGCTCTTCAGATATTCTGCCCCCTGCAATGCATGTACACTATTCAACAACGAAGTCAATTAGGTACCTAAGGATTTTTGTGACCACCCGACTTGAGGACTTATATTTGCTTAATTTTATTCCCACATCAAATAAAATGTGTAATTTGTTTAAACAATGGGAGAACCTCCCTATAACAATCATGGGACGAGTTGCTATCATTAAGATGAGTATTCTCCCGCTATTTTTATTTTTTAAATCTAATATAATGATTAAGGTTCCCAAATCCTTCTTCGACTGCGTCTATTCAGAATTTAGACAATTTATTTGGCAAGCAAAAAAAACGAGAATAAGATTACAGGTGCCGCAATTAGAAGTGGAAGATGGAGGCCTTGCCCTACCGGACTTACGGTTATACTATCAAGCTTCGCTTATTAATTGGCTGAATTATAATAATTCGGGAGACATGCTTGAAGCCAATTTCTTTCTTACCCTAATGCTCAAGGAATCTAGATTGGCCTTGCTCCTTTTTTACGCACACCTAAATTACCCAAAAAGTTGTGCCACAAGATCCCTAGAGTTATTACTTTGCATTTTCAAAGAATCTGGGAAGTATATAGAATCCCGTGGCTCCAGAGGAATGTATCCCTCTGGGGCTTCAATGGTCTCCCCAGAACTACGGCCAGTGGGCAAAGCTGGGGTTTCGTATACTACAAGACTTCTATAAAAACGAGAAGTTTTTATCTTGGCAGGAAATTTTGAATTAAAGGAGTAATATAAACAGCCTCCTGATGTTCAGCTATGCACGGATTACGCAGTTTTGCTTAGGTTTAATCAGCACAGAAGACAGTGAAGGCACACTTCTAGGGAAGGCCCACTTTGTATTCAGAACTAAAGGGGTGGGCAATTGGTATCAATTATTTAAATCCATGGAGAATAAACAGGTGATTTCAGACCATCTTGAGAGTGTGGGCTCTGCCATGGGCTGCAGCTTTAATCTTCAGCAGTGGCAGGATTACAGCAAAATGAGCTGCAAGACAGTAAGAGCTGCTAATTTAACAAGGATGGCATGGTTCAGTACATGGATGATCTATTATACCCCTGATAGACTCCACAAAATGTTCCCCACTGTCGATCCTAGATGTTTTAGATGTGGACTAGCTCCATAACAGGTTTACATGTAGCCACTTAATGGACTTTTGGCAGGACGTCTTTTTAGAAATTGGTAAAAAAATTGGCAATTAACCTGCCCCCTGGTCCTTTAGCCGCTCTCTTTGGCAGAACAGATGTAGGCAAAGAGTTAATCCTTGGTCAACGCCAATTCATTTTCATTGTAACTTTAGTACCTAGAACATTTATTTTAGCCAATTGGAAATCCAAGGTGATCCCGACAATTTCCCAATGGCTCATTAAAATGCAAAGATTTTTAAGCGGGAAACCATCTATGCAAAAAGGGAAGGCTCTGCTGCTAAGCTAAACAGAATATGGCAGAACTGGAAATGAACTATTTCAGCAATTGGCAAATGATAATGTACGAATTGGCTAGGATTAACTTATGTATTTTACTACCTGTAATGAACTCTGTCTGTACTGCTCATGTCTAATTATTTATTCTTATTATGAACTTGGCACTATATTGATGGTAATTATTTAAATGCTTGATACAAACTTAGTTCTTCACGGGGACACAAGAACCCCTCGAAGTTTGTGCAAGGTTTGCTCTTGAAGAAAAAGATGATAAATCTATCTTAAATACTTTACTATTGGATATGCATGCATGCATGCAATAGGCTCTATGATTTTCATCCTTATATATTCTGAACCTTTTATGCACTTTAGGGAAAACTTTTCTTTTGCCCTTTTTTCTAGAAGAAGTAATGGAAAACCTCTCATAAGCACTTTATTATTGGAAATCCGATATGCAAACATGTTATACGTTTTTTTTTATTCCTGCCCTAGACATCTTGAATCCTGTATGCATTCAATGGAGCAGAAATGATACATATCATGCTATATGTTCTTACCCTTTTCCTATGTACTTTGAACTTTCTACGCATTTTTTTATTTCTATTCCCGTGGTTAAAGAGAACTAGGCTCTCTTTTGGATTTATGATGATTTTCGGATTTTGTATTATTGCAATTGCACTATACTGGTTATTTTATTTCTGGATGGACCTTTTGTAGGAAAGTAGGATCTGCTTCTTATGGTTACCCCCACTTTTTGCTTCATGTGATACTGTTTTTGACTAGTCTGACTGGGATCCTGCTAATCAGGACCCCAGTTTATCTGCTTTCTCCCTAAACTGTTATGTTATGTACTTAGGTACACTCCAGATTGGATACTGGGGTACCCTTGTCAGTCCCTAGTATATGCTACCCATGTACACAGGGCATAGGTACCCCAGAGGCCTCCCATGGGCTGAAGCATGTATTATGCCACCCATGAGAGACCATGCAAAATGGAACTACAGGCCTGCCATTGCAGCCTCTGTAAGTTAGTGCATGCCCCACTTACTTTAGATATAGGCTTACTATATCTCAGGGTCACTGCACTTAAAACCTATAAGTCACCCCTCTAGCAGGCCTTTACAATCCTGAGGGCAGGGTGATTGGTTCTAAGTGAGAGGGTGCTACTGCATGAGCAGAAACACCCCTGCAGCCTACGGAGTCCATTCTCCCGGGTTGTCAGTGTATCAGCCATTTACGACATATAGAGTGGCATTATGCGACCGCGTACTGACCAACTCTAAAACGGCTGAAAGTAACCCTATCGTGTTTTGTGTCAAACATTGTGGAATCATACCACCACACCGGTAACCGGTGTGGGAGGTATGATTCCACCCCTCAAAAACAGGCTTTGTGAGTTCCCTGCTGTTCCCGGTACCAGCTTTCTAGTCCCGGGCAGCCCAAAATGGTTGCTGCCGACCAGAGACACATTTCTGCCCTCCTGCTGCTGAGCCAAGCTCAAGCAGGGGAAGGCAGAATAATAGGCATCCTGTCACAGGGAGGTGTGACCATCTCCCAGACAGGATTTAGTGTATTAGGCCTGGGTGGGTGCGCTTGCCAGCGACCGAAAGTCTGCATGAGGGGCACATTTGGTGTCCCTGTGCATAGTTCAGTTCAAACCAGTCCTGGGAGCCATTGGCTCCTGCTCTGGCACGAAACTGGAAAAAGGACATTGGAGTAACCTCCCCACTGTCCAGACCCTCCACAGGGAGGGTTCCCTGAATCTGTCCAACCCTCTCCTGTGGGTACAAAAGGGCTTACCTGGCTGTAGAACCCTCGATTCGACGTGGACAAGATTCTGATCAAGAAACCACTGACCTTCGACCGTCTGGACACTCTGGACTTCGCTGGACTTTGTTTGGGCCCGACTTCATCTCCCACTCCGTCCAAAGAATCGTCTGTGCCCATGCACCAAACAGGGTAAGTACAGGACCTGTGGAGCATCAAGGACAACTGAAGATATCTCTCTTGGAGTGAAGGAGTCACTCCCCTGCAACCGCAGGCACCACATCTCGACTGACTGGTCTGCTGCTCCTGAGCTCCTCCGGACTCCGAAGACTCTAGCAACACAGGAGGTGAGTTTTCAAGTCTTTTGAGGTCCGAGCTGCCCTCTTACAAAGTTTGAGGCCAGAATCCCTCGTGGGGGCTGCAATACCCGTACCCCTGTGTACCGCGTTCATTTGCAAGTGCATATGCTTGTTGGCGTTTCCAAAACAAGTGCACTGGGCTCCAAGTAGCCCCAACCTCTGGCAACATTTCCTACAAAGAACTCCGGCCTCCTCACACCGAGTGCTCCGTGGGCTGCTGCTTTGTGAGACTGCTCGAGGTTCCCTCGCGACTCCTGTGCCTCCGGCCTATGGGTCCCCTTGAGGGTCAACACTGCTTTTCTTGGGATCCCCTGGTTGCTCCAGGCTTGCCCTGACTCCCCTGTGTTTGGTGAGTCTCCTGGACCTTGCTGGTCCGAACTGTAACCTTTCTTTACCTTCTTTGTGGGTTGCCGCTGCCATGGCTTGTTGGTGCTCCCACCGGACACCGACCCCTCAGCACTCACATCCTTCGTGGGACAGCTTGTATCTGGCTCCTGATTGTCCTCTACATCTCCAGGTCCCGGTGGCTGCACAGTCAAGAACCCCCTCAACGCACCTGAATCACCTGACATCGGTGGGCATTCGTCTACGGAGCCCCTGGTCACTCCTGAGTGACCCAGACTCTGTCCCCTCTGCTTTCAGGTACTCTTCAACAAGAATCCACCTTTGGATTCCATCAGACACTTTTCTACTTTCCAGCAGTGGCTCTTCTTCGAAGTCCTCCATAGAGATCGACGGCAGTTTCCGACGCCACTTCAGACCTATGCACCCGGCTTGCCTGGGATAGGTAACTCTGGTACTACAGTATCCACGGGTGGGGTGGCTCTCCAACCTCCTAACTTCCACAGGGTTTCTTCGAAGTCCATCGGGAAGGGTCCTTAAACTTTAAAACTTCAACCGCGACTTCCCCATAGAATTGTACGGAGCACGCGGTCGTGTTCCCACACTGCACCTGTCCTCCGTGGGGTCCCTACTTACTCACCTTGGGTGGTTCCTTGGGGTCCCAGCGATTCTACATCCTCTAGACACAGTCTTGACTCGAGTCGTGGTTCTTATACCACTATTTTAGTATATGGTCTGGTCTCCCCCTGGAGCCCACTGTGTATTAGTGCTATTTACGATTGTTTCTGTGCTACAATATTGTGTGCTTTGTGAGTATCTTCGTGTAGAAGATACTGTGTCGTACTAGAGAGTGTTATATTAATAAATACATCTTTTTATAACTACTGTGTGGTTCTCCTTTCATTTAACCAATACTATAAGGTTGCATTCTGGTAAAACAAGCTGCTTAACATTTCTTCAAGACTAAGCCTGAAGGCTGCTCTCCACAGCTACGACTTGGATAGCTTTCTAAGGTTATCTTTGACCTCTTAATAACCATAAGGGTTGTTTGGACTGGTGCAAGGTGCCCAATTTAATTAGTGGTCAGAATATACCAGGCCAACTTCTCACACCTTTCTTCTCTACATTGAAAATAAAATAAAATTAAAATAAAAAAAATCTCTCTGTGAGTGTCACTATCCCTTCGATCTCCCAGTTTCCCTCTCACCATAATCTTTACCTGTATCTTTGTGTCCCTCATATCACACCCAAATACTGTTTCTGCATCACTTCCAGGCCTTCTTCCATATACTCTTCTCAAGTTTATTCAATCTCAATGTTTATTCTTTTCTTTTCCACCTATTTTCCCTCTCACCTGTATCTTTCCTCTTTAACTCAATTTTAACACTCTTACCCTATCTTATTCAACTGTTTTCAAGGCATTGGCACCATTGCAAGCATGGAGGTAATATTGATTCAGTCAGAAGCAAGAGTTACTGGCTGATTCATGATAATGGCTCCAGCAAACAAAACTGCATTCCTGTTGTTTCTCCCCACTTCCAAACATTTCACCGTTTAAATCCTGGGAATCACCAATTGGGTAAAAGAGAAATTACTAAAGAAACTGGGCGCTGTAATCCAAAGTCTCAAGATAGCTTCCAGCTTCTAAGGGGACATTCAGGGTCACTCAGAATAGGGATGTAATTCTGCAAGTCAAAAAAACAGATAATATATGTAATACAGTGCTATATATATATATGTTGATGGGTTAACACAACACCTGTAATGGATGCCTGTGCGTCTACCTTGATTACTTTGTATATGTTATTGTTATACCTGACATCCTTGGCGTGGTATTCCCCCAAAATATTACCATCTCCCCCTTAATTTGCTGAACTTGTTTTGTTGGCAATAGGACTCTGTGCACTGTACCCCTGCTAACCAGTGCTGAAGTGCTTGTGCTCGCCCCTTAAAACATGGTAAAATTGGCCTACATCTACTTGGCACATTTAATTTGCTTATAAGTCCCTAGTAGATGGTACTACCTGTAAATTAAACACTACTAGTGGGCAGCGACACTCAAAGCACCACCAACTAAAGGAGCCCTGTGACTCATGTCCCAGGCATGCCACTGCAGCCTATAGTGCAGTTTATACTGCCATTTCAACCTCGCAATTAAACTTTTACCAGCCCTACACTTTCCTTTTTAATGCGTATGTCACCTCTGAGGTAGGCCCTAAAGAGTCATACGGCAGGGTGCATGGTATTTAAAAAGTAAGACATGAGGGTTTGAGTTTTACATGCCCTGGCAGTGAAAAACATATTACACATTCTCACTGTTGTAATGCTATCTCTCCCATAGACTAACACAGGGTTACATTCAACAAGTCCTAACTTCAGATTGGGAGTTAATAGAGAAATGATGTTTATGCTAAAATGAATTGTCATTTAAAATCCTCTTTGATGGTAAAGTCTGATTCTGATTTTAAGTTACAATTTTGAAAATCCCACTTTTGGAAAGTTGGTGTTCTTCTGCCCAAACCACCTGTGCCTTTCTTCCAGTGTACTGAGTCACAAGACTGTTAATGGCTCTGCT
This sequence comes from Calotriton arnoldi, assembly GCA_963921515.1. NCBI lineage: Eukaryota > Metazoa > Chordata > Amphibia > Caudata > Salamandridae > Calotriton > Calotriton arnoldi. The sequence goes on along the minus strand of CAWUFW010000043.1, from coordinate 6,420,279 downwards.
GTTGTGGCTTCTATATTACTTCCAGACAGTGAGACAAAGTAAGAGTAAGTATGATGGGACAGGGTCTTCCTGAAAGGATGGCTAGGTAGGAGTTGTACCTTGCCCCGATTGCACCTCAAAGGGCTCTGCCTGTAGCACACAAAAAGGAACCTGACACCAGCCCTATCCTTGCCTTTGTCACCCTAGACAGCTTGTAGCCAGGACCAGGGGAAGGGCAAGAACTGACCTGAACCAAATTTTGGGGTAGGTCAGGGAATTCCCCACATAAAGGCTGACACCACGTATAAAAGCCGACCCTTCAGAACCTTTCATGAGAACATTCCTGGACCTGAGGAAGATTCAGAACTGCCATGCTGTCTGAGGATGAGGGACTTCCCTGCTGACTGGAGTGACTCCAAGGGTCACCTGGCTGACATCTTGTGTGTGCTACTGGGACACAACAAGCTTCCAGAGGACTTCCTGCAGCCAGTGGCGGCTCGCATAGGGCGTGCTGTGGGGTGGAGGGGCAGGGTGGGGGGGTAGTAAACTCGGACATACGACGGAACGGAGGAAAGTAATTATTACGTTCCTCCGTTCCGTCGTATGTCCGAGTTTACTACCCCCACCCTACCCCTCCCCGCCCCTCCGCCCCGCAGCACGCCCTATGCGAGCCGCCACTGCCTGCAGCTGCCCAGCTGACCAGCACCAACTGTACCAGCCTGGACGTGCCTGAGCCCTGCAGCTGGCCTCTGCTTGTGTGAGTCTTGCTCCCCATTAGGTGCCCCCCACGTCCTGGACCCTTGGCTGGCATCAGTGAGAACTCCTCCTGAAGAAAAGGCGAAGGTACAGATGTTTTTAGCTCCTCGTGACTCCAAAGTGATCCCTTTATGCCTATAATCAACACCCGTGATGACCGTGAGCAACAGCCACCATCCACGACAATCAACCAATGCGAAGCTCCAGCGATGACCGGCTCTTCGCGATACAGCAATGACGGTCCACGACGCTCAACCTGTTCCTCGCACTGACAGCCTCCTCCTTGTGGCTCCTTCAATGTGAATGGCACCCTTCCCACTGGATTTGAGAAGGTAACTTTTCAGAGGAACTAACCTGGCCCATGTATCAGACCCACATTCTATCGGCCTGAATCTTTTACTTTCCCCAGGTCTAGCGTGACTAGATGACCGAGAGTAGCGCTTTGTCCATCTCAGTACTATTTCCACCTAAAACTTTTTTTAAGTATTTTCTCCGGTTCTACTGGGTTTTTGTCATTTTGACGTCATTTTATTTATTGAAATTGATTCTGTGCTGTGCTGCCTCTCTGTCCCTGTGTTGTGACTGGGGGGAGTGTGGGAGGCATGGCATGGCAGCAACCCACCCGCGAAGACACAGGCAGTAGAATCAGCATTCTGGCTCCTGTGCCGCCAATGGATAGTGCTGTAATGGCAGGGAGATGGCTCGGCAGTGCAACTGCCAGGGACCCCAAATAAAAAAGAAAAAAAAAGAAAACGTCCGCAGGGTGAGGCTGCTAAAGGAAATAAGAAGCGCAAGCTGTTCATCAAATATGCAATGAAATGGGTGAGGAGCACCCCATAATGTCCCACGAGGGTTAATTTGAATATTCTTGTTTGTGTGCTGCCCCAAACTGGACAGGGGCTTGACCAACGTTTTGCTCAGCTGTTGTAGGGGGCTTCAGGAGGTGCAGCAGTCTCACAGAAGCGTTTTAAGTAAGAAACCATAAGTCTGCAGGAGTTTGTAAACAATGACCCCGGGGGATGCTTACCATGGTTTTAGGCACTCATAGATTTGAGCTTTTGCTCCTGGACTCTAGAATGCAGGAACCCCTCGTTGTTGGTCCTATGGCTTCCTTATTTGGCCTATAGAAAGCAAAGAAAGACTCTGACACACATTTTTTCAAATGCAACTGCTCTATTGATAGTATTATTGATGATCACTGCATTTCTTATAATTCATACATTTTAATATGTTATGGTCCAGTTGGGTTTTAATGGAGAATCATAACATTTGGCTGTTTTATTAATGTGGTGACACTTTGAAAAAGCCAGTAGGTCTGACTTATGTCTATTGACACCTCTTTATATTGCGAGGTTGCATCTGGTATAGGTGGTTGGGTATTGTGATTATGGGGTTCAGGACCCATTAGGGGTGTAATGTGATACGGTTGTATCACCAACGGTATTTCCATCTACCTGAAGTTTATATTTGTAATTTAATGTGCAGTGTTTAGTAGTGTGTGAGTCTGTCTGTGTGTGTGTCTGTGTGTATAACTAAAGTACTTTTCTTTTTTTAAAGGAAATGCACTAACTGGACAATAATTTATTTAGTACTGTTGTTGTGTGCCAGTGAATTGGGATTGTTAGCCCACACCACCTCGCAAGAGTAACCCTTGGACTGCTCTGCTTCGCCACCCTGATACAGTCAAGTGCTACAATGGGGTACTTGGTTACCAGTAAAGAAACAATTGTGGACCTATTACTTGTTAAGAATTCACAACCTTTGCAACTAATAATCCAATGTCTTAAGGAAAGCCTTAAAATGTAAACCAAATTGAAAGGTTTAGTGTGACCCAAAACTGTTAAATTACCTTTCTGTGTTGCTCGAGAGTGGCCCAGTAAGGTCAGTGACAACCCCTGGTGGCTTAATAAGAAACCAATGTCTACATTACATAAATAATTGATTGAATGGATGAATACATTATGTGGCTATAGTAGTTGGTGCTATTTTTGATTGCACAACCATCACTGTTTCATACAATTGATAACTTATATTTCATTATAAATAATATTTGCACGTTAAATATTCGATTAAAATCATTACATTATGATGATTGATTCTGCTCAGGCTGTGCCTTAAAGTACGAAAACACATGAGATATTAACCCCACTAACCTATGGTAATGGATATAAAACAGTTTATAGGCTATTTCCAAATTTTTAGCATCACAAAACAAGTTGGAAGTACCCTGAAAGCATACACCTGTAGTGTGCAAATTCGTTCTGAGCTCCAGCCTGCAAGAATATACCATGAAAGAATATTTTATACACTCTGAAAGTAGCCTTGGCCAAATGACTATAACCCCCGCAATGTGCCCACTCCAAAAATGGCATGCAACCTTCTTACATGTGTACATCTAATAAACAGCCAACACGTGTGGTAGTATTGTGGTCTATGTTGGCCGCAGTTCTTTTTGCATCACATGTACAATTATCTCTTCTCTTCCGATGCCCTGGTCATAACTTTATGACCCTGGCCATAAATCATCTTTGCGGACTGTCATATATTGCTTATCATAAATCATTTGCACATCTTAGGTCCATAAACAACCCTGACAGTTCGCTGTTCCGCACTTTTGCAGGCATAACTCATTTCTTGTCACTTTTTGGGGTCATAAAATTGTTCTGTTGGTTTCCAAGCCCCTTGCGTGTGGGTGGTAGCCTCTCCCCGGAGTTAGGCCCCAACTCGCTACCTTGTTAGTCCCTTTGTGCCCTGCCGTCGGCGGGTCTGGGCTGCGAGTGCCGTCTCCTTTTGCTACCCGTTTTTCTGGCCTACTCACCCTGCCGTAAGGCATCCCAAAGTGAGTGGCCCTCCTCCTACACACCGCCCTACCGGTGTGCTCCATAACCAACCATTGTACCCGCTCTTATCTGCCGTCTCGCCTGCCGTCCAGCACTGGAACACTGCTGTTCCTTAGGTGTGGGTGGGTGGGTCTCGTGTTTTTCTTGGTGCGCTGTTCCCCCAGCTCCATGGTGTTCGATAAGTGAGCTGTGCTATGGGAAGCGGTGCCTTATAACCCCCCCACTGCCTTGTGCCATGAAGGTGGCTTCCCCCCATTGGGGAGTTCAAAAGTCACCTCCCAATCCACCCCCATTGGCCAGGTGCTTCGGCACCTCTTTGGCGCACTTTCTCCCGCGAGGGATAGCTCCCTCTTGCCTCTGGGTGCTTCATAGCGGCCCAAACTGGATTTTTCCAGGGCCCCGGCGGCTGATATGGCACCAGCCCTCGAGGCCCCCTTCGGGTGCGGCCTATGCAAAAGCAAGGCTAAGCATTCTATCCATAGTTTGGCATAAAAAGGGCAGGCAAGTTGCACTAAGGTCGCAACCCTCCTCATTTCGTTTTTTCGCCCCTCTCTCTACTACCTTTAACATTGTATCTGCTGGTTATTTGTTAAGTGCACCTAAAATCTTTCTAGTATAGCTGCACTATAGAAGAAAGTAAATAAATGAATAAAAGTAAATAAATTACGTCTCAGATCCAGTCCTAGCTCCCTTTAGTGTAGATGAGCATTCAAGATCAGCTTTAAATGTGCACTGTCTGAACAGTCGCGGCTCCTGGAGGGAGTGCTGCGGGACGGGGGAGGGGCAGGGTGGAGGGTAGTAAACTCCGGCATACGGCCGAACGGAGGTAAGTACATAAATGAATAAATAAAACGAATTACATTGCGCGCGCCGCATCGCCATTTGGCGTTGCAGAACGTGCAATGTAATTCGTTTTATTTATTTATTTATGTACTTACCTCCGTTAGGCCGTATGCCAGAGTTTACTACCCCACACCCTGCCCCTCCCCCGCCCCGCCCCACCGCCTCGCAGCACTCCCTCCAGGAGCCGCGACTGTGTCTGAATGCCTATCATGCTGGGTCTAGGAGCTTTGGGAAGCAGATTGCTGAATTCAACCATATTTCAGACAGAACACATTCAAATATTAATAAGTAAAAATGTTGCTCCACCTTATTAGTGTGTAGTTGTGTCTTCAGTCCCAGATTACCAAATAGGCAAAGTAGTCCTTGGTCAATGGGCCCCACTCCTTTTAGGGGCCCCGCGATAACTGATCAAAATAATATTGATTTGATCTTGAAAGAAAATTACAATCAAGCTTTCTTAAATGTTTTCCAATTTATTTTTGTTTAATGCAATAATAATTGTTACTGTTTAGTTTTGTGTAATAAAATTGGTTTATTAAAATTGTTGGTTGGTAAAAATAATAACCGTATTAGGAGATAATTTGCAAGGGGGTCCTGAAATTTCCACTGCCTAGGGGCCTTCACAGGGTTTAATCCGGCACTGTGTGTCTTTGAAATAAAAGTTTGAGCAACTAATGCTTTCTGGACATAAGCAAGCATTTACTGTACAGTCCCACTGGAACTGTGACTTGAGAGAATATATTCTGTTTTCTCGTTGCAAGAGGGTAAGAGTTGTTGATACTGTAATTCTAAAATACCCTACAAAACAGTATTGCCAGACTTTTTAATTTGCTAAGGGAAGTGGTGTCCATGAGTGTAGAACTATATAAGACTGGCCTGATGCCAGTGTATTTGTTTCAAATACACTTGATACCAGCGTAGAGATGTCTATCCCACATACGTGGTATTGAAACGAGGGAAATCTGCAACATAACTTGATTGGCCAAGAGTTTTTGGCTGCTCTGCTTAGTTTGAGAGCCCTCCTTCCCATTCACTCCTCTGGGATGTCTCGTATTTAGAGACATGGTTGAACCAAACTTGTGGGCCTCTGGTCTTGAGATAGACAAAAAGGTGATCTGTATAAGAGCACATGGCAAAGTGGCAGTCACAGAGCAGAGTATGAGAGAATTTCAGCCATAAACTGAGCGGGGGTCATTGGATGCTCGGCCCTAGCCTGTGGTTGCAAAGCACTTTTAATTCTTGCTGCAAATTTTATATTACCTAAACGCTATTCACTAAAAATGCCAATTAGAACACAATGTAGCTTTACCAATCGCTATGAGAATATACCTTTTACAAAGTACACTTGTACACTACTATAAGTATTTGTGTGAGAGGTAACGCATTGGCTGCATGTGCAAACGGTTTGTGCATCTGGTCGTAAATTGTACATCAATACAGAGAAGACTGACACTCGGAAGTGTTAGAGATCTGAATGGACTCTCCCTAAATAGAGAACAAACTCATTAATGATTTTTAGGTCGAGCCTATAGCGGCAGCGTGCATGAGCTGCTCGCTTGCGAGGCATGCAGTATTCAGTATCATGTGGAAGCTCCGCCCACTCTCCACCCATCTTTTTCATTGGCTTAGGTCCTAAATTCTGCCTTCCGATTGGTTTTAGGCTTGTTAGTCCCTCCTCATGACGGCCATGTAGTCATTTGCATCCTTCCATGGCTACTGGCTCCTTTACTTCGAACACTATTTTCTTCACCTGTCTCCACCCTCCCCCCCCTCCCGCGGGCCGTGACTTCTCCGCCCCCCCGCACTCCCGTTCGTGCCTTCTCGCCCACCCACACTTCCGTTTCCAATGCAATAGGTCTCGCGTAAATGCGAGTCCTATTGCATTGCAAATGCTTGTTTTTCTAGGCACTATTTTCTCCTGTTTGTCCGTCTTCTGTGTCCCTTGTTCCGCTGAGCCCCGCAGTCTGTCTCTCTGTATGCATGGCATGCTCTGCCCAGTCTCAGAGGATCTTCTCTAAGCGAGGCTTCGAACATCCATCTCCTGCCCGTGCACGTCTCCGGTTCAGCCAGGAAGCACGTGGGGGCTTTACTAAACCCCCACTTCCGTATGTGATCCGCCTGCCCTCCCGCGAGACCAGGGAGGTTTGACTGGCAGTTTTACTGACTGACTGAGGTTAAGAACTGAAAGAGAAGGCGTCAGGTTACCCCGAGTTGCATTGGTGATCTTTCACCTCCTACGGAGAGAAAGGTGCCATGTTTTTTAGCAAATATTTATTAGGGATAGTGCGTGTGCAACTCGTGGAGTTTACTCCTGTTAGTAGGCAGTACTATTTAACCAATAAGGTGCGCGCGTGTCAGGCATGCAAGTCAATCACTTTGAGTTACACATTATTACATGATTCCTACCACTGTTATTATTTTGAAATCTGTTTTTAGGTCACACAAAAGCTCACGTCAGATAATAAAAGAGTAAACCAAACAAGTGATAATGTGGGTGGGTAGGGAGGATTGTTTACGTCAAGCTCGCTATATCCTATCGTTTCACGCATGGTCATCAGAAGCCTACCAATTCGCAGGCCGTTGCCAGTATGTTACTTGCTTTATGGTACAAATGGTTCATATCCTAATACCATAGATTTAGAGGTTGGGAAAAAAGGTCAGTTTGTCTTGCTCTCCGCTCAGTAGCTCCCCCTGGAATGAACCTCGAGGCGGACTTGAACATCTGTGGACAGAGCAAACGGCAGGGACGCTTTGCTGGCCGGTGTCTCTGGCCTGGAGCTCCCTGCAACGGGGAGATTTTAATTGGGGGTTAGAAGCTACCAAGAGGCCTCGCTTCATGCGACGGCTGCAGAGGACTGAGTCTTGAGACCCCGCCCCCCACCGAAGATGATTCCCTCCCCTCCCCTCGATATCCTGTGGCAGGGTCCGGGTACAGCTGCTACTACCTGTCGCACTCTGCTGCTGGCTCGTCACTCTGCACAGCTTTGCGCCCTCGTGCGTGTGTGCCAGCAGAGGGCCCTTGTCAGTGCGGCTCGCGCCCGCGGACTACACCTGCTCCCCTTTTAGCGAATACAGCACAGTGACGTGTTCTGTGTTCCTCATCTAATGACCCTCGTTTGAGACTGGTGGATTTTTATTGTGTGATCAATTGTCCACTCCCTGATGCTTGGGTTTCCAGAGTGGACACCAAGATCTCTGTTGCGATGCATTTCCAAATCCACCACCACCACAAGAACATTCTGAGGCGTCTGAAGTGAAAACCTTAAATTAAGGATTGCTTCAGATGTTTCATATTTTTTATGATGTCCTTATTTCACCGTTCCTGTTTTTTTGTAACACGTTTGAGTTATGTACCACCAAGCCATTGAGAGAGTGTGGACATGTATCAGACACATACCGATGGCAAAGTCCATGATTTAATAGTGGGTCTTTACATAATAAAAACATCTTTAATTGGGAGTGTTGTATTTTTATTCAGAGTAGGTTATATTGATGTGTTAATATGTCTGAAAGACCCAGGCATATGCTATTTGTAGATCTGTGTTCCACATGAAGGTCAAACGTTTGAAACATTTTTCTTTTCTTCATTAATTCACATAAGTTATTATGCAAATGGCCTGATCTACAGACAAAGGAAATGCGGGTTCATTACTGCGGCCACGCTTGTTTATTTAATTAATTTGCCACACGGGCCGAAAGGGAGCGTTTCTACTCACTAATCTAACAAGCATTTACAATGCAATAGGTCTCGCACTTACGCGAATTTGAGCTATTGACATTGCAAATAACAATGCCTTTTATTTTTGTTTTCGTTTTTAAAACATAAATAAAAGGGATTGTCATTTACAATGCCAATAGCTTAAACTCGCGTAAATGCGAGACGTATTGCATTGCAAATGCTTGTTATGCTATGCTGTTAGGGCTCCCTCTAGTGACTCAATTATACAAAATCATGTAAACGTTAAAATTACCACACTTGTCTAAATAAGGATTTATGTTTTCCCATAACTATGTGAACTACATCAAAATTTTATATACCTTTTAAAACTGTTCCATTGCTTTCTTTCACTGAAATACATTTTACAGATGTGCGTTATTTTAATGTAGAACTATTTTACCACTCAAAACAAGTTCAGCTTAGTAAAGAGTGCACGCAGTATATCTAACGGATTGCAATGCTTACACTGTTCACTGTCATGCCAGCTCATACTGTACATTTTTCTGAAGCTTAATTCTACCAGAGATAAAGCATTGCGTCGGACCACACGCTTCATAACAGACACTTTTTAAGAGACTTCTCAGACTAAGGCCCTCATTACAAGTGGCCCGTTTCAGTATGTGTGATGACTCATGTTGAAACTGATAAATTTCTAACATTTCAGTGTAAATATTTTTTGCATCCTCTAACAGACTACTCATAATGAGGTCCCTCAAAATGCTTTTTTATGATTCAGATCTTTTTATTGATTTTATATAGTACGAACAACAGCCGCCACCTACATCCTTAGGCCGGTGGGGAATAACAACCATTGTGAGAGTAAGAAGAAATCGAGGGGAAAAGGGGCGATAGATATAAAGAAATAACAGGGAAAAAAAAGCACTTAACAGCCAGAAATAAAGGTTACCAGTGAAGAGCTGCTGTTAAGCCAGCGGCTGTGCCATAGATGCCCCGGTTTACAGTTACTCTGCCATTTGTAATGCTTGGGTAAGGCGAAGTACCCGTAAGTATATGGGACAGGATAGTTCGACAAACTCTGTCGCTAGGAATCTCATAGTGGAGCCCCTTGTTTTATCAATGCATGGTAATGTGTGTGCAACGCTAGCAGTAAGCTTCTCCATACCCACGAGTTCCCATAGTTTATGTAACCAATCCAGTCGGGTCGGAGTTGAGTCAGTGACCCAACGGGATAAGAGGGTCCGCTTGGGTGCTCCCAGCACCAAGGTAATAGCTCTTCCATGGCAGGATCTGAGAGGTAGGTCAGGGCATTAGGCAGACCCAGTAATATGTAGCTTGGGAATTTAGGCAATTCCGTCTCATAGATGGCGTCAACGTCGGACAGGACAGCCGTCCAGAACTGCTGAATCTTTGGGCAGCTCCACAGCAAGTGAGTCAGGGTGTCATCCCGTCCGCATCGGCGCCAGCACCGTGGGTCTCCCCCGGTCCTAAAACGGGCCACTCGAACTAGGGTAGGGTACCAATAATAGCAATTTTGAGGAACATCTCCTTGCCCGCTGTACTGCATGAGGAGGCCCTTGCTCTATGGATGATGTCCTGCCATACTTTGAGTGAAAATTCACGCTCACATTCAGACTCCCACCTACGCTGCGCTGGTGATTTTGTGTGGTGCAAAGGTGTGGTAAGGAAGTAATATATATATGAGAGTAAACGTTTGTCAGAGTGGCGGGTGACAAACCATTTTTCAAAGTCCGTTAAGGGACGACTCGAGTGAGGGCATACATGGGGTTGGGTAACCCAATGTCGAAGGGCAATATATTGCCAATAAGCGTCCTGAGGTATGCCATATCCAGCTCGAAGCTGGGCGAAATCCATCACTCCTGCTTCATCAAAGAGGTCCCCCAGCCTCTTACAACTGGCGTCCTGCTACTTAATGTATCCATCTCCCTTCAGTGCCGGTGGGAACTCCGGGTGGCCAATGAATGGGGTCAAAGGCGACATGGGCGTGGAAAGGCCTCTCGCTGTTTGTACCCTGTCCCATACCCCCACGGTGGCCCTTGTGACAGGTGAAATGTACACCCCAGCGGGCCGGTATTTCTTTGGCAGCCAGGGGACTTTCCATATGTGAATCCCGGCCACTGCACGGTCAATGAAGCACCAGTGTTTTAAAGATTTGGTTCTATACCATTCTACCATATAGCGCAGCTGGGCCGCCTGGTAATACCTTTCCAAATGGGGAACACCCATCCCCCCATCGTTCTGTTTGAGGTAGGCCTGTTTCTGGGCCAAGCGGGGTCATTTGCCTGCCCACACAAAGGCTCCAATGAGGTGCTGAAACTTAGATAGATCCGACGGGGCTGCAGCGGTAGTGTCTGCATGACGTATAAGATCCGGGGGAGCAAAGTCATCTTCACCACCGCCAGCCTGCCAAGCCAGTACAAGGTGTGCCTTTTCCAGGCAGAGAGTTCAGATTTCGCCATAGTGAGCAGGGTAGCGTAGTTTTCCCGAGATGTATGCTCGGGCGTGGAGAAAATCTGTAGTCCCAGATACGTCACCCCTTCGGTCACCCAGGTGAAAGGGAACAGGGCTGTCAGGTGTGCCCAATCGTCCCTGGGGATGGTCAGGCTGAGGGCCTGTGTTTTCTGAAGGTTGGTCTTGAGACCAGACACCACCCTGAAATCCGCCATGGCCTGCAGCAGTGGAGGCAGGGACCGGAACAGTTGAGTTAGAATCAGCAACACATCGTCTGCATAAAGTGAAATTTTGTGTTCCCTGTCTCCCATACAGGTCCCAGAGATGTTGACGAATCCGCTCTGCGAAGGGCTCCATATAGAGCGCAAATAGTAAGGGAGACCGGGGGCACCCTTGTCGTGTTCCATGCGAGATCTTAAAGGGGTTGGATGAGGTTCCCTTCACACTGACCTTTGTCACTGGGGAAGTGTAGTTACAGCATATCCCTTTCGAAATCCCCCCCCCCAGCTCAGATCCGGCAAGCACCACCTGCGGGTAGGGCCAATGCACCCTATCGAAGGCCTTTTCTGTAGCTATGGACAAGAGCAAAGCCGATGTCTGGGAGCGTTGTGATTTTTCCAGAAGATGGCATAGTCGCCCTTGTGCCATCACTACAGCCCCTTTCAGGGATAAACCCGGATTGATCCAGGTCTATGAGACCCTGCGTATACGGCGCTAACCTGGAAGCCAGCATGCTAGTGAAGATTTTCAGGTCTACATTTGACAGCGAGCTAGGTCAAAATGAAGCACACCTCTTCGGGTCCTTTCCTGGCTTCGGCAGGACCACAATTGCAGCCGTCTGCATGTAGGGAGCAAGACACCCGGTAGTGCTACACAAATTATAGAGACGGGAGAGCAAAGGGACAAGAGCAGGAGTGAATGTTTTGTAAAAATCAGAGGTGAAGCCATCTTCGCCGGGTGCCTTGCCAAAAGGGAGCCTCTGAATAGCCCGGAGTACTTCCTCGGAGCTAATATCAGTGTCCAGTTTGACTGCTGCGGATTCAGGGAGTGGGGTCACTGAAGGCTGTGCAACATAATCTACCCCCCGCGTCATCAAGTATCTCTGTGGAGTAAAGAGCCGAGTAGAAATTTTCAAATTTGCCTGCTATAAGATCATTAGATCTCAGCCCCTCCCGTCAAGACCCTCAAGTTCCTGTACTCGGTGTTGGGCTGTCTGAGCCCGGAGTCTGTGCGCCAGTATTTAGCCTGCCTTACTGCCTCCCTCATAGTACTTCTACCTGGTACGTATTCCGCCCTGTCCATGTCCAAAGCCCTCAACTGCTTGCGTGCTGTAGTGAGTTGACGCCTCACTTGAATGGAGCCCATGCGAAGGTGGACTCCCTCCAGTTCCCTGACCTTGTCTTCTAGGTGCACCCTCTTTACCTTCCTATCCCCATTGAGTTTAGCTGCAATAGCGATAAATTGTCCCCTGAGTACCGCCTTTAGTGTATCCCACAGCAGCGTGATCGGAGTTGAACTGTCATCATTCGAGTCCAGGTAGTCCTGTATGGACTTCCGTATTGCCATCACATTGGAGTCGTATGTGAGCAGACTATGGTTCAGCCGCCATATCTTGTGAGGGAGGGGCCCCTTGCAGTCTCAGGGAAAGGGTAATGGGAAAGTGGTCTGACAATGCCGCCACTCTTATGTCTACCGCAACTGTGGCCAGGGACATACGCGGGGAAGTAAAAAAAAAAATCTATTCGGGTATATGTCTGTTGCACTGCAGAAAGAAAGGAAAATTCCTTGGCAGAGGGATTTCGCAGGCGCCATATGTCCACCAACCCCGCCTCAACCATCCACCACCATGTGGGATCTGAAAGTGCCCCAGTCCTCCTGGCCCTCACCACTGACCTGTCCATTTGGAGGTCTTGCACAATGTTAGAGTCTCCCCCTACTATTATATCCTTATCTGGGGACGCCAAGATTACACCCAATGCATTCCTAATGAAAGTCTCCTGTGAGTCATTTGGAGCGTATATTGAGGCAATAGTGTAGGTGTGACCCCTCATCCCCACCTGCAGGGACAACAGCCTTCCGGAATGTCAGCCTGGGTTGAGAGGATCTTCCCCTGAAAGTGGGTCGCCAGCAGAATGGCTACCCCGCCCTTTTCCCAGCCATGGAAGAGAAGCATTGGCGGTCGAACCACCAAGACTGAAGGCGTTTCCAGTCAGAGCGGAGTAGATGCATTTCCTGTAGTAGACAAATCTCGCAACCAGACTCCCTAAGAAACTTAAGCAATGCCAGTCGCTTTGCCAGGACATTAAGGGCCCGAACATTGAGACTCAATATTTTAATGGGTATAATGAGTATATGTTCTAGGCTTGCGGGTGATTAAGGGTGGAATCCCAGCCCTCACCAAGACCGGAGACAGGGGTAAACATAAGAAGAAACCTGGTGAACAGAAAGTAAGGGGCTGTCGAGTAAGAAGAAAAGAGAAGGCCACCGGGCTTAGATCACAAAAGTGACACCAGGGGCGAATCGCACATAAAACAATAGGTATCTTGTGTTGATTCCCTCCAAGGTAAGGCCAGACAAGCAAAGAGATGCTAGAGAAAATCCCACGCCCAACATGAGCACCTTTCAGCAACTGAAGGGGGCATGCAGCGTCAGGAGAGTGGCTCCCAAATAGGCCCCAGGAACCTGCAGTGGACATCATCCCAGTGGGCAGAGCAAGGGGAAAGAAGAAAACCCATAGAGCTTTAACAGTAACATGTATGTCAAAAACATATAAAGGTTCCCAAAACTGGGAGAAAATGTCACTAATTAAGGAGGGTCCGTCTCCCAAAAGATCAGCCATCTCTGTGTCTCAGGAGCAAGGAAGAGATGAGGATCCCTGCCAGACAAAGCCATCGCAGATGGGGCCTCCCATCCGTCACACCGGCGGGGCAAGGGAACGCCAAGCTGCTTCAGCACCAGCCGTGAGTTATGAGCCTGCAGCATCTGATGTCTCCTCACTTTGTTGTAGCTGGCGTAAGAGAGCCTCCCTTTCCTTGAAGCTTTCAGCATCCGAGGGCTTCGGCAGCAGGTCTTTCCCATTCTGACAACGGAATCTTGATTTGTTCCCGGACTGTGCCGCGGGTCCAGGCTGCGCAGCTTCGTGCTCTCCGTCCAGGGTGAGGCCCAGCACAGATTGCGCCTCTTCCAACGTGCGTACCATGTGGGTATCCTGGTTCCAGATGAAAGTCAGCCGGAAGGGGTGTCCCCACTTATAGCGGACGCCTTTCTCTCTCAGGAATGCCGTGGCTGGTTGAAAGGTCCTTTGCCTCTGGAGGGTAAGTGTGGAAAGTTCCTGGTGTATCCCAACCTGCATGCCTTCAAAGGATATGACCGAAAGGTCTCGGGTCGCCACTATGATCATCTTCTTCTGTGTGTAGGAGTGGAGGCAGGTTAGAATGTCCTGTGGTCTGCCCGGGCGCACAGATGGGCCTCCAGCTCTGTGTGTGCAGTCCAAAGGTATGTCTTTGTCTTCCAAGGCTGGTGCCACGTGCCGAAAGAGGTACACCACCAAGTCTTCCAGCTTCCCTGTGTCCGCCTGGAGAGGAACCCCTTTAATACGAATATTGGAACGTCTGGTCCTGTTTTCCAAGTCCTCCAGATGGTAGCACAGCTCCTCATCCCCATCTCTTAGTTCCAGGAACTCACGCTCTTGGTCGTGGAGTTCCTCCTCACAACTGTCCCCGGCCCTTTCCAGGGAGTCACCCTGTCCACCAGTTCGGAAAGATCAGACTTGATGGTTCTAATGTCAGTGGTGACGTCCTGTCGCAGGGCCGCAAAGTCGTCCCTCAATGTGCCAAACAGCTGCTCCAGGAAGTTGCGGGTGACTGGTTCCTCCTGGCTGACATCTTCCGTCAATAAGGCCTGGACTCCAGCAGAGGCCTGCGGTGGGGAGTCAGGGCGCACCTCTCCTTTTTTTGCGTTTGCTTTGTGTAGGAGATGCTTTATGAATGTATCCTTCTTTGAGCTGGCCGATGCCATCTTCGAGCACTTCCGGTCACTGGGATCGGTACTCTCAAGGTCCTCCTCCCATTGTCACCCAGGAAACCAGCACCTCACTGCACCTCAGTCCATCCACTTCCAAGGCACGTCAGGCCCGTGTCACCGGGGAATATCACCCTTGCGCAGGGCTGCGTTGTCTCTGGCTTCCGGCGGTAGCACCTCCATAGCACCTCCGCTGGCAGGCCCGCCCCAATGCCCGTTCAAGGATCCAACAGGTAGGGTGGGGGGCACCACTTCAGGACCAACCAGACCGAGTCACCTAACCAGGGTGGGCAGCAATGTCTTCGGGACTCCCGCCCTCACCAGCCGGCAGCGCAGGAACCAACACCCAGGGTCTTCGAGATGCACAGCACTCACTTTTCTGAGCTCCCAGGCCTGGGCTTTGTACATAGGTACTGCAGGGAGCACCAATCCGTCTAACCGCCTGTATAAAAGCACCCCCAGGGCTTCACTCCTTACTGTTATTGCCCATCTGTAGCCAAACACTTTGCTTCTAAGGCTTCTTCTCCAGGACCGACAGGCACTGCGGGCCTCATCAGGGCCGTCGGGCCAAAGTGCCACTGCCGTCCACTAATGAAGCCTCGGGGCCTCACAATAGGTGTCGGACGCGGGCGTCCGCTCTGGCCACTGTCAGGTCCGCTCACCTCTCTCTTCCGGGTTTGCTTCCCCAAGGGTCCCGCTCGCCAGTCGCGCTTGTTGGAGCTCCGCCCACAGGCCTCAATCGCCGGCCACCCGCTGCAGGCTGCAATGCAGAGTGCGCTGTGCGGCCACAATACAGTACTTTACCACCATCACCACCCCGCTCGGGGGTGCCCCTGCAGTCCTGCCCCCGCCAGGGCATTTCGGCCAGGCAGCTTTCGCCTTGGGAGGCCCTCTGTCAGCAGCTGAAAGACCTCGTCCAGCAGAGCTCCATAGACGAGCTGCTACGCCATCGCCATCTTGGCCCCCCCCACCCCCCTCCTCCCCTCAAAATGCTTTTTTTACGTACATATTTTTATACTTACTTCTATTCAAAGATCTGGCCCCCTCAAAGTATTTACAGCATGGAATTGTGCCTTTAAGCTATCCAGTCTCTCTATGTGTTTTGTAGGGTTACAAGTGTTTGGTTAACTCTTTGAGAGAGGCCTGAGGCTGAAGTTATGGCTATCAGTTTCTGAGAAAGGTTTGTGGAGTAGCTTCTCTAGAAAAGAGTAGATAAGGTCATGCAAATTGCCAGATTCCGTCTTCAAACAACTACATGTGATGCATTTTGTTTAACATACATGTTTATGACACCTATCCATCCCTGTAAACATACACAAACATACCTTTTAGATGTTTTTTTCATAATTACAAAGCATAAATAGATGGCCCACTGTTTATCAAACCACAGTTGTCATGGCTGCAGTCTTCTTTTCTACCCAGATGAAAGAGAACCCACACATATTTGTTCTGTCAATGGGAGACAGCGTGAAATTAGCTGCCACTAGTAGTTTTCATTTATTTTCTAACTGAAATTCAAATCTAATATGTTTGTTGCACGGGTAGAGTAAAGTTTCAGTTCTGCTTTTGAACACAATCATCTTTTAAGGATCTGAACGAGATGAAAAGGCTTTTTATGAATTATTCTTTAGCATTATTATGAACAGAAAAACAGTGTACAGAAAATGAAGCCTTAGGTGCAGGAGGGCAGGATCTATGCCAGGTTTTCAGGATAACCACTATAAAAAGACTTCCACTAACTTTCACTGTGAGAAAATTGATCTTATGTGGATATCCTCAACATCTCAGAGAACCGACCCTCCTAAATCAATGTTAGACATCCATGCTCCATGCCTAGCTGATCATAATTCCACATGTGGATTCAATTTTTTGCTAAAATGCATACGGCAATGTAAGATGGTATGGCATTAGTATTCATAATAAATTTCTTTGCATTTTCTGATGTAAATATGTGCATTAAGTGTAACTCAGTTCAATGCCTATGTCGTCAAAAGTAGGAACAAGCCAATAGGTCACAAATGTAACACAGTGGCACATGTCTATAGGCTTTGCCAATGCTTTGTTTATTTCCAGATGGCCACTCAGCATGCACACACACAGGCAGCCAACTTGAAACGTTTTTTTTAAAGCTTAAGAAAAAGTATTCAAAGATGGTTACATAGCTGCCAAGGTTTTAGATTGCTATGTGTGACATTTTTATAATTTTGGTGTAATTATGAGTGATATTTGAAGAACTATGAGTGACACTTTTTCGCGAGCAAAATCAAGCAGTGAAGACGAAGGAAACATATAAATATCATAAATCCATTTGAGCATCTTAAAACTGCTGCAATTGACGTATGGCTTTGCTGTTACTCAATATTTGTGACTGCTGTAATTTCTACTTTAATGCTCTTTGTCTATCGTAAATGGCTGAACACCATTGTGTAGTATCATTTATATGCCTTATATCATGTATTTCATTTTTTAAAGCACTCTAACATCTTTCGGTCCCTCTCACAAACAGTTCGTTAGTTCTATAGTGCTGCTCATGCCAGTGCAGGGTGTCAGAGCACTTTACATCTCATGCACGCACACACATTATACAGACAGAACGATACAGATGGAAAATCCAGTCTTGCAAATGTAAATCGTAGCACATTTCCCCTGACAACAGCTAAAGTGTTATCATAAAAGGTAGTGAGTGCATCCATCCAGCAATAGTGTGGGTTGAAACTGTAGCGCTTAGAAGTGTTCATAACCATTCTGCCTGGTGTACTGCAAGAACTCCAGCAGAAATATGAAATAAGCAACCGGGGGCACAGGCAGCAGGATAATCGAAATTAAAAACATTCCGCAGTGTCACTTTATGCACTAACAAACACCAGCAGGCTGCAGCTCCCTGATCGCGCGCTGTCATTAAACTTAAGCACACAGAGGCTGGTACTTGCCTGGGCCGGCTGCAGAGTCCCAAGGAGTGAGGCGATGACGGCTCCAATAATTACTAAGGCAGCGTCTCTCTGCAAGGCAGTGGCTGCAGGCTCAATTAGGTCGCGAGCCACCGCAGGCCACCACAATTCGGGTTTGCCGACCGCAGCGCTTCAGTGATAGGACACCCCGCGCCCTGCAGCAAACACGCGCTGTGCAATGATAGAAAACACATGGCGGACCGCGCAGACTGGGGCAGCTTAGAACCCAGTGTCCAGTCTATCCTCATAGAAAGAAGGAAAGATACACAGACAACCTAGAACCACGCGTTGAGAGGGCGCAGCCGAGAGGACAAATGAACAACTTTAAAAGTATGCAATATTACTCCAGCGCATGCCGCACTGGAATTAAGTTGCGTACATTAATATAACATTATGGTGAGGTCGATGCTGTGCCGTCCCGACGGTCCAACGCCGCGGCTGGGTTAATATTATAATAAATTATTACCTCTCCTGCGTAGGCAGCAGTGCATTCAGTCAGACATACTATCAGACTGAGAGGGAGGCCGCTCGTACAGGACCGACGACGACACAGCAGTCCAGTCGCGTCCCCGACCCGCCCCTTCTTCTGACCGACCTCACTTCCTGTTCCAGGAGGACTTGAGGTCACATCCCCCCACGGCGCCACAGAGCCTGTAATGCAACGACTGCTGAGGGCAGGCCCCGGGTCTCGTTATTAATTGGGCAGTCAGAGTGGCTCAGGTTGACTGATACTAGCTGTGCAGCCGGCGCAGCCGGCGGGAATTTCCCAGGCAGCAGGGCAGATATTGTAACATTGTAGCACTAGAGTCCGAGTGCATATCTTTAACTGTTGAGCTGCTGCTGCTGGGAAGTGAAGTCTCTCTGCTGCGGCCCGGGGTGCACACAGGTGGTGCTGGCGCGCGCTAGAACCTGGCGTAGTGAGTAGCCAGTTTTAGCGCTGTCAGGAGAGTGCGGTCAGTGGCAAAAATGCTTGACAATGCATTTCAGTGCGGTGATGCGGGAACACCACACTGAAATGCGTTAGCGTCACGCCTGATGCGTGATACTTGGCAGGCCTGTGGTTACTGTGTGTGTGTACACACCTATGTGTGTGTATGCACGGCAGCCATCTTGAAATGCCTTTTCTATTGCTTCAAGAAAGCTATTCCAAGATGGTCCGTGCGTGCATGCATAGCAGCCATCTTGGAATAATTTTTTCTTTAAGCAAAAGACAAAGTATTCCAAGATGCTTGTAAAGCCAGCTCACATGTGCAAATAAATGCAGATGCACAGGTAGCCATCTTAAAATGGTTTGAAAGGCTTTCAAATATGGCCATCCACTAATGCAGTAGCTGGTGGCAGATGGAGCAAAGGGGTATGGTGGTAACATTTTTAAATGAAAAGATAGAGAAGCAGAAAAGGAGGTGGGAGCAAAGAACACAAGGAAAGACAGAGAGGGAAAGAAAAGCATACTTTGTGCGCTGCAATGTAAGGTCCTGTCATCAACAATGGAAGGATACAACTTATTAAATCAAACAACAGTGAGACCGAAATGTCCTTAGGTGGGACAAACACAAGAATATGAAGGAAAGCCATTGAATCATCAGCAGGAGGGAAGTGAGACAGACAAGAAAGCCATTGAATTGTGAGCGGAGGGTTGATCCAAAATCCACTCTAAATTTATATCGGATGAAATAGGTCTGTTGTTAATAGACACCTTAAGCTGTCTGTTGTTGAGACCTAAAAATATGTGAGTTTTGAAATCCCTTGCAGTGCATCCTAAATGTCAACAACCTCCTGGCCTACTTGCAGATATCCCCCTCCTGTTAAATGTATATGGTTCGGTACTCCTGGCCAAGATTGGAAGTGCCCTAAACTGCAGCTGGACACCCTGGCAGTAGTACAGGGGTAGCATGGCATTAGGATTAACACAGACTATCAAAGCCGACCAAAGGCTATAATCAGAAGCCAATCACAAAAAAAGTTATCTGTGGAACGTAAGGATGTGAGATAAAAAAGGAGATCAAATGACATCGCAAAGGTTAAATATGTGGTTTCAAGAGTCAATAAGTGGACTCAGTCACTCCCTGGGAGTCATCATTCTGATCATGATAAGCAGTGTACTACCATAATACTGTCTGCAAAATATCATGCTACAAAAAAGCAATAT
Organism: Calotriton arnoldi; assembly: GCA_963921515.1. Classification (NCBI taxonomy): domain Eukaryota; kingdom Metazoa; phylum Chordata; class Amphibia; order Caudata; family Salamandridae; genus Calotriton; species Calotriton arnoldi. Next base: position 6,400,596 of record CAWUFW010000043.1, on the reverse strand, counting down.
TAGGAGTTAAAATGCGTTCATGTTGTGAGGTAAGTATTAAGTTAGCTTCAGGGCTAGGGTTAGTTTCATGAATAGGGTTAGGTTCAAGACTAGAATTAGTCTCAGGGCTAGCACTAGGTTCAGTGGTATAGTTAGGTTTAGGGTTGGAGTTAGGTTCAGAGCTAGGTTTAGGTTCAGGGCTATGGTTAGGGCTAGGGTTAAGGTAAGTGTTAGGGATGAGTTTGGAGTTCTGGGCCAGGGCTATGTTTAGGTTCACAAGTAGGCTTGTGGTTCAGGGCTAGAGTTAGGTTAGGCTTATCGTTAGGATTAGCCTGGGGTTGTTGTTAGGGATACAGTCCAGGTTATATTATGTCATACAGCATAAATGTTAAATGATATTATGGTAAAATATGTAGGCCATACTAAATACAAAATGTATAGGTTCAACATTTTGAACCAGAAATTTATATAGCATAATTCTTTTTGTAGCCAATAATGTGCCATACAGTAGAGCACACCATCAACCTGCATCTTGACAGCAGACCCTACCTGTTTATATGCCTTAAATGAGTCCCCCTTCACCTACTTCCATTTGAAATTGTGTATCTCTTCATTGAAAAACTAGCCAGCCAAGGCAAGGGAGAGAACTAATACGTCATGGTGACAATCACCTATTAGGCTGCCTATGTGTAATGTACTTCATGAACCGACCATGTCACCTCTATATTAGTAGTGGTACATCTCAAACAGACTGCTATATTTTAATGTAAAATTACCAACACTTCTCAGTGAGGCTGCTCCGCTAGGTTTGGGCAGTACCAACGCTTCTCAGCAGGGCTTCTCCTCTAGTCTTTTTTAAAATGGCGCACACGCTGAACATTACGATTCAGCGAATTAATGGCAACGCTCCACATTGAAGGTTAATTATGAGTTTGTAAGTAATGAAGACAGGTTCTTGTATAAGTACATTTGTTGTTAAATCACTTCACGATGTATGAGGGAAAGTTGCCACTATTTTTTAACATTGATTTTGGAATTTAAAGATGGAGCATATCATTAAGAGGAAGTTGGAACTAATATTCCGTCGTCGCTCTTCATTAAGGAAACGTGACCCTTTATGGAACATATTTAATGGGTGGCGCATTTAGTGAACGCTAGCAACAGGTCATGTGTGGGCTGAACTCCATATCATAGGTGAGTTTTAGAATCGTAATGTTGCTGTGTTGACTACTGTTAGCTTTACCATGCCGTTTATAATCAGCACACTGTTTTGAAGACATTTCGAAATATATTAATTACTTACTCTACCTTGCTGTGGTTAAGGTAGAGATTGTTGGTCGACTGATTTCAATGTGACTCTAAGATTAATAATTTTGTGTGCGTCATAGGGCTTCTGTGATTTAAAGCGCCAGTATGGTTAACGGTTATTGAAGCATGAAGATGTACGAATTAAGATGTGATTAGATTATACTATTTGTGGAGGCTTTTTATTGATGTTATACTTGAGATGGGTTAATCACGTGTTGAGATATACATGTGGTGCTTGCAGAGGCATGTTAAAATATAAACGATTTTTATAAAATGGGGACTCCAATCTATAGAGACACAGTTGAATTGAATAGTAACAACCTCCTGTGCACTTTGGTCGAACCATTGTCTATAAATATACCAGGTGGACATTTTACACACGCACTTCCCTTAGTTGCTTTATTTTATTTATTTAGGAGTATATATGACTCTTAACCGAAAAAATGGACGATTGGTGGTGATACGTTTTCGGTCAATCCCGAATTGCACTGGATGTATGAGTTATCATTTTGGCTATGAAAAATAATACGATCTCTAAAGGCTTTTTATTAAACGAATTACTGTTTTCTTTTAAAGCACCTTATTAACGGTGGATCCAATGTGATAAGGCGAGAATGTAAAGCCTTTCAAAATATTGCTTAGGTAGAAGATACCTGACGTGTTATATTATGTACCCAGTCTAGTCTTCTGACTACTATTTGCAGTCTGTGTATAGTAAGTGTTATCCCGGTCATATGTTGATGATGATTAGTTTTTTTATTTTTTGTAACTTTTCATGTATTTATGTAATATGTGTTTCTCGCGATTTTTTGCAGCCCCGAAGAAGTTCTTATGAACAAAACACGTTGGCTACAGCAAAAAAATTGGATCATGTTTTAATGAATGTGAAGAAGTTCATGAAATAAACATTACCGTTTTATATTTCACATTGCATCATCGTGTGAATGCAATAGGACTTCTAAGTTTGCCTATATGTTCTTATGTCGGTTTCACTTTAAACGTGGATCTGACTGATGTATTTTATATAGAGTGCTGAACCATAGTCTTGATAGCTTTGAAATAGACAAATGTCTTATGTTGGGGGACGGTGGTGGTAGGTCCCTGCTTTCATGCACTCTTGAATGACTTCATGTAATTCTTTTGCTACTTTTGATTACTATTGGATATGTGCTTCTGATTGCTAGTTCCTCTGCGACGAGATTGGGAGGTATTTGTATAGTTATGTATTCTCTCTTTGTTGACATATTTGTTATTCAACTTGTCTCCAAGTGTCATCAGGACTGTGTCAACCAACCTGTTTTTTTTCTGCAGTCAGCAAGAGAGCCTCCTATTAAATAGAAAATACATATTTAGAGGCTATTGGGGCAACAGGGACAGCCCTGAAAGGAAGCACAATTTAGCTTTTGAGGGTTAATTGATTTTTAAATATCGGCCCCCATTTGAATTGCTAGAGGGAGAGAAGGCACTACACGAGTACCAAAACACCATAAAAAAATTGGAAATTCATTTTATTAGCAAGCCAAGTTTGGTCGTCATAAGACACAAGTTTTTCACCAGCTTGAGGTGTCAGAATGAGTCGTAGATGCATAAGTGTCTGCATTGCGCATATTGGTGGTATATTGCTAATTTGAAAACTTTACCACACAACTGATAAAAAAACAAAGTGTTGTAACATGTAGAAACAAGCATGTACAACAGCGACTTTTGCCATGAAAAATCCATCCTTAAGGTCAACGGTTCACGCGGTTAAAAGCATGAAGATGTCATTGTCCTCATCTAGAGAGTTAGATAAGAGGGAGGGAGGGTGGTAGTGTAGGAACCATATAGGCAAATGTTAACAAAACAGTTGCTACAACATATATAAAAAAGTGTCAAACTCTATAAATGGAGCATTTTTTTAAACAAAAAATTTGCTTTGAACGTAAATACTCTTCATACACTTCAGGAGGATGTTAGTGGCCGGCAAGAAATGCTGCCTGTAAATAATGTGGAAAGGCCAGGCATTTTGCAAAGGTCTTTTAAAGTCGAAAACAAAGGGTCAACTGAGTTGGTGAAAACCATGAGGAAGAGTATGAGACTGAATGGAAAGGTACAATCTTGGTGGCTAGTGATGATAAATGAGAATGGAATCACCTATATACAAACATAGCAATGGATGGGTGTTTCTTTAATGTATTGGTTGGCTCAGGCACATGCATCCCTATGATTACCAAGGAATTCTTAAACCAACACTTGGACAACAAGAAGCTGGATTCTCCTGACAAAGGGCCCATTTCATTTGAAGGACACAGTGTAGAGCTCCTGGGATATTTCAAAATCATATTGAAGTTTATAAAGATCGATATACAAAGGAACATTTTTGTAGCGAAAAATGGTTGAATATTTTTAGGGGGACCATCAGTGATTGTTCGGGATGGCTCTTAAACTGGGGCTGAAGAGCAAACTTTGCTGATGGGAGATTATGAAAGTGGAGGGTGCTGTAAGTTAGTTGAAAAATTCAAGGAGGTGTTCAGCAATAAATCAAGGATAATAATGGGTATCAACATAAGATTGATTGACTTCAAAGAAAATGCAAGTCTGGTAAAACATAAGATGGGAAGTGTGCCTCATAGTATTAGATAAGATTTGCCCGATGAATTAAAGAAAATGTGTGCTGAAGGGGTAATTGTACCCATTCAATCATCACTGAGGTTATCCCCATTGGTTATAATGTAAAAAGGAAAGGTTGAGACTACCAAGTGGTTTACCCAAATTGATATGGCATCTGCCAATCATCAGGCTGGAATTAGACCTAGAATCTAAACCTCTTACCATTCGTTTTACCTCTGGGCACATTCAATATAGAAGGATGCTCTTCGAACTGACACCCACAGCTTCAGTTTTCAGAGGATAATGTTTAAAACTTTTAATGATAATGAATGTGTGATCTCTTTTCAGGCCTACATCCTCATAGCTGGTAGGGAAAGATTTCACCATGCTAAAATTTTAAACCACTTGTTAGACATGTAAGCGAAACAATGAATAGAAAAATGCTTATTTGAGAAGAGCAGAACTGGGTATCTGGGGCATGTGTTGCTTGATCAAGAAGCTAACAGAACAGGCTGCTTTACTTTTAGGACTGTGTGACTTTTATTCGAGGTTCACTCAGAAATTACCCAGTAAGACTGAAAATATAAAAGGTTTACTAAGAAAGAATGTTAGACCTGGCATCTTTTGGCATGTTTCCCCTGTCTTTTTGCTTTCTGGTTTTGACTCTGTTTTTGCTAGTTTAGTGTCTCTGTGCACTTCCTCACTGCTGTTCAGAGTTAAAGTGCAAATGCTCCTGTTGTAATTGTTATTATGGATTGGTGTTTCCATGATTGGCATATTTGATTTACTGGTAAGCCCCAAGTAAAGTGCACTGAGTGTGCCAGGGCCTGTAAATCAAATGCTACTAGTGGGCCTGCAGCACTGATTGTACCACCCATATGAGTAGCCCTGAAAAGGTATCTCAGACCTGCCACTGCAGGGTCTGCGTGCAGTTTATAACTGTCATGTCGACCTGGCAAGTGCACCCACTTGCCAGGCCCTAATCTTCCCTTTTCTTACATATAAGTCACCCCTAAGGTAGGCCCAAGGTACCTCTGTGGGCAGGGTGCTGTGTATGTTAAAGGAAGGACATGTACTGATGTGTGTGGCATGTCCTGGTAGTGAATTACAGTGCAATTCGTTTTTCACTAGCGAAAGGCTATCTGTCCCATAGGGTAGAATGGGAGTTTTACTTATAACATCTTAGAAGCATAACTTCCCCTTGGGACAAGATAGGGAAATGGAGTTTAGTATGCCTGGACTAAGAATGTAAAAATGCATCTTTTAGTAAAGATGATTTTTATGTTCTGTGTTTGAAAATACCACTTTTAAAAAGTAGGTATTTTCTTGCTTAGCTATCCTGTGTGCCTCTGCTGGGTTTGTGGATTGTCTGTCTGGCTTTGGAGTGACAGGGGCTGGGGATGTGCATTCTCTTCAGACAGCCACTGGGGGGGGTCGAGGTGTGTCCTGCCTTTCCTGGATGAGTCCTGGATGCCTTTCCTTGACGAAGGAGCAAACCATTGCCAACTGGAGACCCCCATTTCTAACATTGGTTGTCAGCGGTGAGGAAAGGACTTGTGTTTGCACTTGACCTACAGTGATTGGTGTACACTACTACCATATCGCAGACCATTACGTACCACATACTGGATCTTTTTCTTTTTGGCCTATTTTTGATCTTGCCAGTTTGAACTTGCTACTTCATCATGCCTGAACCAAGAGTATCATATGTTGCATCCTTGGAAGTGGCCTTTGAAGAGGATAGGTTGGAATCCTACAACGCAAAAGAGTTGAAAGCTATTTGCAAAAACCTAAAGGTCAAAGTCAGAGGTGTCACCAGGAAGGAGGAGCTACAAAAGGCGCTGAGGGCCTGGGTAGTAGCCAAACATGCCAGTGGGCAGTCTGGAGATCTCAGTGGGGAGGTGGAGGAGCCTATCCCTAGGGTGGATGTGCTTTTGGGAGGGGGGGGACCCTCCAGGCCAGGCAGCAGTGGCTTGTCCCCAGAAGAGCTGGAGGACGGGCAGGAAGCAAGGAAGTTTGAATTGGAAAAACTCCGGATGGAGAATGAAAGGGAAGACAAAAGAATAGCGATAGAGGAAAGGAAGATGATTTTAGATCATGAACATAGTCTTAAGGAGCTGGAGGTAAGGAGTAGGCCCAGCTCAGATAGTGGCAGCAATTCATCAGTGCAAGCAGATAGAATTGTGCACATCCCCTAGAATGTAGGCAAAGAATTCAAGAAGGGGGATGACATACAAAGGTGGTTTGAGGGTTTTGAGGCATCTATCCACATGAATGGGGTCCCTGAGAAGAATTGGGGGGCAGGATTGTGGCCTCTTTTCCCAGAAGAAGCAAGGGATACTTTAGTGGCTTTGGATAAGGGGTGTTACCTCACCTATGTTGACATGAAGGAGGCCCTTCTCACCAGGTATGGTCTCACTCCTGAAAAGTACAGGGATCAGTTTAGGTCCAGTAAGAAAACTGATGCAAACACTTGGTTGGAATGTGTGGATTCGTTTTGCAGGTCACTGGATGGCTGGGTGAAGGGCAGTAATGTGACAGATTTTCAGGGGCTCTACAATTTGATTGCATGGGAGCACTTGTCTAGTCTATGTTTTGCAGAGCTGTGCTAGCACTTGCTTGATAGTAAGCTGACGGACCCCAGGAAGCTTGCTATGGAGGAGGACCGCTGGGTGAGCGCCAGGGTCCACAAGAAAGCGTTTGGGGGAGACTCAGCCAAAAGTGGCAGGGTCCCCAGCAGAAGAGTGGGAGGGACAATGGTAAAGCACAGGAGTTCTCTAAAGGGCCCCAAACTACTACCCAGAGAAGTGGTCTCTTCAGGAAAGCCTGCAGAGACCGGCCCCCGCAAATGCTATGCCTATGAGCAGGTTGGTCACTCGAAGGGGACCCCAAGTGTCCCAAGAGGGCACAGCCACCCACCGTTGGGCAGACCAAGGTGTTGGCTAGTGTAGCGCTTGGGGAGGAGGGGTGCCCACAGGAGGGTGGGGATCCCGCAGAAATGGCCCTCGTCTCACTAGGGGACAGTGAGATGGTCTCTAGAACCTAGGTGCCTGCTAACACTAAGAAATACAGCGCCTGGGTGACCATCAATGGGAAAAGGGTCGAGGCTCTCAGAGATACTGGAGCCAGTGTGACCTCAGTCCGGTCTCACCTGGTCTCTGAGGAGCAAGAAGTCCCCGGGGCATTCCACCAAGTAGTTGCCGTGGGCAACTCAGAGCGCCAGTGTATGGTGGTGCAGGTTCCCTTTGAATGGGGGTGGGGGGTCTCAGGTCCCTTCAGGGTGGTTGTGAGCCCTACCATTTTAGCAAAAAAAGGAACCCAATAAATTTGGAAAAATAGCGATGGACATACCCTCCACAATGAGAGAAAAACTCTGTTTTTCTTAGAGATCCCTCACCCACCATGGTTGCCCCTTGGTGGCGTGCTTCATCATTGGGGTCCTTCCCGATCCGCTGCGGATCGAGGCGTGCTGCGACCAGACGAGATACGTGGGAGCACTTTTTGGTATAGTCTATAATGACAACGGTTTTATGGGGGGGGGGTGGAGTGAAGGTGTTATACAAGTTTAAAAATACCTGGCTAGTAGGTCACCGTATTTTATTCCTGCCTCTAGTCGGTATGATTAAAAATCAGGGGAAAGAAAGAAAAAAGGAAAAGAGTATCAATGAGTCTATTCCTTTCTAGTCAACATGTGCAGAAGCACTCCGCTACGTGCTGGCACAAGAGACCTGGTTCGGGACGCCCACCGGCAGGATGCGGTCCACGGGCGAGCAGATTCAGGTGCCGTGGCTGAGGGCAGCCTTGACGAAGTAGGTGGTAAGAGGGTGGTCCCCCCCTCTTTTTGTATGTATACTTTACCGCAAAGCAGTTAAAATAGTGAGATACCTCGCTACATGGTAAATACCTCGCATCTATCAATCTGGCCATTTCTTTTAACATGAGTGCTGATGGCATTAAATCTTCCTGTTTGAAGGGTGTGACTACAGGCCCCCTCCTCCCCGGCATGATCATGACGCACGAATACAGCATCTAGAATGTATGTTTTTCTATACATGTGTGTTTGTCGTCTTGTTGTTATGTATTACAACTATCTTTAAAAGCAGTTTATCAACCACAATCTAGTCAGATCTTTTACGCAGTATGACCACTGGATTTTGTGCCTTTTGAAGCACCTATGCAACAAGGGTTTTTCGCACATTCTTCGCTTTGGACATTAATTTGTTGTCAGCATTTGGCTGATGTTCTTAGACTCCCCCTTCTTTTCTGTTTTACAGAAACGCAGTGACGTTAGACCTGAGGTTAATACCGTATGTAGGTTGTGTGATTTTGCATGGCTTGCAAAACAATACGCCCCAAAGAGACTTTTGAGGAGTGGTATCGATAGGAACTAGGTTCCTTAGGTCCTGATGAAGAGCCAATAGGGGTATGGCTTGAAACATGTTGACCAGAAAGGAATAGACTCATTGATACTCTTTTCCTTTTTTCTTTCTTTCCCCTGATTTTTAATCATACCGACTAGAGGCAGGAATAAAATACGGTGACCTACTAGTCAGGTATTTTTAAACTTGTATAGCACCTTCACTCCACTCCCCTCCCATAACACCGTCTTCATTATAGACTATACCAAAAAGTGCTCCCGCGTATCTCGTCTGGTCGCAGCACGCCTCGATCCGCAGCGGATCGGGAAGGACCCCAATGATGTAGCATGCCACCAAGGGGCAACCCTGGTGGGTGAGAGATCTCTAAGAAAAACAGAGTTTTTCTCTCGTGGAGGGTATGTCCATCGCTATTTTTCCAAATTTACTGGGTTCCTTTTTTTGCTAAACTCGTACATTTGAGGAGGGTGAACTCAGTTATTTCTCTTCCTTCCCCCCGACTTTTGTGAGCCCTACCATGCCTGTAGATTGTCTGCTAGGTAATGACCTGGAGCAGTCCTTGTGGAAGGATGTTGAGCTCGGGTCTCACTCGGAGGTGCTTGGGTTGCCAGAGTGGGCATGCATGACCACTCGGTCAATGGCGGCCGGAAAGGGTGATCAGAAGAACATGGAGCCTGAAACAGTGGCCCAGGTTCCTGCCAAGAGAAAGGGCAGGGGGAGCGGGAAACCCACCCCTGAGGTTCCCACGGTCCAGGAGGAGGCTGACCTTGAGGGAGACGCCCCGGTACCTACAGGGGAGCAGGTAGCTAAACTGGGGGACTTATCTGAGCTCACCCATTGGCAGCAAGTAGGTGGTCCCACCCGGGAAGAATTCTGCTGGGAGCAGATAGAGTGCCCTTCTTTGGAAGGTTTGCGGCAGCAGGCTGCAAACCAGGCAGCTGGCGATCAGTCTGGATCACACTGGATCTATTTGGAGAATGGTCTCCTGTACAGTGAGCCTAAGGTCGCTGAACCTGGGTCAGCCCGTGTGCTGGTGGTACCCTAGCGCTTCAGGACCTTCCTACTGGGTCTGGCTCACGATTTTCCTTTGGCCGGACATTTGGGGTGGAACAAGACCTTTGACAGGCTTGTCACCCACTTCTTTTGGCCCCAAATGCGAAGGCAGTCAGATCGACATTGCAGGTCTTGCCAAACTTGCCATGCAAGTGGTAAGAGTAAGGCTCCTCTCCAACCTTTTCCAGTTGTTGGAACCCCTTTTGAAAGGGTTGGGATGGACATTGTGGGGCCACTGGATCCCAAGACAGCCATGGGCAACAGGTACATCCTGGTCTTGGTGAACCATGCCACCCGGCCCCCGGAGGCAATCCCTCTCAGACAACGATGGTGCCAGTGGTGGGCCGGGCGTTAATGGGGATCTTTTCCCGCGTGGGTTTCCCCAGAGAGGTGGTTTCTGACCGTGGAACCAATTTCATATCTAAGTATCTGACATCCCTGTGGAAGTAGTGTGGTGTAACCTACAAGTTCACCACTCCTTACCACCCACAGGGTAATGGTTTGGTGGAGAGATTCAACCAAACCTTGAAGGGCATGATCAAGGGTCTCACAGAACCCATGAGGCGTCAGTGGGGAGTCCTCTTGCCATGCCTTCTCTTTGCAAAAAAGGGAGGTACCACAGAAGTCTCTAGGGTTTAGTCCCTTTGAGCTTCAGTATGGGCACCCTGTGAGAGGACCTCTTAGTTTGGTCAAGGAAGGCTGGGAGGCAGCTCCCAGGAAAACTCCCAAGGATGTATTTAGGTACATGCTGGCCTTCAGGAACCAAACTGCCTGCTTCAGGAAACTCGCTCAGGTGAACCTGGAAGCAAGCCAGGAGGAGATGAAACGCTGGTACGACCAGAATGCCACTCTGGTAGAGTTCCAGCCTGGCCAGAAAGTGACTGAGAGATTGTGTCTTTTGTACTTGTGGCACAGAACTTACTTTTCACCATATGTTACATGTATAACATAAACATGCTAATTTTTTAAATGGGGAAAATTTAAAGTGCAGAAAAATGTTCCATTATAAATGTCTCCCACTCAAAAAATAACTATATTTTTCAGTATGAAATGTGTGGTGTCTACCAACCACTGAAATGGGAGAAAATTAAAATAAGGGGTTAACCCAATCATTAAGTTAACTCTTCATTTTGATTTTCTGCCATTTAAAAGCATTAAGAAACATTTTGTTCTCATGCTCCAATATTGAGTTAACATCACCTTTTATTTAAGAGTTAAATACATCAGTTCTTCACCTTTGTGCCCTATCCTGGATCATATAAAGCAGAGTTGAGCACTGATCATTATGAGGCCCTGCTGTCTGCAGCTGTAGAGGCCTGACTAAAATAAACACAGGTGTCTGTAATTTTAAAAGGAAAATGTAACACTCCCCTGTCTTATTTAAAAATGAACTCCAGGCTAGTGAGGTACTCTGAAGGTATCAGCGAGCTACCAGTTGGTTGGAGACACCTGCTCTAAAACATGATAAAATGTGCTTACATCTGATTGTCACCGTCAATTTACTTATGATTGGCTTGTAAAGTGGTACTGCATGTAGCCAGGGACTGTAAATGAAATGCCACAAGTGGGCCTGCAGCACTTATTGTGCCACTCACTTAAGTAGCCCCTTAAATCAGGTCTGTCATTGCAGCATGTGGTGGTTTTAAACTGCCAATTCAACCTGGCAAAATAAACCTTTTGCCTGCCCAAAACTGTTCTTTTAATACAGATAAGTCACCTCTAGGGTAGGGCCTAAATAGCCCTTATGGCAGGGTGCAGTGTTTTTAAAATGTTGGACATGTCCTTTTAAGTTTTACATGTCCTGGTAGTGAGAACACTCTTATATTTGTTTTTCACGACTGCAATGCCTACCTCTCTCATAGGATAACATTGGGTTACCTTATTACATTTAATAAGTGATAACTTTTGTTTGGGAAAATGTGGAAATGTCATGTTTACAATCAAATGAATTGTAATTTTAAACCCTCTTTAATTGTAAAAGCGGATTTTAAGACATAATTCTGAAAATGCCACTTTTAGAAAGTTGGCATTTTCTTCTCCTAACCATTTGATGCCTGCAGCCTATATCCTGGGGCACATGACTAGGTGTAGTTGGCAGACAGACAGTGACACAAAGGAGGACTAAGTGTTGGCAGGATGGCCCACCCTGCCAGGATGGGAGGGGCAGAGCTGTGAACAGCCCCACTTACATTTCAAAGGAACTACCTCAGCACACTCACAAAGGACTTCACCCTAGCCTTTTGTCACCCCAGACATCCTGGGACCAGGGCAGGGAGGAAGGAAATTCCAGAATCATCGGTGTGGGGGTGGGGGGGTGACTCCAGAAGGTTCTTCCACTTTAAAGCTTGCACCAGGTATAAAAATAGGACCCTCAGACCCACTCTTCAGTACACTCCTGAACCTGTGGATACTACAGAAGAAAGACTGCCCTGTATCAGAGGACTGCCCTACTGCTCACAGTCTTCCCTGTTCTCTGAGAAGAATGACTGAACCTGCTCCCTTCAACCCAGGTTGAGTGACTCCAAGGGTCAGGTGACTGACCTACTGTTCTGAGCTATAGGGACACAGCAAGCTCCAAGAGGCCTCACTTCAACTGCCCAGGTGACCTGCTGCACTGAACCTGCTTGGACCTGCAACTGGACCTGCCTCAGCCCTGCTGGCATCTGCTGGAGTGAGTTCCTGATCCCCGAGAGGTGCCTCCCTGGGTCTTGGACCCTTGGCTGGCATCAGTTGAGCTCATCTTGTGAAGAAAAGGAGAAATTCTGAAGTTATGGGCTCTTCTGGTGCAAATGGGTCAGTTTGCAGTCCCGATCTCGTAGCCCGCAACGACCATCAGTGTGAAGCTCTGGTCGACCCAATTCTTCGCACCACAGTGACCACCAGCAAAGACCAGCAAGGCGAGATCTAAACTTCACACTACAGCATTAAGAGCCCTTGGTGACCACCATCGTGAAGCTCCAACAACATCCATCCGCAACGCCCAACAGGATCTTCACACTACAGCGATGGCTATCCGTGATGCCTGGTCTGCTCTTCGTGCTACATCAACGACCATCCGCGATGCTCTCCCTGCTCCCCGCAGCCTCCTCCACCCCAAACTGGACTGTTCGCACAGCACTTTGAGAAGGTACATTTCCCAGTGGAACTATCCTGGTCCCTGTATTTGGCCCACACTCCATCGCAGTTGGCCTGAACGTATGACCTTGGGCTAGCACGACAACATAAGCCTGCGTGGCGCTTTGTGCTTTAGGGCACTATACTTACGTAAATCTTTGAAATTACGTATCTCTGGTTCTACTAATAAACTATTTGTCATTTTGGTCTTGTTTCAATTATTAAATGTAACTCTTTTGTTCTAAATTGGAGTGGGGTTTTTCTTGTGCTGTGTATTCACTTTATTTTTGTTTGGGTGCTGTATAAATACTTTTCACATTGCCTCTAAGTTAAGCCTGACTGCTTTTGTGCCAACCTACCAGAGGGTTAAGCACAGGTTAATTTAGTGACTTTTGTGATTCACCCTGACAGCGATTGCGGTTGTTGTTTGAGAAGGGTCTTCACCTCCACCCCAATTGAAGCTCCAATTTCCTACACTTACCAAACGTTGAGTTCAGAGTTCTAGTGACAGTGTATGGACACTCAAATAAGTGCCACGGTCAGGGAATGTGTTTTGTGTGGGGACAGTGACATGCAATTGAAAAGTAAGGCACCTGTGAACTAACGTAAAGGGCTGTTGCAGAAATTGGCAGCTCGTTTTATTGGACCAGTTCATAACCTGGATTACAGAAATAGATTTATTTTGATGGGTTATTATAGCAAACGCTGGGAAGTGCAGTACATAGCAGAACCTAGCATAAGATCAGTAATAAAAGTTTTGCAACCATATCATGAGGGAGGGTTTCCTCAGGTGACAGTATAGAACAATGGGGTGCAGTTTACGTCCAGGGCGATTGTGGACTTTCACTAGAAAGCAACATTAGCCATCACAGGATTACGCTATATATCACCTGAAAGCTAACAGGATAGTACAGCGGATGATTAGAATGTCAGTTGAGTCTGTGTAATGGGCTAAGAGAAAGAAGGTGGGTATCTGTAAGGTGACTGACAGCAGGTTATGGTCCTATCGTGATAGTCCTCATATGGATACCAGGTATTAGTCCATCGGAAGTCCTAATAGGAAGGACATCTCATCTAAAATATGTGCAGGATGAATGAGAGAACAGCATCGGAGGTCAGTTGATGTGAGCAGGATGGATATAGAAGTTTGTCAGGAAGTTGAAAGGGCTGAGGCTGTCTCATGATCAGTGTGACAGAAGAAGGAATGTCTAAGAATATCTTTGCAAGTTGGTGATTGGGTTAATATTAAAGGTCTGGTATTCAAATGAAAAAATTAGTCCCAATTTAGGGAAGCGGCTAAAGTAGGACAGGTGCATGGTGCTGCTGTGAGTATTTTGGAAAAGCAATAGTGGAACTTGGAAAGAGTGGCTTGGGTCAGAGTAAAAGCTGAAAGGACATACGGAACTTAGTGGAAATGTTTTCCATGAAGGGAAGGGGAATATACAGCTCTGCAGAAGTGTCAGGACACGCAGGAAGTCTAATAGGTTGGTAGCGGGGTGATGCTGTAGGCATCGACACACCTATCGTCGTTCAAGTGTTAGTCTCTGTTAGCGCAGTAAATCCCACACACGAATGTTTTTCTTATTAATACAGTTTTCTTTTGCTGTTACTTAAACTGCATTATAAATGTGGGTGTTTATAATTTATTATTTATTTTATTGTTTCCTGTTAAATGAGCTTTTATTTATTTTTCATGAGATTTTCCTTACTTTAGATTTTGTTAAGAGAACAGATTAATAGTTGTCTACATCATGGTTAACAGCTACACTGACACCCTAATAAAATTCTTGTGACCTTACAAATCTAACATTGTATGAAACTAAGGCAATATTGGGTTTTCAAAGTATGGAGATTCTAAGCCTGTTGTCTCTGGCGCTGTTGATGGGCGACAGTGGATAAAAGCGCCTTTCATCTATGGGGATGTCATGCCTTTTTATCCCTGGGCCTAAATCACCTTTCCATTTTCCATCAATAGAATGCACATTCTGACTTTAATCTCACTACTTTATAGTACTCCATATTACCAAATATAGATGTAAAATTGTCACGAGGGAAAACTGAGCGCGGTACTGGTCTAAATTATCGTCACATTTACATAATTGAAAATTGTGTTTTAAATAAACAAGAACTAGGTATAGTTTCCCCGTGAATTGTTCTTATAAAACTCACAACTGTCCCCTTTTAAGATCTGAAACGGACATGCTGCAGATGTCATTCTCAATGCGCTCCCCTTCGTTTCGTTCATGAAAGGGAGATGATTCTCTGAGATTAGGAGTCGGTGCAAGGGCAACAGCTGTTTCACGACAGTCTCCGTGCGTGCGCGTTCAGATGCAATGGTTTACGACCTTCTAAGACAAATGATGCTCTGATCTTACCCCAGGCATGATGACCTCTTCAATGTCACCGAAGATGCGTTCCCAGCTCTCCGATTCGAAGGGGGCGCTGTCCGGAAGGAGGGCTCGCATGTATCCGGGCTCTACTTCGGGGTTTACGCGTCTCTCCCTCACAGTACTCAGGTACTGGCAGATGTAGTCTACGAGCTCCTTCCCTGTAGGTGCAAAGAGGACATTGAAAACCACCGATTCATCAAGATCTTAACATGCAAATCCTTCGAACGCCCTAAATTGTATGTAAATGTATCGTTGGTTTTCATCTAGCACTTATTAGCACGTGCAGGGCAGCGCCATGCTGTCAAGTAGTTTTATAGCACTCTCAGTGGCGGATGCCAGCTCTAGAGTGAGGGGGGTGGGAGGCTGCGGAGGGGCAGGGGGGGGAGGGGGGTATAGGGAGGCGGGCAAATGGGTGGTGGGTTGATTAACTAAATTGATGCATTATGGTTTTAAAGTTAAAATATATAACTTTAAAAGGTAATGTAATGCATGTAGGGCATACATACACACAAAAAAAACCCATGCAAAAAAAAAAGGAAATATAAGTCACTTACCTTGCTGCACGTCCTCTCCGGTGTTCTTCTCTGCTCGGGCCCAGCCAATTCCCCTAACCAATCCTGGCACTGCTCTCATGCTGTTAACCAGCATTAGAGAAGTGCCAGGATTGGATGGAGCGGCCTCTTTCAGCACTCTCAAGAGCAGTGGAAGCCTGTGCTTTTTCTAACTCAGCTGTCTAAGACAGCTGGGTTAGAGAGGTTTAAAATATGCATGTCTTGCTGGTTGTCGCAAGTTGGCTGGCCAAATATCCATGTACACTTTAAACTAGTGTACAGCCAGCCCACCACTCCTCCCTACTGCTGCTGCCACTCAGAAGGCCCCGCCCCATCCTGACACTCAGCTCGGGACGTGGGTTTGCCGAATTAATCAAAATTAAAATGGTAATAATGTTTACTACCATTTTATTTTTCATCTGGGGGCATTTTAATTAGTGGGGCGACACTCCTCCACTTTCATGGTGGAGCCCGCCCCTGAGTATTCTAAATTACATATATAAAATATTTCTATAAAAACTACATGACTGAACACAGGATCACCACTCTGTGCATCTTACAATGCCACAGATAAAATATAAAAGAGTGTAAATGATTATTACCAAACGATTCACTATCTATGTAATAAAAAAAGTTACAACGAAACACTCAAACACCAGGTGCCCAGATTTATAGATATTTTGCATCAGGTTTGTGTTACCTTTTTGATGCAGACCAGACGCAAAATCCATTTTGGTATTTACAAAGCAACACAAATTGTGTTGCTTCATAAAAAGAAAAGGAACGCACTCCCTTGCAATACTTTGCATCAGGGAGGCGTTCCATGGGTGATACATGGGCATTCCCGTGCATCAAACCCTGGATTTTGACAGAACTCATATCTACGAAGACTTGCAGACTGCGTCTGTGCCAAAATGCACCTTCTAGAGGCTGGCATGACGAGGAGAAATATCTTTATTTCTCCCCATTATTTCCTCAGAATGCAGCACACATACAAAGATGAAATAGCCTCAAAGCATAGTTTTTGTGCAGGAAGGTAGCCCCTTCTGGACATAAACTATCCTGACCTTAACACAGACACCCTTGCACTATGGTGCAAGGATGCCTGTTTTGGCGCTAGGCAGCCCCAATTGCACCAGAGTATGGAGAGAGCAGAACTGCAGCATTTCTTTAAAGATATGGTGCAGTTCTGCTCTCACCTGCATCACACAATGCAGTGCAGCAACTTCTCCCTCTTCGCTGCATTGCGTGAATTCTTTGAAAATATGCCCTCAGATGCCTGGAGTGTAAAAATGGGTTGTTTATTTTATTTTTATTTTATTTTGAGAGTTTTATATAGCGCTGGCTAGACCCAGAGGTATCAGAGCGCTTTACATGAGAAGATAATATAACGCAAACATGGCATACAAGTAGATAAAAAGATAAAGAAACAACGTGTGAAATATACAAAAACAAAATAAATATACAGGTGCAAGAGCTGTACATTTCAAGTAACTAGGTATATGATGTTCGGGGGATGGACAGATAATACTGGACAAAATGTAACATGGTGATTGGAGATCAGGTGCAGGTCACAGGTTAGGACCCCCAATGATAATTGGGCCAAACATGGCGTATAAGTAGATAAAAGATAATGACAACAACATGTGAAATATACAAATCAAGTAGATAAACAAATCAAACAGTTAGATAAACGAATCAAATAGATAAACAGGGGCAGGAGCTATACATATCAAGTAATTAGGCCGATGATGTTCATGAAATGGACAAATATTAATGGACTAATATAACATGGTGAGATTGGAGATCGAGTGCAGGTCACAGGTTAGGATCCCCAATAATAATTGAGGAGGTGGATTTTGAGGTCTTTTTGAAGCTGAAATAGGAGGGGTTGCAGCGCAGGTTTTTTGGGAGGGCATTCCAGATGATAGGGGCATTCCCAGAGAAGGAGCGTGATTGTGCGGCTTTCTTTTTATGCAGTGGTGGTATAAGGAGGAGGGAGTTGGTGCTTCTCAGGGGTCGTGTGGTGCCCGCAATGAGGTGTTTCTTGGAGAGGTACTGTGGAGTGTTTTGGTGGAGGACTTTATGAGTGATGCAGGCAGTTTTGTATGCAGATCTGCCTTCAATAGGGAGCCATTTAAGAGATTTGAGAGCCGGGGATATGTGATCGAAGCGTTTGCAGTCTGTAATGAGCCTGGCGGCAAGGTTGAGCACAGCTTTGATTGGAGCAAGGTGGACCTTGGGGATTCCGTTGAGGATGGCGTTACCATAATCAATACGTGAAAGAACAAGTGACTGAACTACAAGTTTAAAATCATCGGTGGGTATAAAGGGTTTGTTTTTCTTGAGGTGACGGAGAGTGAGGAGGGCTCCTTTAGCAGAGTTTTTGATGTGGACGTTAAGGGTTAGGGTGTTGTCGATAGAAATACCAAGAGATTTGACAGAGTTGGACAAGGTGAATGAGCAGTTGAGTGCGTTAAGGTCAGAGATCCATGATTGAACGGGGAGAGGGTTGTTTTTAGGGGAGAAGAGAATGATTTCAGTTTTATTAGGGTTAAGTTTGAGATGATTGGAGTGGAACCAGGTTTGGATTTTGGTGAGGGTGTTGTTCAGGTGTAAGATGTCGGCATGAGTTTTAATCTTGTAATAGATTTGGGTGTCATCGGCGTAGAGGTGGTAGTTGATGCCTGCTTGTTTAAGAATGAGGGTGAGAGGTTCCATAAAGAGGTTAAAGAGGGAGGGAGAGAGAATAGATCCTTGGGGGACTCCAAGGGAGACAGGAGTGGGGTTAGAGAGACAGTTTTGAATTCTGATTTGCTGAGTTCGGTGTTGTAGGTAGGAGACGAACCATTTGTAGGCAATATCATTGAGGCCGAAACGGGTCCTAAGCACATTGAGTAGGGCTGAATGGTTGACTGTATCGAACGCTGCGGAGAGATCAAGGAGGATAAGAAGGCAGGTCTCGCCATTATCAAGTGAGGGGTGGATGTCATCGACGACATTGAGCATTGCCGTTTCGGTGCTGCAGCCTTTCCTGAAGCCTGATTGAAAGGGATCAAGTAGGTTGAAGTTTTCGATGTGTTTGTCTAGTTGTAGTAGGACACATTTTTCAAGGACCTTTGAGAGAAGTGGGAGGTTAGTGATGGGGCGGAAATTGTTTAGGTCATTGGGGTCAGCATTGGGGTTTTTGATTATGGGAGAGATTTGTCCAAGTTGAAGGGAGGTGGGGACACAGCCAGTGGAGAGAGAGGTGTTGATGATTGTGGTCCAGTATGGGGTGATGATGTGCTTAAGGGCAGGGACAAGGTTAGAGGGTAAGGGGTCTTTTGTGTGGGAGGACGGTTTAAGATTACCAATTATTTTAAGGACTTCTAGCTCAGTCACGGGGAGGAAGTTGAGCAGGGAGGCATTGTTCTTTAAATGTGAGTTAGGGGAGTTGGTTTCCGGAGAGGTAGCAGGGTCAGCTGGTCGAGGGGATGTGGGGTAGGCATTAGAGGTGAGGACGGGTTTGCATTGGGAGTTGGAGGGGAGCTGTGTGGAGCGGAAGGATTGATCAATTTTGGCTATTTTTTCTGAGAAGAAGTGGGAAATTTCTTCACATCTGGCTGAGGAGGCGGTCAGATTAGGAGGTGCGGGGGAAGTTTGGTTATGAATGATTTTGAAGAGTTCCCTAGGTCTGTTTTTGGCATGATCAAGTTGAGTGCGGAAGAAGGAGGCCTTTTCCTTGAAGATGTGTTTTTTGTACGTGGATCTAGCATGTCTGAGGAGTGCAAGATGGGCGGGAGAGGGATGGTGTCTCCAGGTTCTTTCCGACAGTCTGAGTGACTGTCTTTCGTTATTAAGCTGGGTATTAAACCAAGAGTTGGAGGGGGTGGTTCTTTGGTTTTTGAGTTTGGGCGGGGCTAGTTGGTCAAGAATACCAGTGACAGTATTGTTAAAGTGTTCAGTGAGCTCATTGGCATTTTGTGAGGGGGAATGAGAAGAAGTTGAGCTTGGAGTTTAGACTCAAGAACACCCGGGGGATATGTTTTAGATTTCTGGTCAGTTTCTTAGGTCTGTTAATTTTGGAGGTAGGGAGATTTGCATTGGTGGCAATGGTGAACAGTATAAGGTGATGGTCGGACCAGTCAATGGGGACGATATTGGTCACGGAGGCCAGATCTTCGTTGGAAAGAATGGCGTCAAGGATGGCTCCTTTGGTGTGTGTCGGGGACAGGCATAGTTGTTTGAGTTCATTGATCTCAAGTAGATTGGTGAGGAGGGGGATAGTGGGATCATCGGTATCGTTCCAATGGAGGTTGAGATCCCCAAGAAAGAGATTTTTTGAGTTGGATAATGAGGATTGTGTCAGGAGCTCAGATAAGTCCTCGATGAAGGGATGGGGGGGGCCCGGAGGGCGATAGATGTTGTGTAGACGAATTGGGTGGGCGTTTTGGGTTGTCAGTTCAGCTTCCAGGTATTCGCAGGAGGAGTAGCTAGAATTATTGACAAGGGATAGCTGAAGTTCATTTTTAAAGATAATGGCTAGACCACCCCCAACTCTGTCAGGTCTATCTTTTCTCAGAATAGAGTATCCCGGGGGGGGAGAGTAGGTCAAGTATGCTCGTTGAGTGGTCTTTGAGCCAGGTTTCTGTGAGGAATGCAATGTCAATGGATTCACTCAGGATAGTTTCCGAAATTTCCGTGGCATGTTGGACTGCGGAGCGACAGTTGACAAGCATACATGTAAGTGGTGTGGGGTTGCATATGGTGGGTGGGCAAGTGTGGATCGACGTGAGTGAGGCGGTGGTCTGGGGGATGCGGGGGAGGAGGGGATTCTATTAGTCCCTAAGATAACAGGGATGTGGGAGTAGGGGAGTGGAGAATTGGTGGTTGGTAAGCTAGGAAGGTAAGAGTTGCATAGGTCGGAGAGGTCGGACGGGGAGAGATGGTTCGAGGTGCGGTGAGGTCTATGTATACGGCAGCGGAGAGGAGTCAAGTTTCAAGTTTCAAGTTTAAGTTTATTTATGATTTTGGAACTCCAAAGAGATCCACACAAATTAACAGGCCAACAACATATAAATACAAAATTTTTATAAAACAAGGTTTCTACGATCATTATAAAACATCAGATAAAACCAAAATTGATAATTATAGCCTTCATATAAATGTATATTAGTACATATTTAAAAAACACTTAAAAAAGTTAAAAATCCTATGACAAAACATTTCATTTGGTGGTTCATAGATAGAATCTATTAGTGCAGAGGCCGAAAGGATAGATAATTGTAGACAAATTGGTCTCATCCATTTACGCCGATACAATAATAGAGCGGGGCAGATAAATAGCACATGATTAACATCCTGGATAGAATTATTACACAGATTACAAATTGGAGAAGAACCATACCATTTAGATAGTACATTGTTTAAAGGGAGCATACCCTGCCTCAATAATAGCCAAAAGCGGCGCACTCCATGGGGCAGGTTCCAAGAGATATAAGCCTGTGCTTTTTTTATCACACAGGAATCTATGGCCGGGTGGGTACCTCTCTTTAAAATACGAGCTTCCTTATCCCTGGTGAAACTTAATTTCCAAGTGGCCTGCTTCAAAATGGCCCGTAATTGATATGGCAATAGGGTAAAAAGTAGGGATTCCTCCAGTTGTAGCAAATCAACTGCAATTCTAAAATTTTTAACAATTAATGACTGCTCCTTTAAACTTTCTAATATTTCTTTTTGGATTAAAAATCTTAGTGTGCCAGGATCACCCTTTACCAGACTTGTAACCCACCGCACTATCCCTGCAAGACCCTGTACCCAACTACTCCTTAAACCAAACTCTAACCTTAGTGCAGCCACGGGGCAAGCAGAGCTGACTGAGGCTAGGCTCCTCAAAATTTTGCCTTCTGTTGTATTTAAAAAAGACCATTTTTCTATATCAAGTAATTCAATACCATACAGCAGGGAAGCAGGAATTTTTGCACGAAATACCTCTAATAAAAGTGCAAAGTGTCTTTTTCCAGTGGATCTATATAGGGAGCCCAAGCTTTTCCCCTGTGTAGTAGCTTTATAGATGTTATTTTCTATATGGGCTTTGTCACTTAGGTTACCACACACCGTTTTTCCCAAGAAAATGTAAGATTTTACAAGTTCCAATTTTTGTCCACCTACAGACCAAACAAAATTCCCATACTGGAGCTTTTTTCTTCCATGCATGCACATTATTTTACTTTTAGATACATTAATCTTTAAATAGTGAGCCTCTGCAAATTTATAAAGTGCCTGCAGACGACTATTTAATCCCTAGGTGTTAAATCCAAGATTAAAATGTCGTCGGCATAAAGTAAACAAGCGATAGGTTTTCCCCTAGTAATGGGGCGATGCCCTCACTTTGCGCCAGAGCGTGAGGAAGGTCAGATATATATAGGGAGAAAAGTAGAGGAGCTAATAAACATCCTTGTTTTAAACCATTTGCAGTAAGGATAGTTTGGGAGAGACCGATTTCCCCTCCCATTAAAACTCTACACCAAGTGTCTGTATGAAGTGCACGAACTAGCTCCAAGAGGATGACCGGCATACCCAGATCCGACAGTTTTCTCCACAGCAAGAGCCGATCTACTTTTTCGAATGCTGTGGAGAAGTCTATAAAGGCTGTGTACACTCTTCCTCCTCTAACTTTGACATATTTTTCGTTTATTACCTGTAGTGCAGTTAGATTATGAATAGTTCCATGTTTTGTCCTAAACCCGGTTTGTTCAAATGGTAAATTTTTTTCCACATCCACCCAATCATTAATTTGAATCAAGAGGCATTTAGCAAAAACTTTACCAACTGCGTCAAGAAGTGCGATTTGACGGTAATTGTGTGGGGCATCTCGATCTCCTTTCTTAAACAGGGGGACTAATATACTCCCCTTCCAAGAGAGGGGAACCATTTTATTTGCGTAGCAATAATTAAACACCGGATAAAGAATTTTGCTCCACAATGAACTATTTTGTTTTAAAACTGTGATTGGTAATTCATCGGGACCCATCGCTCCGGAGGATTGCATCCCCTTGATCGCCATTTCAATTTCTTTTTCAGATGGCGATCCATACGATGAGGAGTCTTCTTTTAATGCGATATAGTTAATTGCCATTGCATTATCTGCATATAAGTCCCGAATGAAGCCAACCCATTTATGTTCCTCAATGGCAACGGGGAGTGGTCGAGATCTGGCTCCACATCCTTCTCCAATAAGAGACCAAAACGTTCTTACTTGGCCTTTATACGCTGCTTCTCTCAGTTTAACCCAGATGTTATCTTCCCTCTCTTTTCTTAACTTAACCCTTACCCTAGTCCTCCTCCTTTTTAATAGCAATATTCTATGATATCTTTCCAAGGAGTAATTCAAGTACTGTTCTCTAATTAATTTATTTATTTCAAGATTTAAAGGCTGGAGGGATCTTGGGACTACTTTAGTACTTTTTCTTTGATTCCACCTCTTCGCAATTTCTATCACTTTGATCATAAATGCATTAAAACTGGCAATTTCTGTTCCATTCCAGCTAGACAAGTTCTCTACAGTGGCCTCTAAAACACTGTCCAGGCCCAAGATGGCTTTGTTATCCCAGTGACATCTCCCTGTTTTCTTAGCGAAACTAACAGATTCGCCGTTTAGTGCCCATGGATCGTTCGAAAATACATTTAAATTTACGGTAAGAGTTAGTACTTTGTGGTCACTATAGAGAGAGTTACAGACCTTTAAATCTTTCAATAAGAAGAAGGAGGTACTTCCCACTACCACATAGTCTAAAATAGATTCTCCACTATAAGTTTTACAAGTAAAGGTAGCCGGTATATCCGAAGGCAATCTTCCATTTACTATAATGCCATCAACCTTCGTTAGTTCATCAATAAGCATTTTCCCTCTCTTATTTGTTCTAATATTTTGTGGAAAAAGCGCTTGTGGGATCTGCAGAGATTCTTCTTTTTCTTTATTTCGAAATATATCCAAGGTAGAGTTAGAGATTTTACAATTCAGATCCCCTACCAGGACTATATGAGGGGAAATTCTACATCATTAACTTTTTTAATGTAGGAAAAAACCGTCTTTAAGAGTACATCGTGAGAGGCATCTGGTGGAATATAAGCATTTATCAGCATCAGCGGTAGAGATTTTACATTATCAGGATTATACAATGTTATTGCTAGAAAAAGATTACTAGGATCTTTATAGTAATCATAATTCCATTTTATCTTATTTGACAGTAAGCAGGCAACCCCCTGCATGTCCTCTCCTGGACGGGGTTGCTTTGCAATCTAAAATATAATAATCCTTACATAGCAATTGCTCTGTACTCCAGGTCTCCTGAAGACAAATCACGTTTGCATCTAATGCGCATAGATATTGTAACTTCTCCCTAGTATTCTTTATTCCTGCAGCATTCCAAGATATTATTTTTAATTCATTGCTAAAAGGATGGCTGTTGTGGATATTTATTATTTGATCTACTCGATAGAACACCAGGTAACCAGTTCCATTTTGGACTCTCTTCTTTAGAATTCCATTTAAAGGAAGAGAAGGTGCAATCTTTGAGTTTCACTTGTCTACCATTTTTTGTAATACAGATTTGTAATCCCTCTGCTTCATACGAACAATCTCTACTGTCCGGAAGTAAGTGAGTCGACAAAGACCTATTGTCGAGGGCTCTATTTCGGGGTTTCTCAAAGAATGGAATAACATCGATCCCCCTACTTTGTAGGCCTTCTGACCATTGTAATATAAGGTTTGCTATAATTTTGGAATTGAACCTTACCCTCGACTTATAACCAACTTCTGTTTTTAAGATGGAGACTAAACTTATATCACTACTTTGTATAAGTTTCAAAGTTTCAATCTCTAAGAGACATTTAAGAAGCGAAGTCCTATTTAATATTAAATCTGTATCAAACAGAGGAATAAAATCTAACTGAAGTGTGTCCATACTTTCCCAGATGCATTCAACATCAATTATCTCTGGTTTACCTCTCATTTTTACAATGTCAGAGAAGGGGACAGCCAAGGGATTAAGTACTGATGGAAGAGGGTCAACAGGCCTTGACTGCTCCACTATTATAAGTAATGGGGACCCCTCTGCTACGATATTATTAGAGTCTTTTATGGGATATGCAATATTCATAGGGGAAGCATCATAGGCCATCATTGACTCTGTTATTAGATCTTTTTTCTCTGAGTTCACAAGATCAACTTCATCTTTCTGCTTCATATCATGTGATATATTTTGCGGAGTCTGGGAGAAAGTTTCCTTGCTAGCTGAGGCCTCGGAGTTTTCTTTAAAACGAATTCTCCTTTGCTTTTTTTTTGACAATCTTCGTATTGATTTCATCTTTTTCCCTCTATTCTTTTCCTTTTTCCCATTTCTCCCATTTTTTTTCCAAGTGTGAGGCTCCTAAGACATTTTCTTTCTCATCACTTAACTGGGTTTTAAAAATAGAGAATACTTCCTTGTCTATTCTTTTCACTGATCCCGCCAAGCCTTTTACTTCTTGAGCTAAGTCATAGATAACCTGTATAGGTTCGGGTAAAGGGTCAGAGGTCTTCTCTAACGTCACCACTTTATTCATTTGCTTATCGATTTGGGGATTACCATCCTGAACAGTAAGAGTTGGGTGACTACTAACATTTTCAACTATATTCTCTAGAACCTCTTCTACCTTTACTTCCGCTTCTACATGTTTAATATCTAATTTTGAAGTAACCTCCCTCTCCTGATTACTCTTTAACAATACCTTTAATATTTGAGTTACAGTTTCCAACACACAGTCTGAAACAAATTTTTCCAATAGCGTTAGAATAGAGGATAGTAGATGTTCTAAGGATACTAGTGAATCCGAGACTATTATATCCTTCCTTATAATTTGACTGGGTTGGGTATCACTGATATTTAAATCAGGGGTCAGAGAGGGGTGTGAAAGCAAGAGAGACTGATTTGATTTATTGGATGGGGTACTACTAAATAATTTTAGTCCTATAGGAACTGTTATAGCTGGAGTATTTACTAGCTCTATAATCTTGCTAGTATCATGAGAAATATACCTCCTGCAGAGCTCTAAATCCAAATCGGGGAGAGTAAAATCTTTATTTTGGACATCCTCTACTGTATAGGGACCAAGGGTCTCTTCTATGATACCGTGAGGTATGTGTGGTATTTTGTGTGTAATTACATCTGCTGTTTTAAGAGATGGTATAATAGGATCAAAAGATACCTGGAGGACTGGAGAACAAGCCAGACCCCAGGGCACCGTACTGGATGCCTCTGGGATTCTGGGGAATCTCCCCCTCCATGCTTACTACCAGCAGAATGTGATTCTACGACTTCAACCATATCAGGGACAATGTTGACAGTATTTACCATCTCACCATCATTCTTATTCCCGATCACATTTTCCCCTCCATTCCCAATAGTTGCGATGTTAGATCCAGCTTGAAGATTTTTTTCCTTTCCCCTTTCCCATAGACTGAATAGTTGACTTTTTCCTTTTGACAACATGCCAGAAACTTCCTTATTACGTAAGGGATTTGATTTAGTTTTTGCACAGGTCCTACCCACCAGCAATCGTCCTGACCTAAGTTTTTTTGCCGTCATTTTATCTAAGGCCTGTACAAAAAGTGCACTGCCTAATCTTATCTATTATATTGATTTTATATTATATATTATTGTAAACTTATTCATGTATACTCTTATACTCTTATAGATTTACCACAGACTTAGTTACAGCCCCTCGATTTTTGGCCCAGAACAAAAAATCGCTCTCTCTCTCTACTACAATTGGAGCTGAAACCGTCCTTTCTTTGCTTTTTTTGTTTAACAATAGGGGGGCCAAGGGTAAGAGGACAAAGGTATCAAATGGATCAAGGGACAAGGGACAAAAGATAGGGCGTTACACCATTGGTAACCATAAAATAACTAAAAAAGAAGCTCCCCGCAGCTCCGCCTTTGCCTCTGCAACCTCAACCTCCAAAAATAAACCACAGCACAAACCTCTGGGACCGACCCCCCCTGAAGCACAGCACGTCCTCAACCTCAGCCTCAGCACAGCACACGGCCGCGCTCGGCCCGCACCATGCCCCTCAAACGAGACAGCTGGGCAGGGTAGAAAAAGAAACCCTGTGCCAAGACGGGCTGTTTTTTTTTTTTTTTTTTTTGTAGGAAACAGGGGCTAACCCCGACTGCAGTATTCTTGGATGCTGCTGCCACAGCTGCGGCAATAATGTTCTCGGTGTTCCTGGCTGCGGTAATGATGTCCTGCTCCCAGATCCCTGGTCCCGCTCCTCGCTACTGCTTCTCGCACTGGCACTGGCGAAATGAGAACACAACACAACAACAACAAACTGTGACACAGCAATCCAACAATCCAGCAGTGTCAACAGTCTTGTGCTTGCCTTCCTGCTCCTACCGCTCCAGCTGCTGTCTACAGTCTACTGAACCCGGGATGCAATGCCTCTCAAGGCCTCCCGTATGCGTGGACCGTAGGGAGCCACAGGATCCTTGGTACTGCTTCCTCTCGCCTCCTCGCCTCCTCTCGCTGCTGCTTAATGCCGCGCTAATGACGGCGGAGAAATTTCCTTTCTGCTCCCGCCGCCGCTTCTACCTGCCTGCCTGCCAAACCAGCCGTTGTTGCTACAGTCCGCAGGCCCCCCGCAGGATACGAGGTCGTTGACGGGGGGGCCTCAGGATCCTTGGCACTCGCTTCCTCTTGCAGCGACACAGCGGCAACACAGCTACAGCTTGGCTTGACTGCTTGGCTCGTTTCGTTTCGCTCGACTACTCGGCTCTCTCTCCACCGGAGTTCACTAACTCAACAAGCATCATACATGATTGTGTTTGGTGTTAGGGATTTTCGGGGGGAATTTTTTGGGGGGATTTTTGGGCAGGGCTGGGTGGGGATTTTATGGTGAGGGAGGGTTCTGGAGCTGTGGGAGATAAAGTCTTTCCTGAGTTGAGAGAATTTAGTAATCAAATTAGATAGGTCAAGTTCGATGTTGTGTAGGCTCTGGGCAATTAAGGTGAGGGGAGGTATCGAGGGGGGGTGGTCTGGGTTAGTTACGGAGGGTGGATTGATGTGTGTGGGTGGAGATAGGGAAGTGAGTGTGGAATGAGGGGTGACGGGGCTGTTAGGTGTGAGGGGTTCGGTAATCAAATTGGATAGGTCAAGTTCAGTGTTATGTAGGCTCGTGTCAATTGGGGTGGAAGGGGGTACTGAAGGGGCGTGGGCGGGGGTAGGGAAAGATCTGGGTTAGTTGCAGAGGGTGGACTGATGTGAGAGGGGGAGATAGGGTAGTGGGAGTGGAGTGAGGGGTGACGGGGCTGTTAGATGGGAGGGGTTCAGTAATCAATTTAGATAGGTCGAGTTCACTGTTGAGTAGGTTCGGGGCAATTAGGGTAAGGGGAGGTATTGAAGGGGCGGGGGGAAGGGAATGATCTAGGGGTAGGGAGTGGTCTGGGTTAGTTGCGGAGGGTGGACTGAGGTGTGAGGGGGAGATAGGGTAGTGGGTGTGGAGTGAGGGGTGTCGGTGCTGTAAGGTGTGAGGGGTTGGGCTAGGTTAGACATGAGGTTAAGAACTTCAGGAGATATGGTCAGGGAGGATAAAAGGGCATAGAGTGAGTGGAGAGCGGATATATTGGGATGGGGGGTTGTGTATTTATCGGGGGTTGGGATAAAGGATTGGGAGGCGGAGTTAGGAGGAGCTGAAGGGGCAGGATAGGGGGATGGGGAGGAGAAGAGGGTGTACGGGATGGGTAGGAGGAGGGGGTGAGGAGTTGTGTTAGGGGATTGAAGGGCAAGGACGGTGGAGTACGTGAGTAGATGGGTGGGGGGAGAGGTTGTGGGGTCAGGCAGAGGCGGGGTTGTGGGAGGGGAATGATAAGTAGATGGTAGGGATTGGGGGCAACCGTTTTTAGTGGAGGGGTCCGAGGAGTGTGAGTTCCGGGTGTTAGGTGGAGAGAGGAAAATTAGAGGGGGATGAGAAATAGGTAATGTTGGTTGGGGGATGCCATTTGCTGTAGTGAGGTCCAGGGAGGGTGATGGTGAAGTCGATTGTTGGAGGATGGTGTTAGCTGGATGGTTGCGGGTGGAGGTGAAGTGAGGGGGAAAGAGGGAGGGAGAGGTTGGAGGGGTGTTATTCAGTAGGGGAGAAGGAGTGTTAGGCGCTGAGTGGTCAAGGCGGAGAGACATAATGCTGAAGTGGTGTTCGAAGATGAAAAGGTGGGATACCGTGGCTTGTATGAGGATGTTACCTGTTTTGAAGATGGAGATAACAATATCTCCAAGAAAGGCTGGGGAGGGAGTGGTGGATATTTTGAATCCATATGGTATTTTGATTGATTTAGAGATTGGGAGGTGTTGTAGGGAGATGCTTTTCCATTTGGAAGGACGTTTGGAGTAAAAGATGTAGTTGGTTATAATGGGGGAGGTGAGGCTGAGGTAGTTATCAACAATGAGTGTTTCAGGGTGACGGATAAGGAGTTTATGTTTGAAGTTTTTCTTGGCATGTTTGGAGAGATTGGGGGGTAGAGAATGGTCCATGAGTTGGGGCCATGTTTGAAGAGAGTAGGGTCCTGGGGGTGATGGTCAATGCTGTGAGGGGGCATGTTGGGTAGACGTGAGAGGAAGAGAGAGTGGGGAGAGGGAGGTTAAGGAAATGGGGGTAGAACAGGAGATGAGGATTGGGAACCAGGGGGCACTGGGAGAGTGGGGGTAGAAGTAAGGGGGCTAGACAAGGAATAGGGTAGACAGGGTTGTCAGTTACTAGTGGAAGGTCCACAGGTTTGTTATGAACAGAATTCAGATACACGCTTCAGAGTAATAGCCAATGATATTGAATGACAGTCCATATGTAAAAAGCATGTGAGGGTAGTGAGAAAATCAGTCTAGTCTTCATCAAACGATACAGCACCCACAGAGACAGATTTACACCGTATTGTATTGTACTGCAACATTTATGTAGCGCTTACTACTCCTATGTGGGGCAGGGATGCGTTTACCTACAAGGCCAGGGTGATACGCCTTGTAGAATGTGTGGTTGGAAGGGTGCTGTTTCCATGTTGTGTGTGATGACCACTGAGGTGTGGTTATCATGTTATGCAACGCAGCACTTAGCAGTGTGATGGATGAAGAGCTGTGAGATAGAGATGCATAGTTTATGGTTTGGAGTAGTCTGGCTCTGCAGGCTCCTATACGGTGTTTCTTATGATCATAGCCCATTTAACTGGTCAGTGCACCATGTTGTCACATCTGAGCTATGTGTTTAAAAGTTCATGGTCCCGAGCAGGCATGGTTGGAGAGAGATATGCTGGAGAATCTGCTGGAATTAATTTTGTTAGTATTATCCCATATCAGATTGTCATTGTGAGATGTAAAGAAGCAGTCATAGTATGTAGCTAGTTGGGACCTATGGAGGTGGAGTAGATTAGAGTCCTCAAATTGGCCAGCAGTGTGTGGCAGATCTATTCAGTCATTCCATGTCTGTTCAGTAGGTGATGACTGGTACATCCATTGAAGGCACGTAGCAGGCTCAAAGGCAATATAAAATCAAGGATGCGGATAGAACACCACTGCAAAACACTGTTCACACAGGGAAACAGGTTTGGGTTGATTACATGTTCTGTAACACAATGGTATGCATACAATAGTTCCCAGGACACAGCAGAGCTGCATGGAAGGAGGGCTGACCAGTTACAAAGGGTTCTTATTAGCATTCTGGGGTCTTGAACACTGGATTGCATATGTCTACCTTAAAAGACAGAAACATGCCGTCAATAAAATACTTAAGGAATCTAATTGAAACAAATAACCATGTCTGCTTTATAAACTGAATCACTGAAATATTCAAATATACAAATTGAATACACTGACATTTTCTCCATAGCAGTTCATCCTCCAAGTCTGGTCTAGTTAGCTTAGTAGACTGATGCATTCACTCCAGGAATCAGTGTTTGACCTCATGGTCAGAGGTTTGAGACACCCTTCCATCTATCTGAGGTTGATAAAATGAGTATCACTGAGTTAGTTAACAATAAATATGTTATTCGGCATTCCCCAAACGATTCCCCATGTATGAGCGTAAAGTTTACAAATACACGTTACTCTAATATGAACCGAATCTCAAATAAATTAATTGTTATATGTTTGATGTCAGGCTATTTAATTCTGAGATGTATGACTGCTTATGTTATTCACAAACCATCCAGTCTTATGTGTGTTCCCTCCTAGTTTTGGAACTTCAGCACTCAAATACATAGTATTTAAATATTGTCTTGCTTACATCTGTGTTTAGAGTCTCCACGCATAAAAATATGTGTAGGGAAAGTTAAGGAAGATTTTAAAAATACTTTTTGGTTTACTTCATTAAAAATAATATTTCATGAAATATATTCCTGTCCTACACTTTTGTGTTTTACCTCCTGGCCATGCCATGGTGACTGGCCTCTCACATCCCCTGTTGCATATTTCTCGCTTCTTTCTTTCATTTTCCTTACCTTGCCTTCTGCCTAGTAAGGAGATTGGTGCCACTTCCGTCCATCAAGCGGTCACTTCAGTCACTTGGGTTCCAGCTCCCCTGCCCTAACTCATGTCTGTTTTATTTCCTCATCCTTTTCACTCATTTCTTTCTCAACCTCCTTTTCCTTCCTTCCACCCATCGTCTCTCATGTCCTTCAGAAAGCCACTTCAGCCAAGCATTATGCTCCCTGCACAACACTTGTCCCCCAGCTCCTTACTGGCACAATCCTGTTTTTTAGGTCGAGCATCAGTGCCCATGCACTGTCTGCAAGACCTGCTGTAATCACTCGTACTGAGTGTAATTCCGCCTGCTGTTGCAATTGGTTTACTCCTGCGTCGCTTTTGTTTCCTGGCTCTTTATTTGTTCCTGCGCCGATACATCATTTCCGGTTTCACGCCAGGAGCACCAGTAAATTACAGTTTACTTAAACTCGTAAGTATTGGGTGTTCTTTGGGGACTACTTGTTTCTTTTTGGTTCACAACGCGCTTTATCTTTAATATTGCGCACTCGCGCCTTTCTTTTGTTGTGCCCTCCGCACCAAAACTTTGTTTTTTTTAAATATAAATTAATAACACAGGCGTAAAGTCAAGAATGGCGCCTGCCGCCCGCCGCCCCCCGCCCCCTCACGTCTACGGGCGCTGCACTTTAAATTTCAGCGCAGCGCCCGCTTTTACATTAACAGCTTTCTCCTATTGCAGGCAGGACATACCTTACTGCAACTGTGTCGCTTTTCAACTTCCTGCTGACTTTTACATTATATGTGGCGGTTTCACCCGGCATGACGCGGGGGCCGCCTTTCATTTCTTTTGCACGCCGCTTCACGTTAAGAGCATTTTGCATGCCGCTGCATGCTCCTTGAAGGTTTCCCCTCCCCATCCCCCCGCTGCTTCGCATTTAGAGCTTCCCCTCCAAGCGATATGCGTGCTTTCCCTTTAGCAATGACACAGTACAACAATTGGCAGGAAGTCGCGGAAACCCTCCCTTGGGCACAGCCATCGCAGGTAAACTGCCTCGGATGCAGGAGTAGTGCACGTTTCCCAAAGCCTTAATCCCAAAAAACGTATCTGTACAATCAGAGCCCTAGACATTCAATGAGAGCGCAGCGGTGTGATGCTGGCTTACACAGCATCATGCCGAGCTGCCCATTGTCTGCTTCTTTATTGCACTTGCAGAAGTCTGCCACTCACTTTGTAACTGATGAGAAAATATTTTTTTTTCTAAACAGAAGTGCCCGGCACCAGGGTCACAGACTGGCATTTGCAGCTAAATCATTTACCGTTTATTTGTATAAAAATCGATTTGTGCCCCGGCGTCTCCTCCGAGTTTCGTCTAACTGCATTGCCGATGCTTTCAGCCCACCAGCTCCTCTTCTTTTTTTTTTTTTTTTCCCACAAATGGGTCGGATTTGTCTGAGTATTGAGTAGAGTCAAGAAAACGGGGTTCCAGTCCTGACGCTTGGCTGAACTATGTGATCCTGGGCTAAAAAATCTTCTCCGGGTTCTTTATTTGGTGAAACCGGGAGAGATGAGGAACTGACTAAACAGACCATAAAGTGCAATACTCTGCGTGTCATTTATTCTGCGAGGTGCCTCACAGAATAAATGGCACATAGAGTATTTTACGTGAGATGGACACGTCACACTCATCACGGGCACCTTTAAACTGGGCAATAGTAGCATTTGTTGTTTACTGCGCTTAGAAACGGCACAAATATGGCAATAAGCGCTATGTATTTTAGTATTGCTCTGTTATAATTATTATGATCACTACAAATGTCACCCTGGCCTCACCACACAGAGCAGTTGCCTGCATGATGCTACATGCACATTAAATGATGCTCAATGCTGGTCTGGTTGTATTTTCTGTATTTGTGGAGCATCTTTTTACTTGGCTTGTTTTAATCAATTTTATTCCATAGTTAATTAAACTCTAGCTTTACAATTATCCGGCAGAATGAAACACATTCTTAACAGCAATTTAAAATGACACCTCAGAGCAATTCAAACCATAGTACATAAATTAATTGCACAAAAGGTACCTCCCACGGATTTCATTGGTTGAATATGAGAAAAAAAGAAACACCTTCCTGTGAGGTAGGAGCTTAAAAATTCACAAAATATAGGCTAGACCAGCACCTCATGTTCTAGAGACCTCTGCGTCCCTGCAGCAGCGTTGTTTTGAAGTTTAGGCATTCAGTTTCCCCTAGCTGCAAGGATATTTTTGAGGCTGTTTGTTACATTCTGGAGCCGTCTTTTGGTAACTGTGGTGGCGCCAAAAGGAAGATGCCTGCAAATGTTTTTTATGTAGCCTCTGCTTTGATTCTTTCTTTCTTTCTTTCTTTCTTTCTTTCTTTCTTTCTTTCTTTCTTTCTTTCTTTCTTTCTTTCTTTCTTCAGACATTACCCAGAGGTGTTAGAGCGCTTTCCAAAAGATATAGAACATTACATAAGAATCAATAATTACACTGAACACACTGAACATAAATATAGAGCACAGGATGCAAACAGCCAGGAAGAGAGGCGAAGTATGGTACTGTATTGAGGTGGTGGGCTCAGTGCAAAGACTGGGTCCAAGAGGTTTGTGGGGAGATGAGAAATTCACTGAATGCCCATATTTATGTATACTTGATCTTCAACAGATACATTTCTTTCGCACAAGAATATTTACATACTTTTTAGGTCGAGCCTAGGCAGCGCATGCTTTGCTCTGCGAGGCATGCTGTGTTCGGGTAGGGACTTGAAGCCCCACCTACTCTCTGCCCATATTTTCCATTGGCTTGTGTCATTGTCCACTGTAAACTGTGGCTGTTCGTTGGTCAATAGGCTTAGTAGTCCCTCCTCAGTACCGCCTTGTCTCATTTTGTAACCTCCCATGTCTACGCCCCCTGTTACGAGTGTTGTTACTCGGTAGGCTTTAATTACAGCCTCGGAGCACTATTTTCTCAAATAGCAGCAGGCAGGGCACGCTCTCTCCTAATACTTTAAAAAAATAATTATAGCACGAATGCATGCGCAATGCAATAGGTATAGCATTTGCTAGAGTTTAAGCTATTGGCATTGTAAATGACAATACCTTTTATTTATCTGTTTTAAAAACAACACATAAATAAAAGGCATTGTCATTTACAATGCCAATAGCTCAAACTCTCGTTAATGCAAGACATATTGCATTGAAAATGCTTGTTTCTCTTTTCTGTCCCTATTCTCTTCCCCTATTTTCTCTTCCTATAGTCCTGCTTTCACTGCATACGTGATAGGTTCTTTTTTAGGTCTCGCCTACGCAGTGCGCATGCGCTACATAGGCAAAAAGACCTTTTGCAATCGATTCGGCTTTTCAGCCAAAAACGTGCACGCGTTCCATTGCCTTCAATGGCAACGCGTGCACGTTTGGCGATTCACTTGCGGGAGCGAGCAGCTGGCGCCATATGGTAGCAATTATCGCTCCTGGCGCCGCTCGCTCCCGCAAGGGAATCGCACTCCCCCTACCCCTCCCACTTCTTTAACCCGGAGTACTGTTTCACTTTCGCGGCCGCGGCGCGGGGCCGCACTTGTGTTTCAGTGCATGTTTATTTTGGTTTGTACATTAGAAGAAATTACATCTGCCGCGGGCACCGAGTAGGCTGGAAGAATCATTAATATCTTTTCTCGTCGGTTCTGTCGAAAGTTTACAGGCTGAAATGAACACCTAGGGCCTGCTCAACCCGTTGCCTCTGCTTCCTTCTGTCGCATTTCTATGGTGCTTTTCTTTAATTAGTGCGGCTCCGCAACACACTGCAATTCCGAAGGTGCTTTCTGCAAAATGCAGGGTTTTCACGCTTACCAGTCAAGGTAGTCGGATAACATTTGATATGTTTTGTGGATATTCTGTGTGGTGCACGGGGTGGGCCTATTTTGGCCTAACTTTGGGGCACAGTGAGTGAGCACTGACAGTGCCACCAGCTCTGTTCTTTCCCAGGTGTGAATGGGCTGCCCACCGACAGACTGATGATTGTCCAAAACGCAGACTGGAACTATCCAGCTTGCTTTTTCTCACCCAAGTTTAGCACTAAACACTGAAAAAGTGCGTTTTAGCATACGTGGTAGACGATTTAAACATTTCTAGTAGAATGTAATAATAAAGATTACCCTTCGCGTGCCTTTGAAAGCAACGTTTTAAAACTACAATAAGTCCAGCTACATCTCTGCATTCATTTATTCAAAATATCTTGTTTTTGCATA
The DNA here is from genome assembly GCA_963921515.1 of Calotriton arnoldi. NCBI lineage: Eukaryota > Metazoa > Chordata > Amphibia > Caudata > Salamandridae > Calotriton > Calotriton arnoldi. The sequence goes on along the minus strand of CAWUFW010000043.1, from coordinate 6,365,493 downwards.
CCATTTACGCCGCTTTTACAGACCAACTTAAGGGGTTGCCGTCCCAGGATTACATCTCGCGACTCTCGGATCATTGCAAATATCGGCGACAGACTACAATGTCTACATGGGTACTAAAGGGTTAAACTGTGAAGGAATATGAAACCCCAAATTGCTGCAGTCTGCAGACGATTCACAAATGATACTCTTGAAGCTGTGTGGGCGGGTAATGCAGCACCTTTGTAGGCTGCACAACACAGGCTAACATCATGGCGGACACACTCCGCCTTTTAGCGTTCAGAGTTCAAAAAAGGGAGTTCTGCTCGGACGGGCACCACAAACACTAGCCATAACTGTGCTGCAAAACTGTACGCCTTCGATACCCTGCATTTTCTTTGCAGAAACTGCAGCTAGCCAAGTAGCCCACTGGGGTTTCCCACCTTACTGGAATCTCATTCAATTCTCGTGATGTACTTACATTCTCACTGAGATGTGCACCAGGCTTAGGAAATGTGGTGTATCAAGCTTGTTATAGACGGTTAATATAGTAATCTCTACATCGAATATCCGTGTGGACACTTCGAAAGCGCTACATTCACACTCAAGGTATATTGGCCCTATAGAGCTTGCATCAGTGACATCAGAAAAAACAGGCTATTTAAAGATGGGATTGAAAGCTCAGTTTTAAGGTTTTTCCTAAACTGCATCAGGTTTCCTTCATCGTTAAGAGATTGGGTGCGGCTGCTCCAGAGTGCCACATACTGGACTAGAAAGGCTCTGCTGTCCCAAATTACTAACTTAAACACTGGCATAGCCAATAGGTCTCGCCTTTGGGACCTTATAAGTGTTTAGCCATGCCGCGCTAAGTACTGGCTTACTCTTGAAATTCAGGAGTAAGTCTGGAATACTAAAAGAGTAAGACACAGCAGCATTTTTGTGAATTCTGCCCTAAGTGTTTGAATATATGACTGCATGCATGAGTGTGCACGTACATTAACATACAGTACATGGCAATTTAACTCACCCCAAGATGCATACTCAACCAAAAGAACAGCAGCGTCACAGTGTTTAACTAGCTTATATAAGACTGGGGGCAGCCTGCGAGTTTTCTGGAAGTGGTACACTTATACCTGACTTGATCGCCGCCACTTCCTGAATACCAAGGGGAGCTGTACTGCATGTGAAAGCACCTAGGGCGAGGAGAGGTTGGGAGTGCCTTATGTGATGCACAGCGCAACAAATTAGAGCTGGGTGCAGTTACACAGCAATAGTCAAAATAATCATATTATTGTGCATTTTGCTAAAGAACAGATATAATGCAGGTGGTGACCATGCTGGTGCGAATCTAGGCACTAGCTAGGGGATGCTTGTTGCTTAATTGTGTTAGGTCGGTGATTGCCGTCTGTCATTTTATAAGTTGTATATCATTTATGGCTGAGGTGGGTCTATGTGACAGGTGTTGTGTGACAGTGTGGTAAATGCGTATGCGCGATTGTGTGAAATATTGTACTAGATTGTTTAAGAACTTGTGTATGTTTGCTTTCCGCAAGTACTATTTTGTAGATTTGTGCGACTGGTATGTGTGGACAGAATTGTATTTACATATGACAATGTATGTATGCGCCTTTGTATGTAAACGTGAACACGTATTGTTGTACATCCCAAAGTACAGTATGGTGCACGACTCTTCCGTACAGTTACTAAATAGTGCGCACTCTTCACAAGCAAAGCATCACAGGACTAATAAGGCACAGTGTGCTGAGAGATCCCGGTCCCTCCACCCTGCGCTCTGGATCCACAACTCGGGCAATGCGTTTTACCTCCCTTACTTAGTGGCTGGTGTGTAAAGGGGATCATTTGTGCACACGGCAGGGGGTGGGTGAGGTGTTGCAGACACAGCTCGAGCTCGCTCTGCTGTGCAGGCTGATTCAGGCTTTGCAGACGACTGCCTGTGCCTAATCCCAGGCTTCGGCAGCTTTAAACACCATTGAGAGTGGTTGGGCCGCCTGCAGCCCTAAGAATGGCCAGGCCCCCTCCACATCAAGAAGCCAAGAGCAGGCCTCCGGACCACAGACTAAAGAGCACTGTGAGAGATGGCATCCCCTCAAATCTGTCTGTGCATCCCTGCTTCGAAGACTGTGGGCGTTTAAAGAACCGGGCAACAGATGCCTAAAAGCGCTCATACAAGAAGTGTAGAAGACCGCTTTTGTTTCTGTTGCTGTGTATGAGCAAGGATAAATGGTACTCCCCACAATCGTGCAAAGAGAATCCAAAGTAGCAAGGAGACCCCAAAAAGACTTGCTCACTGTGACGACGTTGACTGTAGTTTATTTTCAGCATCTGACCTGGCGTTCATGATGGCTGCCATTGTGCTAGCCATTCATTATAAAGGAAGAAAAGAGGCATAAACATAAAGGACAGACGAATTTCTGAAGTGAAGTGCAAAGTTACTGAAAGGCATTGCCAGCGCCATGAGTAAACAATTAAAGTAACGTGATTTTGTAATGTGTAGCTCTGAAGGGATATGTTAATTTGCATGCATATACATCTGGATGTATTTGGCAGGAGAGAGGCTGTGGCATAACCTCTAGAGCAGCCGACTTCAGACCTTGGGAACCAGGTTCGAGTCTCGGTGTTGGTAAAACTGTGCCTTCCAAAAACTAAGGAACAGCGGTCGGCTTATGGTGGGTCTGATAACGAGGAAAATAAGCAGTGCCGAGAACGGCTGCCAACAGAGGAGCTTGACGGGGGCGGTGACAGGACACAACTGAGGAGGATGGGCTGGCCTAAAGAAAAAAAAAAAAAAAAAGAGTGTGCCAATAATGCTATAAGTAAATCAAAAAGTATGGGGACAGGGGCAGTCTCCGAAAGACCAAAAGGCGGGACTAATTATGCATGTCCACCAATGAAAATCAGGCATTTACTGAAAGGCACTAACCAGAGCCAATCGGAACAAGCATTGGCATAGCCAATAGGTCTCGCCTTTGGAACCTTATAAGTATTTAGTTATGCAGTATAATATCCTTGGTGCAACAACATCAACTGTTGCATGGCTAAAAACGTATAAGGTCCCAAATGCGAGACCTATTGGCTATGCCAATGCTTGTTTCATTTAGTATTAAACACTCCATTGAAGTGCATGGGTTTCCTCGCTCTCTCCACTTTTTTCCTTGTTATCCCTCCATGTGCTCTCTTTTTACTCCCTCTACTTTGCGATGCTCCTTGCCCCGCTCCAGCCAAGGCTCAGACAAATGCAAAGTGCTGCCGGGCCATTCGCTTTCATTCACAGCTTCTGGCTAGAAAAGCATTTTTCACTCAGAATGTTCCCTGAACATTTCCAAAATAAACATGCAGATTTGTAAAAGAGTGCTAGTGCCGAAACTCTGTTCAGAGATGTTAGATTTGGGGGTCTCTAGTTGGCAGAGGTATGTACCTTTGTCCAAATAGGGACCCTTGCGTCTAGTCAGGGAAAGTAGGTACACTCCTGAAATAACCCCTGCTCACCCTCTTGGTAGCTTGGCACGAGCAGACAGGCTTAGTTCAGAGGCAGTGTGTAAAGCATTTGTGAACACATACAGTAATCAAGTGACAACACTACAAATGGACACCACACAGGTTATATATTTATAAAAATAGGTATACTTTATATAGATTTATCACAAGACCATAAACGACAAAAATAATCCACAATACTGTTAAGAATGCTTAGTTCTGATCAAAAGGCTTAATTCAAGGTTCTGTGCGAGTCGGTAGCCTCCTCCGGCTACGGCGATGTTGAGAACAAACAGAGTCTAACAAATCCAGCTGACCGCGTCGAGACGGGCCAACACAGCGTAGACAGACTCGGTCACAGTACCTTTTACTTGAAGCGGCAGGCACGGGCGTGCGAGCCGGGTGGCTGTTCGTCGCGGTCGCGATGCAAAAATGGAAGCGTTGCAGGACGCGTTGTCCCTCGATGCGGTGCAGGCAGCGGCTCGTTGACGTCGTCGAGACGGAGTCGGTGAGACCAGGGCCGGGCGTTGCAGGGCGAGACGGTGCTTCGATGCGGTGCTGGCAGGTTGCGGTGCGGCGACGGAGCCGGATTCAGGAGCTGGCGTCGATCAGTCCGGACAGCGGTGCGAGTCGGGCGGTGCGTCGCAAAGCGTGCGAGCGGTGCCCAACTCCGGTGCGGTCACAGGACTCAAACTCAGCAGCAGTGACCGTGTCGGTCGGACCAGTTCGATTCGGCGTAGCGAGCGTTGCAGGACGCGTTGTCCCTCGATGCGGTGCAGGCAGCGGCTCGTTGACGGAGTCGGTGAGACCAGGGCCGTGCGTTGCAGGGCGAGACGGTGCTTCGATGCGGTGCTTACAGGACACCGAGTCGGTCGTGAGAGTCGGTCACAGCTCCCTACCTCTGCAGCCACTGAAACAGAGTTTCCAGCAGCAATTCACAAAGGGGTGAAGTCCAATGGTCCTGGGACTTCGGTCAGGGGGCAAGCTCTCTTCCAAGCCCTTGGAGATCCTTCACAAGTTGATGAAAGTCACAGCAAAGAAAAAGTTCCTTTCTCCTTTCTTTGGCAGTCAGGCAAACCACTGCAGGCCAATCCCCCAAGCAGCACTTCAGCTTAGGGATAGTCTCTCCTCAGTTTCTTCTTGGTTCCGCTCCTTAGCAAAGGTTTCTTCTTGTTCCCAAAAGTGATCTAATTTTCCTGGGGTCTGGGTGCCCCTCTTATACCCTGATTCTCTTTGTTCTCTGGAGGCAGAGAGGCCTCTGCCTAGTCCAAAACCAGTTCTGGTCAGTCCTGGAGCACTTTGTTTTTCTGACTCCTTCTTTCCTTTCAGAATGTGGGGCAGAGTGCTCAGCCGCCCGGCAGGAGGTGGAGCCAGCATTGTGGAAGGCAGGCACAGCCCTATTCAGACCCAGGTGCAACTCCTCCCTCCACTCTGGATGCAGATCTTTCTATTCAGCCCTGGGCTGACTCACCCTGTCTCCTGTAGCCACCCCCAGCCCCTGTCACTCAATCTCCAGACAAGGAATACACAACCTAGCAGAGGCAGGCTTGGATTGTTAGGCAAGAAAATACCCACTTTCTAAAAGTGGTATTTTCAAACACAGAATGTTAAAACCAACTTCACTAAAAGATGCATTTTATCATCCTGAGTTCAGGCATACTAAATTCGTTTTTCTACCATGTTCCCTGGGTCAGTTCTGACTATAAGGTGTAATAGTCAGTCTGCCCATTCTGGCCTATGGGGAGCAGGTAGCCTTGCAATAGTGAAAAACGAAAATGGCTGTAATTCACTATTAGGACATGCCACACACACCAGGGCATGTCCTACCTTATACTTACAATACACCCTGCCCTAGGGCCTACTTTAGGGGTGACCAACATGCAGTAAAGGGAAGGTTTTAGGGACTGGTAAGTGGGTGTACTCACCAAGTCGACATGGCAGCCCGAGGCTGCACACAGGCTCTGCGATGGCAGGCCTGAGACACATTTTACCAGCCGCTTCTGTGGGTGGCACAACCAGTGCTGCAAGCCCACCAGCGGCATTGGATTTACAAGCCCTGGGCACACTGAGTGCGCTGTACTAGGGACTGACAAGTAAACCAATCATCCAATTATGGAGTCACTAATACATGTATCAATTAACGATCGGGAGCACTTGCACTTTGGCACTGATTAGCAGTGGCAAAGTGCCCATGAGCATCTAGTCCAGCAAAAACATATCGGCAACAGTGGAGGCATTACGAAAAAATGGAAGGGAGACCCACGCCAAGGATGCCAGGTCTAACAAGAGAGCACCGGCCGAAGCAATTAATTGACCGCGCACCGAATACCAAGCTTGGTAGTCTTAAATCCATCTTGGGCCTCCTTAGTCCACTACTAGACACTCTCTGACCCTTTATCTCCCTATGTTCCTACTTTCTTCCTTTGTGAGGTTTTTCCATCTTTCTCTTCCTCTGTTTTTTCCAATTTGTGTGTTTTTCCCTCTCTTGCCCTTGGTAAATATCTAATGCAGAAAAATAAGTGCCAGTTCCCAAAAATAAGTGCCGGTCATTAACTTCCCCAAATGGGGCGGTAGTATACCCACTTCCCAGTGTGGGCTGGCACAGAGAAGGGAAAGACACAACCGTCAGCAGCCACTGTGCAACTCCTACAGCACTGTCAGTCTCCACTAACTATTCACATTTTACTTCAAATAATAAAGCAGCCTGAGGGGCAGTCAAATCACTACTTTTGCTTCTCTGGTCTCTGGGCAGAGCTGCTGCACATAGTTCATGGCTTTTCCACCTGGCTGGTGTGATGCATTTGGAAACCATTAACCTTAGACAGCCTTACTTGTTTGGGGGGGTGGCTCACTCTTGTGGTCACAGCCTCATCTCGGGTGTGTGGCAGTTCCCCCAGGCTCCTAGACTAGCCTGCCAACAATCAAGTTCTCCTTTGCCGATGCCCCTGACAAGCACTACACATTGGCTTCTGGCAAAGAAGACACCAAATGGAGCGAGTTTCAGGGAGCCTTAGGGGACCATACAGTCTACGGAGTCAGCCTTTCCAGCCAGCCAGTTTTTCTAGGTTTCTTCCTGCAAAAGTATAATCAAGAAGCCTACGGCCGGGGGCATGGCCAGCAGCCAACGGGAATGGCCGCACGCTAGCGAGGCTCCGAAGCCCTCGCCCATCATCCGCAAAAACAACAATTGATGGACAGAATGCAGAACAATGTCGTACATTCACCCCAGTACAGAGATCTGGGCCTAAATCCATCGTTTTTTTGCTCACCATGCCATTCCAGTTTGGACCCAGCCATATGCAAATCAGTCTTGACCCTGCGCCCAATGGTAACAGTCCAGCCCGAACTGCCAGGCCAGGTCCTCCCTGGACTGGAAACAAGCTTCCTAGGACCGGTTTCGGGCTTTCAGCCCTCATCAGCCAGGATAGCTTGACTCCAGTGGCATGGAGAGCATGGGACCCACGTCTGGGCATACCCGTCCCACTCGGGGTGACAAATGCAAAAACAACAGTTGATGGACAGAATGCAGAACAATGTCATACATTCACCCCAGTACAGAGATCTGGGCCTAAATCCATCGTTTTTTTGCTCACCATGCCATTCCAGTTTGGACCCAGCCATATGCAAATCAGTCTTGACCCTGCACCCAATGGGAACAGTCCAGCCCGAACTGCCAGGCCAGGTCCCCCCTGGACTGGAAAGAAGCTTCCTAGGACCGGTTTCGGGCTTTCAGCCCTCATCAGCCAGGATAGCTTGACTCCAGTGGCATGGAGAGCACGTGACCCACGTCTGGGCATACCCGTCCCACTCGGGGTGACAAATGAAAAAACAACAATTGATGGACAGAATACAGAACAATGTCGTACATTCACCCCAGTACAGAGATCTGGGCCTAAATCCATCGTTTTTTTGCTCACCATGCCATTCCAGTTTGGACCCAGCCATGTGCAAATCAGTCTTGACCCTGCGCCCAATGGGAACAGTTCAGCCCGAACTGCCAGGCCAGGTCCTCCCTGGACTGGAAACAAGCTTCCTAGGACCGGTTTGGGGCTTTCAGCCCTCATCAGCCAGGATAGCTTGACTCCAGTGGCATGGAGAGCACGGGACCCACGTCTGGGCATACCTGTCCCACTCGGGGTGACATATGCAAAAACAACAATTGATGGACAGAATGCAGAACAATGTCGTACATTCACAACAGTACAGAGATCTGGGCCTAAATCCATCGTTTTTTTGCTCACCATGCCATTCCAGTTTGGACTTAGCCATATGCAAATCAGTCTTGACCCTGCGCCCAATGGGAACAGTCCAGCCCAAACTGCCAGGCCAGGTCCTCCCTGGACTGGAAACAAGCTTCCTAGGACCGGTTTCGGGTTTCAGCCCTCATCAGCCAGGATAGCTTGACTCCAGTGGCATGGAGAGCACGGGACCCACGTCTGGGCATACCCGTCCCACTCGGGGTGACAAATGCAAAAACAACAATTGATGGACAGAATGCCGAACAATGTCGTACATTCACCCCAGTACAGAGATCTGGGCCTAAATCCATTGTTTTTTTGCTCACCATGCCATTCCAGTTTGGACCCAGCCATATGCAAATCAGTCTTGACCCTGCGCCCAATGGGAACAGTCCAGCCCGAACTGCCAGGCCAGGTCCTCCCTGGACTGGAAACAAGCTTCCTAGGACCGGTTTCGGGCTTTCAGCCCTCATCAGCCAGGATAGCTTGACTCCAGTGGCATGGAGAGCACGGGACCCACGTCTGGGCATACCCGCCCCACTCGGGGTGACAAATGCAAAAACAACAATTGACGGACAGAATGCAGAACAATGTCATACATTCACCCCAGTACAGAGATCTGGGCCTAAATCCATCGTTTTTTTGCTCACCATGCCATTCCAGTTTGGACCCAGCCATATGCAAATCAGTCCTGACCCTGCGCCCAATGGGAACAGTCCAGCCCGAACTGCCAGGCCAGGTCCTCCCTGGACTGGAAACAAGCTTCCTAGGACCGGTTTCGGGTTTCAGCCCTCATCAGCCAGGATAGCTTGACTCCAGTGGCATGGAGAGCACGGGACCCACGTCTGGGCATACCCGTCCCACTCAGGGTGACAAATGCAAAAACAACAATTGATGGACAGAATGCAGAACAATGTCGTACATTCACCCCAGTACAGAGATCTGGGCCTAAATCCATCGTTTTTTGCTCACCATGCCATTCCAGTTTGGACCCAGCCATATGCAAATCAGTCTTGACCCTGCGCCCAATGGGAACAGTCCAGCCCGAACTGCCAGGCCAGGTCCTCCCTGGACTGGAAACAAGCTTCCTAGGACCGGTTTCGGGTTTCAGCCCTCATCAGCCAGGATAGCTTGACTCCAGTGGCATGGAGAGCACGGGACCCACGTCTGGGCATACCCGTCCCACTCAGGGTGACAAATGCAAAAACAACAATTGATGGACAGAATGCAGAACAATGTCGTACATTCACCCCAGTACAGAGATCTGGGCCTAAATCCATCGTTTTTTTGCTCACCATGCCATTCCAGTTTGGACCCAGCCATATGCAAATCAGTCTTGACCCTGCGCCCAATGGGAACAGTCCAGCCCAAACTGCCAGGCCAGGTCCTCCCTGGACTGGAAACAAGCTTCCTAGGACCGGTTTCGGGCGATCGGAGAGAAGGCGAGACAGCTATTGAGGCCGCAGTGCAGACCTAAAGTGTGAGAGATGCGGTGTGAGCTCCTGTACCGGTTCCCAGGTCGGTGACTGTGTAAGACACTATGTTAGCCTAATATTTTAGGAGATCCTTAAATTGCAACTCCTGCGGCCTGCGTGGCGGCCCCCCGCCCCGAGACACCGGTGGGGGAGAACGGTGCGTAGGTATACCTGTCCACAAAACGCGGTGCCTTCATATCGAATGCGAAAAGAGGACCCCTCGGCACACCGCACTCCCGGGTGATTGGTTATTTCTCCTGCCACGACAGTCAGTGAGGTGAGAGAAGGGGCACCAATGTCCGTCGTTTTACACCGCCTACAGTGCCCAAACCGGGAAACCTGACAGGCCGCCGGAGGAACGTCTGCCCCGGGCAGGCGGCAGCCATTACCGGTCTTGACCCCATCTACGCCTCTTATCGCCTGCCAAGCATAGAAGGACCATGGCAGGGTGGAGAGGTACAAAGACTTCGATGCAGACCAAACTCGACAAGTTTACATGGTCTAAATCCGGTGAAGATCAGTGGGCCTACCGGTCAGAGGTCCGAGACGAAGCAGGATCCTCTCCCGCCCCACAAGACCTAACGCTTCAAGACATCATGACCGCCATTAATGGAGTGCATACCTCCCTGGAGACCCGAATCGACGTAGTGAATGTTGAGGTCTCACTCATAAGAGCGGACCTCCGGAAGATGGACACTAGAGTCAAGGAGGTTGAAGAGGTCACAACGGAACTCACAAAGGAAACCTCCCAACTTAAACAAGAAGTACAGCGGCTCCGGGATACCCAAGCCAAGATGGAGGTGCAACTGGATGACTACGAAGGACGGGTGTGGCGAAACAACGTGCGCATCCTAGGGGTCCCGGAGCGGGCCGAGGGCCCGGCTACTGATCTCTTTGTCGAGGACCTAATTTCCAATCGCCTAAAAGCAAAGGGACTATCCAACTACTTCTCTATTGAACGGGCTCCTCGAATCCCGGGGGGGGAGACCTAAGCCTGGAGCTCCCCCTCGACCAATAATAGCGAGAGTCTTTAACTTCCGAGATCGTGCTGCTACCCTTCAAGCCGCGCGCTCCTGCCCGCCACTCACTATAGAGAACAGTGCCGTCACCATCTTTCCGGACTTCACCACGAAAGTCCAAAATCACAGGTGCAGCTTTTTAACGGTTAAAAAGGCGCTGAGAGAACGGGACATTAAGTATGCAATGCTTTTCCCGGCGAAGCTACGTGTTGTGGCAGAGGGGAAAACTTGGTTCTTCTCCTCCCCCGAGGACACATGGGATTGGCTTGAAGGGTGGCGCCGAGTGGGGAGACCCACCACGGAGAAACAATCTGGTCTACGACACAATAAGATGAAGCCCGCCACTGGGTCCCGGACTGAATCCGCTGCTAAAGACAATGAGCCGCCCCCTGGAAGCTGAGGAACCCTCGGACTTTGACCCACCATTAAGTCGAACGCTACAGATAAGTGACCCTGGATGCGCCTGTGACATAGCCATGTGCGAATGTCTGGGGTCATTAGTTGGGAGGTCTCGTTAGGATACTGCTGAACCGTGAAATAGGACGCAATGCGTTTACCTACTGACTTTCTGGGAGGGGGGGGGAATGACACCTTTTCTAATGTGTTTGCCCTGTAGCCTACTCTGGGAGGCGGTCCATGCCTGCTATGACGCTTGTTTATTGAATGATGTTCAGATTTGGGCGGGGGTGGCTGCTCACCAGGTACCTCTGTTATTGTGGGGGGCGTGACAGGCACTCTGCCTTGTTGGGGAGTGGGTAGTTTTAGATCCACTGGCAGAGGGGCAGGGATGGGGGTGGTGGTTGGGGTAGGGGAGGGTTGTTATGTTTTTTGTCTTCAAAGTCCGTTGTTTGCAGCACTGCACCCAGTCACAGACATTATCGTCACTCAGGTTCACTATGGTTTCCAGCCGCTACCTAAACTCTGTTTGCCTACATACTGCCCCCTTTCTGACAGCCGGAGGGGGAGGCAAGCTTCTGTCCGGGTTGCCTGTGTGGTTCGCTCCGGGGCTCACATATACTTACCCTTTCCTGTGACATGGCTAATAACTCTATAGAGACGTCACTTTCCGCTCTGACGTGGAACGTCAATGGGTTAGGGGACAAACTGAAGAGAGGCCTGGTGCTGCAATACCTTAAACGCCACGCCCCTGACCTAGTCCTGGTACAGGAAACTCATTTGGTGGGCAATAATTGCAAAGCTCTGTCCCGTTGGGGTTTCAAACTTCTTGTCCATGCAGGGTATACTTCCGGATCCAGGGGTACAGGTATACTGGTGAAAAGAAATCTTGCACTCACGACGACACGTACGTGGGCAGATCCCCAAGGCAGGTTTGCGGTGTTGGAGGCTAGCTGGGAAGGGAAACCCCTCAATGTTGTCTCAGCCTACATTCCGCCAGCACTGGGGAGGGAGGTGTTGGCCGACCTGGGGAGACTCCTGCTAGATCTCCCGACGGGTCCGCTAATTCTGGGGGGAGATTTTAATATGACTCCAAATGACCTAGCAGATAGATACCCGCCACGCCCCCAGCACCGTTCTAGCACGCACATGTCAGACTTTTTCGCAGCCATGGGCGTCATTGATATATGGCGCTATTTCCATCCAGACCTGACACACTATACCTACCACTCCGTTGCTCATGGCAGCCTCTCCCGGATTGATTTTTTTCCTGTCTCAATGGGTCCATATCGATAACTTTCGGAAACCACGATGTCTACCCCAGGGCATCTCAGATCACTCTCCGGTATGGGCGGAGTTCACACATTACAATCGGCGACAGCGCAACACCATAGTTATTAATCCCTGGCTGCTCCGGATATCGGATATAAAAGAGAGCCTAATTTCACAATCCGAGAACTATTTCAAAGAAAATGTCGGATCGGTGGACTCGGCGCAGACAATATGGGAGGCCTTTAAAACAGTGGTGAAGGGTCAGGCGTTGGCTCTCAAGGTGGGGTATACTAAGAAACAAAATTCACAGCTAGAACAGCTTGAGGGAGAATTGCTGCAACTTGAGATGGCACTCTCACGTTCCCCTAGTGAGCTCACGGAACATAGTCTAACCACAAAGCAACTTGAATATAAAACCCTAGCCTGGGAGCGGGCTGGTGCACGACTACTGGCCACACGCCACAGGCTTTACGAACTTGGGGCTCGAGCGGGCAAGCTGCTCGCGTGGTTGGAAAAAAGGGAACAGTCGGAGCTGTGGGTCCCTTGTCTTACAAATGGTAACACACAGACGTTAACAGACCCCCAGGCAATCGCAGATGCCTTTGCGGATCACCTGGAACAGATATACACACCCTCGGCCGTGGCCACGGCGGATGACTCTCGCCACTTACTGGTGGATATGCGTCTGCCCGTTCTATCCGCGGAGGAAAGGGACGAGTTGGAGGTCGATCTCACCGACGAGGAGATCGGCTCCGCAATTATCAGCATACAATCAGGGAAGGCTATGGGGCCCAACGGGGTCCCAATTGAATTTCTCAAGTCTACCGCCTCGCTTGTCGTGCCCCATCTGCGGGACATGTATAATGAGAGCTACGAAAAAGGGATCCTGCCGCTGGATCAACGACTGGCATCTATCGTGGTTATCCGTAAGCCGGGGAAACCCGCTGATAGTTGCTACTCCTATAGACCGATTTTTAACGCCAAGGCCCAAATTCTTGCGAAGCTCCTGGCTGCCCGCCTTACCCCTATCCTCACGTCACTGGTCCATGCTGACCAGTCTGGCTTTATGCCAAACCGCAACACTGCCCTGAATATCCGTCGCCTCCATAATGTCCTGGGCCGTAAACACGTCATAGCGGAAGACGCTGTTGTGTTGTCTTTGGACGCTAAGATGGCGTTTGACTCCATCGAGTGGCCCTACCTCTTCGAGGTGCTGCGCCGTTTCGGGTTCGGCCCGAAATTCATGGGGTGGGTTAGGCTGCTCTACACAGACCTTATGGGTCAGGTAAGGGTCAATAACCGTCTCTCAAGAACGTTCTCACTGAGACGGGGCACGAGTCAGGGTTGCCCCCTGTCCCCATTGATTTTCTCATTGATCTTGGAGCCACTGGCATCGTGGGTCAGGGGGGATCCGGTGTTACGAGGGCTGAAATGGGCGGAAGGGAGGGAGGACAGAATATCCCTCTATGCTGATGGCATCCTACTGTATCTGGCGTCTACAACAAGATCAGTGCATAGACTTTTAAATATCTTCCCTAACTTTGGTAAATATTTGGGTTACTCCATTAATTGGTCCAAATCCGTGATTTTCGCCCTCCACGGCCCGATCCCTGCACTTCCACCCGACTGTGACATTGAAAAGGCCACCGAGGGCTTTCGGTACTTAGGGATCTATGTCACCCCTGATCCGGTACTGTTCCATACTAAAAACTTAGCTGTGCCTCTGGACAGATTACGCAGGGATGTCAAGCATTGGCGAACATTACCCCTTTCCTTATTGGGCCGAGCCGCGCTTTACAAGATGTTGGCTCTCCCCCGTTTCCTGTGTGTACTCCAGAAATGCCCATACAGGATCCCCGACTCATATTTTAAAAATATAGAGAGTGAGGTTCGGACTCTACTGTGGGACGGAAAGGCGCCCCGCATCGCCATGACTAAACTGACCAAGGGATGGTACGACGGGCTATAGCGCTCCCAGATATACGTTTGTACTATTGGGCTTCGCAGCTGGTGGTGGTGAACCAATGGTTGTATCGCCCCCCGACGGACCCCGCCTTTCTCCTAGATAGCTACCAAATGGGTCGAGAGGGCTACCTAGGGGCCCTCTATTCGAAAGCTGGGAGGGGCCGTTATCTGGGCCCTACGGCCCTCACAGTAGATGTCTTGCGTCGGGCCAATAGAAGACTTGGCTGGCTTGTTGTGTTAACCAGGGCTACCCCATTGTGGTCAGCCCAAAAGTTGGGTACCCTCTGCAACCAGCCCGGCTTCGACAGATGGGATACTATTGGTATCTCGACGATAGGCCACCTGTGGAAAAAGGGTAAAATACTTAAATTTACAGAACTGAGAAAGGAGTATCAACTCGCACAAGGAGAGGTCTTTCGTTATCTCCAGATTCGTCATGCTCTCACAACAGCTCTCCAGGGTGCAGACGAACTGCCGGAATCATCTCCCCTCGAGGATCGTCTCCTCTCTGAACCACTGCCAAAAAAAGCAGTGTCGCTTACATACCGAAAGCTCTGTAATAATCTACCAGACCCGTTTCAATCCCTTAGAGATAAATGGCAAGCGGATATGGGGAGGCTTGAGGATGATGACTGGCAAACAGCGCTGATGTTCCCCCAGGGAGGGGCTATCCCTCTCAGGCTCTGCCTTGTTCAACTAAAGGTCCTACATAGAAAATACCTCACAGGTATCACCCTTGCAAAGATCGGGAGCCGACAAGACTCTTTGTGTCTTCGTCGTTGCAACGGGGAGGCAACCTTCTATCACATCATATGGGAGTGTTCACCTATACAGGCCCTATGGGAGAGGGCTACACAACACATGCAACGAGCACTACAGAAAGACATTACACTGACTCCACAGTTGGGGCTCCTCAATGTTTGGGAGGCGACAGATCTTACCGAGGTGGAGCAACGGTGGGTCGCCCTGGGATACACATTGGTAAAACGGAATATAGCTACAAAGTGGGGAGCAGCAGACACTCCATCTTCCAGAAACTGGGCAAGGGACCTAGATAAATGTATGGTCGCAGAAAAAGAGGTTTTCAAATCTAGAGGGTGCCCCAAGAAGTGGGATATAAAGTGGGGAAGGTGGAATGTTTATAGGGGTGACATATGTGTCTCGCCGACCACGGAAATGGAAATGACAGAACGCCGATGGGACAGGAGGGATACGGATGGCTGAGTAAAGCCGAGATTTTGATTGGTAAAGTTTGTAGACAATATGTATCTGACTGTATATTGATCACTGTTATGTATGTGACTGGTATTGTCTTATTTCCAATAAAAACAAATGTTAAAAAAAAAGAAGCCTACGGCCCCCAGGATTAGCCATGGGCTTACGGGTAGCAAGTGTGCTGTGGCAGGTGCAACAGTGAAGAGAATTCAGAGCTGAGCCCAATCTCTTTTGTTTGGAGTCTGGCGAACAAGGTAGCAGTTAGTAGGGGACAGGTATGCAGCACGGGGCAATCATCCCGGGGGCCTGTTCATCTTAGGGGGCCCCCTAATAAAACAAAGATGAATGATTACCTGTAAGATATAGAAAACGCAGGGACCACTCATCCCATTCTGGAGGGCCTGTTATTTTGCTTTACGCCACTGGTAGGAGAGGGTAATAGCAGAGCCCAGTAAAGGGTAGGTATTGAATTGCTAACAGGGTACATAACTTGTTACCCTGTTGAGGTGGAGTGCATTGTTCTAGTCAGAGGAACTTTTAAAGCGAATGACTACTCAGGCACAGAACTCGCCAAGTTATACAAACAGCCAGGTCTTAATATGCTTCCTAAAACTGAGCTCATCTTCTGCCTTTGGTAGCCTAATGGGCATGGAGTTCGATAATTTGGAAACCAGGTAAGAAAAGGATGGCCCGCCCCTCCTGATCTTCTGCATTATAGAGGTTGTGAGAAGTTGGCCTGGCATATGCTGTCCACTAATTATAGTGGGCACCTTGCACCAGTCCAAACAACCCCTTATTGGAGATAGGTTAAAGACAACCTTTATTGAAAGCTATCCTAGTGGTAGCTATGGAGAGCAGCCTTCAGGCTAAGTCTTGAAGGAATGTAAAGCAGCTTGTTTTACCAGTCTATAATCTCTTGAGTGACCAAATGAAAGAGCACCACACCAGGTATATATTCAAAATATATGTATTTATTACTAAACACACCCCTCTAGTCTCTTTATGAGGCTAGAGTTCAAAGTACATAAGTTATAAGTTATTTAAACACAGTAATAGCACAAATACACGTTTGGGCCCTAGGGGCGTACTCAAACCATATACCAATAAAGTGGTATAAGAACCACGACTGAGCTAGACACTAGGCCTAGAGCCTCTAGAAGTGCTTGGACCACAAGGAACCACCCAAGGTAGTGACACAGGGGACGCGTGCAGTGTAGTAACACAGCCGCGAATTGCCGTTAACTTCTATGGAGAAAGTCGCGGTTGGGAATTTAAAGAAAAGGGACACTTAAAGAAGGACTTGGAGCAAACCCTTTGAGAACTAGGTCGTTCTAGAGTCTCTACCCACGGGAGCACCGGAGTACTCTTGTTACCTCACCCAGGGAAGCCGGGTGCATAGGTGCCTTTCGGGTCGGGTTTCGTCGTCGATTTGAATGGCGATCTGCTGCAAAGTGCTGCTGGCGACCAAGTGAAAAGTGTCCGGGTGGATCCAAAGGTGGATCGGAGATCTGAAGAACCTGAAAGCAGAGGGGACAGAGTCTGGGTCACTAGCCAGTGACCAGGAAGGCGATGAGCAGATGCCCACCGATGTCGAGTGCTTCAGGTAGGTTGACGGTTGTCTTGACTCTTCAGCCACGAGGTCCAGGAGGCGTTGTCGGCGACCAGGAGCAGGATTCGGGCTGGTACACGATGTCTGTCGAGTGCTGAGGTGTCGGCGACCGGATTGGACCCAACAAGCCTTGGCAACGGCAAGTCTCGATGAAGATGAAGATTGACGATTGTGCAGACCAGCAAGGTCTGAGGAACTCACCCAGCAAGGGTAAGTGAGGGCAAGCCTGGAGCAACCAGGAAGCCTAAGTAGAAAAAGATTGGCCTTCGTGAAGGGCTACTAGCCAATGGGCTAGCGACCGTGAAGGAGCCTCGAGACGGTGCACGTGGAGCTGGCTCACAGGACACTCGTGGAGTGGAGGCCAGTGATCTTCCTATACTTATACTAAGTTTAGGGGTTGGACTTACTCTGTGGTCCCACCTATGGGTGGGTCAGGGCAGAGGGGTGGCTACACCCCTTTCCCTTTGTCCAGTTCGCGCCAAAGCAGGGGCTGCAAGCCCCTGATCCGGTTTGAACTGGGGTATGCACAGGGACACCAAATGTGCCCCCAGTGCAGGACTTCAAAGCACCCGAGAGTGCTCCCGCCCAGCCCCAATACACACTATCCTGTCTGGGGAGGTGGTCACACCTCCCTGGGACAGGAAACCTATTGTCCAGGCCTCCCCTGCCGGAGTTTCGGCCAGCAGCAGGAGGCCAGACTTGTGTCTGTGGCAGCAGCATCCATTTTGTGATGCCAGGGCTTTAGAAAGAAGTTACCGGGCAAGCCAGTGTGTACATGTCTCTCCTCTAGAAGGGTGGAATGCTACTCCCGCCGCCAGAATTGGCGGGGGGTAGTATTCCAAGATGTTTGACACCAAACACGACATGTTTCTGTGCAGCCATCCCTAAGTTAGCATTTAACGCGAGGTTATAATGCGCTTAAGAGTATATGGTCAGGCTGCACTACAAACAGCATCAGAGAAGGGTCTCCGAACGCTGCAGAGGGGCCCTGCTCATGCAGGGGCACCCTCTCACATAGGAACCATGCACTCTGCCTTCAGGATTGACAAGGCCTGCCATAGGAGTGACTTATAGGTTTATATGTGTGTAGGTATGTAGTGATATAGGTAACCTATATCACAGTAAGGGGTGCATGCACCACCTTACCCAGGCTGCAGTAGCAGACCTGTGGTGTCAGTTTGGATGGCCTTCCAGGGGTGGCACAATACATGCTGCAGCCCCTGGTAGGCCTCTGAGGTACCTATGCCCTGGGTACATAGTATACCATATACTAGGGACTTATAAGGGCACTCCAGATTCCAATCAGAGATGTGCCTAAGGCACATGGAAACCTTTTTACAGAGAAAGCAGGTAGACTGGGGCCCTGAATAGCAGTATCCCAGTCCAATTAAGTCATAAACCAGCAAAACACCAGGAAAAAAGTGGGGGCAACCATATAGTCAGATTCCACCTTCCTACATAACCCCCCCCCCAAACGAAAGGAGATAAGGCTAACCTTGGCCAGTTGAGCCTTTATTGACTAAGTGGCCATATAAGGAAGCACCTGCACTAGCATGGTTGCCCCCTGTCTTATGGTCCACTAAGCAATCCCTCACCCTAAGGGTATGACACAGGGGACCCACAGGGGACGCGTGCAGTGTAGTAACACTGCTGGCGACCAAGTGAAAAGTGTCCGGGTGGATCCAAAGGTGGATCGGAGATCTGAAGAACCTGAAAGCAGAGGGGACAGAGTCTGGGTCACTAGCCAGTGACCAGGAAGGCGATGAGCAGATGCCCACCGATGTCGAGTGCTTCAGGTAGGTTGATGGTTGTCTTGACTCTTCAGCCACGAGGTCCAGGAGGCGTTGTCGGCGACCAGGAGCAGGATTCGGGCTGGTACACGATGTCTGTCGAGTGCTGAGGTGTCGGCGACCGGATTGGACCCAACAAGCCTTGGCAACGGCAAGTCTCGATGAAGATGAAGATTGACGATTGTGCAGACCAGCAAGGTCTGAGGAACTCACCCAGCAAGGGTAAGTGAGGGCAAGCCTGGAGCAACCAGGGAGCCTAAGTAGAAAAAGATTGGCCTTCGTGAAGGGCTACTAGCCAACGGGCTAGCGACCGTGAAGGAGCCTCGAGACGGTGCACGTGGAGCTGGCTCACAGGACACTCGTGGAGTGGAGGCCAGTGATCTTCGGTGCAGTTGGTGCTGGAGGCTAGGGCTACTCGGAGCCCAAAGCACGACTTCATGGGAGACCCAGAAGAGGATGCACTTGCAAATGCGTGCGGTGTCCAGGGGTCACGGTTCCACGTTACCCACGACAGCTACGGGCCTCAGCTTTGCTGGGGACTCAGGGCAGCCTCGGGGAAGTCTGGAAATCCACCTCTGGTGATGCAAAGACTTCGGCGTCCGACGGGAGCTTCAGCGATGCAGACCGGACAATTGCTTCTTTGGTGCCTGCCAAGCAGGGGAGTCACTCCTTGACCCCAAGGGAGATTCTTCTGTCCTCTAATCTTTAAGTAGAGCGTCGAAGGTCCAGGATTCTGTGTCAGAGTTTCGTCCAGGGATAATCTAAAGTCCTAAGGACTGGGTTCCTATACTTATACTAAGTTTAGGGGTTGGACTTACTCTGTGGTCCCACCTATGGGTGGGTCAGGGCAGAGGGGTGGCTACACCCCTTTCCCTTTGTCCAGTTTGCGCCAAAGCAGGGGCTGCAAGCCCCTGATCCGGTTTGAACTGGGGTATGCACAGGGACACCAAATGTGCCCCCAGTGCAGGACTTCAAAGCACCCGAGAGTGCTCCCGCCCAGCCCCAATACACACTATCCTGTCTGGGGAGGTGGTCACACCTCCCTGGGACAGGAAACCTATTGTCCATGCCTCCCCTGCCGGAGTTTCGGCCAGCAGCAGGAGGCCAGACTTGTGTCTGTGGCAGCAGCATCCATTTTGTGATGCCAGGGCTTTAGAAAGAAGTTACCGGGCAAGCCAGTGTGTACATGTCTCTCCCTCTAGAAGGGTGGAGTGCTACCCCCGCAGCCAGAATTGGTGGGGGGGTAGTATTCCAAGATGTTTGACACCAAACACGACATGTTTCTGTGCAGCCATCCCAAAGTTAGCATTTAACGCGAGGTTATAATGCGCTTAAGAGTATATGGTCAGGCTGCACTACAAACAGCATCAGAGAAGGGTCTCCGAACGCTGCAGAGGGGCCCTGCTCATGCAGGGGCACCCTCTCACATAGGAACCATGCACTCTGCCTTCAGGATTGACAAGGCCTGCCATAGGAGTGACTTATAGGTTTATATGTGTGTAGGTATGTAGTGATATAGGTAACCTATATCACAGTAAGGGGTGCATGCACCACCTTACCCAGGCTGCAGTAGCAGACCTGTGGTGTCAGTTTGGATGGCCTTCCAGGGGTGGCACAATACATGCTGCAGCCCCTGGTAGGCCTCTGAGGTACCTATGCCCTGGGTACATAGTATACCATATACTAGGGACTTATAAGGGCACTCCAGATTCCAATCAGAGATGTGCCTAAGGCACATGGAAACCTTTTTACAGAGAAAGCAGGTAGACTGGGGCCCTGAATAGCAGGATCCCAGTCCAACTAAGTCATAAACCAGCAAAACACCAGGAAAAAAGTGGGGGCAACCATATAGTCAGATTCCACCTTCCTACAGGGGTGACTGCAAATAGAAAGTAGAGGATCTCAAAGTTCTTGTTGGATTATAGGCTTGTATTAAATGCTGTAAAAGAATGGACCCCTTTTTATGATAAGCTTGATGGGCAATACAAAGAGCTTTAAAATGAACTGTCTGTTTAATGCATAGCCAGTAAGGTATGGCCAAGTACCTGAAAAAGAATGATGTCTAGGTATTCTTAGTAGAAGACGTGCTGCTGCATTTTGCATCACCTGCAATCTTTTTAATGCATAATGTGGATATCCAGGATAGAGAGTGTTTCCATAATCCAGGCGAGAGAGAACTAAGGGCTGGACAATGGTCCTCTGTAGTATGTTAAGTAGGATTTCCAAAATCTTTCTAAGCATTTTCAAAATGCCAAAAGCAGCTAGCCACTAATTTCCATGCATGTGTCTCAAAAGGAAATTAATTATCCAACCACATGCCCGTAGCTTTTGGCTAGGGTTGCCTGCCTAAGGACTCTGGCTGACAGACCAGGAACCAACAACTGAGATCACTGCTGACCACTATTCATTTTTTTCTCCATTAAGCTTCAGACAACAAAGAGGCAATCCAATTTGCAACCGCCTTCAAACAGGGTTTAAGTTGAGATGCTTTTGAATGTTTTTTAGGAGCTAAAGAGAATACAATATGAGTGTCATTGGCGTACAAAACGAATGAAAGACCATAAAATCGAACAAACTCCGCAAGTGGATGTACATACAGATTAAACAGCGTGGGGCTCAACGAGGAGCACTGGGGCATCCCACACTTGAGAGGAAAAGACGCAGAATAAAAAGGTTTGTTATACACCTGGAAGCTCTGATCTTACAAAAACGAGGATAACCACTTCAATGCCAAATCAGTTACTCCTGAGCTCTGAAATCTCTGCAACAAAATTGCAGGAGATACAGTGTCAAACACCATACTCAGATCTAGCAGAATAACAGCTGTTGAGCTACCTTGGTCCAAAGACATTTTGAGCTCCCCCATAACTGTCATGAGAGCATCTCGATGCTGTGACCAGTACGGAATCCAGTTTGTGATGGATGAAACATATTGTGAGTCCAAAAAGAGGATTCCAGTTACATCAGTCATATGGGCCTTAGCAATTAAATGATCAGGCATGGTGTAGATTTATTGATGTATTGAGGGCCCAAATGCTCTACTTAACATTTCATTTAAAGGTCTGGCTGTCGATCCTTTGTACATTTTTGAAAAACAAATCGCAATGTTAATCACAAATACAGTGGTGCAGTTAATATATAGAATTATATAATTAGATGGGTAACAGTGAATAATGGGGATGTTTTTTACCAAGGAGTACTGAGTGACATCAAAGAGACAACGAGAGCGAAGCTCGAGTTGTCTATGATGTCACTCAAAATCCCCCAGGTGAAAAACTTCCCCGTTAGTCACTGTTATCCATCTGTGAATTTATGTTAAGCATGGCCCGTCCAAATCATCTGCCCCTGCTTTCAAGCACTATGCACGGACAGAGGAGTAATGGGGGAGCCATACATAAAAGGCCTCTCATTCGTGTCGCCCAAAAAAAAAAAAAAACTGACCTCTTGCCACCCACAGTACCTTCCTTCCTATCCTCCGTCCTCCCCTCCTGATGCACGCTCTGCTCAGCCAGTAATACACTGACCGGCTCTGTGACAGTCCTGGAATGTCAGCCGGATATTCTTTTATGTCGTCGCAATAGTGAGTAATCGCTTTTCTTAACCCCTGTTGTTGCTTCATGGCAGTGAATTACCGGATTTAGAATCTGGCATTCATGCCAGTGGGTATCAGTAAGAGTCATGCAAAAAAAAAAACAATCTTTAATTCTATGTTCTCAAAATCAGTGCAAGGATTTTCAGTGCTGAAGGAATAAATTATTTTTTGTCAGGTGGAGCACTCCCCATTTATTCAATTAGGGCCATTCTCTGGCCGTTTTCCACCAATTTTGCACCACCACAATATAGCTTCCTAATGTGCTGCCTTGACTCGCCTGATAGAATCACTTGCCCTTTATGATCTTGTTTAAAGACATTCTTAGAGTTAAATTGGAAAAATTTAAACTATCACATCTGAAGAATTGAAAAAGGTCACTAACGCATCCATCTTGTTAGGTCGAGCCTAGCGGCAGCGCGCATACACTTCTCGCTCTGCGAGACTGCTGTAGTAGAGTATGGGAGAGAAGCCGCACCCACTCTCCGCCCATATTTTTCATTGGCTTGTGTCATTGTCTTTCGTAAATGCTGCCTTCGGATTCGTTAATAGGCTTGTTAGTCCCTCCTTAGTACGGCCTTGTCTTCATTTGTAACCTCCCATGGCTACTGACCCCTTTACTTTGATTGTTACACAGGACCTGTTATTTAGTCTGTAAGCACTATTTACTTTATTGAGTTTCTCTTACTGCAGGCCGGACATGCGCTGCTTCAGCTGAAACCGCATGTGCTTTTTTTAAGCAGCACGGCCGCCCCCGTAACACAGGCGCCCGCTTTCAATCACTTTAACCCGGCATTATCTCGTGTCTGTTTCAGCCCACCAAGTAAAATGGATTTAGAAATGATTAGTGAATTAAGTCATGTGAATTCCAAGTAGCGCATAATGGTGTGCTAATGGGCTGAAGCTGACCACAGTACATCTGTGTTACATGTCATCTGCACTAAAGCCAACTGATGGGTTGTTTTCAAAAGCCTCTTTTATTAACAACAACAACACCACCACCGCCACCAATGCTACCACCAATACCACCACCACCAATACCACCACTAACACCACCATCAATACTACCACCTCCACCATCAATACCACCACCACCACCAACAATACCACCACCACCACTCCCACCACCAATACCATCACCACCAATCACCACCAATACCATCACCACCAATACCATCACCACCAATACCACCACCACCAATACCACCACCACCACTAATACCACCACCACCAATACCAATAGCACCACCACCAATACCAACACCACCAATCCAATACCACCACCACTAATACCAATACCACCGCCAATGCCAATACCACCAATACCACAACCACCATCACCACCAATACCACCACCACCAATACTGCCATCACCAATACCACCACCACCAACACCACCACCACCAATAACATCACCACCAATACCACCACCACCAATACCACCACCAATACTACCACCACCAATACCACCACTACCACCACCAATACCACCCATACCACCAGCAATGTCACCACCAATACCACCACCAATACACTACCACCACCACCAATACCTCCACCACTAATACCACCATAACCAATACTAATACCACCACTAATGCCAATACCACCACCAACAATACCACCACCAATACCACCACCACCAATACCACCACCACCACCAGTACCACCACCACCAATACCACCACCAGTACCACCACCACCAATACCACCACCACCACCAATACCACCACCACTAATACCAATACTACCACCAATACCTCCACCACCAATACCACCATCACCACCTTTACCACCATCACCACAAATACCACCACCACCAATACTGCCACCACCAATACTGCCACCACCAATACCACCACCACCAATACCACCACCACCAATACCAATACCACCACCACCAATACCACCAGAACGCAATGAGCTCATGAAAGCAGCAATTTGTGGAATCATTATCTGGATGCATGGGTGTAGGAATCATGGGAGTTGGGGTAATTAACCCCCAGATTTTGGAGTGGAGGGACGTTTTAGAAAATACCCCCCAACCAGATTTAGAAGTGTAAACTGATGAATCAACAGTGGCAGACAGATCATGTCTCGCTGAAGCCATGTTGCACATCGCCTATGTCTCTATGAAGCCCTAAACCCAGAGGAGCAAACTCTGTGGGGGCTCTGTGGTGTCTTTGTTTTTGTTAATTATTTAATTCTGGTCATTGAGATATTGGATCTCTCCTAAAATTGGTCTGATTGTCAGGCATGTGACCCAGAACAGTAAGGAAGGCAGGAAATGTTATTTTATGTTGATGTTACTTCTGGCACAACTGACTGAGAACATTTTAGGATAGGCTCAAAACCTCAGTAACCTCAATTAAATAATTAGCAAAAACAAGGAAGTCTGAGGCGGTCTCGGAGCCCCCACAGAGTTTGCTTCTTAGCAAGAAGATGCTTATGAATTTCAGACAGGCATGTTCTGTTACTGTGTTTGATCATCATTGTGTGTTCAACGATTATAAACAGAAAAGCACACCTTTAAATTGTGTGTGTGTGTGTGTGTGCACGTGTGTGTGTGTGTAAGGTGTAATATGTATATTAATAAATATGTATAGTTATTGAACTCCTTATAGTAATGCTAATTGAATAACAATGACTAAATAACTGAACACAAAGCACTGACCTTTGTATTAAAGGGAGGAAAGAAGAATATTTAACCTACAATTTCCGAACTACATAATATGCAGTCCTGGACTCAAATGCAAGCTTCACCACTTCCCCCACTTGACCAAATTGTATGATCCATGGCCTATCTCTTTACTTCATTAGTGCTATTTAGCGTACCTGATACCATGGGGTACTTTATTTATCGGGTGCAATAAATAGCACCTATTGTGAGTTAATGGGGAATAACGTGAATTTTGGTGTTTAATACACCAAAATCTGCATAATACAGTAAATACTGTATGCTTTTCCCCTGTTAAATTTCAGCGTTTGACCTGCTGAAATTTACCAATCCTTGAGTTATTTAATGCATCGGATGAATTAAATACCTTTAAACTTGTGACTCCAAGCCATGAGTAAGCAGGGGTTTACACACGGATCGGACTATACTGACCACATCGCCCTAGATATCATTTTCCTTAGCCATCCAGTTTGAGAGCACATTGTAGTAATTCAGTACAGGATCTGCCCTTTATAAAAAAAAACTCACTTATATATGGTTAATATAAAACAATCTTGCTTCACACTTAATAACAATATAGACTATATAAATAGAGAACATGACAGGCACAATTTGGGTAACTCGCGGCAGTGTTGTAGGGCATGGGGGTGTATTCTTGAATGTTTCAGGTTTTAAAAAATACTACTTTCAATAAATGTCACTCTGTTCAGTGATATATTCGTCTGTATTTGAGGAACTGAGGAAAGTTAAAAAAAACTATTTGTTTTTCATTCTAAAGTCTTTATTATATTTTTCATAACTTTTGTTACCCGTTTTACATCTTTAATGGCTCGACTCATCCTTTGGCTCTTAGAGCCAAGCCAGACCTCTTGCTCAGCTTTCCCCAAGGCTCCATGTTTCCTCCAGAAATTCAGTGTCTCCTACACCCTTAACTACATACATTGCATTTTTAAGGTATGATACAGGCTATATGACACCTGCTGGAAATCTAAAAATGTATGCGTCTATATTACTCATAAGAAAAGGTTGGCTGAAGGTGTATACATAGCAAAACAGGCATAATTGTCTTTTGCAATTTGTACCAGAGCCCTTTCGGTGGTCTCTACAGAGAATGCTCTTGATCCAGCAGCTGTTCACATGCCAGACTCTGATACTTTATGAAAACAGAGATCTTTGTACTGAGCAAATGTTCCTAAAATGAAGATGTCCAACTGCTTCCAAGAAGTGACTTGTGAACTTCATGTTGATGCGATCGCCAGTATGACCAATGCCTGTTTCACAGTGTGAAGAAAGTGTCCATGGTGAGGCCACTAGTACAGGCCTATCTTTTTATCCGCTGAGTTTTCCACCCCAGACTGTGGAGTCTACGCACTCGTAAAATTACGATTAAAATGCAGTTTTGTGAATACTGAAAAGGGCTAAGCTTACACAAACGTGTAAGTTAACATTTCAGCACTCTGATGCGCATCCCACTCCCAGCTGCTAATGTACCACCACTCTGGGCTTTCATCACTCTGATGCGCATCCCGCTCCCAGCTGCTAAGGTACCACCACTCTGGGCTTTCAGCACTCTGATGCGCATACCGCTCCCAGCTGCTAAGGTACCACCACTCTGGGCTTTCAGCACTCTGATGCGCATCCCGCTCCCAGCTGCTAAGGTACCACCACTCCGGGCTTTCAGCACTCTGATGCACATCCCGCTTCCAGCTGCTAAGGTACCACCACTCCGGGCTTTCAGCACTCTGATGCGCACCCCGCTCCCAGCTGCTAAGGTACCACCACTCCGGGCTTTCAGCACTCTGATGCGCATCCCACTCCCAGCTGCTAATGTACCACCACTCTGGGCTTTCATCACTCTGATGCGCATCCCGCTCCCAGCTGCTAAGGTACCACCACTCTGGGCTTTCAGCACTCTGATGCGCATACCGCTCCCAGCTGCTAAGGTACCACCACTCTGGGCTCTCAGCACTCTGATGCGCATCCCGCTCCCAGCTGCTAAGGTACCACCACTCTGGGCTTTCAGCACTCTGATGCGCATCCCGCTCCCAGCTGCTAAGGTACCACCACTCCGGGCTTTCAGCACTCTGATGCGCACCCCGCTCCCAGCTGCTAAGGTACCACCAGTCCGGGCTTTCAGCACTCTGATGCGCATCCCGCTCCCAGCTGCTAAGGTACCACCACTCTGTGCTTTCAGCACTCTGATGCGCATCCAAGGTCGTATAGCAAGAAACATTTTCCAGTTCGATTAAATATTTCAAATAAACAGAAGATTCTCGCCTCAAAGCACATATCCATACCATGCCAAATAAGCAGCAACATACAAGAGTTTTGGAACTTGTTCCAATTATCAAAAATTAAATTTTAAACAAAATGGAAAATGCTCAATGTTAAGAGTCTGTAATGGCCTGGGGCTCCCTTCGCCACCGCATGCCGATTAAACATGGTGCTGGGTGTGCTCTTTGAAGGCTCACCATCTATACGTCCATGTACTACATGTTTGTAATTACAATATTTGCGCCACTGGTTATCAGCGAGCAGGTTTTGGCTGCAACACGAAATGCCTTTGTGGCGCTCTGACATAAGCTAATAAATCGGGGTATTAAAAACCATTCAGCATCTTGGAAAACAGAGATATCTGCTGTCGCCTTCGAAAGTGGAGAGCTGTTCCCCAGAGCGCGCAGAATGAGAAGAGCATGCCACCAGGGGGCATTGGAGCAGAGTCGGACTTGGACGGACTGGGACGACTGGTGTGCACTGGCCTGCAGGAGCAGGTTACTAGCCGTGTGTACTCCAGTCACACAAGCCCAGTCTCTGCCGTCTGAAGCCCGCTGAGGAATCTGGGTTTTACATGCAGGAACTGGAGGGCGGGAGACGAGCCTCGGTAGTCCCCAGTCTGTATCAGGAGGGTTGGCATGTTTGCATGCATCATAGTTGTGTCCCTTGGGCATAGTTTTTGGTGCAATACCTTAAACTTTCAGAATGAGGCTAATGAATGCTAGGAAAAGGAGTTCGTCAGGAGTCAACGAGGAAAATGCTGTGCGTGGAGAGGTGCAGCTTTTGATGCTTGCCGATAACGCCCATGCTCCATGCACGCATGCACGTTGTATTGGCTTGGCCTGAAATGTGCTCTTTTTGTTGGACTTTGAGTTCACACATTCATCATTGACCTGAAATAATGAAAAATGTGTCGGAAAATGCACCATTTCTCACAACCCCTCCCAGGGGCGAGTCCTCCTCCCCCCTTTGCCTACTTAACTGCGTCCCTTTTACCTTTACATTACACCACTGACAACGTGATTTGGTGCCTTAAAAGGTCGCAGTTTATTCAGACTTAACATGGTTATACATTTCGCAATGTCATTGGTCATTCATAGCATCCATGTTATTGTATTCTTCCATTGTCTTTGTACATTCATTGTTGTTATTTGCTCCTAAACATTATAGATTTCTGCGAGGTGCCTCTTTGGCCGGGCCTCTTTGCGGTTCCAGGCTTCAACTTGCTACCGAATTTGGTGGGTGTCCGTCAGGACCTGCCCGGGCTGCAAGTGCCGTTCCACTTGCCCTGGACCCTTTCTTGGCCCCTCGCCAGGGCCGGACTGGCCGTAGCGGGCACCGGGCGTTTCCCCATTGGGCCGCAGGGGTGGGGGCCAGTTTTGGGCCCCTGGGGGCCAGTTTTGTTACCGGGGGCCAGCAATATCGGCCCTTGGTAACAAAATCTGCCGAAACCGGCCTTAGTAAACAGCTCGGCTGCACCCCTCTCCCGCCCAGGGGGCGCCTGGCCAAGCAGTTTGCCAGGGCTGGTTTCAGTTCCCAGTCCGGCCCTGCCCCTCGCCTGCTCCTCAGGGCTCCTGCCGTGTGGCATCCCAAGGACCCTGTGTGAGCATATCATCTACTCAGCCTGTGGCTGTGTCCTGTCATTTAGCTCCCTCAGTACCCCTGCCGTGAGGCATCCCAAGGGCCCTTTGGGAGCGTCACATCTACTCTGCCTGTGGCTGTGTGCCGTCATTAGCTCCCTCAGTGCCCCTGCCGTGAGGCATCCCAAGGACCCTGTGTGAGCATATCATCTACTCAGCCTGTGGCTGTGTCCTGTCATTTAGCTCCCTCAGTACCCCTGCCGTGAGGCATCCCAAGGGCCCTTTGGGAGCGTCACATCTACTCTGCCTGTGGCTGTGTGCCGTCATTAGCTCCCTCAGTGCCCCTGCCGTGAGGCATCCCAAGGACACTGTGTGAGCCTTCCATCTACCTCTAGTAAATATTCTCTCTTTTGTATATCTTTCCTGGGTTTCTTCCGCCACGCTACCTACGGTTTTACGATCGGAGGGAGCTCCCCCTGCTCTCCCTTCCCTTCCTTCCTCATGCGAAACCCATAGAGAAACCAGAAATCCATTGGATAATAATTCTAAAGGTTCGCTGGCGCCTCTGCCCCACTGTCCTTTTCCTAATGAAGCTCCTGATTCTAGGGACCGGGACCAGCTTTGTCACGCCTGAAAGTGCTGCCTCTGTTTGTTAGGCCACTTCATAGAGGGGATCTTGGTAACTGAGCTCCCCTAACTACCTGTCAGGTTGGTCCCTGTCACCTCCACCCTTTTTCCTTCAGCTTTGGGGGGGTGCTGAACAACCTGAAACCCCCATGCTTGTAGCATCGTGGTGCTTACTGCCTGTGTCAGTGATGTAGTTTAACACGCAGGCGGTGACAATTGGTGGTGCGTGCTGTAGAGGCCTCCTGAAGAGCGCCCTGGCACCTTTCCCTTCTTCTGGTGTAGGGTGCCTGTGCATTCCCCACCCACATAGTCAGCCAAGACACTCAATTTGGGAACCCTGTGGTTGCTTGGGTATCTCCCTTCGACATTGAATTGCAAATAATACTTAGTCAGTTTTAGGCCCTGCGGGCCCTTATCTGTCTTTAGCGCAGACTTCAAAGCATTACCCGTAATCCCTCCGTGCCAGGAGCGTAATGGTCCTGATTGGAGTTTCAATTCACCCTCCCTTAATATTAGGCCAATAATTATATTCTACTTGCCTGCACTAAACAGTGGCAATGTTGCCCACAATGCAGGTTACTCTGTGAATTACTCCTGCCTGAAGAGTCGGGATCATAACGCTTCTGTCCTCCACTCCCCTCTGCAACTGTGCGCAAACCCCAAACTCACTCTTGTCCCTTTTGACTTCCGTGGGTGAATTCTTCAGAGGCAGGACTTGCCCAATATGTATCAGTGGGTACCTTCTAACCCTTGTGCTGCGAATAATTGTCTCACACGCCTGATGTGCAGTTCAATCTCTTGTTAAGTCGCCATGCCCCCATGAGGGAGCAGATTGCAATCTGTGAGAGCAACCAAACGACATATATCGAAATCGGGCTGGAGCTGATCCAGATTTGTGCTCTTTGACTGAGCCGATTCTCGAGCGGAGGTTTAGTAACATCCACTACCGCAAGCGTTCCCCGCTAGAGATCCTAGTAAATCGTGGGAGGTCAAGGCACATAGAAGCTAGACCGAGCAGTGAATTTACCCACTATGTTCTCATTGATGCTAGAGCGACAATTTATTATTATTTTTTTAAAAAGAGGATGCAGCAATGATTGAAACCCACTGAAAGACACGGCTTTCAGCTTCATCGACCCAGGGTTTCCTGGTCTGACAAAAGCTTGCTAAACTTCACTGGTAAACATGTTACATGGGCCACCATGATGCATGCCTTGCAGGTTTATGGTGTGTTGGACAATTCTGAACATCCCCAGGGCAGTGTGCAGCTATAGAGGCCCATAAGCATAAAATCAAGCCTCATAAGACTTTACATGTGTCTCACAATTCGGATAAACAGTTAGGGCAGCCCATGTGGGGACATTAAGAAGCCATTACAGAGTTTTAAAGCTGGCTTCCATTTGGTCAGCAACTGATGATGTGTCACACATTCAGCGCAGGCGCAATAAATCACACCGAGGAGTGACGGAAATGATTTTAATACTCTCTCCTGGGACATGTCGTGGTAAGCCCTCGGTATAGGAAGGTGTACCAGTATGCTTTAACACATGCCTTGCTGTACTCTGTTGTGTGCATGCTGAATGAATCAAAGCATTTTGTGACAATATTTTTTTTAAAATAAAAAATATGTACTCTTCTTCCCAAAGGAAAACATAACTTGTTTACCTCTGTCTTATATATACTGCAGCATTCTGACTCTAAGGAGTTAAATTTAAAAGGCAAGTCTGAATAGTTCGGTCTTAGGAGTTTCCAGAATCCTAGGGATCTCATGCATGTGCAGGGCCGACTTTAGCGCAGTTGGTGCCCGGTGCGACAATCTCCCTGCTGCTCTCTCAAAGACCTCCTTCTCTACGGATTCCCTCGCTAGCACCTCCAACAGTGCCCCTCCTCTCTCCATAGCCACCCTCTCACACGCATTTCATTTGCTTTCATAGCGCTACACATACCAGTGTAGGGTGTCAGAGCCCTTTACCTCACATGCACACTATCTTTTTATCAAACTAATATAGTAGAAATAGGCTAAATACAGACGGAAACGTGGTTATGCATGAAAATGCAACCTTCGCAACTATTGCGAGTACAAGCATCTTACTGGCACAAAAGTAGCTCGGCACGGCTCTTGTTTCTGTGGACTGCTAACTACCTTCGTAATCCCATGCATCATGGCTGGTCTTTGCTTCTGCTAAGGAACCAGGTCGTAACCACGTCTGTCTGTCAGAAGCCGGAAGTACTGGCACAGCGTCCTCATCTCACAACTAACGCGGGGCAGCCATTTTGGACTTAGTCTTTGTTCTGTACAACCTTAAGAGGGTCGTCTTATTCTCCTGAATACTCATTACTCCCGCAGGCTGTGACTCCAACTTCGCTATTAGATCTGCCATCTACATCTATGTTGCTGGCCCCTGCCTGAGACCTTGATTTCCCGGCTAAACTCACGTTACTCTTGCCTGCGCGCTGGCCAACTGCTTAGTTCAACTGTCTCGTGTATCTTGCACGCAGACTCGCCTGTCGTGTATTGCCATAATTGAGACCTGCCGCGGTTTCTTTTGTCTAACACACCGTGTTGGCTAATAAGGTTGTCCTTGCCCACATTGCTGCATATTTTACATCTGGGATGATACTCAGGTTGTGTTGACTCAGGCTCATAACTGAACCAGAACATTATGGCAGTGGTATTGCGCGCCCTTTGATACAGTATGTGAGAAGTTGGCCTGGTATATGCTGTCCACTAATTATAGTGGCCACCTTGCACCAGTCCAAACAACCCCTTATTGGAGATAGGTTAAAGACAACCTTATTGAAAGCTATCCTAGTGGTAGCTATGGAGAGCAGCCTTCAGGCTAAGTCTTGAAGGAATGTAAAGCAGCTTGTTTTACCAGTCTATAATCTCTTGAGTGATCAAATGAAAGCGCACCACACCAGGTATATATTCAAAATATATGTATTTATTGCTAAACACACCCCTCTAGTCTCTTTATGAGGCTAGAGTTCAAAGTACATAAGTTAGAAGTTATTTAAACACAGTAATAGCACAAATACACTTTTGGGCCCTAGGGGCGTACCAAACCATATACCAATAAAGTGGTATAAGAACCACGACTGAACTAGACACTAGGCCTAGAGCCTCTAGAAGTGCTTGGACCAGAAGGAACCACCCAAGGTAGTGACACAGGGGACCCACGGGGGACGCGTGCAGTGTAAATACACAACCGCGATACGCCGTTGACTTCTATGGAGAAAGTCGCGATCAGGAAATTAAAGAAAAGGGACACTTAAAGGAGGACTTGGAGCAAACCCTTTGAGAACTAGTACTTTGAAGAGTCTCTACCCACGGGAGCACCGGTGTACTCGTGTTACCTCACCCAGGGAAGCCGGGTGCATAGGTGTCTTTCGGGGTCGGGTTTCGTCGTCGATTTGAATGGCGATCTGCTGCAAAGTGCTGCTGGCGACCAAGTGGAAAGTGTCCGGGTGGATCCAAGAGTGGATCGGAGATCTGAAGAACCTGAAAGCAGAGGGGACAGAGTCTGGGTAACTAGCCAGTGACCAGGAAGGCGATGGACAGATGCCCACCGATGTCGAGTGCTTCAGGTGCGGTGACGGTCGTCTTGACTCTTCAGCCACGAGGTCCAGGAGGCGTTGTCGGCGACCAGGAGCAGGATTCGGGCTGGTACACGATGTCTGTCGAGTGCTGAGGTGTCGGCGACCGGATTGGACCCAACAAGCCTTGGCAACGGCAAGTCTCGGTGAAGATGAAGATCGTCGATGGTGCAGACCAGCAAGGTCTGGGGAACTCACCCAGCGAGGGTAAGTGAGGGCAGGCCTGGAGCAACCAGGATGCCAAGTAAGAAAAAAATTGGCCTTCGTTAAGGGCTACTAGCCAACGGGCTAGCGACCGCGAAGGAGCCTCGAGACGTCGCACGTGGATCTGGCTCACAGAACACTCGTGGAGTGGAGGCCAGTGATCTTCGGTGCAGTTGGTGCTGGAGGCTAGGGCTACTCGGAGCCCAAAGCACGACTTCGTGGGAGACCCAGAAGAGGATGCACTTGCAAATGTGCTCGGTGTCCAGGGGTCACGGTCTCAAGTCACCCACGATAGCTACGGGCCTCAGCTTTGCTGGGGACTCAGGGTAGCCTCGGGAAGTCTGAGAATCCACCTCTGGTGATGCGATGACTTCGGCGTCCAACGGGAGCTTCAGAAATGCGAACCGGACAGATGCTTCTTTGGTGCCTGCCAAGCAGGGAGTCACTCCTTGACCCCAAGGGAGATTCTTCTGTCCTCTAATCGTGAGTGGAGCGTCGAAGGTCCAGGATTCTGTTTCAGAGTTTCGTCCAGGGATAATCTAAAGTCCTAAGGACTGGGTTCCTATACTTATACTAAGTTTAGGGGTTGGACTACTCTGTGGCCCCACCTATGGGTGGGTCAGGGCAGAGGGGTGGCTACACCCCTTTCCCTTTGTCAGTTCGCGCCAAAGCAGGGGCTGCAAGCCCCTGATCCGGTTTGAACTGGGGTATGCACAGGGACACCAAGTGTGCCCCCAGTGCAGGACTTCAAAGCACCCGAAAGTGCTCCCGCCCAGCCCCAATACACATTATCCTGTCTGGGGAGGTGGTCACACCTCCCTGGGACAGGAAACCTATTGTCCAGGCCTCCCCTGCCGGAGTTTCGTCCAGCAGCAGGAGGCCAGACTCGTGTCTGTGGCAGCAGCATCCATTTTGTGATGCCAGGGCTTTGGAAAGAAGTTACCGGGCTAGCCAGAGTTAACATGTCTTTCCCTCTAGAAGGGTGGAATGCTACCCCCGCCGCCAGAATTGGCGGGGGGGTAGTATTCCAAGATGTTTGACACCAAACACGACATGTTTAGGTGCAGCCATTCCAAAGTTAGCATTTAACGCGAGGTTATAATGCGCTTAAGAGTATATGGTCAGGCTGCACTACAAACAGCATCAGAGAAGGGTCTCCGAACGCTGCAGAGGGGCCCTGCTCATGCAGGGGCACCCTCTCACATAGGAACCATGCACTCTGCCTTCAGGATTGATAAGGCCTGCCTTAGGAGTGACTTATAGGTTTATATGTGTGTATGTATTTAGTGATATAGGTAACCTATATCACAGTAAGGGTGCATGCACCACCTTACCCAGGCTGCAGTAGCAGACCTGTGGTGTCAGTTTGGATGGCCTTCCAGGGGTGGCATAATACATGCTGCAGCCCCTGGTAGGCCTCTGAGGTACCTATGCCCTTGGTACATAGTATACCATATACTAGGGACTTATAAGGGCACTCCAGATTCCAATCAGTGATGTGCCTAAGGCACATGGAAACCATTTTAGAGAGGAAGCAGCTAGGCTGGGGTTCTGATTAGCAGGGCCCCAGCCAGACTAATGTCGAAAAACAGTGAAGCATCAGCAAAAAGTGGGGGTACCCATGTGAAGCAGATCCTACTCTCCTACACAACCCCCAAACGTAGGGACATTAAACTAACCTTGCCCAGTTAAGTCTTCATGTTCTAAGTGGAAGTACCTAGAGAGTCCATCTGCATTGGCATGGTTACTCCCAGGTCTATGTTCCACTGTAAAGTCCATCCCCTGTAGGGAAATGGACCACCTAAGCAGTTTGGGGTTTTCACCCTTCATTTGTTTTAGCCATAAGAGGGGCTTATGGTCTGTCTGAACCAGGAAGTGTGTACCAAACAAGTATGGCCTCAACTTCTTCAGAGCCCAGACCACAGCAAAGGCCTCCCTCTCTATGGCTGACCAACGTTTCTCTCTAGGGGTCAGCCTTCTGCTAATGAAAGCTACTGGCTGATCCTGACCTTCTTCATTCAATTGTGACAGTACAGCCCCTACCCCCAATTCAGATGCATCAGTTTGAACAATGAACTTCTTGGAGTAATCAGGACTCTGTAGAATGGGAGCAGTGCACATGGCCTGCTTCAGGTCATCAAATGCCTTTTGACAGCTAACTGTCCACTGAACCTTTTGGGCATTTTCTTAGAAGTTAAGTCATTCAGGGTGTCACTATTGATCCATACCCCTTGACAAATCTCCTATAGTACCCAGTCAGGCCTAAGAAGGCTCTCACCTGAGTCTGGGTAGTGGGAGCAGTCCAGTCCATGATAGTCTGGATCTTGCTCTGCAAAGGTTGAACCTGGCCTCCACCCACAAGGTGGCCCAGGTACACAACCTGACTCTGCCCTATCTGGCACTTAGTGGCCTTGATAGTCAGGCCTGCCTTTTGCAGGGCCTGTAAAACATTCCTGAGGTGGACCTGGTGATCCTCCCAGGTGGAGCTAAAGACAGCAATATCATCTAGATATGCTGCACTATAGGCTTCCAGACCTGTGAGAACTGTATTCACCAACCTCTGGAAAGTGGTAGGTGCATTCTTCAGACCAAAGGGCATCACCACAAATTGATAATGCCCACTAGGGGTTGAGAATGCTGTTTTGGGCTTTGCAGTATCAGCTAGTCTGATCTGCCAGTAGCCAGCTGTCAAGTCAAATGTGCTGAGATATTTGGCAGAGGCCAAAGTATCTATGAGCTCATCTGCCCTTGGTATTGGATGGGCATCAGTCCTAGTGACTGCATTGAGACCCCTGTAGTCCACACAAAACCTCATCTCTCTTTTCCACCACTGGTGTGAGGTTTTGGCACAAGGACCACTGGACTAGCCCAAGGGCTATCTGAGGGTTCAATAACTCCCAACTCCAACATTTTCTGGACTTCAGTCCTGATACAGTCCCTGACATGGTCAGGTTGCCTATAAATCTTATTTTTAATAGGCAGACTGTCCCCAGTGTCCACTTCATGAGTGCACCAGGTGGTCTGACTGGGTGTCAGTGAAAACATATGTCTAAACTGATTGAGAACTTGCCTACAATCAGTTTGTTGCTGGGTAGTGAGGCTGCCTGCCAAGGCTGCACCATCTACTGACCCATCGTCAGGGTTCTGTGAGAGCAGGTCAGGGAGTGGGTCACTCTCTTCCTCCTGCCCTTCATCAGTAGCCATGAGCAAGCCCATGTCTGCCCTGTCCACATATGGTTTTAACCTGTTGACATGGAGAACCCTGTGGGGACTCCTGGGTGTTCCTAGGTCTACTAAGTAGGTAACCTCACCCTTCTGCTCAACAATAGTGTGGGGTCCACTCCATTTGTCTTGGAGAGCTGCTGGGGCCACTGGCTCCAACACCCACACCTTCTGCCCTGGCTGGTAAACAGTCAGAACAGCCTTTTGGTCATGCCAGGCCTTTTGAAGTTCCTGGCTAGCCTCAAGGTTTTTGGTTGCCTTTTTCATATACTCAGCCATCCTGGAGCGGAGACCAAGTACATAGTCCACTATATCTTGCTTTGGGGGCTTGAGAGGTAACTCCCATCCTTCCTTCACCAAGCACAGTGGACCCCTCACAGGGTGGCCAAACAGAAGTTCAAAGGGCTGTAACCAACCCCCTTCTGAGGCACCTCCCTATATGTGAATAAAAGGCAGGGCAAGAGTATGTCCCATCTTCGCCTAAGCTTTTCTGGGAGCCCTTTAATCATGCCCTTCAAGGTTTTGTTGAATCTCTCAACTAAACCATTGCATTGTGGGTGATAGGGTGTGGTGAACTTATAAGTCACTCCACACTCCTTCCACATTGCTTTTAAGTACCCAGACATGAAGTTAGCACCCCTGTCTGATACTACCTCCTTAGGAAAGCCCACTCTTGAGAAAATTCCCAGGAGGGCCCTTGCCACCACAGGTGCTGTAGTGGTCCTGAGGGGAATAGCTTCTGGGTACCTGGTGGCATGATCCACTACCACCAGGATAAACCTGTGCCCAGATGCTGTTTGGGGATCCATGGGACCAACAATGTCAATCCCTACCCTTTCAAAGGGCACCCCCACCACAGGTAGTGGTATCAGGGGGCCTTTGTAGTGCCACCTGCCTTGCCACTGGCCTGGCAGGTTACACAGGAGCGACAAAACTCCTTGGTGTCTTCAGACATGTGGGGCCAGTGAAAGTGAGGGACAATTCTGTCCCAAGTCTTGTTCTGGCCCAGGTGACCTGCCAAGGGAATATCATGGGCTAGGGTCAATAGGAAGCCCCTGAACTTCAGAGGTATAACCAACCTCCTGGTAGCACCAGGCTTGGGGTCTCTACTCTCTGAGTACAGGAGTCCATCATCCCAAAACACTGTATGGGGACCACTAGCTTTCCCAGCAGCCTCAGCAGCAGCTTGCTGTCTGAGGGGTTCAAGGGAGGGGCAGCTCTGCTGCTCCTGGCTCAGATCTGCCCTAGAAGGTCCCCCTGTCCCCAAGAACTCAACCTGGTCAGGTTCAAGTTCCTCTGGGACAGTTCCTTCTTCAGGGCTGAGATCATCCCCCTCAAGGGACTGATCCTCCTCCTGAGTCAAGGGGAAGGCACTGCCTTAACCCTACTACTCCTCCTCTTGGAAGGCACTTGGTCCATTCTTCCAGAATCCAAGGCCTGTTCAGTGCTAGACATTTTGGCTTGTGACCTGGTCACAGCAAACACATCTGCAGGGATCCCCAGCATTTCTGCATGGGTCCTGAGCTCCACTTCTGCCCAAGCAGAAGTCTCTAAGTCATTGCCAAGCAAGCATTCGACTGGTAGGTTTGCACTCACCACAACCTTCTTAAGGCCAGTTACCCCTCCCCAGGAGAAGTTAACAACTGCCAGAGTATGGTCTGTTCTGACATTGCTAGCATTGGTCACTTGGTACATCTCACCAAGTATAACTTGCCCAGGATTCACAAGGTCTTGTGTCACCATTGTGACACTTGCCCCTGTGTCCCTAAATGCCAAAGCCTCACGTCCATTGATTAAAGGCTGTTGTCTGTACTTGCCCAGATTACTGGGACTCACAGAGGAGGTCACATCCATGCCTCCATCACAGACTAACACAGCCTGAGTCAGTTCTCTGACTAGGTCAGAGCCCAACTCAGTACCCAGGGTGAACCCTACTAAACCCTTGGCTGGAGCACTCCCACCAACTGTACTAGGGGAACAGGTGCCTTAGGGGCATTGGTGGGTGCTGGACTTGAGTCTTTGGACTTGGTGCAATCACTGGTCCAGTGGGTCTTTTGCTTACAGACCTTGCACCATGGTTTTCTTTGGCCTTTCCCTTTGGTAGACTGTGAATCCCCACCTGAAGAAGATTTTTGGGGGCCTGATGAAGACTTTTGATCTTTACCCTTCTCCCCACCCTTTTCAGAGTTCTTAGCATCTTGCTTCTTGGTTTCCCCACCTTGGTTCTGTACCTTCTGCTTCACCCTGGTTCTGACCCATTTGTCTGCCTTCTTTCCCAATTCTTGGGGAGAGGTCAGATCAGAGTCTACCAGGTATTGATGCAACAGCTGATTTTGACAGTTATTAAGAATCTGCTCCCTCATTATCAGATTGTACAATCCTGAGAAGTCACACACCTTACTGCCCATCAACCAGCCTTCCAGAGCCTTGGCAGAACAATCCACATAGTCTACCCAGTCTTGAGTCTGTGCTTTTTGGGTATCTCTGAACTTCAACCTGTACTGTTCAGTGGTTAGGCCAAACCCATCAATAAGAGCACTCTTCAAGACCTTGTAATTATCAGCATCCTCCTCTCTAACAGTGAGGAGCTTATCTCTACCTTTGTCTGCAAAGGAGAGCCACAAGATTGCTGCCCACTGCTCCTGAGGGACCTTCTGTACTTTACAGGCCCTCTCTAGAGCAGTTATCCACTTGTGGATGTCATCCCCATTCTGATAGGGAGGGACAATCTTGCTCAGGTTCCTATGGTCATAGGACCTTTCCCTATCTCTAGGGACATGGCTGCCACCATGGGACTCTAGTCCCAACTTTCTTTTCTCTCTAAAGAGATCTAGGGACTCCCTGTCTAAGGCTACTTGCTTCCTTCTGAGTTCAAGCTGAGCTTCCTCATATTGAATCAGCCTTGTTCTCCTCTCATGAGAGGATTCCCTCCTATGAGATGAGACAGAGCTCCCTATAGAGGTGCCAGAGTGGTTAGACTCCTGAGAAGGAGATCTAGACTTCCTGGGCACACTCATAATCCTTCCTGGGGGACAAAGAGGGCATCATTCTGATCAGCCTCTTCATCTTCCTCAGGAGGGATTGGGTTATCCAGGTCAGGGCCATTGTCACCCTCCTGGCCAGTTTCAGAGGGAGGGCTGGGGGTATTTCTACCCCTGGTCCCATCCTCATCTTCTGCCCCACCCTCAGCTCCTACCCCTTCAGTCCCCAAGGGCTTACTAAGGTCATAAGCCACCAACAACTCTTTAAGGTGTTGGGTGGTGGGACTTTGGCCTGTCCTTATTTTTCTCAAGTTACATAATGCTCTCAATTCCCAGAATGGGAGTGTATCATACTTGGAGGGTGGAAGCTCAGTGGCTTCCTGCAAGGATTCTTTAGATCCTACCCTTAAAGACATTACTAGTGTGGTGTGGTGTATGCACTACCTACTCTAGTGTGGCCTACTAAACTCTCTTGAGTTGTAGAAAGGGTGTGCTATCCCTTAACACACAACTCTAAGTTCAGTAGAACTTACTGTATTCCAAGCTTAAATTATATGTACCTTAGGTACCTTTAGTGGTTTTCAGTTGATCAATTCAATTGAGATTATCTGGTAAAACAATAGCAAGCTGGAATCCCACACGCTGCACACCAATGTGAGAAGTTGGCCTGGTATATGCTGTCCACTAATTATAGTGGGCACCTTGCACCAGTCCAAACAACCCCTTATTGGAGATAAGTTAAAGACAACCTTATTGAAAGCTATCCTAGTGGTAGCTATGGAGAGCAGCCTTCAGGCTAAGTCTTGAAGGAATGTAAAGCAGCTTGTTTTACCAGTCTATAATCTCTTGAGTGATCAAATGAAAGAGCACCACACCAGGTATATATTCAAAATATATGTATTTATTGCTAAACACACCCCTCTAGTCTCTTTATGAGGCTAGAGTTCGAAATACATAAGTTAGAAGTTATTTAAACACAGTAATAGCACAAATACACGTTTGGGCCCTAGGGGCGTACCAAACCATATACCAATAAAGTGGTATAAGAACCACGACTGAACTAGACACTAGGCCTAGAGCCTCTAGAAGTGCTTGGACCACAAGGAACCACCCAAGGTAGTGACACAGGGGACCCACGGGGGACGCGTGCAGTGTAAATACACAACCGCGATACGCCGTTGACTTCTATGGAGAAAGTCGCGATCAGGAAATTAAAGAAAAGGGACACTTAAAGGAGGACTTGGAGCAAACCCTTTGAGAACTAGTACTTTGAAGAGTCTCTACCCACGGGAGCACCGGTGTACTCGTGTTACCTCACCCAGGGAAGCCGGGTGCATAGGTGTCTTTCGGGGTCGGGTTTCGTCGTCGATTTGAATGGCGATCTGCTGCAAGGTGCTGCTGGCGACCAAGTGGAAAGTGTCCGGGTGGATCCAAGAGTGGATCGGAGATCTGAAGAACCTGAAAGCAGAGGGGACAGAGTCTGGGTCACTAGCCAGTGACCAGGAAGGCGATGGACAGATGCCCACCGATGTCGAGTGCTTCAGGTGCGGTGACGGTCGTCTTGACTCTTCAGCCACGAGGTCCAGGAGGCGTTGTGGGTGACCAGGAGCAGGATTCGGGCTGATACACGATGTCTGTCGAGTGCTGAGGTGTCGGCGACCGGATTGGACCCAACAAGCCTTGGCAACGGCAAGTCTCGGTGAAGATGAAGATCGTCGATGGTGCAGACCAGCAAGGTCTGGGGAACTCACTCAGCGAGGGTAAGTGAGGGCAGGCCTGGAGCAACCAGGATGCCAAGTAAGAAAAAGATTGGCCTTCGTTAAGGGCTACTAGCCAACTGGCTAGCGACCGCGAAGGAGCCTCGAGACGTCGCACGTGGATCTGGCTCACAGGACACTCGTGGAGTGGAGGCCAGTGATCTTCGGTGCAGTTGGTGCTGGAGGCTAGGGCTACTCGGAGCCCAAAGCACCACTTCGTGGGAGACCCAGAAGAGGATGCACTTGCAAATGTGCTCGGTGTCCAGGGGTCACGGTCTCAAGTCACCCACGATAGCTACGGGCCTCAGCTTTGCTGGGGACTCAGGAGTAGCCTCGGGAAGTCTGAGAATCCACCTCTGGTGATGCGATGACTTCGGCGTCCGACGGGAGCTTCAGAAATGCGAACCGGACAGATGCTTCTTTGGTGCCTGCCAAGCAGGAGAGTCACTCCTTGACCCCAAGGGAGATTCTTCTGTCCTCTAATCGTGAGTAGAGCGTCGAAGGTCCAGGATTCTGTTTCAGAGTTTCGTCCAGGGATAATCTAAAGTCCTAAGGACTGGGTTCCTATACTTATACTAAGTTTAGGGGTTGGACTACTCTGTGGCCCCACCTATGGGTGGGTCAGGGCAGAGGGGTGGCTACACCCCTTTCCCTTTGTCCAGTTTGCGCCAAAGCAGGGGCTGCAAGCCCTGATCCGGTTTGAACTGGGGTATGCACAGGGACACCAAGTGTGCCCCCAGTGCAGGACTTCAAAGCACCCGAAAGTGCTCCCGCCCAGCCCCAATACACATTATCCTGTCTGGGGAGGTGGTCACACCTCCCTGGGACAGGAAACCTATTGTCCAGGCCTCCCCTGCCAGAGTTTCGTCCAGCAGCAGGAGGCCAGACTCGTGTCTGTGGCAGCAGCATCCATTTTGTGATGCCAGGGCTTTGGAAAGAAGTTACCGGGCTAGCCAGAGTTAACATGTCTTTCCCTCTAGAAGGGTGGAATGCTACCCCCGCCGCCAGAATTGGCGGGGGTAGTATTCCAAGATGTTTGACACCAAACACGACATGTTTAGGTGCAGCCATTCCAAAGTTAGCATTTAACGCGAGGTTATAATGCGCTTAAGAGTATATGGTCAGGCTGCACTACAAACAGCATCAGAGAAGGGTCTCCGAACGCTGCAGAGGGCCCTGCTCATGCAGGGGCACCCTCTCACATAGGAACCATGCACTCTGCCTTCAGGATTGATAAGGCCTGCCTTAGGAGTGACTTATAGGTTTATATGTGTGTATGTATTTAGTGATATAGGTAACCTATATCACAGTAAGGAGTGCATGCACCACCTTACCCAGGCTGCAGTAGCAGACCTGTGGTGTCAGTTTGGATGGCCTTCCAGGGGTGGCATAATACATGCTGCAGCCCCTGGTAGGCCTCTGAGGTACCTATGCCCTTGGTACATAGTATACCATATACTAGGGACTTATAAGGGCACTCCAGATTCCAATCAGTGATGTGCCTAAGGCACATGGAAACCATTTTAGAGAGGAAGCAGCTAGGCTGGGGTTC
Source organism: Calotriton arnoldi (assembly GCA_963921515.1). Classification (NCBI taxonomy): domain Eukaryota; kingdom Metazoa; phylum Chordata; class Amphibia; order Caudata; family Salamandridae; genus Calotriton; species Calotriton arnoldi. The sequence continues at coordinate 6,322,983 of CAWUFW010000043.1, read as the reverse complement.
TGATTAGCAGGGCCCCAGCCAGACTAATGTCGAAAAACAGTGAAGCATCAGCAAAAAGTGGGGGTACCCATGTGAAGCAGATCCTACTCTCCTACACAGTAAGTTAGAGGAAACCACTGGAAACAATCAGCCCAAAGCCCAACTACAATCCTGCCACGTGCTACGCATCATGCGTTAGCCTAACGCATTTTAAGGCAAGTCCCCGCATTCAACATAATGATTATAGCTCCTCCTGTCCTTTACTGTCGAGGCTGGAGGACTATAGTATAATAAAGCGCCATCTGAACAAAGCCCCCAGTGGCCGCGCTGCTCGCCGCTTAGGGGGGCTGGCTCAGCTGCAGCGATACATTCCCCCACAGCGTTCTCAGTCACCTGCGCACGATAGGAGCGCCATCAATTGTTGGCTTAGCATAGCCAAATCTCTCTGTTCGTTGGACTAGAGAACACTTCTTCCACAGCCAGATGCACCTTTTTCAACGGGGGCATGTCTTGTTTATAAAATAGTACCAGGTTTTAATCTTCACTTGACAAGGAACCCGGATTTCCTGACAGGTGTTTAAACTGCTCGGAAACATACACGCTTGAAGAGCGAACATCTCACTTGTTATGCGGCCAGACTGCTTCTCTGAAGCTAAACTATTGTTTCATTTTTAGGTCTCGCATATGCGTTGCAGCGCAACGCGCTGCCATCGCTCTGCGAGGCATGCTTGTATACACTATACCGGGGAAGCTTCATTTAAGCTCCGCCCACTCTCCGCCCATCTTTTCGATTGGCTTCCATCTTAAATGCTGCCTTCTGATTGCGTTTAGGCTTGTTTGTCCCTCCTCCTCACGTCCATGTCGTCATTTGTACACTTCCGAGGCTATTGGCCCCTTTACTCCAACTGTGTTTTCTTCCCTGTGTTCCCCCACCACCCCCTCCCACAGTCTGTGACTTTTCGCCCCCACCCCCGACCCCCCCCCCACTCCCGTTCGTGCCTTCTTCGACACCCTCCCTCCCGTTTCCAATGCAATAGGTGTTGCGTAAATACAACTCCTATTGCATTAGAAATGCTTGTTTGTTGTGGGATTGGCTGGGAGAATTCGCACTATTTTTTTGTGTCACGGGCTGCTCTCCTCCCTCAGCCAGGCCGGCCATTCGGCAAGCATGTATGTAGTTCGAGTGGTGTCAAGTGCACACAGCCCTTCCGGAAAAAAACAGCTCTGAGAGAATGAAAGCATTTCGTTATTTATATATAACTGTTAAAGTAATAAAATCAAAATTAAGCTTCCAATGTGCTTTAAGCTAAGTATATTAAGCGTGGATGTATATTTGTTTATTATTTCTACATATTTTAAAATAAAACATGGCTTCAAAGGTCGTTTGCTTTTCATAAACAAAAAGCTTTTTAAAACTTATTTTTAGTAAAAATGTTTTTACAAACATCTGCAGACAGTAAAAATTAAACTTAGACATGGCCGACAGAGGTAACACTCTCACTCAGCCGTATCCTGAAATTCTCTCCGTCCGTCCTTTCTCTGTTTCCACTGCTGTCACTCGGTGTTCGCCACATGACCCGGAGGTGTTCCCGGCTGGTGAGCTAGTTTCTTCGCTGTTTGAAGGGTGGCGGCAGCAGTTGGAGGAGCGTGTGACCAGCGGAGACGTGAGCAGGCTGCGGGCGGACAGGTCGACGCTTTGAGTGCTGGTAGCGAGAAGGGTGGGTGGCACGTTGTAATGAAGGGGGCAGTTATTTCAAAGTAAAGAGAGCGGGTACTAAACATAGGAGATGCTGGTTCTGTTAACTTTAACGCACATTCTCTAATGTCGCCCTCCCTCTTCGTCCTGCGCCACTAAGGGGTAGACGAGGCTGTCTCAGTGAAACAGTGTTTAGGAGCTAGTTGTGCAAGACGGTGGAAGGATTTGCCCCACTGGGCAATCCAGCTTCCTACGTGTGCATGTCTAAGTACCCATCTGTCTCATGTGCATTTGTGTGTGTCTGCCTCTCATTGTATATCTCTGTGCCCATCTGTGTGTGCATGCCTGTGTGCCCATCTTTCAATATGTGTGCGCCTATATCAGTGTGTACTTCTTTCATTCTGTTTGTCTGTGTGTCCATTCTTCGAGGTGTGGGTGTGTTTCTATCTGTGTGTCTGCCTCTCATTGAATGCCTCTGTGCCCGCCTGTAAGTGGGTGTCTGACTGTATGCCATCTGTCAGTGGGTGTCTGTCTAACATTGTATATCTGTGTGCCCATTTGTGGGTGTATGCGTGTCTATATTTGTGTGTCTCTCTGTCATTTTATGCCTGTTTCCATCCATGTATCGGTGTGTATGTCTCTGTGTGCATCTGTGTGTGCATGTCTGTTTGCCCATTAGTCAGTGGGTGTGTCTGTATCCGTGCGTCTCTCTGTCATTGCATGCCTGTGTGCCCATCCGTGAGTGTCTCTACCAGTGTGTCTGCCTTCGTTGTGTCTGCCTGTGTGCTCATCTCTGTGTGTCTCTATCAGTGTGTCCACCTTCGTTGTGTCACTGATGTTACTATTGTTTTAGCCACTAGAAACTATTACTAGGCACTTAAGGAACCTTTACGACCATAAACTTAAATCTAAAAACTAAAATGTTCACACACAACTGATGGATGCAAATCCCAGAGCCATTCGACAAGGACGTCCAGATTTAGAAAGCGCCACAGTGTATTGCTAATTGCCGCAGGCGCGATACAAATGCATAGAGTGCTGTATTAAGACAATGGTAACTACATTTTACTTATCACAACCGAGTTAGACTTAACAAGCCGGACTGCTCAATGATTCAAAGAGCGAAGGATGGAGAAACCCCTTTAAAAGGAACAGAGTACACTGCCTTCCCTGCCACAGTACACCACAGGGCCTCCATCGAGGTACAAGCCAGCCCATGGGACAGATGTGGTGTGTAACTGGGTGTATGCTGAGATGGAGCACACTCTAATACTCAAACAGGCCGGACTAGAAGCCGGGCTGAGTTCGCCTAATTTATTCATATATTGTTCATAAAATAACCAGCCCACAGCAAGATCAAGGCGTTCCACTTAAAGGGAAAATGCTTACAGCAAAGTGGCAACTCCTTGGAGTCAGCATTGTTTACTTGCTGAATACTCAAACGTCTTTTTACTCAATCTAAAGGGGAGAGGAGTTGGCCTAACAGCTTGGCGATCGACCTCGAATCTGGGGAACCGGGTTCGAGTCTCGGCAATGACTCTGGACATCCTGTGATTCTGGGAAAATCACTTAATCTCCCAGTGCCTAACAAAAAATGAATGTGTCCTCATGTAACGCAACTGGTGCTATGTAAAGCGCTCTGATACCCGATATAAGGTTCACGATACAATTTCATGCCTATCTAATGTTAAAACTATACAGAGAAGGTCACCCTTGTGATGTCCCTTGCATTGCCATGCCCACTACCCCTCCTGTTTTCTTGACCTAGATGGTGTTGGGTAATTTTCAAGGCACACACAGTGGCCAGTAAACACACATCCATATTGGATAATATTTATTTTAGTGCTACACAACCCTCAGTGAAGGTTTATTAGCTATGTAACACTCTATATTAGTGCAGTTGCAGGCTGTCATCTTTCCTCCTCAGCGCTCTTCCCACTCGTTCCTGCCCCCACCACTCGCTTTGCATTCTTTACTCTCTCCTCATTGCTTACCGGTCCCCCAAACCCCCCTACCTTGCTGCAGTAAGTAGAAAGCTGAGCAGGGCTAGGAAGGCGGACAACAAGTGTGTGAGCTTGTTAGGTTGTTTAAATTATTTGCTTTGTCCATAGTAGTTAGTTACATATAATAAATAAGCACCATATATGGCTTTGTTGTATATAACATTGAAAATGCTTTAGGTCTAACATAATGATACTCTAAAACAACTAAAACAAGTCTCTTTGAAGTTGTATCAAGGGCAGTGAAGGGTGGTACTGCTAGAACAGTTAATGTTTCAGCACCCACGCTAATATGCTGCATAGCTAAATACATATAAGGTCCCAAAAGCGAGATGCTTGTTTTTGTTGGCATCAGCACATATGACCATCATGTGTGTGCCCTGAGAAGCCCTGATTAAAATATCATGACCTAGAGAGGGGTTCTGTTGTCATGACGGGACTCAAAAATGCCCTGTGATGTAAAAGAATGCTGTGGGCCCACCTGACAGGTGTTTAACTGCTGGGAAACATACACGCTTGAAGAGGGAACATCTCACTTGTTATGCGGCCAGACTGCTCCCTGAAGCTAAACTATTGTTGGCCAGCAGATGGAGTTCTCGTAATTTTAATGCTCACTTGTGAGGGGGAATTTCACATAGTTTCTATTTATGGTTACACTCGTTTTGATTTGTAGGGAAGTATTCAGAATATGGTGGAGAGCTCGAGCGAGCACCATAGATTGATGGCATAGCCTTGTCTTCCCTGTTCGTCTATGGATGGACGCCGGACTCCGGCGTCCATCCAACGGCAGGGCAGGTAACGGGCCAGAACGAAGGGGCTTTAATATATTCCCCCTCGAGACCGCGGGGATTTGCCGAAGAGGCACTTCATTTCCTTTTAAAGGGGTACTAACAGGGACACAAAAGAGATGTTCCTTTGAGCGCAAAGTACACACTTACACCTGAAAAGAGGTACCATAGGATTACAGGGTGTCTTTTCCCTACTCCTATTTTCATTCACCATTTCACACCACACGGTCCTGACGAAGCTCACAGGGATCCATTAGGGACCCATTCCCAGCGCGAAACATGCTGACCAACACACTCATTCACAATCACACACAGGCACTGAGAGCAGCAGAGTAATACCCTGACCTCTATGGTATTTGTTAATAGAGGTGCTCCATCTCCCCTGTTTAATTCTTTTAGTCTTACCTCCTGGACCTACGAATAAAAATTGACCCGAAGGGACCGGTGGGGTAATTTTAACGCACTTTCACCTATCCTTTTTAGGCCCACACACCCGCATGCACAACTGCGGCGTCTCCTAAAAGATCTCCGACAAAGAGCCCTCTCGCGGGGCCCGTGGGGGACAGCAGCGCCACCCCCACGAGGAGCAACGCCCGATGATGAAGCATGACACTCGCAAGAGTGTGTGAGGGCACTAATTTCTAAAGGAGAAATTCCCCCACCTTCATCAACTGGGAACCACATATAGCGACTACCTTATCTTTCATTCTCTACTTTTCTTTCATGCATAACCAAATTGGTTATGGGTCAGAAAAAATAGTGGCAGCCTTTACTATAGGTTTAGATTTCGCTTAGTGGGGAAAGTATAGGAAGTGATAACAGGCTTTCTGTATATTTGGCACAGTGGGATCCTTCTTTAACACCCTCTAAAATCCACTGTGCCTGATGGATGCTAAACCGGAAATGAAACATGTTGTTATTATCCCCCAAATAGCCCTTGTTTTACGACACTGTTATGAGTTGCCCGTTATATCCAACAGGGCTGATAACAAAAGTGACAGATGGGAATACAAGGTCCACGGCAATTCTGCAGACCCCTTGTTTTTCACCCTGAGACAGGAGCTGGTCAAACTCTGGGACAGGGCGGAGGGAATAAACTGCATATCTGGGTAGGAATTTCTGATTCTTGTGGTTAGTCCTCATTGCAGAAGGGACACCGAGGGTCCACACCATGTAATCCCCCGGCAACACTGCCCCCCAGAGCTACACTACAGGAGGTGCAGCTATCAAACAAAAATTAATGGTCCTGCTAATCTGTCCTCAATCAAAATCTGCTGCTGGAGGTTAACATTTCCGAGCTCAAAGGTACTCATTTTGTCAGCCTGCAGGACATCAAGGAACCAAGGAGATTAGGAGATCAAGGAATTGAACTAATAAAAATTAGAACTTGTAAACCTGCAGGTTGTAAAGATCTCTGCAGCAGGTGCATTGACCTGTTCGTTATCAGTGGACTAAGAAGGACATGCTTCAAAACCCCACTGACATTCTCTTAGTAGTGATGTACTAGAGCACAAAGGAAGCAAGGCCAGTGGAGCATTGTGAGCTCTGCCTTACGACTGACATGCCAGTACATGTGGCAAGTTGGGAACGGAGTGCATGGAGGTCTGTGGATGTACCTGTTCTTGTGAAGCGGTGTGTTGGCAGGTCATGGTGTACATACACTGAGAGCTCGCATACATTAATACTGGAGTAGTGGTGCATGGTGTACAGGTGGAAATGCATTTTCAGTACACATCTATAAGACCATTCACAAAGCACAATTCACAAAGCTAATTTCGCCCATAAACATGAGTTTACGTTATATTTACCTCAGTTACTCCTGCCAGGATTTCACAAGGGGATTTCGAGATTTTATGGATGCAGATATCATTGGCATGAGGGCAGAGGTCTCTATACCTGTGTATCCTGCTCAACGGGTGGGACTGAGGGCATCCTTGAGCATTCCCAGGCTTGACTAGCCTTGGAAGTTTGTGAACAACTACAAACATGTACGTTTGTGCATTCACAAGCTACTATCATTCTCTTTTCCAGACTGGAAAGGGCTGCATATTTACCTCAACCTAATGCTGGCATAAATAAATACCCTTCCCAGAGTAGAAAGGGAAATGAATCACCCCTGGATTTGGTATGAGTAGAGGGAAAGGGGTTTTTCCAAAAGAAAAAAAGTATTTTTCCTGTAGAGAAAAAAATGTACATTTACAGCGGCGAATCCATTTTTCTTGTCAGAATTCTTCAAAGAACTCCATGCAGAGGAAATGGATGTAAAAAAACAAGCATTGGCATAGCCAATAGGTCTCGCCTTTGGGACCTTATAAGTGTTTAGCCATGCAACAGTTGATGTTGTTGCACCAAGGATATTGTGCTGCATAACTAAATACGTATAAGGTCCCAAAGGCGAGACCTATTGGCTATGCCAATGCTTGTTTTGTACTTGCACTGCTGGCAACTTCTTCCTGCCTGTTTTCATGCTTGTTTGTTTTAAAAAAAAATGTTATGGGGAGCGGGACATAAATAACTGGGGAGTGGAGGTTGTAAAACAGTAATTTAATTAGAACACGAGCAGCGGACGGACACTAGGGGAGAATCAACAGATGCCAGATTCCAAGGGCAGACTGACGTGATGCTTAGGTGGTGCGCTGATGCAAAATGGTGGTGGTTAATGATGTTTGGTGCTCAGGTGGTAACACTATATGGGGAGGATTGGAGGTACGTTGTGGATTGTGGAGTTGAAATAGGTTGTTTTGTGTGTAATTATGCGGTGTATATTGGAGATGTGTGGAGTTGAATTGTGTGGCCTGTAACTGTGGTGTTGAGTGAAATTATGCTTAGTGGAATTGTGTCATGGTGTGGAGTGCATTTATGTTGATTGGTGGTATGTGGTATAGAGTGCATTTATGTGGAGTGTGTTTATGTTGCATTGAGTACAGTGCAATTATGTGGCGTATAATTATGTGGCACTGAGTGGTATTCAATGGAGTGTATTTATGTTGCATTGAGTAGAGTGTAATTATGCGGCTTGTAATTATGTGGTACTGAGTTGTATGTGGGGTGTATTTGTTACATTGAGTAGAGTGTAATTATGTGGTGTGTAACTATGTCACAGTGAGTGGTATTATGTGGAGAGCATTTATGTTGCATTGAGTACAGTGTAATTATGTGGTGTATATTTATGTGGCATTGACTGGTATTATTTGGAGTGTATGTTGCATTGAGTGCAGTGTAATTATATAGCATATAATTATGTGGCACTGAGTGGTATTGTGTGGAGTGTATGTTGCATTCAGTAGTGTAATTATGTGGTGTGTAATTATGTGGCACTGGGTGGTATTTGGAGTGTATGTTGCATTGAGTGCAGTGTAATTATGTAGCATATAATTATGTGGCACTGTGTGGTATGTGGAGTGTATTTATGTTGCATTGAGTAGAGTGTAAGTATGTGGCGTGTAATTATATTGCACTGAGTGGTATTATGTGGAGTGTATTTATGTTGGATTGAGTAGAGTGTAATTATGTGGCGTGTAATTATGTGGCACTGAGTGGTATTATTTGGAGTGTATGTTGCATTGAGTGCAGTGTAATTATGTAGCATATAATTATGTGGCACTGAGTGGTATTGTGTGGAGTGTATGTTGCATTTAGTAGAGTGTAATTATGGTGTAATTATGTGGTGTGTAATTATGTGGCACTGAGTGGTATTTGGAGTGTATGTTGCATTGAGTGCAGTGTAATTATGTAGCATATAATTATGTGGCACTGAGTGGTATTGTGTGGAGTGTATGTAGCATTCAGTAGAGTGTAATTATGTGGCATGTAATTATGTGGCACTGAGTGGTATTTGGAGTGTATGTTGCATTGAGTGCAGTGTAATTATGTAGCATATAATCATGTGGCACTATGTGGTATTATGTGGAGTGTATTTATGTTGCATTGAGTAGAGTGTAAGTATGTGGCATGTAATTATGTCACTGAGTGGTATTATGTGGAGTGTAATTATGTAGCATATAATTATGTGGTGCTTTGTTTTAAATGAAATGCCAGGATGTTTAGTGTCCATTTCCTAATGTTTGTTTTGTGTGTTTTCTGGGAGAGCTGTGTGCAGTATGAGGGACAGACCTGAAGTGCACTGGAAGAGCTGTGTGCAGCGTGAGGAACAAATGTGAGGTGCACAACGAGGTGTGTGCAGCGTAAGGACAGATTTGAGGTGCACTGGGAGAGCTGTGTGTGGCGGAAGGGACAGATCTGAGGTGCATTGGCAGAGCTGTGTGCAGCGTGAGGGATAGATCTAGGATGCAGTGGGACAGCGGTGTGCAGCGTGAGAGACAGATCTGAGATGCACTGGGAGAGGTGTGTGCAGTGTGGACAGACCTGAGGTGCATTGGGAGAGCTATGTGCAGCGTGAGGGACAGATCTGAGATGCAGTGGGAGAGCTGTGTGCGGCGTGATGGACAAATCTGAGGTGCATTGGGAGAGCTGTGTGCAGCATAAGGAACAGCTATGAGGTGTACTGGAAGAGATGCGTGAAGTGTAAGGGACAGACCTCAAGTGCACTGGGAGAGCTGTGTGCAGCATAAGGGACAGATCTGAGGTGCACTGAGAGAGCTGTGACAATCCTGTTTCAACGACAGTCCATAACTAGGACTAGCAGCAGCAATAAAGGCTGAAGAAATCTCATCAATTGCCTACCCTTATTAAAAAAAATACATATGACACAAAGTATCAAATGGAAATTGGGTCCTGTTAAAAACAGCTGCATGGTTATGTTTCAAACTGGAACATTTTAATCATTCGAGCTCACTGTTTGTCTCACAAGCTATGCTCTAGCCAGTACACTGCTTCTTGATTTTGCCGCTGCTGCTTACATTTGGCCAAGACAGCATCATACCAGTCCACACTGCCCACACAGCAGCAGACCAATGTGAGGGACGCGCTCGCTCTGTGGTGGGGGAGGGGCAGAGCGAGGCGCTTGGGAGAGCGTGACAGGAAAGGCAGATGGCCTGGAGCATGCGAGGAAAGCGCGTTACTGTGCGCGTTCTCGCATGCTCTAGGCCAGCCAAAAGTTGTGGTCGCATTTCTGAAGCCCACACTACAAAATGTCTCGCCCAGAACCAGCGCTTCAGGGCGAGACCTAAAAATCATGTGATTTCCAAAGAAATCCATATGGAAACCTGTGCACAACTTTCAAGGTGAATGCCAATAGCAGTCCGTGAATTGCAAAAAGTAGGACATCTAAACTCAGATATAAACGTAAATATCTAAGTATAGCTGTCCTCATTTTTCTGTGAATAGGTCCTTATACATCTAAGTACCAGGAGGATATATGTGCTTTATGATAGCCCTACGTGCAGTTAAGGATGCAGGTGAATGTTGAGAGCTCTGTTGGTGTCCTAGCATCATGACAGGGTGCATGGAGCAGGTCCAGATAGACTGCTGTGTATTCTGAGAGATCTACATATATTTTAGTACAAGTGAGTGATGGATAGTGTGGGTATGCACAGAGTTGCCATTTGAAGGTTCGACCTACATGCTGCACTTTGTACACCAGTGCAGCAAACAGCGCAATATGTGACTTAGTGGAAGCTCTTTTAAATGTCTCATTACGGAAAACAGCCATTACAACGAGTTTAGTACAACCCATGCCTTTACAACGCATGCATCAGAACGCAAGTAGCATTACATCGTAATGCCATTACAACGCATATGCCATTACAACGCATATGCCTTTAAAACGAATTTCATTGTAAAGGCATGAATGGTAAAGGCATATGCGTTTTACATGTAAGTATAAGGTAAGTATAGGGTTTATGGTGGGTTTTGGGGTGTAGGGGTAATTTTAGGGTTCTGGGTGGGTATGGGTTTTGGGGTGCTAAGGGTAATTTTAGGGTTCAGGGTGGGTATGGGTTTTGGGGTGCCAAGGGTAATTTTAGGGTTCAGGGTGGGTATGGGTTTTGGGGTGCCAATGGTAATTTTAGGGTTCAGGGTGGGTATGGGTTTTGGGGTGCCAAGGGTAATTTTAGGGTTCAGGGTGGGTATGAGTTTTGGGGTGCCAAGGGTAATTTTAGGGTTCAGGGTGGGTATGGGTTTTGGGGTGCCAAGGCTAATTTTAGGGTTCAGGGTGGGTATGGGTTTTGGGGTGCCAAGGCTAATTTTAGGGTTCAGGACGGGTATGGGTTTTGGGGTGCCAAGGCTAATTTTAGGGTTCAGGATGGGTATGGGTTTTGGGGTGCTGAGGGTAATTTTAGGGTTCAGGGTGGGTATGGGTTTTGGGGTGCTAAGGGTAATTTTAGGGTTCAGGATAGGTATGGGTTGTGGGGTGCCAGGGTTAATTTTGTTAGGGTTATGGGGGTATTGGATTTGGGGTGCGAAGGGTAATTTTAGGGCTCAAGGTGGGTATGGGTTTTGGGGTGCTGAGGGTAATTTTAGGGTTCAGGGTGGGTATGGGTTTTGGGGTGCTAAGAGTAATTTTAGGGTTCAGGGTAGGTATGGGTTTTGGGGTGCCAAGGTTAATTTTAGGGTTCAGGGGGTATGGGTTTTGGGGTGCCAAGGGTAATTTAGGGGTTCAGGGTGGGTATGGGTTTTGGGGTGGGAAGGGTAATTTTAAGTTTTAGGGGGTATGGGTATTGGGGTGGTAAGGGTAATTTTAGGAATTTAAGGGGGTATGGGTATTGGGGTAGTAAGGGTAATTTTAGGGTTTTAGGAGGGATTAAAAAAATTATATATATATATATGTAATGTAGTGCTTTGAAACGCCTAAGGCAAATAAATGCATCTGAATGAAAATGCCAGTTTCCTTTAAATTCATCTGCTCTTCGAGTTCGTCTTCAAACTGGGGAAGCTTTGTTTGATGATATATGTATATATATATAAATATTGTAGTAATGTGTATCTTGTAGAATCTTTATGATGTCATCTGTAGAAGGTTGATGTTGCTTAGTGATATGGAATGTATATTCACAGTTGGTCCTGGCTGCTGAGTCTGGTGGAGCCGTTCCCTACTGGCTCCACGACCGTGTAGTTATTAATAAATTATCCTGAATTTATGCCTGCTTCCGCCTGAATTACTACAAATATTTTGGCAACGATTTCTTAAACTACATGGTCACACCCTGCTACCCTGCGTGCTACAACTGCATCTTTACTGCCAAAACGAGAGGAAAGAAACAAGATCCAGCTGAGCGGAAGGAGAAGAAAGAACAAATCTCCATTCCTGAGTCACAGCTGTTTGAAGAAGTTCTGATCCGATTCTGCAAGTACTGTACCCTACACTTGACTGAAAACTCCGAATCGGTAGGGCGCTTGCGCTTTGTTTATTTACACTTGCCGTTTCCTTATTCTATGACATTTCCCCGCATTGCGCATTTGGCTCACCGCTGTCTGTGTCTCTACAAACATTAGGACCAGCTTTGTGAATTATCGTGTGAAAATACTTTGTGGGGCCCTTCGTGTTGAAATTCCTATACGGCATTTTTCAAAACCCAATTTCAGACATTAAGGGCAACTCACTCTTAATCCTGGCAACCGGGGAACGTGAACACGGGAATCTTCATCTCTCACCATTCTGCGGGAACACGGGAATCTTCAGCTCTCACCATTCTGCACCAAGTATCCTGCGTTCTTCTCCCAGGCCTTCCTCCTGCCGCGTTGTTGCGCTATGTTGCGTTCCACTGACGTCTATACACTACGCTGCAGTGGCCATCTTTGCAAGCTTTGTTTCCATAGCAATGTTATCGTTTGTGTATTACGCGGTGATACGCACACCCACTCATTTGCATCGGAGTGTGAAAATTGATAACAAAACAACATTTCCTTTTGTGTATTACGCGGTGATACACACACCCACTCGTCTCCTTCGTTGTCTTCTTCAAACACAGTACCAGTGTTCTCTTCCTGGTAACCACATCTTTGTTGTGTTATATGCGGTGACACACACACCTAATAATTATTTCGTTCTGTGTTTAAAGAAAGTTGGTGACATTTTCTTCAATCGCTTTGGAGTCTTTCTGTTGCTGTGTGTCACACGGTGATACACACACCTTCAGCATCTCTACGTTTTATCATAGTTTTCATCCCTATTTAGGATGTGTGTCACACGGTGATACATACACCGTTTTCATACGTCTAGTGCAGTTTCGTCAGTGACACACCCTTGTTTTTTTTTACATTTTTTTTTCTCTACCATTCCTGTACATTTCTATGCATTGTGTCATTTACTTCGTGTCATTTTTACAACTTTCTTGTTTTTTTTTTTCCCCCCAGTTTAACTAAAACATGTGCTCCATGCAAGCTGTCAACCCGCCTCCTTCATTTCTTGACACTCCAGGTGAACCTCCCGTCCGATGGGAAATCTGGTTCGAAACGTATTTAGGAGCTATAGGGGCAACAAGATATACTGCTGATAGAAAAAAATGTCTTCTTCTTCACTCACTTGGGTTTGAAGGGAGATCTATTTTCAAGCATTTACCCAATTTAACACCAGAAGAAAGTGATGGTATAGATGAGTTTCGCGAGACTGTTTTGAAGTTAAAAAAAAGATTTGATAAGCAGCCCAGTCTTATGGTTTTAAGACATAAATTCTTCAAGAGGAGACAACTGGATGACGAAGATGTCGATTCCTACATCTCTGCTTTGAGGAGACTGGCTGCGGTCTGCAAATTTGAAAATTTCACAGACCAGCTCATAAGGGACCAATTTGTTTGTCAATGCAGAGACAAAAGCATTAGACAAAAACTCTTAAGTCTAAGTGATCCCACGCTTGATGAGACAATCAAAATTGCTAAAAGTATTGAGATTTCTATGACATCTCTGAAAGAACTTGAGGACAAAAGTATTGACAAACCTAATGAAAGTGTTAATGTTATTAAGATTAGTAAGCCACATGTTAAGGTCAAGAAAGTTAGTACCAAAAGTTTTCCCAAGTCTGTCAGACCTGAGGGGATTAATCCCAATATTCGTCTTAGGTGTCGCAACCCCCCTCATACCAAGAATGGGAGATGTCCTGCCATCACTGTCACATGCAATTACTGCAAGAGGGTAGGGCAATTCGCCAAGGTTTGTCTAAAGAGGAAAAACACAAAGAAACCAGTTGTGTGCGTTGTTGATTCAGACTGCGAGAGTGATTCAGAAGTCATTTCTGTAATTTGTGAAGAGAGTGATTTTCCTCTGCATAATGCGGATGAGCATATCAGTTCTTCCTCTGAAGCCATTGAAGGTGATCCCTCAACATGTGTAGATCCTATTGTCGATATTGGTGATAAAGTTCTTCCTCTACTTGTAGACTCAGATGCTCGCATTACGATGATAACTAAGAAGTTATTTGAGGATACTTGGGGAGATTCCATAGAGTTGTCTCCTCCAGATCGATCTCCAGTGTCCTACGAAGGGCGCAAGATTGATCTTCTTGGATTTTTCGAAGATGAAATGTTTTTCAAAAGGAGGTGCATAAGAGGAAAAATCTATGTTGCAATCAAAGGTTTAAACATCCTTGGGTGGTTTCACCAGGGCTTATTTGGTATGATATTGAGACCCGGCACCCTTGAACAAGTGTTGGTGGTGGAATGCCATGACGACACTAAACAAAAGTGGAAAGCCAAATTCCCTTCTGTGTTCGGGGAACATCTAGGTAAAATAAGTGGGTTCAAACATAAAATTGTGGTCAAGCACGGCGCTGTACCGGTCAAACATAAACTCAGGGGAGTACCTTTTAGTGTTAGATCTGACTTGGAGCAAGAACTCAAAGAATTGTGTGCTAAAGGAGTCATCGAACCTAATTGAGTCCTCCTTGTGGCTTTCTCCCTTGGTGGTGGCCCGCAAGAAGAATGGTCAACTCAGGGTCTGTGTTAACTTTAGATCCCTTAACAAGGAGATATGGGTCGATTCACATCCCCTACCAAAAATATGTGATTTGTTTGCTGCCACCAAGGGAGCTAAGTGTTTTTCCAAACTTGATCTTGCCAGTGCATATCATCAGGTGGAGCTCCACCCTGAATCGAGACACCTCACTGCTTTCGTATCCCCCTTAGGTACTTTTCAGTATCGCCGCATGCCTTTTGGGCTAGCCTCTGCGGCCTCCGTTTTCCAGAGGGTCATGAGCAACATTCTTAGAGATTTGCGGGCACATGCATCAAGCTAGGCAATTACGATTCCTTAATAGCGATTATTAAGGAATCGCTATTAAGGAATCGCAATTGCCTATGCATGTAGGTTTTGCAAAAATATTTGGGATTGCTACACATTCCTTAATTGCGAATCACAAATTGCGATTCGCAATTAAGGAATGCCTTCCCATTCATTCTTATGAGCCCAGAGGCCCATAGGAATGAATGGGAAGCCATTCGCAATTTGCGAGAACCAAATAGGTACTCGCAAATTGCGAATGCAATTTGAAGGGTGCTAGGGGGCCTCAAAGGCCACCCTGCTGCACCCCCAAATTTGGCATGTATGCTCATGTGGCGCACACTTATGCCCTAAGGGCATATGTGTGCGCCATATGGCACTTTGAAAAATGCACTTTTGTGCATTTTTCAAAGTTTTTGCAAATTACCATCAACTTGCAGTTGATGGTAATTAGCGTTTCCTAAATGCGAAGTCGCATTTAGGAAAGGCTTTGATGCATCCCAAATAGGGAATCACAATTTGCGATTCCCTAAAAGCATTCGCAATTTAGGTAATCGCAAAATTTGCGATTACCTATATTGCGAATGGGTTTTGAGTTTGATGCACCGGAAATGGCATTTTACCGGCCGCAAATGGGCCGATTCTGCGAATCGGCCAGTTTGCGGCCGGTAAAATGCTTGATGCATGTGCCCACTGGACTCTGTCTTGGTTTTTCAGGATGACGTTCTGGTCTTTGGGAAGGACACCAAGACTCATGATATTGTTCTTCATAAGGTCTTATCTTTATTGAAGGAGCATGGTGTTGTTCTCAAATCTTAAAAATGTGAGTTTGCTTGTGATAAAGTAGAATACCTCGGACATGTTGTTTCTCAAGAAGGTGTGAGTCCTAAGCCAGGCTTATTAGAAGCCATCACCAATGCTCCTGCTCCATCAGACAAGTGTGGTGTTAAGTCCTTGTTAGGACTTTGTGAACATTATTCCAAGTTCATTCCCGACTTCGCCATCATTGTTCGCCCCATAAGTGCCCTCTTAAAAAAAGGTGTGCTGTTCGAATGGAGCAATGAGTGTGTGCTTGCTTTGGAACGTGTGAGATCCTTGTTGAGTAACTGTCAAACACTCAAACCTTTTGATCCAACTCACAAATGCTGTATTACCGTTGATGCCAGCCAAGTCGGTTTGGGGGCTATGTTAACTCAAATGGTTGATGGTGTTGAACAAACCATTGGCTTTGCCTCTAGAGTTTTGAGAGCAGCCGAACATCAATACTCAGTTATCGAAAAGGAGCTTTTGGCTTGTTGTTGGGCCATAGAGAAGTTTCGCTCCTATGTGTGTGGTAGGCGTTTTTTGCTCCTCACCGACCACAAACCTCTGGTGAACATTCTGGGTGACAATATGAGTAAGTGCTGCACGCCCAGGATTCTCAGAATGGTCACTAGATTGTTACAGTATCAGTTTGACGTCTAGCACATTTCTGGTGGAAACAATTTCAGGGCAGACTTCCTTTCTAGATTTCCAGTTAGTAACAATGAACAAGAGGATATTAAATTTAATGATCTTGTTGACGAAGATTGCGAAGATTGTTTTGTTGCCACTTTAGATATCCCTGAACTCAAAGTAGGTTCCGAAGAAGAATGGAGGTCCGCCTTCCATGCCAATTCCGTTCTCCAGGATGTTTGTGAATTGGTAATGAAAGGTTGGCCACGCGAAAAGGTTCTCTCTCCCTTGTTACAACCCTTTTGCAAGATTGAAAATGAGTTATAATTCGAGGATGGTTTATTGTTGAGAGGTGAGAAGCTTGTCCCTCCTTCTTCCCTCAGGTTGAACATTTTGAGAAGGGCTCATGAAGGACATCTAGGTGCCACGCTCACAAAGCGTCGCATTCGTGACACCTTTTGGTGGCCGTCTATGGATGCCGATGTAGAGAACATGGTCCGTGAGTGTTGCGTTTGCAATACATCAGATAAGTCTCTGAAAGTGTTTACCCCTCCTTTAATTTCCATTGATTGCCCTGATGGGCCATGGGTTAAGGTAGGGATTGACGTCCAGGGACCATATGATGTTTTAAGTGGACAGAATAAGTACATTTTAGTCATCATGGATTATGCATCCAAGTGGCCTGAGATAAAACTTGTCAAGGAAGCTAATTCCAAAGCTCTCATCGACTTCCTCACTGATGTATTTTTGAGGGAAGGTTTTCCAGAGGTCATCGTGTCTGACAATGGGAAGCAATTTGTCAGCAGCGAATTTCAGCTTTTCCTACAGTCTTCATGTATCAAACATGTTAAAAGCTCACTCTATCATCCCCAGACAAATGGTCTGGTAGAGAGAATGAATCGAGTTGTTGGGGATTGTGTCAAATGGGCTAGAGTGGGACATCATGATGTTGTACGTGCCCTCAATGACATGATTTGGTTCTATAGGACCACGCCGCATTCCTCCACTATGGTTGCACCTTTCGTACTAATGAGAGGAAGAAAAGCTAACACCTCCTTTAGACCTGGGTGGATGACAAAATGGTTGAGATCTGACACCAGTATTGATAAACTTATGCCTCTTGTCAAGGAAAATGTATTGCATACCCGGTCTAAATAAAAGGATTGGTTTGACTCTAAGAAGGGTGTCAAGTTGTCATATCTTAACATTGGCGATACTGTCAAAACTAAGTCTCCTATATATGCGAAGAAAGGGGAAAGCATATTTTGCAAGCCACTCCGTGTTATTAAAATTTTTGGGAATGCTGTTCAAGTTGAAGGGGGGCACTGGTGGAATCTGTCAAAAGTTTCTAAAGTTGTTCATGGTTCTAATCCCATTATCTCTCGCAACCTTGATGATGTGTCAAATGGATTTTTCAATTCCGATGCTTCAAGTTTAGATGTTCAACAAATTTCATTGCCTACTGGTTTTGTTAGGAGTACCAGATCCCGTACCATACCTGTTCGTTTCAGATAATTTCTTCTCTTACCTTACCTGTTCGTTTTTTTTTTTATTTCTTTTGGTTTTTTTTGTTTGGGAACAAGGGAAGGTGTGTAGTAATGTGTATCTTGTAGAATCTTTATGATGTCATCTGTAGAAGTTTGATGTTGCTTAGTGATATGGAATGTATATTCACAGTTGGTCCTGGCTGCTGAGCCTGGTGGAGCCGTTCCCTACTGGCTCCACGACCGTGTAGTTATTAATACATTATCCTGAATTTATGCCTGAATTTATGCCTGCTTCCGCCTGAATTACTACATATATATATATATATATATATATATATATATATATATCTATATATATATATATATATATATCAAACAGCTCCTCTCCCATAAAAAGAAGAAAGGGACGCAGCGGGGTACTTTAGGATGTTTATTGGTGAAGAATCGGCATGACCGGTTTCGGCGTTAAACCTTCTTCAAATGCCGCAGTTCGCCCCAGAAAGTCCCAATAAGTCATTATAAAGAGCTCCTCCTACACAGTGGTGAAGGGCCCAGCTGCGGCTCGTTAGCATGCAGGCACCGGAGCAGCCCCTGCCACGGACTGCTGATACCATAATGCTCCTTGATGAATCATGACGCGCTGCAGTGGAAAAGTCTGGCGAAATTTCAGGGAATAAGCGTCCTCGGGTCCCCTACTTCCAAGCCTGCTCCTCCAATGCTGCCAAGACTGGAGACGCGAAGACAATGCAAGCGCCTCTCCGGGAAGTTCCAGCCCACCGACTGGCAGCAGCTGATTGAACAACAAAGGTGAGTAGACGGGCTGTGAAAATCCGATACCTCGGGTTTTGAAGAAAGACAGTTCCCTGCCAGCCAGTGCAGTTCACAGCCACAAATAGGAAGGGTCCCTTGAAGCGTGCCACAGGCTGCACGCGGAAACATCAAACAGCTCCTCTCCCATAATATATATATAAGATAAACATTATATATACATGTTTATATACAATTACTTACCTTAACCACTTTTACCAAGAATAAGACCTTTAACACGCATGCCTTTGCGTTGTAATGGCATGTGTGGTAAAGGCATATGTGTGGTAAAAGTTTGCATTGTGAAGGTAACGCGTTGTAACAGCACTTGCGTTGTTACAACCGCGTTGTAATTGCATGCGTTGCAATGTATATATTCTCTCATTACTGGTATAGTGGTGAATGACAGTCAAGGATAGAGGTTCACTGTCACAGCTCTCTTGATATCAGTGCTGGGACCCAAGTGTATGCTCTGAGAGCCCTATGGAAGCCCTCTTATTGGGATAACAGTATATGATAGGCCGCAATAAAGGTACATTGTGAGATCTTTGTAGTTATTGCAATACTGCTACAGTTGTGCATGACAGTCCATACTGGAAAGTTCTGTGGTTCTTTGAGTCTTCGGATAGCGGTAAGTGGCAGGTGAGGCTATAGGTGCATTGTTAGATCATGTGAGAGGTCTTTAGACATCTCCATACTGCCACAGTGGTGCCTGGCAGTCCAAGATGGAGAGTTCTGTGGCTATATCAGACTTGAGATAGTGGCAAGTGGAAGGTGCAAATAGAAATGCATTGTGAGATCATGTGAGAGGTCTGTAGACAACTCCATTCTGCCACAGAGGTGCATGACAGTCCAGAATGGAGAGTACTGTGGCTATTTCAGACTTGAGATAGTGGTAAGTGTCAGGTGTGGACAGAGGTGCATTGTGAAATCATGTGAGAGGTCTTGGGACATATCAGTAAAGTCACAGTGGTGCATGACAGTCCAGGATGGAGAGTTCTGTGGCTATTTCAGACTTGAGACAGTGGTAATTGGCAGGTGCAGATAGGGATGAATTGTGAAATCCTGTGAGAGGTCAGTAGACATCTCCATACTGCCACAAATCAAATCATCAAATCAGATAGGATTTGTAAATGGATGCATAATAATTGCTTGAAACGTAATTCTAAGAAGACTGGGGTGATGCTTTTTAGTATCAATGCCTCCTTCTGGAATACCTCATGTTGGCCCTCCAATTTAGGTTCACTTCCATTGCCGGTCCAAAAAACAAGGAACTTAGGGGTCATCTTTGACACTAAGTTAGTGTTTGCAGACCATATAAATCAGGTAACATAATCCCGTTTCTTTACATTAAACGTTCTCAGGAAAATCCTCCCCTTTCTTCCTTTAGAGCTGCAGAACACAATACTTTCTGCTGTGGTAATCTCGCTGTAAGATTACTGCAACGCTGTAAATGTAGGCTTCCAGCAGTACCTACTAAGCAAATTACAAACTCTCCAAAATGCTGCAGCTCGAGTGTTGCTGAATCTTCCCAAATTCAGCTCTATCTTATAGAGCATCTCTTACCTGCACTGGTTACCAATCAGGGAGCGGATATAGTTTAAGGCCCTGTGCTGGGCCTATAAGGCGCTACACAAGGCTGGCCCTCTCTCCTTCCAAAACCTTTTCAAGTGGTATTTACCTACTCGCAATCTTCGATCTACCACTGCGAATAAGGTAGCTGTCCCTAGAATTAAGAAGGCTCACTGGAGAGGAAGAAGCTTCTATCATACCACATGTAAATGGTGGAATGCACTGCCTGACCATCTCAGGGTGCACCCCAATCTGTTAAGTTTCAGAAAACAACAAAAAACTATGGCTTTTACCCTTAGGCACTAACTAGGTCCCAGTTGCTCTTCTCTTCAGGATACAGTACAGACACTAGCGCCAGGAAGCCAAAATTGTTGGCATTCGTGTGCTATACAAAATAATAAACATAACATAACATAAAGCACGGCTAATCATCCATGAGGGTGCCCAGGTGCTAACAACCCTGCTGCTAGGGCGGGATCAGTTGAACAGCCATGTATTGAGTCCTTTCCTCAATTCCAACAGAGAGGATGAGGTCCAGAGGTGAAAGGGGAGGTCGTTTCAGGCTTTCGCAGCGAGGTAGAAGTAGCGTCCTCCACTGTTACTTTGGCGGATGCTGGATATGTGAGCGTACGAGAGGGAGGCAGAGCACAAGTGTGTAGAGGAGAGAGTTGGTGGAAGTTCAGGCGGTGGTTGATGTATGATGGTCCTTGTTTGTGTAGGGCTTTGTAGGTGTGGATCAGCATCTTGAATTAACATCTCTTCTGAAAGGGGAGCCTGTGGAGCTTCCTGAGGTGGGGGGTGATGTGGGTTCGCTTTGGGAGGATGAGGTCGAGGATGAGTCTGGCCGCTGAATTCTGTATGGTCTGTAGTCTCTTCATAGGTGATTCTTATGCAGAGTGCATTGCCGTAGTCCAGCCGGCTGGTGACTAGGGCTTGAGTGACGGTTCATCTGGTGTTGACGGGAGGCATTTAAAGATCTTACAGAGCATGCGAAGAGTGAGGAAGCAGGCAGAGGAGACTGAGTTGATCTGGCTTTTCATGGAGAGCTTGCTGTCTCGGATGATGCAGGCATGGTCTGTGGGAGTGGGTGTGGGTCCAAGTTTGGAAGGCCACCAGGCGTGGTTCCACGGGGAGGTGTTGTTCCCGAAGATCAGCCCTTTTGTTTTGTCTGTGTTGAGTTTTAGGCCACAGTGGGGCATGACAGTGCAGAATAGAGAATGCTGTGGATATTTCAGACTTGGGATAATGGTAAGTGGCAGGTGCAGATGGAGATGCATTGTAAGATAATGTGAGAGGTCTTTAGACCACTCCATACTGCCACAGTGGTGCACAACAGAACAGGATGGAGAGTCCTGTGGATATACTTGAAAGCAACAATCCCTAGGCAGTCAAAACGGTTTAAATGATTCAACAACTCATACGAAAAACACAATCATGATGAGAAGAACTCAGTGTGAACACAAGTGAATTGAATTAAAACATGTATAAAGTTTATTTAGCTTACGTTAAAAACATTTCAAATAAAGATTTAATAGACAAATTGAATCTACAAATTAGCATCATAATAGACAGACACAAATCATATAAATCACAAGAAAAACGAATTAATATCATACAAGGTCAATTCATTCATGTAAACATAAATAGAAAAGTGGTGGCAAAACGAAAGATCTTCTCAACGCGCGTTTCGGCACACAAGCGCCTTCATCAGGAGGGCCACGACCTTATCTATATATGGATAGGACTGCAGACACAAGTACATACAATGCAGATTGTACTAAAGGATCAATAGTGGTGGATTGTATTCATGGATATTAATATAGCACTTATCGGGCATAGGAAATTCAAAAACCAAGAGATAGTTGATGTCTCTACGTCAGTTGAAAGATCCGTGAATGGGATATGAGGCTGAATAGCCACCACGATAAAAAGAAGAAGCTCGCGACTAGGTCTACGTAGCTCTGCAAGAGAGACTGGAAAGTAAGATATTGTGGACGGACGCCTTTAAAAGATAATGGAATCCATACTTGTTACAGAGAGTAACAAACAAATGCCCGTAATGACTCGCGACTATGTCCGCGTCACTCTCAAAGCGGCGGGATCAGTGGTCTATGGACGCCATGCCAAAAGATCTTACAGAGCATGCGAAGAGTGAGGAAGCAGGCAGAGGAGACTGAGTTGATCTGGCTTTTCATGGAGAGCTTGCTGTCTCGGATGATGCAGGCATGGTCTGTGGGAGTGGGTGTGGGTCCAAGTTTGGAAGGCCACCAGGCGTGGTTCCACGGGGAGGTGTTGTTCCCGAAGATCAGCCCTTTTGTTTTGTCTGTGTTGAGTTTTAGGCCACAGTGGGGCATGACAGTGCAGAATAGAGAATGCTGTGGATATTTCAGACTTGGGATAATGGTAAGTGGCAGGTGCAGATGGAGATGCATTGTAAGATAATGTGAGAGGTCTTTCGACCACTCCATACTGCCACAGTGGTGCACAACAGAACAGGATGGAGAGTCCTGTGGATATTTCAGACTTCAGATAGTGGTAAGTGTGAGGTGTGGACAGAGACTCATTATGAGATCATGCGAGAGGTCTTTAGACATCTCCATGGACAGTCCAGGATGGAGAGTTCTGTGGATGCTTCTGTACTGGGATATTTGTATGTGGCAGGTGCAAATAGAGATGCATTGTGAGATCATGTGAGAAGTCTTTAGACATATCAGTAATGCTACAGTGGTGCATGACAGTCCAGAATGGAGAGTTCTGTGGATGCTTCAGTACTGGGATATTTGTACGTTGCAGGTGCAGATAGAGGTGCATTGTGAGATCATGTGAAATGTCTAGGGACATATCAGTAAAGTCACAGTGGTGCATGACAGTCCAGGATGTAGAGAGTTCTGTGGATATTTCGGACTTGAGAGTAACGTTGCACATTGGGACAAAGGTGCATTGTGAAATCTTTTTGCTATCCATATTGCAATGCGAATGCATACTGCAGTTCATAACTGTGTTTAAACATGAGGTCTCTATGAATGTCTTATTAGTGGGTTAACAGTGCATAATAAATCTGAAAGAGTTGCACTGGGAGAGCACTGCGGAACACTCACTGTGGGAATAACAGTGCATAACAGGTCAGGATAGAGGTGCATTGAGAGAGCTCTGTAGACTTCTTCAGGACAGTCGATTAGAGAGGGTTCTGTAGATGTTTCAGTCTTGGTAGAGTGGTGCATGGCTTGACTGCACGCACTGGGGACATGAGCGCACTTACACTACCAAAATAACATGAAAAACTGAAAATATGTCAAAGGAGACAGACACAGCTCTCCTGTCGACTCCTCTTTCAATAAGATATTGATGTTACCCATAAGCACCTGCCATAACCCAGGTTATACCATGAAACATGGTGTGTCGCTGTCACCACTACCACCACTCCACTACTGTACTACTACTACTGCTACAGCTGCTACCACCTCTACTACTACTAATAATAATATTAGTAATAATGATATTGATGATAATCATGTTTCCCCAGTAAGAGGTGGAGGGAACCCTGAGGAGACTGCTGCCCTGGGTGAAACAGCAGAGGTGGTGACACACAGGAGAAAGTGGTAGGGGCCAAGCACAGACGGGAGAGTAGGCACCAGCAGGAAAGGGTTTGGTGCAGTAAACACCTCGAACAGCCTGAACTTCGAACCCGTGTCTGCTCAGGACGTTCTGACTGCTTAGGACCGGGGGAGGAGGGTTATCAATTATGGGGTAACCATGTGTTCCTCAGAACCTGGGCAACATATATCAAATAGCAATGGTTCTGTCGGATTTACTCTGTATACGTGAAGAAAACAATTGAATATATTTACTTCATACAAACACACGAGAGAGATAAAAATGAATTAATATTGACTGGACCATTTCTTGTGTGATATCATACATCGGATCTGCAGGTCAGAGGAGCAGTGTCAGAGGGGTCCCTCCGGCGGGATCACACAGGCACTACCGCCCTGCACCCCTACAGACCACGGTGGAACATGCGGACCCCTGTACTGCTGCTTGCACTTTGCATTAGATTCTCGCCGGCGCTTGTACTGGTAACGGAGGAGCTGCCCGTCCCGATCTGAGGGGTGTGGGGACAGGGGCGTATCGTAAGGGGGGTGTTTGGGGTGTTAAAACCCCCCCAAAAAATTATTCTGTAGTAAATAGTTGGGTACAAGGGCTTTTGGTTGGTTATGATGAAGTTTCTGTTGGATTTTACCTGGGATTTTTACACGTTCACATTGACAAAACACATGCACACACACTCACTTTCGTCTCTCTTTTGAAGGCCTCAAAAATGTTGTGTTTTAAATGCCGCTAACAATCTGCCCTCCTCTCTCTTTCCACTGCCCCTAAAGCCCCCCCATGCCCTGCTTCTGATGTAATGTGTTTTAACAAGATATCCCAGCGTGACTGTTGGGAAATCTGAAGCCCTCCGCCCCCAATCTTATTGACCAAGCTACGCCCCTGTATGTGGAGCTAAAACAGGGGAGGTAAGGTGCCCGAGAGTTTGGCCAGGTGGCTTCGGGACGACCAAGCGGTCTCCTGGATAGAATTCCAAGCAAGAAGTGCCTTAGTCTGGCAAAGGCGCATCTAAATCTACCTGCTCAAGCAGGAGATTAACCACAAAGCAACTGAACGCCAACCACTCCTTGCCAACGAAAATATTGCTTCCAGTATATGGATGATGGAAGAAGGGGGCAATGGGCACTGAGTCTGTACAGCCTCTTGGAGAGCCAGGCTGCGCCTCTCCGTGGCAGTTATACGAGTTTGCAAGACTGCGCGTGGCATGGAAGTGACTTGGACACGGTAAGAAATGGCCTGGACACAGTGAGAAGTGACCGGGACACGGTGAGAAATGACCGGGACACGGTGAGAAGTGACCGGGACACGGTGGGAAGCAGGCCTGGTTCTAGCGGGTGGGCCGGGTGGGCCAGGCCCACCCAAACATGAGCCTGGCCCACCCAAACATGAGCCTTGGCCCTCGCAATGACGACATGAAGGCCAATAGAAAATGGCCACTTTAATTTAAAACATTACTCCGAATGTTGTTTTTCTTCCTGTTCTGGGAGTTGCATGATTGGGCCTGGGCTCTCTTTCACAGGCATCCCCAATCATGCATCTCCTTTTAGAAAAGTGGGCTGCATCCCCGCCCACTCATGCAGGTACAACAGGGGCATGGCGAAGGGGACAAATTCTTTCTTTGGCACCCAGTAACTTTTGCCTATGTTCTCCTGCTTATCAGATCAGGCTGTGACACAAAATTCGATTAACTGAGTAGGTAAGAGAATGTGTTACTATCTGTTCTTATATTTAAAACCTGCACAGGCCCAGCAAGGCACATACTTTGTGTATGCTTCATTTAAATCGTTTTTTGATCATTATCATGGCCATAGATTCAGACAACAATAAAAATGTCCAGATAACTGGTGATTAATGATCCTGCTGGAGAGCAATCCTTTGTCTGTTGGTAGTTTTGAAATGCAAATAAACTGTATTTGATGTGGATAGCTCAGTGTGTTACTGCCTTTGTTACAGAGATTCTGGTGTTACTTGCAGTTCAGAAGTCACAATCACAACATAGGACAGTGACCTATGAACTGTCATCAAAGAGCTGCATTCAAACATGAATGGTATAGTTAGAACTTCACTTTTTTTTGTGTTACGATATAGTTAGAACTTCCCCAGTCTTTCATTATTCTAATGTTACTAAAAAGAGTTTGGGCAGATATACATTTTTATTAGTAAAGCCAACCCCCAACTACTGGGGTATGCTTTAAATCCTGAGTTTGTGCTTCTCCAGACCAAACCCTCTTAAAATATACTGCCCACCACTATGGATGACATGTGATTCCTACACCTTGTAATCCTCATTGGCTTATGTGACATTCCCTATAGACTGATTTACATACTTGTATGATTCATTGTCTCTGTATAATGTGTGCATGATGTAAAGTACTGTGACACCCTACACTGATATGAGTAGCGCTATACAACAAATGAAATGCATATGAGAGAGGGCCTACGAAGAGATGAAGGGCACTGTTGGAGTGTGGTAGTAATGGTATCTGCAGAGAAAGAGGTCATTGGTGGGGCGCCAAAAAAGACTTTCGCACTAGCGCTAAAGCCGGTCCTGTCATGGCCTTTCTGTTTTTATTAGGTCGAGCCTGGGCAGCGCATGCGCTGCTGCGAGGCATGCAGTAGTGGAGTATGGCTTTGAAGCCCCTCCCACTCTCCGCCCATATTTGTCATTGGCATGTGTCATTGTCCTTCGTAAACGCTGGCTTGCGAGTCGATATTAGGCTTGTTAGTCCCTCCTTGGTACCGCCTTGTCTGCATTTGTAACCTCCCATGGCGACTGGCCCTTTTACTTGTGTTGTGACACAGTGTGTCACAACACTCTTTTTTTTTAATGGGTTTCTCCTTCTGCAGGCACAAGGTACTTTCCTTGCCATGCGAGCTTTCACTTTCAAGCAGCCCCGGACAATGAGGCCGCTGCTTTGAAGTAAAATAGGTCTCGCATTTACAAGAGTTTGAGCTATTGCCATTGTAAATGACAATAGCTTAAACTCTCGTAAATGCAAGACCTATTGCATTGCAAATGCTTGTTTAATTAGCAGTCTGGTCATTAGGGCAACTGTGGAACATATTTTAAAGTGCGTGCTAATTGTATTTACTGTTATATTCAATGTTTTAAGTTTGAAGGTGATTTTATGAATGTTTTTTACAGGAATAATGAAAGTGGAGCTGGATGGTGGCTGATATGGGGCTGAGGCCCAAGGACAGCTGTGAGATAAGGTGCACAGGAGAGGGATGTTAGAAAAGTGGATAATCGGGCCTGGAAGTATTTGTGTTGAAGCCTGGTCTGCTGGAATTTGAGAGTTTGCACTTAGGCCGAGACATTGATCTTACTTTCAAATAACTCTCCACATGCTCTGTATACACACAGAATCATTCTGTTGTATCATGTTTACTGTTTGCAAGTAGATATGATATAATCTAGGGTTTGTAGGCTACCACAAGAAGCGACAAATTGGCCCCGTAGTGGCCTACCCAAATGCACTCTTGGCCCACCCAAATAAGAATTCCTGGAGCCGGGCCTGGTGGGAAGTGACCTGGACATGGTGGGAAGTGACCTGGACACGGTGAGAAGTGACCTGGACACGGTGAGAAGTGAACTGGACACGGTGAGAAGTGACCGGGACATGGTGAGAAGTGACCGGGACACGGTGAGAAGTGACCAGGACATGGTGAGAAATGACCAGGACATGGTGAGAAGTGACCTGCACACGGTGAGAAGTGACCTGGACACGGTGAGAAGTGACCGGGACACGGTGAGAAGTGACCGGGACACGGTGAGAAGTGACCGGGACACGGTGGGAAGTGACCTGGACACAGTGAGAAGTGACGGGGACAAGGTGAGAAGTGACCGGGACACGGTGGGAAGTGACCTGGACACGGTGCGAAGTGACCTGGACACGGTGAGAAGTGACCTGGACACGGTGAGAAGTGACGGGGACAAGGTGAGAAGTGACCAGGACACGGTGGGAAGTGACCTGGACACGGTGAGAAGTGACCGGGACACGGCGGGAAGTGACCTGGACACGTGGGAAGTGACCTGGACACAGTGGGAAGTGACCTGGACACAGTGAGAAGTGACCGGGACACAGTGAGAAGTGACCGGGACACGGTGAGAAGTGACCGGGACACGGTGAGAAGTGACCGGGACACGGTGAGAAGTGACCGGGACACGGTGGGAAATGACCTGGACACGGTGGTAAGTGACCTGGACATGGTGCGAAGTGACCGGGACACGGTGAGAAGTGACCGGGACATGGTGAGAAGTGACCGGGACACGGTGAGAAGTGACCAGGACATGGTGAGAAATGACCAGGACACGGTGAGAAGTGACCTGCACACGGTGAGAAGTGACCTGGACACGGTGAGAAGTGACCGGGACACGGTGAGAAGTGACCGGGACACGGTGGGAAGTGACCTGGACACAGTGAGAAGTGACGGGGACAAGGTGAGAAGTGACCGGGACACGGTGGGAAGTGACCTGGACACGGTGCGAAGTGACCTGGACACGGTGAGAAGTGACCTGGACACGGTGAGAAGTGACGGGGACAAGGTGAGAAGTGACCAGGACACGGTGGGAAGTGACCTGGACACGGTGAGAAGTGACCGGGACACGGCGGGAAGTGACCTGGACACGTGGGAAGTGACCTGGACACAGTGGGAAGTGACCTGGACACAGTGAGAAGTGACCGGGACACGGTGAGAAGTGACCGGGACACGGTGAGAAGTGACCGGGACACGGTGAGAAGTGACCGGGACATGGTGAGAAGTGACCGGGACATGGTGAGAAGTGACCTGGACGCTTCAGCAGGGACTACCCGGGGCCATTTTACCCCTTTGGATTTCGAACAGTTTGGAGATGTTTCAGTGCTGGAGCGCTCACTGAAGAGTCAGTACTTACACAAGCGTCCCAAACATGACACTAATTAGTATCTCTGTTTTGGTTAATCACCAGCGAGCGCTGCAGCCTATCACAAAAGCCAGTGCAAAGCATTGTGTACAGAGCGCACACAGCTTGCGAAAAAAACTGGGCGATGGTAAACAATGGAAAAGGCATGCACAACCACGGCAGCATATGGGAAGGAAAGGGACATGTGGGTGGTTGGAGAACTCACTTTTGTTCACTATGCGGGTGATTCCGGCATCGCCTTCTGATTTTAAAATGCTCTGTCACTTGATTTGATTTTAGTGATGTGCTCACTGGGTCTGGAAGTAGCTCAAAACTCTTAAGCAGAAGAGCTAAGTCTGCTCAGATCCACTGAAAAATCGGCCAGCTGGTAACAAACGTGTTTCGTTGCAGCTTGGCAGTTGGTAGGTATTGGTCCTTCACTCAGTAACAGTTTTATTAAAGTAGATTTTTAGCTTTCATATCTATCCTCATGTGTCTTATGTGGGCAGGGGTTTATTAATGCATTGTGTTTGTTTGTAGTTCCTATAACGTAAAATATTAAAAAAATGTATTGTCCAATTTAAGAAAACGAATATTTTTAAAACGAGGTGTTAGGGAGTGCATTTTTACCATATTTATGTCTGGAAATACAACATGATTTGATAATAACAACAATAACAAATAATATTAAATACATAAGGAAAATTATAACATGAATAGCATTAAATAGCAGGACGTGTTGACCTTGTTAAAATAATAATGATAAAAAGTAACAAAATATGGTGTACAACGATTACAGGAAAAAGTTTAGTCCTCAGAGCGTCTTGAGGAGCCTATAGAAACGGTTGAGCAGGGAAAATAGTCAGCCTGGACGGACCCTCTCTCGCCCCACGCACTCCCCTCTCCCGCTTCCCTCGAAGTCACTTGTGCTCAAACCTCTAGATTATTTTTGGGAAGACAAAAAATTTCTAAATTACGCTACCTATCGAGATTCCACCTTTTTGCGGTTCGGTACTGTCATCCTAAACCCCATTCCCAGGTTCTTGTGCCTTACGGTATTATTACTTGGTTTCTTGGCGCCTGTTGGACGACTGGAGGAAAAACTAAGGAAGCTTGGCACTCTGATTGGCAGAATGCATAGCTGCCAAGGTTTCAGATTGCCATGTGTGACATTTTTATAATTTCAGTGAAATTATGAGTGACATTTCAACGACTATGAGTGACACTTTCTCGCGAGCAAAAATCAAGCAATGATTCATGTGGTTATGCTCTGGTTACCGCAGCCCCCCTCCTGCACCTGGATCCCGGCGCACCCGGCACACTCACCTCTCTGCTTGTACTCCTCGGGTTCCATTCTGTAGCAGTTTTATTATTCTCCCGCCTGCACAAGCCGAGTCCAGAGCCTCCAGATTCGTCCAGTGGCTGTCATTGGTTCTTCACATGCCCCGATGCCCTTTTATACCCTTTACAATGCTGCGTAACTGCATCTTTTTCCTACGTAAGCAGCCGAGTTCAATCCATTTTCGAATCCCTCCCACGTCCATGCCTGACTCGGAGAGTGTTTGCCTTTCTTGATGTGTTTGATGTCCTCGCTTGATTCCCCCATAGCCCCTTTCTACTCCCGCCCTCGTGCGCCTTGCACTTGTGAGTGCGTTTGTTTGGTGCCCCGCCTTGGGTCCCTGCATCAGAGCGCGCGGTGGTCACCGGACATCATTCTGCGATTTTCACGTGTAAAAGCAACGCAGTCAGTGCGCAACGACCCCAGTGAACCTACAACCAGAGTAAACTAAATAGACACACGAGTGCAAACAAAACCAACGTAAAAGGGCTTCTAAATAATGCTCGCAAAGATCTTTTTGCTATAGAAAAAGTACCATTCTTAAATGGAGTTGTGTACAAGCCAGGAAATTCATATGAAGAGCTTGAGCAGAGCCGAGTCAGGAATCTTGTACGAGCCGAGCCATCAAAAGATTCGACATGTAAATGTTGCAGCAAACATTAAGTAAAACATGCTAAAGGCTCCTTAGAATAAAACTAGTTTATCTCTTGAACACCTGCGACACTATAGTGCATTAGACTGTATCACTGCATAAAAATCTGAAGTAATAGTTTTTAAACCTAAAATGAGGTATAAGGTATACATTTTATTTGCATAGTTAATTAAAACCGTTGCAAAAAGAGAACATATTCAAAAAGTGAAGTAAATACATATACTACACATTATTTCCTGGATAAAAAATTTCTAAAAAAATTGTTCCTGGTTAAACAGCTTTACAATTAAAAAGTTTGTTTTCCGTCCGCGTACTGCAGGCAGCATTCCAGGCCGTCAGCAGATTTCTCTCCCCCTGTTTGAAGACCTTCTGACCTTGGCAGTTGACCCCTGATTTGAAGTACCATCGGCTCCATGCGACGTGTTCTTAACTGCTATGGAGTCCGACCACCTCGTGCATCCGAAATGAAGTTCTTTTAAATGGGGAGAATCTCTTCGCTGTGCCTTAGGGAATCGCTCATATATTTGCCACCTGCTTTCCTTAGATCAGCGTTCATATATTTGCCATCTGGTTTCCTTAGGTCAACGTTTCCGGCATTTTACTTTCGCACAGTCTCAGGTACTTCACTAAGCAGCAGTTGAGTTGTGGATCATCGGGTGCGAGGCATGCCAGCAGAACTTGCCTCCTGGTACGGATCCCCCGCTGGTTAAAATGTCGCTTCAACAGTTGTTTCCGTTCCTTGAGGAGTTTTTTATAGGAACACAGCAGATGCAGCAGATTTTCAGGAGCTGATCCACATAACCAGCACAAAGGACCCGCTTTCTCTCTTAGCCAGGGTGGGAGGTGTTGTGTACAGGGTAGCAGCCCCAGTCTGTACTTCATGAAAGCAATTTTTGTTTTTTTGCTGTAGCCCAGATTGAAGTAGGCTTGACTGGTCAGCTTTGTATATGACTTCAGAGTCATCCAGCCGTGGGCCCTTTTTGCCAATGCAGCTTTGTCCTCCAGCAAGGAAAGATGTTTCACTGTCTTCCACACTAATTTTTTGAAAGTGGTGGTAGTTGTTGATGTTTCCCATAGCTGGCATAGCCCCATCGTTTTTAAGCTGCTATAGAGATATTCTGCGGCAGGTGATTTGGCGTGTTGTTGTAACTCCTTCCATAGTTGTTCGTTGAGTGTACCATGCGGAGTTTTTCGCATTTTCTCTCCCACGCAATGATTAAGGCCCCTTGTCTGGCAACTGTTTGTTTTTGAATGCCAAATTCAAGCCTGATTTGCGCAGGTGAGGTGTATTTGGGCAGCCCAAAAATGACCCTGTATACTGTTGTTACTGTGGCATCAAGTGTTTTGGCGTCTCTGCCTTTCTGGACCTCGCTGCCATAGGTGATTGTTGGCAGTAGTTTAGCCCGGGCAACCTCAATCAAAGGAAAGATCGAGGGTCCTGTCAGTTTTGAGTTTAATGTTTTTAGCGTGGTAGCCAGTATTAGGCCTTTGCGCCTGATGCTATTCTTCTGTGCCAAAAAGCGTCCCCTGCGTTCAGCTTCACTCCCAGGTATTTGTATTCTGCTGTGTCCTCGATTTTTGTTTCTCCCCAGAACCAGGCTCCGGTTTGTCTCCTTTTTTTCCTGATGATCATAGTTCTCGTTTTATCCAGATTGATCGTTAAGTCATTTGCTTTGGAAAAGTCCCATGTTACGTTTAAAAGATGTTGTAGCCCTACTTTTGTTTTACTGATCAGGACTATGTCGTCTGCATACAGGAGGCAAGGTATCAGAATGTCTCCTAGTTTTGGGGCATGTGAATTACAGCTGATCAAGAGTGGTACTAAGTCGGCTATGTAAAGGTTAAACAGAGTTGGTGCCAAGACGCAGCCCTGTTTCAAACCTTTATCAGTGGGTATACGTCTTGACAGGGAAGATCCATTGCCCAACTTCACCTGCAGCCATGTGTCTGTATGTAAGTTTGTCAGCAGGTTTAGTAAGGGCTGTGGCAGCCCCCATTTTTGCAGTTTGGACCATAATTTGGAGCGGTTAACTTGGTCAAAGGCGGCCTTATAGTCAATGAAGCATAGGTATAGGGGTGACCGCGAAGCCTCAGCCTTATCCATAAGCATTGCCATACTTAGGATGTTGGTTAATGTTCCGACTGATTTTACGAACCCAGTCTGCTGTAGGGGTATTGCAGATTTTTCTGTGGCCCATGCCTGGAGGTCTTCTAGTAATGTGCCAGCGAAATATTTTGATTCATTGTCTAGTAAAGCTACTAGGCGATAATTTTGTGGTACTGACTTTCCACCGGATTTATGGATTGGAGAAATGATCGATCCTTTCCAGGAGCTAGGTAGAATGTTTAGCATCCTTATTTCTCTGAACAGTGGTTCCAAAGCTTCAGCCCAGAATATTGCATCCTGTTTGTATAATGCTGGTGGAATTCCATTTGGACCAGGAGCACCTTCCCTTCTCCCCTTGCCTATCTGCCTTTTAATAGCTGATACCTGAGAGCTCTGGAGAATCTCCGTTGGTGTGCCGCCTCTTGTTTTCTCAGAGTTGTTGGAGTTTTTTCCAGCACCGTCCTTGATTGTCAATTGGCGATCTGGTTCTTTTTGAGCATTTAGGTCCTGTTCCCTAAGTTCCGTGTTTGTTTGGAAGTGGGATTTTAAGTATTTTACCCAATCTTCCTCTGCGATATTCGAGAAGACGCCGTCGTGATTGTAATGAATGAGTTCTTTTATGGTGTTCCAGAATCTGGCACTGTTGTTGTGTTTGACATCAGCGAACAATCTAACCCAGAATTCCTCCTCCATGTCTCTATTGGCATTTCTTTTTAGTTTTTTCAAGTCTGCCCTTTGACTCCGTAGTAGTTCCAATTGGGTTTTGTCGTTGGGCGTGTGCCGGAGATGTCTTAATGATTGGTAGATGTGTTTTTTGGCGAGCTTGATTTCTTGCTTTGCAGTGTGTAATAAGGGTTTTGTGCCACTGAATCTTTGCTGGTTTGGAGGTTTAATTTTTGATGCATAAACTTCCATCGTTATTAGAAAATGTAGCCATTTCTCGACTTCCCCTTCTCCTGCTCTGGCAATAAAGTGCTGCTTTGCAATATCCAGCATCTTGCTGTCAGTGGCAATCTTGAATTTTATTCTTTTTAAATTGATGGTAACATCTAATCCATATGAAGCCCGGCAGCGTTCAAATGCTGGAATTATGGTTCTTAACTTTATTTCCTGCGGCCGGTGATCACTGTCGCCTTTGTTGCCCAAGCAAAATGATGCGATTCGATGAAATAGACATACAGAGACGAAGGTGTAGTCCAAAATTGTGCTTGTTCTGAGTGAACTGTGCGTAGTTACTGGGGGATTGTCTTCTACTGATCTGCCGTTTAAAGCCCTTAAGCTAAGGTGTTCCAGCTCCTCTAAGATTGATTGACCTGATTTAGTGTATTTGCCCGATTTTGGTTCCCCTTGCAGTGGAATATTCCAAGTTATATTTTGCTGGAGTATCTCTTCATCCGAGGAGGAGCCCATTAAATTGTAATTGAAGTCCCCAGTGAGGATGAGATCAGTGGTAGGGCCTTCTCTTGTGCATGATTCCACAAAATTGCACATTTCCTTAGCTGATTTAATTTTACGTTTAGGTTGAATGTATACATTTATTATCGTAATGCTGCTGTTCCTTGTATTTGTTGTTGGTGAGAAGGATACTGTTACTGCTAATAATGATTGTGATTTGGAATCGAATGAGCGGGCTGTGCAAATAATTGTGTTTGAAACGTAAGTGACCAAACCTCCTTGCATGCGGCCAAATCTTGCCGTCTTAGTTGCTCCTTGGAAAAAGCGTGAGAATCCTTGGAGATGTGGTGGATCAGATGCCCAAGTTTCTTGCAGAGCTACTATGTCGAAGGCCCTAATGTAGGTGACAAAATCCAGGTCCGCTATTTTATTGGTGAGCCCATTTACGTTCCAGGAGCATAGTCGTACTGCCCCATTTACATTGCCCATGTATGGGGAGCAAGGATCTTGTCAATCCGTTTTGTTGTTTATGGTTCTCGAGATCCAGCAAGTGTCGTATTCCCATTCCTGCTGTATAAGGGGGTTATGACAGGTTCTAAGACCCTCCAGCTGTTGTCCAATATCCGTGTTGGATTGCCCTATTGCTCCTTTCAGAACTGATGTAACTCGTCTGTTTCTTTTCCCCTCTGATCCCCTCATGAGTTGCGGGTTTAGCGGGGCAGGATAACCCGGTTTGATATTCGGGGCGATGGTTATCCCCCAAGACTTTAGAATCTCGCTTTCTATAAGAATTTTATGTGCAGTTATTGAGGAGTTCCATGTTGCTCTTGTTTTTTCTCCTGCCATATGATCCATGTGTTTGATGAACTCTATTGACTCTAGGTCTGTTGTCCTTATCTCCGTCAGTGAAGGAATGTGGGAAAGCAGCCGCAGAATGTTGCCTCGATTTAAGACATCGTGCCTTCCTTTGGAGATGTATTCTGGAATGAACCATATGGCATTCAAGTCTTTCCCTTCCACCTCTTTGGAGACGTTGTTGTTGCCTCTTTTGAGGGGTAGCCCGTCCTCAGTTTCAGAGCTACCCTTTCCCACTTGCTCCGTAGGTCCTGCTTGCGTATGTTGGACCCTATCTGTCCCATTTTCCTTGTTTCCTTGCAGTTTTGTTCATGGGCGGGTACGGTTGGGCTCCTGAAGTAACCCAATGTTGGTGTCAAGTATTTGGAGGTTGGCTGAGCTGTTGTTCAGAAGCTGCCTGTCCAGTGCCTTTACATCTTCCCTATTATTGAGGTGACTGTGGATGGGGTTGATCGAGTTCCCCAGAGTAGTGTTCCTCACTTCATACATGGGTACAAGTGGAGGCCCCAGATTTCCATGGGGCCTAAGGTCCTGCTTTATCTCAGTTAATTGGGTGCTCGTTGTTGTTTTTTCTTCATTTCTATTTTTGGGTCGGTTTTCGGAAATAATTCCAGTAGACTTTCCCTTTAAATGTGACTGGGGAGATGCATCACCCTCTGCCTCACAGCCACGCTCAGATCCAGTGCTTTCTTGCTTCCCAGTTGGAGAATTTTGGATCGTGCTAGACATAATGGCAATGCACTTTGTGTTCATTGCCTCTAATAGTGAGTTATTTTGACCTGATGTCTCTTTTGGCACTGCCATTGGCCCGAAAAGTCGTTTAAATCCATCCATATTGAGGGTTTGTTTCTGATTCCTGCCCTTTCGTTTTTGTGCCCGTCTTTGTTTTGCGTTCAATTTCATTTCCCCCTTATCTGCCTCAGCAGGTTCCCACGTGTGAGTTTGGCTAAGTGTCACGGTTGATGGTTGCATGCTGTTCTCATTTTTGGCTTTGATT
Organism: Calotriton arnoldi; assembly: GCA_963921515.1. NCBI lineage: Eukaryota > Metazoa > Chordata > Amphibia > Caudata > Salamandridae > Calotriton > Calotriton arnoldi. Next base: position 6,287,277 of record CAWUFW010000043.1, on the reverse strand, counting down.
TGTGAATTCTGGTTCATTGGTGCGGCCATTGGTGCGGGCACACCCCGATGGGTCACTGTATCGTCACCAGTCCCCTTCGGCGTGTGCCCTCCTCTAGTCTGTGTTTGGACTTGATTAGATGCTTTCTTCAGTTGTGTGCAGAGGTTGGTCAGCATTGAAGGCAGGGTTGCTAATTTGTCCACAATTGGGCAGCATCCGCAGGCGTGATGCTCAGCTGACGGGTGCTCCTGAAGGTTTTGTAGTGTAGTGTTTAGCGTTCCCAATTTGCCATCGATGGCTACCACAAAAACTGCCAAGGTGTTCAGAAGGGTTAGTTGCATGTCCATTTTGTCGGTTTGATATTGCAAAGCCTCTACTAAAAGCTGCACGGTTTTAAGCAGGCTTGCCCAGGCATTTCCACGGTCTAATTTTTGCTCGTTGTCTTTGAGATTACCCAGGTCATTACTGTCGGCTGTTTTTTCTGTGTCAGTTTGATGGGTTCCAATTTTATGTATTTTACATTTAGACGAGCATTTAAGATGTTCGTGAGGCCTTTCAGCTGCCTGGGGGACCTCGATTCTTAAGTTTTCTGGGGATTTACACCTGCATGACTCCTCCTGGTAGGTTGCCAAGAGTGCCTCCCACTCTTCCTTTTCTAAAGATGAGTACTGCTCTGACTCTTCCCGATCTTCCATCATGCAGGTTTGGGTCGTCAGTCGATTCATTTGACAAGGGACAGTCCGGAGTTCATATTCTGAGCTCAGATTTTCCTTGGTGTTTTCCGGTGCACCCCCTGTGGTCTTCGGTTCCTCCGAGCCGGCTGTTGTCGCCAGTGTGTTGCCTGTAGGGTTTCCAAACTCTTGTATGTCTAATGGGTCAGTTGAAACGCAATTGCCCCCGTCATATTTGTATTGGTCCACAAGTTTAGGCTTTAAGGCCTTGATGGCCGTCGGGGCTATCTTGCGCTGATCCCTTGGTGTTCCTGTGAAGGTTTCCCATATTTCCTCTAGTTCTTGCTTTAATTCCCAATCTTGGGATATCTCTTGAGTGGCCCCAAAGTGCCGTTACTTGGGCTTTTTCTCTGCGGTCTCCGGTGACTGTAGGACTCGGTTAACAGGGGCACATTGGCCATGTGGAGCTGGTTTGTGGCTGTCAAATCCAGCCTTTTCATCCATGCCTCCTTCGCCTTCACCTTCTATCGCTTCAGTCGCCACAGTCATCACCGTCTTGCCACTATCCTCTTGGCGTATAGGCGGGAGTGGAGTTGGAAGACCTGTGGCCGTGGTAGGGCACGAGAGCAGGGTGTCCCCTGCATGCTTTAGAAAACAGAATTTTGTATCAATTTTGGGCTGGAATAGGCGATGTTTGACCGTTAACCCCCCCTGCACTGTGTTTCTTGGTTCAGATGATAATGCAACTATAGTGTCCACTTCCTGTGCTGCAGGTCTAGTTTTTGCCTGAGGCTTGCCCTCAAGCTCAGCGGGTGTTTTTGGCTTCCTTTTTCGCTTACTCACACTGCTTACGCTGTTTGTGCCTCTGGCAGTTTTGGTTGCCCCGCGTATCCTCCCTGACCTCATGGTTTATAGGATTGGTAGATCCTGAGTTGTCCTTGGAGGCCTTTATTTAAGGGCACTTGGGAAAATTCCAGCGGGTACGAAGGGGATTGAACTAGAATGAATTGCCAATCTGTGTGGCGAAAATGAAGTGAAGTGAAGTGAAGGTATTATTTGGCCCCCGCAGTGAGCCCGATAGACTGATGGACCGATTGTCCAAATCGATTATCAGGGGCGATTTTCAGGCTCAAAACGGTTTGCCCTGGTTGATGGTTAATTGATTAGGCAGGCAGACAGCCGAGCAAATTTAGGCAAACAACGCTCTGTGCACACAGCTCCGGCTCTCGCAAAACCAGGAGCGGATCCTCAACGATGGTGGACTGTGCGGGCGCCCAAGCCCAAGCAGGAGTGACTATAGCCCACGCTGTTTGCCTTCCTGGTGTTGCTTTAATTGAGTTTGTACGGCGCTTTACGGCTCTGCGGGAGCACGTAGTTAGGTGTTAGGTATTGACTGGTATTAGGTGTTAACTGCCAGACAGCCCGCAGACCCCGCAAGACCCCCGCAGACCCCGCAACCCCCGCAAACCTGTGAGCCCGGTAGGCACAAGAGCTGTGGCTTGAGGCTTAAGGCTTAAGCGGGAGCAGGAGCGGGAACAGGAGCAGGAACTGCAGGGGCTCTACCACACCTCCTCTGTTCTGGTCTCTGCCTCCTCTTTACGCCGGCACTCAGGTGGGTCTGGTAGGGCCGCTCCCCCGGAATCGTCCGGGCTTGCACCAGCTGTGCTCGCCGCCCTCCAAACCCCACGGGCTGCCAAACCAGCCCCGTCACAACTCGCAGGCTGGCTGGCTGGCAATTCCAAAGTCCAGTTTTTCTTTTGCGGGGGAAATCGGGGGAGAAAATCCACCGCAACCCCCAGCGGCGGCAGAGCGTAACGGCGGGTCAATGGAGTGGAGCGGAGAACCGCGGCAGCCTCTCCTCGCGGTGTGCGTCCTCACTCTGCTGCTGTGCTGTGCAACTGCCAAAACACGGACCGACCAAACGCTCCAGTGGGGTTAGCTCCAACCTTGTGAATTCCTAAAATGGTTTGAGTTGATGCTAAATTAAGATGAGGCACAGAGAAATAACGTGATTTGTGTAGGATCACACACTTTAGTCAAATGAAAAGCTGGGTTTTAAATCCATATTTGTTGGTTACACTTTGTACTACTATATAGAAACTGGGTGAATATCTCTTCTCTGTCATTTTATCACCAAAGTTCAATTATTTCTTGACCTAAATTAGTACTATACAGGGCAGATGCACTAAGAGTCAGATAAAAAATAAGTTGTCGTAAATTGTGTACCGACTTTCTGAGACTTCTCTGATTTTGCAATACTACCTATGTACTAATAGGTCACGTTATATAATCGCCAGTCGTAGGGCTTTGCAGCAGCACCTGCCTAATCAATATTAATTAAGCAGATCGCTATTTGTGACCTCCTGTGATTGGCTACAAACACAGCGATGGTGGCCTGCAAGAAACAGCAGACCACCAACCCTGCATTTGCATCCCCAAACTTAGGACTTTTTTTTTTTAAGATGCCCATTTCTTTAATGAACCTAGTACTGCCTTAAAAAAAAGTTTCCCATTTGGAAAAAAAATCAAGGGGTTGGGGAGTGCAGGCAGCAGGCAACTGTGGTCGTTCGACAGGATTCACAGGATTTAGCTGCTTTGAGGTCGGAAAAGGTGTTGGTGTCGGTAACGAATCGTTAGTATGCAACTACATTTGAGGTCATAAACCATTGATACATGCCATAAAAAATTACAATTCTGCCGGAACACCCATGTACCACCCCATTCTAATTGCGATCTAGTATGGGTCACTAAATCCATTTTGCAAAATGAAAAGGCTTTTGCAACTCGGGAAATGCTTTTAATTCATACCTAAAAACCATTTGGGGTTGTAAGCCCTGTGAGTTTACTAATCACAATATTTGCATTGGCAAAATGACTTTGTACATCTAGCCACAAGTTCAGTAAATACAAGTATCGCATGTTAATTAAATTTGCCTCAATGACACATGTATACAATGTCAAAATACTTCACGGATAACATTAAGCGCAAGGGAAGGCAGGCGACTATTTTTATTATGTTAATATCCCTGCCTTCGCCTGACTTATCAACAGTAAGGGGGGAAGAGAGCAGCATCTCAATGACAGCAATTACAATTATCAGCAGAACAAAAACCTCTCACTTCCCGCAGGTCTTCAGTGAGACACACACAAATTACAGTACAGCCTGGATGAAATACACTCGGCAGAAAACACCACCTTAGATTTCATGTGTTCAGCTACGTCTAGTTTTTAGGTTTCAACTACTAGACAGCTCATGCACTGTCTGTTGCAAGCCATATTGTTATTTTAAGTGGGCTTAGAGTCTGCCCATTGCTTACCACAGGTGGGCTTCATTGTCACTCTCATTTGCTTGCTTCATATTCATTAGCTTGTGTGGGCCTTCCTTTCTCTTCTTGTGTGTGTTCCTGCCCTGGACATTGGACACATTACTTGTGTCCATCTACTGCTCATTTTTCAGGCACATTTCTTTTATTTTTGTTTAAGCACTCCACAAAAGTGCATGTGTTTTCCAGCTGTTTCCCTAGAGTGCTTCTCTTTCCTCCTCACTCCATATTGAGATCTCCCTCTTGTCCGTGTGCTTCTCCCCTGCCCGGTGTGTATTCTCCATTTTAGATCCAACTCCTTAGGTTGACATCTCTTTCTCTTGGTGCCCCTTGTCACACTTCTGCTAATGCATTAATGTGCTGTATGTGCTTCTCTGATAGGCATGGACGCCCTGTAGAAATCTTTTTGAGAGAAGCATTTCCATGCTAGGATTATCATAGAACCGCTGAGAACTGTGACTGAGTGCAGCCCTGCTGACTCCGACCTCCATCCTGCTAAGGAAGATAACCTGTGCACTGCTGTTAATATTGACAAAATCAATGCCAATGTTTATAATAATACATTCGCACCTAAGAACAAACTCGCATCACTATTATCAAATTCGCCCGTCATGAACTCTCCATTAACTCAACTCAGAAAAATGTGGTCAGGCAGGCTCTTCGACCTAGGCCTGAGGTTACTGATTGACAGGTCACAGGTGGGGTGGCATGTAGCCGAGAGACAAACATGAGAACAGGAAACTCAGGTCAATCCCCCAGATAAGTGCAGCAATGGTCCAGGGAGATTCGCCCCAATAAAGCACACATGGCCAGAAGGGTGCGCACATTCCCAAAACACCATAAAGTCAGATGCCACATGAAGTCAGGAACACACAGCCAATCAGGACAAAACACACGCAGTACATGCAGTGATCACGCACCCCTCATGCCGGATATCTGGACACGTTACCCACTGGCCCCCATTGTGTCTACGCAAGGTCGATGCCAAGCTCCATTTGTTATCAGGGGCCTTATTTATAATTCCACAGACAAGGCCCACATTTGTTTACTAAAAAAGGATCAACGTGAGTACTTTATGATACCCAAAGAAATGTATAAAACCCTATTCACATTGATTGTACTTCTGTAACTGTGCTCCCGGCCAAAGTGTTTGATTAACCCAACTGTTCCTGTTTTGCCAAAGGCCTCTTGTCTTTTGTTTTTTCAAGGTATATTCATATTTGAGAAACATTTTGGTGAGCCAGATAGGAGAGATTGGTACCTTGGACCCGACTGCAGCCAAAGGAAAGGGACACTGCCCGGACGGATTCACATTTGCATAGCAAGGATGGTGAGCAGACACTGCAATTGATTGGAAGTTCTGCTGAATCTGCGGGGCGTAGGTCTGTCCTGAAGCCACAGTCAGTGGGTAAGAGACTAAGGGGCTGATTAGGATGGCGGACCATATCGGGAATCGGGACCGCCCGACAGGCTGTCAGCGGTCCCGACATAGGCATTACAATGCGACCGCCACCACAGCGGTCGCAATACCTATATTTTGTATTGCGGCGCACCCGCCACAAGACAAAAAGGGGTCACCGCACATATCCCTGCACTATGTTGTAATGTACTTGTTACTCAATGCATCCTCCCTATTGAGGTTCTCTGTCTTGCTGCTCAGCCTATGATGAGGTCATTTAGAATGTTCAGTGTGTTTGTATTGAGTGAAGAATCAGTTGGTGTGGAAGGGCTGAGCAGCGAGGAGGCTGCTCCTGGTGGGGCACTTTAATGGATCAGACTAACATCCTGTAACCTGTAACCAAGAAGTGATCTCAAGAATAAATCTACTACCTTTCCTACAAGACTTGCCTGCGCATCATTCTTCGTTTTAACACTGGCGACGATCTGAAAGAACCTACGTGAGTGACCTTGAATGGACTGGTATCTAAGAAACTGAAGAAGCGCAATTGAAAGAAATTAGCTGGCAGTCCTGAGCCCCACCAGTAACCAGAAGATCGGTTGGCCCCATCGTGGACGTGCCAGTTAATGATGGACTTGGGTGAGTGTTCCCCAAATGAGTAACTGGCCTAACAGAAGTTCCTGACATTCCTATAACTTTTTGATGGTGTCCCTCATCACCTGTGACTGGTCAGCCCTAACCTGGGCCTGCCAGTTCCTGTTGGACTTTATGTGGTTTGAAATCTGCTTGACTAAGGTGAGCCCACATGCTTGAAGAGCAGAAGATTTAGAGTATCACCTGATGTTTGAAATCTGCCTACCAACAAACGTTTTGCGTGTTTAACCTGCCTGACAATTATCTGAAATCATCCTGAAATATTGAAAGGAGGCACGTTATGGATGTTGTGGTCTGCATATCACATGGAGTAAACCGGCAGTTAGTTTGTCAGCAGCTGGTAAATGTTTGAACAGCATTGATTTTAAAACCAATATGCAGCCTTGGATGTGCAGTGAACCAGCAGCGTGTGTTTTGAAGCTGCCCATGCTTGCACGTTGTGAAGAATTAATTGCAGTGTTAGTTGACAGTGCGTGAGCTTTTCAAGACATTCCGCTGTCGGGGGCATAAGTCGAGCCCTGAGGAGTGTTTGGCAGTACTTCACGCGGTAATTGTCGGAGTGCACTAATGACTTAAGGTGCTGGAGATGACGATGAGCAGTTATATCTGTGTGCCAGCCTCAGCGTGTGTTTTGATTCAAACACCTACCGGCATTCTGTAGTGGACGCGAGATTCTTTTGAGAGCGTGGGTTCCCACGAGCTGAGCCATCCTGCAGGTTCCTGTCTGCGTCATAGTGAAAGACACGCACTAACAACATAACGCCGGTGTTTCTTTGGTAACCCACGGCGCTGATGTCATTGGCTGTGCTGTTACGCAACGTGGTTCAACGTGCAAGGACGCCGGACGTCGCCTTGGCAACCTCATTGCACCGCGTTGAGGAAGATGGCGGATGTGCGTGCGGCAAGGCAGGATCTGCGTGTGGCAAGGCAGGACAGAGATGCTCTTCAGCGGGGTAGCTCAGAGGCGGCATGTCGTCTCAGCGCAGTCCAGATCTATGCGAGGAGGAGGATACCTCTGAATACTTGCACAGCGGTGACTACCTTTGGTGTTTGGTCGGGCGTGGCAGACTGTTGGATGAAAGGAAAAACCGACCCTACGCTGGTGACTGCTCTTGTTGAAGATGTTAGCGCACTGAGGTCGGAAGTGGACTCATTCTGGTGCTATGTGCCATTTGGGCTCGGGTGAGAAATTGCCCACTGAAGGGAAGTTCAGCATGTTTAATCTGATTTTTAATCCATTTGCTATTATTTCAAATATCCCTGCATATTTAAGGGGGGTGTAATTTTTTCTCAAAGTTTCCAATCTAATGTAAGGGGATGTGCTCTTTGGTCAAGTCAGTGGGGGAGCTCTTTGGTCAAGTCAGTGGGGGAGTCCACAAGGTGGGTTTTGGTCTTACCTACTGTCTAGTTTAGGGGTTAGTGATACCCTTACTGTTTCCCTTGTGTTTTGACTGTGGCCATCTGTGCTAGATTTTTCTGAATTCCATGTTTTTGGTCAGTATGTCTTGGGTTCAAGGATACCCTGGATTGTCATGGGTTTAAGGATAGCCATAGTATGTTGCGAGAGTGTTTTGGGTTTAAGGATACCCTGGATTTGCCTTGGGTTTAAAGATACCCATAGTGTGTTTCGAGACTGGTTTGGGTTTAAGGTTAGCCTGGATTTGCTTTGGGTTTAAGGTTACCCTGGATTTGCTTGGGGTTAAAAGATACCCTGGATTTGCTTTGGGTTTAAAAGATACCCTGGATTTGGTTTGGCTTAGGTATACCCTGAATTTGGCTTGGGTTTAAAAATACCCATACTATGTTTCGAGAGTGTTTTGGGTTTAAAGTTACCCTGTTTTGGTAGGGGTGGAGTTTTATTCCTTTTCTTTGAGGTTAGACCTGTCCTGCCATTAGTATGTGCAGTAGAGGGTTGTAGATCCCTGGTTCTGCCGCAGTCTTGTGCCTTAGTATGAGGCACAATGGGTACTCTGTGTGGTGTAGTGTTGTGGTACCCGTAGTTTGTAGTGTGAGTTATGGTGGATAGCATCCACTGTTTTTAAGAATGTATCTCTTTATCTTGTATTCTCTGTTGGTTTATGATCGTTATAAGGGGGGGATGTGTTATATGTTTTTATGCATCCTCCTTTGCTGACATATGTGTGTTTTATCATCTTCATACATTTTGATTGTGTTCGATCATTATAAGGGGGGAGATGTGTTGTAATGTACTTGTTACTCAATGCATCCTCCCTATTGAGGTTCTCTGTCTTGCTGCTCAGCCTATGATGAGGTCATTTAGAATGTTCAGTGTGTTTGTATTGAGTGAAGAATCAGTTGGTGTGGAAGGGCTGAGCAGCGAGGAGGCTGCTCCTGGTGGGGCACTTTAATGGATCAGACTAACATCCTGTAACCTGTAACCAAGAAGTGATCTCAAGAATAAATCTACTACCTTTCCTACAAGACTTGCCTGTGCATCATTCTTCGTTTTAACACACTACGTGGCAGGCACCATGCGGTGCCTGCCACATGGTGCAGGGACACGTAGGGGGGCACCATAGGTGCCCCCAAAGACCCACATCGGAGGGCCAAGGGGGAAGAGGGGCCCGCTACGGGCCCCCAAAGTCCCTTTCCACCAGCCTTTTCATGGCGGGTGAACCACCATGAAACGGCTGGAGGGGAGGGACATTGTAATCTCTACGGCGGTGCCTGGTAGGCACCGCCACCATTGCAGGGAATGCGAGGCCCTCCGTCGCACTGGCGGGCTCAAGTAGCCCGTCAGATGTGTGGCGGTCAGTGTTTCCATTGTAATATGGCGGGCGGAAAACATGTATCCGATGGCGGTGAGACCGCCACCACTGTCGGTGGCTGTCTTGCCGCCATCGTAATCGGCCCCTTAATGTAGGTTTCAGTGGTAATAGTATATCACATATGTTTATTAAAATAATAATTTAAAACAGGTTTTGGATTTTAGGAAATTATTTTTATTGCAATTATAAAATATGAAAATTAAAATAGAAAGTAAATAAATAAAAAAATTATATTAATTTTTCAATTTCTCTTTTTGAAAAAATGAAGAAAAAAATGTGTACACTTTATTTTATGTACAATATTTTGTATGCATTATTTATAAAGCAAGACAATACAACATTTTTATTTTTTGTAATGTAACATATTTTGTAAATATTTTAACATAAATAATAACATTTTGTTAACACAGTAATTATTTAACATTTTTTCTTTTATATAATGCAAAAGTTTGGAAACATACAATTTTTTCAAATGTAAAATTTTTTTTTTTTGCATACATATATTCATTTCATATTTATTTTGTTACAGTTATACAATTTTTCATGTTTAAAATATATATTAAATAATTATATACAGTGTACATTATACAATATATATATTTTAAACATTTTTGTTATATATATATATTTTTAATATCTTTGATATTAAATAATATAGTTTATATAATATTATTTAATGTATAAAAACATAAATATTATATTTTTATAAACAGTAAATAATTTGTCATAATAAAAAGACATGAAATATTTTGTAATGTATAGTAAAAAATATTATGTATGTTGTAATATTTATTACTATATATTGTACAATTTTTAACATAAAATAAAAAATATTTTTTTAATTTGTAACATTGATATGTATTTTTTATTAAAAAATTATTTAAGATTTTCATTTTAAATTGAGTTCAATGGGGAATAGTCTTTTTAGTTCAATTAGGCGGCCATTTTTGTTTTCAGTTACTTGCACTTTTTAGTCTATCAGTATTGTTTTTGGGTCGTTTCTGAAGGGAGAAGCTCGCGGTTGGAAGCTGCGTCAAATCGGGTAAGGTAAGTTTATTTTAATTACATTTTGTAAGGTAATTTAAGAGTAGGGGAGGTAGTTAGATACTGTTTAGGGTTTGTACATTGTGTTTTTGATTGTTGTTGTGTAGTGAACTAGGTAGGTTATTTTATGTGAAGTACGGTTAGTGCGTCGTAAGTTTAGTGTTATGGTATGTTTTAGAGTGTTATTTATATGTGGAGTAGTATGTGTTGAGGAATTGTAATTATATATATTTTTTTTTATAGTATTATTACTGTATGTTTGTGCGGGATGCATTTGTGTTGTTTTTTTTTACAGGTACTGTTCTTTCTAAACTTGGAGTTGGAAGAAGGTTTCGTTTTATTTTATTTTTTAAGGAAATGTGTATTAGTTTGGAGTAAACTAATAATTATTTTACATTTCCTTTATTTTTCGGGTTTTCATGGAGCGTTTCTTTTTTTAAATCTATGTTTCGGGTTTTTATGGTTCTACACTACGGGTATTGTGTCGGAGGATTTAGTTTTGGACTGTTGTATATTTCCATTTTTTGGGGGTTATTTTCATTTAAATGTTGGATTTTCTACAACTCTGGAATTTTTATTTCGTTTGCGGATGACATTCTTCAGCTACGAAATCGTAAGTAGTTTTAAATTATTTATAGTGGGTGGGAAAGGTTATTTATACATTTGTTATTGCTAATTATTTTAATGTTATGTTTATATTTGTTTTCGATTTAGTTAGGATTATTATATATTTTGTTGTTTTGTTGTGTTTTTAGAAGAAATCTATGTTTTTAGATATTTAAGATATATAATATTTTTATTATGTCTCATTTTTTTAATATTAATATATTATTTGACATTACATTTATATTTTATATCTTAAAAATAATTGTTAGGTTTCGTTAGCAATTTAATTTAGAAATTGGTGCTTTTTATGTAGGTGTGGACATTTTTTAGAGTTTGGATTTTGCAATGGTTTCTAAGTATTCTAGTCCTTTAGTGTTTGGGTAGAGCCTTACTTTGAATTGTAAATGCTCATACATTGTTTTAGTTGTTTTGTTAATTTAGGACATAGCTGTGTTACAGACTGCTCTAGTCTTAATTGTTGGTAGCTTTGTTCTTTTTGGATTGATTCTAGTAATTTATGTAGGGTTGGTTGGGTTCTTTCCATTGTGGCTTGGAAGGCATTATGCCATCCTTCCACTGCGTTGTTAGTTTTTGTTTCTTGGTTTAGGGTACTGTTGTATACATTCCACCATGGGATGTGGACTTTTGGTTGTCTTCTATGTCCAGAGCTATATGTAGTCTTCCGACCCAGGTATCCTCGAAATAGTCTAGATGGGGACTTAGTTTATGTCAATTGGTTTGGTAATAGGGGCTTTCAACTAATAAATTGTAGTGTTCAGCAACTTCTGTTATTGGGACGTAGGCTAGTGCAATTAGTTTTTTTATTTCATATGCAAAGTTGCTGTTAGTTGCAAATTCTTCACTAAGGGTAGAATTTTGAAGGTGTCTCCTTATGCTTTGATTAAAATGGTAATCGCAACCTTGTATTGCTGTGAGAGGGTAATTTTTCAGGCTGGCTTGTATCATTGACTGTTCGAAGTCTATGATACTTTTTTATGGATAGTAGTTATTAGTTTCTTGCTTTATTTTTGTTAGCAGTTCTACATAGGTAGTTGTTTGTTTGTGAGGTAATCGTGCATAAATGAAGGGGATGTTGCTATTGTGGTCCCACCATGGATTGTGTATAATTGGAAAAATGGTTTGGGACATATTTTAACCCCTTGCATGCCCACGACGGCCGGGAGCTGTCGTGCGCCACAGTGCTCGTGTGCACAGGACGGCTCCCGGCCGTCCTCACCAGAGGGATTTCCTTTCCTCCCAAATAGCCTCGGGAGCTGAGGAAGAGCTTACCCAGCCCCCGAAGCGCCCCCCCTCCCTGGTTTCTGTGAAATGACGATCAGCGCGCATGTCGCGCTGTCGTCATTTCATAGAAACCGAAACTGAAATGAGCCTTTAGGCTCATTTCAGTTTCAGTTTCTATGTGCTCAGGGGGCTATCTCAGCCCCCCGAGCACGTAGAAAGATGGGAGAGGTATCATTGGAAAGGGGTATCATTTTACTCGGGAGAATGAGGGGAACGCTGTGGGGTAGGACATTTGTGCCGGCACGGTGATTCCACACAAAAATATGTAGAACATGTGGTTTTTTCAGCTAAATTTGAGGTTTGCAGGGGATTCTGGGTAGGGAAACGTTGGGGGATCCATGCAAGCCATACCTCCCTGGACTCTCCAGGGTGTCTACTTTTCAGAAATGTGTGGGTTTGGTAGTTTCCCAAGATGGCCGCCGAGCCCGGGGCCAAAACCCCAGGTGACCCCCTTTGCAAAACCAGGTCGTTTTGTGATAGGTAATTTTGATGTCTCCTCAATACGTTTTGGGCCCTTACCTGTCGCGGGAACTTGACCCACCCACGCGAGTGAGGTACCATTTTTATCGGGAGACCTGGGGGAACGCTGGGTGATAGGAAATTTGTGGATCCATGCAGATTCCAGAAATTTCCCACACAGAAATTTGAGAACAATTTGATTTTTTTATCAAAATTTGAAGTTTGCAGGGGATTCTGGGTAGGAAAACGTTGGGGGGCCCATGCAAGCCATACCTCACTAGACTCCCCAGGGTGTCTAGTTTTCAGAAATGTGTGGGTTTGGTAGGTTTCCCAAGATGGCCGCCAAGCCCGGGGCCAAAAACCCAGGTGACCCCCTTTACAAAACCAGGTTGTTTTGTGATAGGTAATTTTGATGTCTCCTCAATACGTTTTGGGCCCTTGCCTGTCGCGGGTACTTGACCTACGCACAGAAGTGAGGTACAATTTTTCTCGAAAGACATTGTGGAATGCGGGGTGGGTGGAATTTTGTGGATCCACGCAGATTCCAGAACTTTCCACCACAGAAATGTGAGGAAAATGTGTTTTTTTTTTTTTTTACAAAGTTTGAGGTTTGCAAGGGATTCTGGGTAACAGAACCTGGTGAGAGCCAGTCAAGTCACCCCATCCTGGATTCCCTTTGGTGTCTAGTTTTCAAAAATGTATAGGTTTGCTAGGTTTCCCTAGGTGCCGGCAGAGCTAGGCACTTTGCAAAAAAAGGGTCAGTTTTCACTGTGAAAATGTGGTGTGTCCACGTTGGGTTTTGAGCCATTTCCTGTTGCGGGCACTAGGCCTACCCACACAAGTGAGGTACTATTTTTCTCGGAAGACTTTGGGGAATGCAGGGTGGGTGGAATTTTATGGATGCACACAGATTCCAGAACTTTCCACCACAGATATGTGAGGAAAATGTTGTTTTTTTGACAAAGTTTGAGGTTTTCAAGGGATTCTGGGTAACAGAACCTGGTGAGAGCCAGACAAGTCACCCCATCCTGTATTCCCCTGGGTGTCTAGGTTTCAAAAATGGATAGGTTTGCTAGGTTTCCCTAGGTGCCGGCAGCGCTAGGGTTCAAAATCTACAGCTAGGCACTTTGCAAAAAAAGGGTCAGTATTCAATGTGAAAATGTGGTGTGTCCACGTTGCGTTTTGGGCCATTTCCTGTTGCGGGCACTATACCTACCCGCACAAGTGAGGTACCATTTGTCTCAGAAGACTTTGGGGAATGCGGGGTGGGTGGAATTTTGTGGATCCACACAGATTATAGAAATTCCCACCACTGAAATGTGAGGAAAATGTTGTTTTTTTGACAAAGTTTGAGGTTTGCAAGGGATTCTGGGTAACAGAACCTGGTGAGAGCCAGACAAGTCACCCCATCCTGTACTCCCCTGGGTGTCTAGTTTTCAAAAATGTATAGGTTTGCTAGGTTTCCCTAGGTGCCGGCAGAGCTAGGTTTCAAAATCTACAGCTAGGCACTTTGCAAAAAAAAGGGTCAGTTTTCACTATGAAAATGTGGTGTGTCTACGTTGCATTTTGGGCCGTTTCCTGTCGCGGGCACTTGGCCTACCCACACAAGTGAGGTACCATTTTTCTCAGAAGACTTTGTGGAATGCGGGGTGGGTAGAATTTTGTGGATCCACGCAGATTTCAGAAATTCCCACCACAGAATTGTGAGGAAAATGTTGTTTTTTTGACAAAGTTTGAGGTTTGCAAGGGATTCTGGGTAACAGAACCTGGTGAGAGCCAGACAAGTCACCCCATCCTGTATTTCCCTGGGTGTCTAGTTTTCAAAAATGGATAGGTTTGCTAGGTTTCCCTAGGTGCCGGCAAAGCTAGGGTTCAAAATCTACAGCTAGGCAATTTGCAAAAAATGGGTCAGTATTCGCTGTGAAAATGTGGTGTGTCCACGTTGCATTTTGGGCCATTTCCTGTCGCGGGCACTAGGCCTACCCACACAAGTGAGGTACCATTTTTCTCGGAAGACTTTGGAATGCGGGGTGGGTGGAATTTTGTGGATCCACGCAGATGCCAGAAATTCCCAACACAGAATTGTGAGGAAAATGTTGTTTTTTTGACAAAGTTTGAGGTTTGCAAGGGATTCTGGGTAACAGAACCTGGTGAGAGCCAGACAAGTCACCCCATCCTGTACTCCCTTGGGTGTCTAGTTTTTAAAAGTGTATAAGTTTGCTAGGATTCCCTAGGTGCCAGCAGAGCTAGGGTTCAAAATCTACAGCTAGGCCACTTTGCTAAAAAAAGGGTCAGTTTTCACTATGAAAATGTGGTGTGTCTACGTTGCATTTTGGGCCGTTTCCTGTTGCGGGCACTTGGTCTACCCACACAAGTGAGGTACCATTTTTCTCGGAAGACTTTGTGGAATGCGGTGTGGGTACAATTTTGTGGATCCACGCAGATTCCAAAACTTTCCACCACAGAAATGTGAGGAAAATGTGGTTTTTTTTTTACAAAGTTTGAGGTTTGCAAGGGATTCTGGGTAACAGAACCTGGTGAGAGCCAGACAAGTCACCCCATCCTGGATTCCCTTGGGTGTCTAGTTTTCAAAAATGTATAGGTTTGCTAGGTCTCTCTAGGTGCCAGCAGAGCTAGGGTTCAAAATCTACAGCTAGGCACTTTGCAAAAAAAGGGCCAGTTTTCACTGTGAAAATGTGGTGTGTCCACTTTGCATTTTGGGCCGTTTCCTGTCGTGGGCACTCGGCCTACCCACACAAGTGAGGTACCATTTTTCTCCGAAGACTTTGGAATGCGGGGTGGGTGGAATTTTGTGGATCCACGCAGATTCCAGAAATTCTCACCACAGAAATGTGAGGAAAATTTAGGTTTTTTGACAAAGTTTGAGGTTTGCAAGGGATTCTGGGTAACAGAACCTGGTGAGAGCCAGACAAGTCAACCCATCCTGTATTCCCCTGGGTGTCTAGTTTTAAAAAATGGATAGGTTTGTTAGGTTTCCCTAGGTGCCGGCAGAGCTAGGGTTCAAAGTCTACAGCTAGGCACTTTGCAAAAAAAGGGTCAGTATTCACTGTGAAAATGTGGTGTGTCCACGTTGCATTTTGGGCCATTTCCTGTCGCGGGCACTAGGCCTACCCACACAAGTGAGGTACCATTTTTCTCGGAAGACTTTGGGGAATGCATGGTGGGTGGAAGTTTGTGGATCCACGCAGATTCTAGAACTTTCCACCACAGAAATGTGAGGAAAATGTGTTTAATTTTTACAAAGTTTGAGGTTTGCAAGGGATTATGGGTAACAGAACCTGGTGAGAGC
Organism: Calotriton arnoldi; assembly: GCA_963921515.1. Classification (NCBI taxonomy): domain Eukaryota; kingdom Metazoa; phylum Chordata; class Amphibia; order Caudata; family Salamandridae; genus Calotriton; species Calotriton arnoldi. The sequence goes on along the minus strand of CAWUFW010000043.1, from coordinate 6,271,741 downwards.
CAGACAAGTCACCCCATCCTGTATTCCCCTGGGTGTCTAGTTTTCAAAAATGTATAGGTTTGCTCGGTTTCCCTAGGTGCCGTCAGAGCTAGGGTTCAAAATCTACAGCTAGGCACTTTGCAAAAAAAGGGTCAGTATTCACTGTGAAAATGTGGTGTGTCATTGTTGCGTTTTGGGCCATTTCCTGTCGCGGGCACTAGGCCTACCCACACAAGTGAGGTACCATTTTTCTCAGAAGACTTTGGGGAATGCGGGGTGGGTGAAAGTTTGTGGATCCACGCAGAGTCCAGAACTTTCCACCACAGAAATGTGGGAAAATGTGATAAATTTTTACAAAGTTTAAGGTTTGCAAGGGATTCTGGGTAACAGAACCTGGTGAGAGCCAGACAAGTCACCCCATCCTGTACTCCCCTGGGTGTCTAGTTTTCAAAAATGTATAGGTTTGCTAGGTTTCCCTAGGTGCCGGCAGAGCTAGGGTTCAAAATCTACAGCTAGGCACTTTGCAATAAAAGGGTCAGTTTTCACTGTGAAAATGTGGTGTGTCCACGTTGGGTTTGGAGCCGTTTCCTGTTGCGGGCACTAGGCCTACCCACACAAGTGAGGTACTATTTTTCTCGGAAGACTTTGGGGAATGCAGGGTGGGTGGAATTTTATGGATGCACACAGATTCCAGAACTTTCCACCACAGATATGTGAGGAAAATGTTGTTTTTTGACAAAGTTTGAGGTTTTCAAGGGATTCTGGGTAACAGAACCTGGTGAGAGCCAGACAAGTCACCCCATCCTGTATTCCCCTGGGTGTCTAGGTTTCAAAAATGGATAGGTTTGCTAGGTTTTCCTAGGTGCCGGCAGCGCTAGGGTTCAAAATCTACAGCTAGGCACTTTGCAAAAAAAGGGTCAGTATTCACTGTGAAAATGTGGTGTGTCCACGTTGCGTTTTGGGCCATTTCCTGTTGCGGGCACTATACCTACCCGCACAAGTGAGGTACCATTTTTCACGGAAGACTTTGGGGAATGCGGGGTGGGTGGAATTTTGTGGATCCACCCAGATTCCAGAACTTTCCACCACAGAAATGTGAGGAAAATTTGTTTTTTTTTACAAAGTTTGATGTTTGCAAGGGATTATGGGTAACAGAACCTGGTGAGAGCCAGACAAGTCACCCCATCCTGTATTCCCCTGGGTGTCTAGGTTTCAAAAATGGATAGGTTTGCTAGGTTTCCCTAGGTGCCGGCAGAGCTAGGGTTCAAAATCTATAGCTAGGCACTTTGCAAAAAAAAAGGGTCAGTTTTCACTGTGAAAATGTGGTGTGCCTACGTTGCGTTTTGGGCCATTTCCTGTCGCGGACACTAGGCCTACCCACACAAGTGAGGTACCATTTTTCTCGGAAGACTTTGGGGAATGCGGGGTGGGTGGAATTTTGTGGATCCACACAGATTCTAGAAATTCCCACCACAGAAATGTGAGGAAAATGTTGTTTTTTTGACAAAGTTTGAGGTTTGCAAGGGATTCTGGGTAACAGAACCTGGTGAGAGCCAGACAAGTCACCCCATCCTGTACTCCCCTGGGTGTCTCGTTTTCAAAAATGTATAGGTTTGCTAGGTTTCCCTAGGTGCCGGCAGAGCTAGGTTTCAAAATCTACAGCTAGGCACTTTGCAAAAAAAAGGGTCAGTTTTCACTATGAAAATGTGGTGTGTCTACGTTGCATTTTGGGCCGTTTCCTGTCGCGGGCACTTGGCCTACCCACACAAGTGAGGTACCATTTTTCTCAGAAGACTTTGTGGAATGCGGGGTGGGTAGAATTTTGTGGATCCACACAGATTCCAGAACTTTCCACCACAGAAATGTGAGGAAGATGTGGTTTGTTTTTTTACAAAGTTTGAGGTTTGCAAGGGACCCTGGGTAACAGAACCTGGTGAGAGCCACACAAGTCACCCCATCCTGGATTCCCTTGGGTGTCTAGTTTTCAAAAATGTATAGGTTTGCTAGGTTTCTCTAGGTGCCAGCAGAACTAGGGCTCAAAATCTACAGCTAGGCACTTTGCAAAAAAAGGGCCAGTTTTCACTGTGAAAATGTGGTGTGTCCACTTTGCATTTTGGGCCGTTTCCTTTGCGGGCACTCGGCCTACCCACACAAGTGAGGTACCATTTTTCTCGTCAGACTTTGGAATGCGGGGTGGTGGAATTTTGTGGATCCACGCAGATTCCAGAAATTTCCACCACAGAATTGTGAGGGAAATGTGTTTAATTTTTACAAAGTTTGAGGTTTGCAAGGGATTCTGGGTAACAGAACCTGGTGAGAGCCAGACAAGTCAACCCATCATGTATTCCCTGGGTGTCTAGTTTTCAAAAATGGATAGGTTTGGTAGGTTTCCTAGGTGCCGGCAGAGCTAGGGTTCAAAATCTACAGCTAGGCACTTTGCAAAAAAAGGGTCAGTATTCACTGTGAAAATGTGGTGTGTCCACGTTGCATTTTGGGCCATTTCCTGTCGCGGGCACTAGGCCTACCCACACAAGTGAGGTACCATTTTTCTCGGAAGACTTTGGAATGCGGGGTGGGTGGAATTTTGTGGATCCACGCAGATGCCAGAACTTCCCAACACAGAATTGTGAGGAAAATTTTGTTTTTTTGACAAAGTTTGAGGTTTGCAAGAGATTCTGGGTAACAGAACCTGGTGAGAGCCAGACAAGTCACCCCATCCTGTACTCCCTTGGGTGTCTAGTTTTTAAAAGTGTATAAGTTTGCTAGGTTTCCCTAGGTGCCAGCAGAGCTAGGGTTCAAAATCTACAGCTAGGCACTTTGCAAAAAAAAGGATCAGTTTTCACTATGAAAATGTGGTGTGTCTACGTTGCATTTTGGGCCGTTTCCTGTTGCGGGCACTTGGTCTACCCACACAAGTGAGGTACCATTTTTCTCGGAAGACTTTGTGGAATGCGGGGTGGGTACAATTTTGTGGATCCACGCAGATTCCAAAACTTTCCACCACAGAAATGTGAGGAAAATGTGTTTTTTTTTTTTTTACAAAGTTTGAGGTTTGCAAGGGATTCTGGGTAACAGAACCTGGTGAGAGCCAGACAAGTCACCCCATCCTGGATTCCCTTGGGTATCTAGTTTTCAAAAATGTATAGGTTTGCTAGGTCTCTCTAGGTGCCAGCAGAGCTAGGGTTCAAAATCTACAGCTAGGCACTTTGCAAAAAAAGGGCCAGTTTTCACTGTGAAAATGTGGTGTGTCCACTTTGCATTTTGGGCCGTTTCCTGTCGCGGGCACTCGGCCTACCCACACAAGTGAGGTACCATTTTTCTCGGAAGACTTTGGAATGCGGGGTGGGTGGAATTTTGTGGATCCACGCAGATTCCAGAAATTCTCACCACAGAAATGTGAGGAAAATTTAGGTTTTTTGACAAAGTTTGAGGTTTGCAAGGGATTCTGGGTAACAGAACCTGGTGAGAGCCAGACAAGTCACCCCATCCTGTATTCCCCTGGGTGTCTAGGTTTCAAAAATGGATAGGTTTGCTAGGTTTCCCTAGGTGCCGGCAGAGCTAGGGTTCAAAATCTATAGCTAGGCACTTTGCAAAAAAAAAGGGTCAGTTTTCACTGTGAAAATGTGGTGTGCCTACGTTGCGTTTTGGGCCATTTCCTGTCGCGGACACTAGGCCTACCCACACAAGTGAGGTACCATTTTTCTCGGAAGACTTTGGGGAATGCGGGGTGGGTGGAATTTTGTGGATCCACACAGATTCTAGAAATTCCCACCACAGAAATGTGAGGAAAATGTTGTTTTTTTGACAAAGTTTGAGGTTTGCAAGGGATTCTGGGTAACAGAACCTGGTGAGAGCCAGACAAGTCACACCATCCTGTACTCCCCTGGGTGTCTCGTTTTCAAAAATGTATAGGTTTGCTAGGTTTCCCTAGGTGCCGGCAGAGCTAGGTTTCAAAATCTACAGCTAGGCACTTTGCAAAAAAAGGGTCAGTTTTCACTATGAAAATGTGGTGTGTCTACGTTGCATTTTGGGCCGTTTCCTGTCGCGGGCACTTGGCCTACCCACACAAGTGAGGTACCATTTTCTCAGAAGACTTTGTGGAATGCGGGGTGGGTAGAATTTTGTGGATCCACACAGATTCCAGAACTTTCCACCACAGAAATGTGAGGAAGATGTGGTTTGTTTTTTACAAAGTTTGAGGTTTGCAAGGGACCCTGGGTAACAGAACCTGGTGAGAGCCACACAAGTCACCCCATCCTGGATTCCCTTGGGTGTCTAGTTTTCAAAAATGTATAGGTTTGCTAGGTTTCTCTAGGTGCCAGCAGAACTAGGGCTCAAAATCTACAGCTAGGCACTTTGCAAAAAAGGGCCAGTTTTCACTGTGAAAATGTGGTGTGTCCACTTTGCATTTTGGGCCGTTTCCTTTGCGGGCACTCGGCCTACCCACACAAGTGAGGTACCATTTTTCTCGTCAGACTTTGGAATGCGGGGTGGGTGGAATTTTGTGGATCCACGCAGATTCCAGAAATTTCCACCACAGAATTGTGAGGAAATGTGTTTAATTTTTACAAATTTTGAGGTTTGCAAGGGATTCTGGGTAACAGAACCTGGTGAGAGCCAGACAAGTCAACCCATCATGTATTCCCCTGGGTGTCTAGTTTTCAAAAATGGATAGGTTTGGTAGGTTTCCCTAGGTGCCGGCAGAGCTAGGGTTCAAAATCTACAGCTAGGCACTTTGCAAAAAAAGGGTCAGTATTCACTGTGAAAATGTGGTGTGTCCACGTTGCATTTTGGGCCATTTCCTGTCGCGGGCACTAGTCCTACCCACACAAGTGAGGTACCATTTTTCTCGGAAGACTTTGGGGAATGCGGGGTGGGTGAAAGTTTGTGGATCCACGCAGAGTCCAGAACTTTCCACCACAGAAATGTGAGGAAAATGTGATTAATTTTTACAAAGTTTAAGGTTTGCAAGGGATTCTGGGTAACAGAACCTGGTGAGAGCCAGACAAGTCACCCCATCCTGTACTCCCCTGGGTGTCTAGTTTTCAAAAATGTATAGGTTTGCTAGGTTTTCCTAGGTGCCGGCAGAGCTAGGGTTCAAAATCTACAGCTAGGCACTTTGCAATAAAAGGGTCAGTTTTCACTGTGAAAATGTGGTGTGTCCACGTTGGGTTTGGAGCCGTTTCCTGTTGCGGGCACTAGGCCTACCCACACAAGTGAGGTACTATTTTTCTCGGAAGACTTTGGGGAATGCAGGGTGGGTGGAATTTTATGGATGCACACAGATTCCAGAACTTTCCACCACAGATATGTGAGGAAAATGTTGTTTTTTTGACAAAGTTTGAGGTTTTCAAGGGATTCTGGGTAACAGAACCTGGTGAGAGCCAGACAAGTCACCCCATCCTGTATTCCCCTGGGTGTCCAGGTTTCAAAAATGGATAGGTTTGCTAGGTTTCCCTAGGTGCCGGCAGCGCTAGGGTTCAAAATCTACAGCTAGGCACTTTGCAAAAAATGGGTCAGTATTCACTGTGAAAATGTGGTGTGTCCACGTTGCGTTTTGGGCCATTTCCTGTTGCGGGCACTATACCTACCCGCACAAGTGAGGTACCATTTTTCACGGAAGACTTTGGGGAATGCGGGGTGGGTGGAATTTTGTGGATCCACGCAGATTCCAGAACTTTCCACCACAGAAATGTGAGGAAAATTTGTTTTTTTTTACAAAGTTTGATGTTTGCAAGGGATTATGGGTAACAGAACCTGGTGAGAGCCAGACAAGTCACCCCATCCTGTATTCCCCTGGGTGTCTAGGTTTCAAAAATGGATAGGTTTGCAAGGTTTCCCTAGGTGCCGGCAGAGCTAGGGTTCTAAATCTATAGCTAGGCACTTTGCAAAAAAAAAGGGTCAGTTTTCACTGTGAAAATGTGGTGTGCCTACGTTGCGTTTTGGGCCATTTCCTGTCGCGGATACTAGGCCTACCCACACAAGTGAGGTACCATTTTTCTCGGAAGACTTTGGGGAATGCGGGGTGGGTGGAATTTTGTGGATCCACACAGATTCTAGAAATTCCCACCACAGAAATGTGAGGAAAATGTTGTTTTTTTGACAAAGTTTGAGGTTTGCAAGGGATTCTGGGTAACAGAACCTGGTGAGAGCCAGACAAGTCACCCCATCCTGTACTCCCCTGGGTGTCTAGTTTTCAAAAATGTATAGGTTTGCTAGGTTTCCTAGGTGCCGGCAGAGCTAGGTTTCAAAATCTACAGCTAGGCACTTTGCAAAAAAAGGGTCAGTTTTCACTATGAAAATGTGGTGTGTCTACGTTGCATTTTGGGCCGTTTCCTGTCGCGGGCACTTGGCCTACCCACACAAGTGAGGTACCATTTTTCTCAGAAGACTTTGTGGAATGCGGGGTGGGTAGAATTTTGTGGATCCACGCAGATTCCAGAACTTTCCACCACAGAAATGTGAGGAAGATGTGGTTTGTTTTTTTACAAAGTTTGAGGTTTGCAAGGGACCCTGGGTAACAGAACCTGGTGAGAGCCACACAAGTCACCCCATCCTGGATTCCCTTGGGTGTCTAGTTTTCAAAAATGTATAGGTTTGCTAGGTTTCTCTAGGTGCCAGCAGAACTAGGGCTCAAAATCTACAGCTAGGCACTTTGCAAAAAAAGGGCCAGTTTTCACTGTGAAAATGTGGTGTGTCCACTTTGCATTTTGGGCCGTTTCCTTTTGCGGGCACTCGGCCTACCCACACAAGTGAGGTACCATTTTTCTCGTCAGACTTTGGAATGCGGGGTGGGTGGAATTTTGTGGATCCACGCAGATTCCAGAAATTTCCACCACAGAATTGTGAGGGAAATGTGTTTAATTTTTACAAAGTTTGAGGTTTGCAAGGGATTCTGGGTAACAGAACCTGGTGAGAGCCAGACAAGTCAACCCATCCTGTATTCCCCTGGGTGTCTAGTTTTCAAAAATGGATAGGTTTGCTAGGTTTCCCTAGGTGCCGGCAGAGCTAGGGTTCAAAATCTACAGCTAGGCACTTTGCAAAAAAAGGGTCAGTATTCACTGTGAAAATGTGGTGTGTCCACGTTGCATTTTGGGCCATTTCCTGTTGCGGGCACTAGGCCTACCCACACAAGTGAGGTACCATTTTTCTCGGAAGACTTTGGAATGCGGGGTGGGTGGAATTTTGTGGATCCACGCAGATGCCAGAACTTCCCAACATAGAATTGTGAGGAAAATGTTGTTTTTTTGACAAAGTTTGAGGTTTGCAAGGGATTCTGGGTAACAGAACCTGGTGAGAGCCAGACAAGTCACCCCATCCTGTACTCCCTTGAGTGTCTAGTTTTTAAAAGTGTATAAGTTTGCTAGGTTTCCCTAGGTGCCAGCAGAGCTAGGGTTCAAAATCTACAGCTAGGCACTTTGCAAAAAAAAGGGTCAGTTTTCACTATGAAAATGTGGTGTGTCTACGTTGCATTTTGGGCCGTTTCCTGTTGCGGGCACTTGGTCTACCCACACAAGTGAGGTACCATTTTTCTCGGAAGACTTTGTGGAATGCGGGGTGGGTACAATTTTGTGGATCCACGCAGATTCCAAAACTTTCCACCACAGAAATGTGAGGAAAATGTGGGGTTTTTTTTTACAAAGTTTGATGTTTGCAAGGGATTCTGGGTAACAGAACCTGGTGAGAGCCAGACAAGTCACCCCATCCTGGATTCCCTTGGGTGTCTAGTTTTCAAAAATGTATAGGTTTGCTAGGTCTCTCTAGGTGCCAGCAGAGCTAGGGTTCAAAATCTACAGCTAGGCACTTTGCAAAAAAAGGGCCAGTTTTCACTGTGAAAATGTGGTGTGTCCACTTTGCATTTTGGGCCGTTTCCTGTCGCGGGCACTCGGCCTACCCACACAAGTGAGGTATCATTTTTCTCGGAAGACTTTGGAATGCGGGGTGGGTGGAATTTTGTGGATCCACGCAGATTCCAGAAATTCTCACCACAGAAATGTGAGGAAAATTTAGGTTTTTTGACAAAGTTTGAGGTTTGCAAGGGATTCTGGGTAACAGAACCTGGTGAGAGCCAGACAAGTCACCCCATCCTGTACTCCCCTGGGTGTCTAGTTTTCAAAAATGTATAGGTTTGCTAGGTTTCCCTAGGTGCAGGCAGAGCTAGGGTTCAAAATCTACAGCTAGGCACTTTGCAAAAAAAGGGTCAGTTTTCACTGTGAAAATGTGTTGTGTCCACGTTGCATTTTGGGCCATTTTCTGTCGCGGGCACTAGGCCTACCCACACAAGTGAGGAACCATTTTTCTCGGAAGACTTTGGGGAATGCAGGGTGGGTGAAAGTTTGTGGATCCACGCAGAGTCCAGAACTTTCCACCACAGAAATGTGATTCATTTTTACAAAGTTTAAGGTTTGCAAGGGATTCTGGGTAACAGAACCTGGTGAGAGCCAGACAAGTCACCCCATCCTGTATTCCCCTGGGTGTCTAGGTTTCAAAAATGGATAGGTTTGCTAGGTTTCCCTAGGTGCCGGCAGCGCTAGGGTTCAAAATCTACAGCTAGGCACTTTGCAAAAAAAGGGTCAGTATTCACTGTGAAAATGTGGTGTGTCCACGTTGCGTTTTGGGCCATTTCCTGTTGCGGGCACTATACCTACCCGCACAAGTGAGGTACCATTTTTCTCAGAAGACTTTGGGGAATGCGGGGTGGGTGGAAGTTTGTGGATCCACGCAGATTCCAGAACTTTCCACCACAGAAATGTGAGGAAAATTTGTTTTTTTTTTTACAAAGTTTGATGTTTGCAAGGGATTATGGGTAACAGAACCTGGTGAGAGCCAGACAAGTCACCCCATCCTGGATTCCCTTGGGTGTCTAGTTTTCAAAAATGTATAGGTTTGCTAGGTTTCCCTAGGTGCCGGCAGCGCTAGGGTTCAAAATCTACAGCTAGGCACTTTGCAAAAAAGGCCAGTTTTCACTGTGAAAATGTGGTGTGTCCACTTTGCATTTTGGGCCGTTTCCTTTTGCGGGCACTCGACCTACCCACACAAGTGAGGTACCATTTTTCTCGGAAGACTTTGGAATGCGGGGTGGGTGGAATTTTGTGGATCCACGTAGATTCCAGAAATTCCCACCACAGAATTGTGAGGAAGATGTTGTTTTTTTGACAAAGTTGGAGGTTTGCAAGGGATTCTGGGTAACAGAACCTGGTGAGAGCCAGACAAGTCACCCCATCCTGTATTTCCCTGGGTGTCTAGTTTTCAAAAATGTATAGGTTTGCTAGGTTTCCCTAGGTGCCGGCAGAGCTAGGGTTCAAAATCTACAGCTAGGCACTTTGCAAAAAATGGGTCAGTATTCACTGTGAAAATGTGGTGTGTCCACGTTGCGTTTTGGGCCGTTTCCTGTCGCGGGCACTAGTCCTACCCACACAAGTGAAGTACCATTTTTCTCTGAAGACTTTGGGGAATGCAGGGTATGTGGAAGTTTGTGGATCCACACAGATTCCAGAACTTTCCACCACAGAAATGTGAGAAAAATTTGTTTTTTGTTTTACAAAGTTTGAAGTTTGCAAGGGATTCTGGGTAACAGAACCTGGTGAGAGCCAGACAAGTCACCCCATCCTGTATTCCCCTGGGTGTCTAGGTTTCAAAAATGGATAGGTTTGCTAGGTTTCCCTAGGTGCCGGCAGAGCTAGGGTTCAAAATCTACAGCTAGGCACTTTGCAAAAAAAGGGTCAGTTTTCACTGTGAAAATGTGGTGTGTCCAGTTGGGTTTTGGGCCGTTTCCTGTTGCGGGCACTAGGCCTACCCACACAAGTGAGGTACCATTTTTCTCGGAAGACTTTGGGGAATGCAGGGTGGGTAGAATTTTATGGATCCACGCAGATTCCAGAACTTTCCACACAGAAATGTGAGGAAAATGTGTTTTTTTTTACAAAGTTTGAGGTTTGCAAGGGATTGTGGGTAACAGAACCTGGTGAGAGCCAGACAAGTCACCCCATCCTGTATTCCCCTGGGTGTCTAGTTTTCAAAAATGTATAGGTTTGCTAGGTTTCCCTAGGTGCTGGCAGAGCTAGGGTTCAAAATCTACAGCTAGGCACTTTGCAAGAAAAAGGGTCAGTTTTCATTGTAAAAATGAAGTGTGTCCACATTGCGTTTTGAGCCGTTTGCTGTCGCGGGCACTAGGCCTACCCACACAAGTAAGGTACCATTTTTATTCGGAGACTTAGGGTAACACAGAATTGTAGAGCAACTGTTATTACCTATTGACTTTTGATGCATTTCTGCCCTCCAAATGAAAAACAATGTGTAAAAAAAAAGTCACTTTGAAAAATGTCCTATAATTCTCAAGCTAGTATGGGTACTCACAATTTCGGAAATGTGCAAATAGCTACTGTTTCTAAACTCTATATTTTGTTCCGATTTCAGAAATACATAGGTGTCTTTCATCCCGATTTTTCACTGTATATATTTTCCCAAATGAATTGCTATATACCCGGTACATAATAAAAAACCATTGCAAGACGCTGCTCAGTTATTGGCTCTGGGTTCGTCGGGTTCTTGGTGAACCTACAAGTCCTACATATCCCCACAACCAGAAAATTCCAGCAGATGTAACGGTATATTGCTTTCATACATCTGTCATAATTAGAAGAAGTTACAGGTGAAAACGTTGACACAAATAGCTGTTTTTTTCAACTCATTTCCAATGTTTCCTATTTTCAACTGTTAGTTTCTATAAAGAAACCTTGAAGGATCTACACAAATGACCCCTTGTTTAATTCAGAATTTTGTCTACTTTTCTAAAATGTATAGCTTTCCAGGATCCATTATTGCTTTCATACCCATTTCTACCATTAACTGGAAAAAGGTTGAAAGCACAAAAAATAGCAAAAATAGGCTATGTCCCCGTAAAATGCCAAAACTGTGTAAAAAATGTTGGTTTTCTGACAAAAGTCTGTCAGTCCCTGTAAGCTAGGAAAATGGTGATTTCAGCCCCACAAACCCTTTGTTGATACCATTTGCAGGGAAAAAGCCAGACGCTTTCATTTGCAGCACTTTTTTCCCATTAAAAAAAACCAAACAATTAGCTGTATTTTGGCTAATTTCTTGATCCGCTCCAGGGGAATCCGCAAAACCTGGGTACCTCAAAAAGTTACAGGGGCCTAAGCGCGAACTACCCCAAATAGCCAAAAAAAGGCTTAGCACAGGGGGTGGGCGGGGTGGGAAGGCCTAGCAGCGAAGGAGTTAAATGTACCATCCATGATCCATGTTTCACAAGTTTGAAGTTTTGGTAGGTTTGTGGGAGTTGCAAATTTGAAAATTATTTTTTCTTTAGATTTGTCATCATAAATAAGGAATTGTTCTTCGTTATGAGTTAGAGTAAGTTCAGGTGGTATTTCAACTTCACTGAATGTTTTGGGGGCAGGTGGGGTGTAAGTAGTAGCTTTCTTAGTTCTAGCAATTAATCTTTTTAAAGTTGAGATGGAGGGTAATTGTCCAGTTACATGTTCAGGAACTCTGGGTAGGATATCCTTTAGTATTTCTGTTGTGGGTTTCTGAGAGCTAGTACTATCCTCTTTAAGAGTTTCTAAAACATCTCCTACTTCTATCTCTGCTATGTTAGGGGGGTGGTTATGCTCTTTGACATTTATTACAGTAGTTTCCATTGGTGTTGCCCTCCCATAACATTGGAATAGTATTCGGTGCATTTCCCATTAATTTTGTCGGTTGTTTGTTTCTCTTGGGTGTAGACATAGCCCATATAGCATAGTAAAAGTTTCCCTTTTTGCGATGTTATGAATTTTGCACCTTCAGTCATTTTGATATTTGAACTGTGATGAGAAATGTATTTAGAAAATGCTAAATATATTAAACATGTTTTTATAGTATTAAAAACAGTAACATTTTTAAATATACTTACATGTTTGGTTTTGTAGAAAATGTTGGATTTTGTTAAGTTTTCTGTTGGTCTTTGGATGCAGTGCTTGGTTTTTTTTTCTGTTGAAGAAAAATATATTTTTAATTAATTTGTTTACCAGTATTTTTTGTATTTTGGGGAGTGGGTAGGTAGTGGGGTTTTTGGGTTGAAGGTTTTAGTTATTGGATTAGTTTTTTTTCAATTTATACTTACTTTCTTTGGAGGAGTTTCCTGGATGTTACTTGTAGTTAGTTGAATGTAGTTTGGATATTCTGTAGATGAGATATAATTCATAATAACATTAGGTTATTTGTTTAGTTTGTTTAAGATTAGTTTAATTTTGTTTGTTACATTATCAAATAAATGACATATTCTACTTACTTTGTAAAGTTGAATTTGAATTCTTAGATGTGGCAGTGTGATGTTGTAGAAGAAACCCGGCAGAGATTTTGCTTCTTCTGGTCTTTGCTGATATAATACAGATTTATGTTGATTTTTGATTAGTTTATATATTGTTCATTTAATTGTAATTAAATTTTTATTGGTTTATTTGGTTTGTAGTTGTTTTTCATTGGTTTTTCAAGCACAGGTTTAAAATGTTTTGGCAGTTGTTTCCTTATTTGGCAAACGCTAATTAATGTTAAATTATGTTTTTTTTAATATTATGTGTATATTTAGTAATATGTTAGTATTTATTTTGTAAATAATGTAGTAAATGTATAAAATATATATTTTTATTTAGTTACTTTGTTTGTAAAAATTATTTATCTGATGATGTGAGGTATGTTAAATATTATGTAGTGGTGTTTTATTTTAATATTGAAATGATTTTTAGTTAGCTAATTATATTGTGTGTGTTTGTACTATTGTTTATATTCTTAATGTTATGTGTTGTGTTATTTTTATTATTTTTAAGGTGTCGATATTTGTGTGTTTATGATAATAATGTGGTCTATATTTTTGATTTAGATATTTTTATTGTTTTGAATGTTTATTTAATGATTACGATATTTTTGTTTACGATATATATCTGTTTTCAAGATTGGATGAATCGGTGTTTTTACTGGCGATATTTTTATTTCGATATTTGTGTATTTTATTAAACAAATATAGGATGTTGATATTTTTGTGGTCTATATTAGTGTGTCGATAATTTTGTTGCTCGATATTAGGAGTGTCGATATTATGTCACTGATCCGTTTGATACAAAGCGCAGGTGGGTTTCGACCTTGTACGGACACAATGCTGGGTCAGTGGATACGTGTCCAGATGCCCGGCACGGGGAGCGCATGATCACTGCATGTAGTGTGCATGCTGTGTTCTGATTGGCTGTGTGTTCCTAACTGTGGGCCAGATGTACGACCGATTTGCAAGTTGGAAATCGGTGGCAAATGAAAAATGGGCCATAGGGCATGTACGAAACCCATTCGCTAGTTCTGAAAAGAAATGCGACTCCCACAAATATGCGACCCCATTTAGTGACTCAGTAGTTGCGACTCGCTAAAACCAACTTGCTAAATGTATGTACAAGGCAGTCCCAAATAGCGAATAATAGCTATTTCTCCTGTTTGCACATGCAATTTACCACCAATTCAAACCAGGTGGTAAATTGATGCAAACCATAAAAACTGGGCCAGAATGCATTGAGTCCTTCCACAATGGCTGCCGTGTACCTGATAGCAAGGACGAGGTGCCTTCTGGCTATGCAGTAGAGAAGGAGGAGGAGACAAGAGAGGATTTTTCTCCTCAGGCTGATGCTGTTCAATAAGATAGAGGAGGAAATATACGACCAGTACAGGCTAAGTAGCACAGTCATCCTGGACATTATTGAGCTGTTAAGGCCACATTTAGAAAGCAGTACTCAGCGCAGCTATTCCATCCCCACCCATGTGCAGGTGTTGTGCTCATTACACTTATTAGCCAGTGAAAGTTACCAGGATGTGATAGATCTTGCAGGAGGGATGTCTCAAAGCATGCTTTCACAATTCTTTAGGAGGTTCCTAGATGCCATGCTCATCTACATCCGCTACTACCTATATCTACCCAGAAATGTGCAGGAAATACAAAGCACCAAAATGGATTTCTACAGGATAGCCAATTTCCCCCATGTCATTGGGTGTATAGATGGGACATATGTAGCCATAGGTCCACCATCCCATATTGAATATCTATTTAGGAACCGGAAAAATACACATTCCCTTAACATACAGGTTGTGTGCAATGCCCAAAACATAATCACTGATATTGTGACAACATTTCCTGGAAGCACCCATGATTCCTACATGTTTAGGCACAGCGGCATTTACAGACGACTTGAAACTGGGGAGTTTGATGATGGATATATATTAGGTATTGACACTGAGGGGTCGATTCCGATTCGGGCCGGAAAAATCTCCGTCCGAGCCGGACCCGGAGAGATTTCCGACCGAATCGGACTCTGGCAGTCCGACCGAACGAGTACGATGCATTCGCATGCTATCGGACTCGATTCGGTCGGACTCCCATTGAAGTCAATGGGAGCCGGCCGTACAACGCGTACGCGGGCTCCCATTGACTAAATGGGTGCGAGGCGAACAAGGGCGCCCCCTACAGCGGGTATGCGTTGAAGCGGTTCGCGCCGTACACGCACAGGTAGGGGGGACCCATGAGTCCCCCCTGTGTGCGCCTCGCGTGGGTACGCGTACAGGGGGGTCCGACGCGGACCCCCAAAGTCCGGCTCCGACAGCTCTTTTGAGCCGGACGGCGCGAGTCGGTCGGACTGCTCGAAAGGCGCATCGTACTTACCCGGCCGGAAAACGACTCCATTGCGTGAGGCGATCCCTGTCCGTGCGAGTCGGTCAGAGCGTTTTGGACCCGTGTTCGAGTCGGTCAGCGTTTTCGAGGGCGCTTGCATCGTACTCGCTCGGCCGGACGCGCGTCCGAATCGGACGGGAAACAGGGCTCCGAATCGGATCCGGTTAAACCGAATCCGATTCGGAGCACTACCGGCCGAGATCGGAATCGACCCCTACATGTTCAAACATAAATGTAATTGCAAAAGGCACACAATAAGTTTGTTGCCTTACACAATTTTGTATCTTTGAGGTGACAGTGCATACACCCTACACCCATGGATCCTCACACCCTACCTCTCGACTTCCAACAAGAATGAGAGGAGGTACAACACAGCACATTGGTGTGCCAGTACTGTGATAGAGAGCACATTTGGCCTGCTGAAATCAAGGTTTCGCTGCCTGAACAAAAGTGGTGGTGACTAGCAATATGCGCTACAGATTGCCTGTAAGATGGTAGCAACTTGTGCCATCCTATACAACATTGCCTGCCGCAAAGGCGTACAAATTACAGTGTCTGATTCGGAGTCAGAGGATGAACCAGCACCTCCAATTCAGCTGCCAACAGAGGAGAATAGAGCAGCAGAGGGTAGGCGGCGCAGGGCCACACATTACTTTGCAAGGTCAGTCATTGTCATATCAACATGATGAATGAAAATGCTTGCTCAACAGTTTGAATGATGCATGTGAACAGAATGTTATTGTCAATGTGAACAAAATTGTATTGTCAGGTGTCTTTTAGCACATGAACGTATGCAATATCACTCAACATGTTGGTTGGTTATATCATAAACTTGACATTAAACAAAAACATAGCCCTCCAGGACCCATAACAATCAATTTTTCTTTTGTGTGTGTCCACTATGTGTAGCTACATCATGTGGAGGTGCAGGAGTACGGGTAGAACTGTGTCGCAGCACTTGGACTTCAGTGGCAGAGAGGCTGCTGACACTTGGCTTAACCTCACTATCAGACAGGCATTCAACACCCCCCACCATCAATTTGCACTCTGTGTATGGCCTCCACAGCAGTAGTAATGTGGCCAAGGGCACTTGCCACATCCCCACTGACCTGCCCAGTTTTGGCCTGTAGTGTCACAGTGCGTTTGGATCAGGCTGAGGTCACATGTGCAAGACGCCCAATGGAGCTTGTTGAGACAGCCATGCGCCCATCACTGCTCCTCTCTCTGCACCTCCTGTTGCCGTGGAGAGGTGTGGTGCAGCGGCCAGAGCAGCTGACTTCGGAGCAAAGGGCTCACGGTTCGATCCCCGGCTCCGGCGGCAGCTCAGCTCAGCACCATGTGACTCTGGGCAATAGCTCACTTAATTTCCACGACGGCCCCCAGCGCCTTGAGACCCGTAAGGGTGAGTAGTTCGCGCTTTACAAATACGGATTTTGCTCCTGTCCTCTGCCAACTGCGTGCATAATTTTTCAATTACATCAGTCAGTTTGTCCATTTTAGTAGCTACTCTATTGAATCCCAGTGACATAGCATGAAGAATGTTATGTCATTTACGGTTCACCCCTTTTATTTCTTTGTGCTGCAAGCGCTGAACATGCAGCATGGATGCCTCAAGAGCACCAAGCATTGCTTCCTGTCCTGCACTGGGTTGGGAGCAAGAAAGCGCATGCACATAAGGTCTATCACAGTGCCTACTGGCATGCATTGCAGTATGCTGGTATTGGGGGATGTCAACTCTTGGCTGGATGGTGTTGGATAGCTGGATGGGCTCCTCTTCATCACATGAAGGTGGCTGTGGCAAGAATGACGTACCGCTGGAGTGGGTATGAGGTGTCGTGAGTAGTACACTATCCCCAAATACTGCTCCTTCCTCATCCATTGGGACCTGTTAGTCTACCTCACCAGTTGGAGAACCTATTTCTTCATCACATGCATCTATTAGAGGAAAGGACATGCTATTAATTTTGTTGTTTGTGGATGCCGTTTGAGTTCTAAAAAATATTTTGAATAAATGTCTGACACTGAGTTCACCTTGGAATTTTTTAACTACAAGTCCCATGATGCACCATGAGGGCTATTGTTGCTGTGTAATGGTGCCATGTTGATCTGCCTGTCTCAGTTCTAGGTTCACATGCATCTAACATACAGTGACACAGGGGTACACTTACCTTGCGATGATGCAGGTACTAACGTGTCAAGGCTGCCAAATCCCACAACTGCCTCTCGCCCCAGGGTTGTCTCCGCCATTCCCTCCAGTGTCATGGAGGGAGGTACGGTTGAGGCCAAATCCTATTGCCCGGGATTTACTGAGACGGTTGGCCACACATTCTTTGTTGCGAGACCAGAGGTCGTACCACCTCTTATGTATTTCTTCGACTGAGCGCTGTGCAACACCAACAGCATTCATTTTCAGCTGCATATCATTCCAGATCTTGAGTTTCTGGGTTTTCAGCACGGTCAAGGATGCATGTCTAAACAGCTGCTCATGATAGTTGCAGCACTCCTTTGTCAGTATCTTTAGTTCTTTTTCCGAGAACTTCAGTTTGCACTTCCTAGCGGGTTTCTGCTGCTGTTGGCTGGACATTCCTGGGTAATATCCAAATGCTCCTAGCACTCTCAGCTCACTGGTGTTGTGCAGCAGTTCTGTCCTCCACACTGTGGCTGCTATCCTTGCTTCTCCTGGCCAGCATTTCCTTTGGATGGGGTCCTTGCCATGACCCAGGAAGCAGCAACTCTTTCTTTGCACAATGGAGTCGCACTTTGTAACCACGATCACTATTTGCGACCCCCACTCGCAATTTGCAAACAAATAGAGAATCCCAACCTGCGATTTTCAATTTAGCGCTGCGATTCATTAGCGAATCGCTAATTTCAGCCGTCATGCCCTAGTACATCCCATTTTGTGATTCTCTTTCGCAATTAGAGAATTGCAAAATGGTTGTTTCATACATCTGGTCCTTAGTGTGGCACCTAACTTTATGGTGATTTTGGGAACGCACGGTCCTCCAGTCAAACGTGTTTTATTGCGGCCGATCTCCTGAGACCATTGTGGTGTCGCTGCCTATCTGTGGGAGCGATCTGGGTTTTCCTGCTCGTGCATTTGTCTAAGGGCTATTTGCCCCCCCACCTGTGATCTGTCAATCAGTTGCTTCAGGCATAAGTCATAGGGCCTGCCTTACCACGTTTTTCTGATTCGGGTTTGAGGGGGAGGTCATATCGGGTGAATTCAACAACAGAGATGCAAACTCGTTATTATACGTACATATATCATGGTGTACATCTACATCGTATTTATCAATATTAACAACAGTGCAGTGGGGTTTTACAGGAGAGGGAGAATGCCGATTGTGGCACAAATCCTGCAGACCCACTGAGTGTGATGTGGGTGTCTGGGCGTGGTGGTGTTAGTGGTGCACTTTCATACATAGAGTACCGTGATTTTGGGAAGGCGTGCCTATGCTTTTTTGTTACATGCTGGGGAGTGTCAGACAGTGCTGTAGCCCTTTTCTCTCTGCTCCTGGGCTCTGCCTTCCCTTCTCCACACCATGGACTAGCTCTTTAAATCACTTATTACTCGGCTGATAATGATGAATCCAGATATTCTCAGTCAAATGAGGTAACTACACCAGCAAAGAGGCATGATGTCCCAGCACGCTTATTATTGTTACTCTAATACTAAGATAATTCAGAAAAAAGGTCTGCTTTGAGGCTCCATTTATCAGGTCAATACTAACAGTGCTTTAAATGAGCAGGTACTGTCTGGTACTGAGTACCTGCACATCTTTATTTAGAGAGGGACAGTACCTGCACTTCTCAGCAGAGGTACAATACATTTAATGGGAGAGTACCTGCATTTCTCAGAAGCAAATAAGTGCTCTAAGGAGAGAGTACTTGCACTTCTATATTTCCATTTACAGCACTGAATACCAACATACCCACGATACCTTAGGTACATGAGAACAATTTGGCCTGGCTATAGAGGTGTGCATGAATTCCTTGTGCGCCCAACAGTTTTCGAGTAACAATAAAAATGCCAAGATAACTTTGGTGATTAATGTTCATGCTGGAGAGAGATGGAGTTTTGTCTATTGCCCATTCTGGCTCATCATAAAGTAGCATTGAGGGTTAATATGCCTGCTGCAAAGAATGTGTACTATGCAGATCACAGAATTATATTTTATTTGGCTAGCTCAGTGGGTTACTGTCTTTGTCACAGAGATCCTTTTATTACTTGCAGTTCATAAGCTACAATCCCAATATAGCACAATGACCTATGACCTGTCATCAAAGTGCTGCAGGGAGACTGCATGGTGTACGTTAGAACGTTATGTTTTTTCCCCCTAGTCGTTCATTATCCTAATGTTGCTAAAAAAAGGGTTTGCTTGAGTAGAACTACATTCTTATTGGTAAAGCCAACCCTAACCACTGTGGTACGTTTTAAATCCTGAATTTGTGCTTCTCCAAACCAAACACAACGTACACTGCCTACTAGTCTAGATGGTATGTGATTCCTACACCTTGTAACCTTCATTGTCTTATGAAACATTTCCTATATACTGATTTACACACATATTATTCATTGTTTCTGTAAAATGTGTGTGTGTGATGTAAAGTGCTCTGAAATCCTACACTGGTATGAGTAGCACTATAAAACAAATACAATGCATGTGAGAGAGGGGCTATAGAGAAATGAGGGGCACTGTTGGAGTGTGGTAGTGAGGGACTCCATGGAGAAGGAGGTAATTAGGGGGCACCAAAAGAGATTGTTGCACCAGGCGCCACCAGCACTAAAGCCAGTCCTGGCCATAGGTTTAACATATTAGGTCTTTGCAAAACAGGCTCTTTGCGATGTTTTACATACAACAGCAATACGACAGGCCTGGCTGTTATCCCTTATACGCTACAGGCATTGCAAAAGCCATCCATGCAATAATATTAGCAATGGTGTTTTTCATACTAAAGCATCGTGAAAAATAATAAATACATAAATAAATAAATAACAGCCTGACTATTGCTTTGTGCACTCTGGGGCACCGTGGGAATCTGCCTGGATATTATATCCTGCCCAAGTCCTATCACCAACCCCTGGCTTCCTAGGCAAGTGTTGCACTGCAAAGCGGAGCAGTAATGGCCATCTTCAGAAACTTTGGGTGAAGGGATTCAACGGGGGAGGGGTACTAAGGATGGAAGCTAACTAATGAGATAGGTGAGTACATGAAATGGAAGTGGCCTGGGTAGAACAAAAAGAATCCTGCTCTGTCTAGGAAATTCATTGACTGCAACAGCCACAAGGTGGAGAAGTGGCCCGTTGACCCTGACCCCTGCTCAAGTAAGGAGAGGACATCACCTTGTGGGCAAAAGATTTGGACACCTCCCATTTAACAGGAAGCACTAGACAGATACCAAACTACGCAGGCAAAACACAATGCAGATACACCATATAGGTAGGTATCACCAACCCCAAAACAGCACCCAGTCCTCGCAACAACACGTAACACAACATTAGACAATATCACGTATATCCACCCAACATGGCTCAGATATTCCATAAATCTGAGTATTAATGAGCTTAGAACAGCAACCATGATAATAGATAAAACACACAACTGTGCACATTCCCAGAGCTGAACTTGAGAGTGCAGAACAGTGCAGATGAAATGGTTACCAGAAGGCACAGTGCACACAGTAGTACATTCTACTCTGTAACTGACAATATGTGCACTTTGGATTTATTGCTGTCACAACATCGCAATAGCCCCAGGTGATTTGTTTTCTACAAGCTTATTTCTTTGCAATAACTGTTCTAAAAGTCATATCTTATTACATGTATGTTGGGTTTTTGTAATTTTGGTCTAGCTGAGTAAAGATAAAGATAAATTAATTTTCTAAACTGGTGTGGTGTCCATTTGTGGTGCTATCACTGTATTACTGTGTGTTTTGAGTACAAATACTTTATACAAATTGCCTTTGGGATCAGTCTGACAGCTCGTGCCAAGCTACCCAGGGGGTGAGCAGGGGTTATCTAAAGTGTGTATCCCCCTTGCCCCGACTAGAAGCAAGGGTCCCTATTTGGACAAAGGTACCTACCTCTGCCAACTAGAGACCCCCATTTCTAACACCTAACAAAACCCTAATAAAACACCAGTGTTGGTTATCGCATACAAATATATCTCTAGCATGTCCATGCACATAGGTTTACTTGGAGGAGAAAATGTGACCTGCAGGTTACACACCAAGCACTACGGCAATTGCTCTAGCCATAATTCACTTAGCTGGAATTGGAACCTAACTCTGCAGGCACAGATCCTTGAAGCAGGCACAGTGTTATCTTAGTGATGCTAGAAATAGTTACTGGAACACCTAGAATACTGCGAAAGGACTTTAAACAATACTAACGTGTGACCAAACAGCGTAAATATATTGAATTTGTATATGTACCTTAAGCTAAGAGGCAGCTGCTCTCTAAACTGATCTATTGTAGATGCTTTCTGTTGTTCTACTTGTCCTTGCTCTTCGCACAACAGCTTATGTAGCAGTTTACAGTTTTAAACACTAAGGGCCTGATTTAGAGTTTAGCCGGCGAAGGTAGATCAGTATGGTGGAGAACTTTAATCCCACCTTACTGAGGGTCCTCCACCTGCCAAATTTAAAGTTGTCTGCTAGCCCTGTAGACAACTATAAACATTATCAGGACCCGCCATTGCAGTGGTTCCTGTCAATGTGTTAAAGAATTGACAGATGGTACAGTCAAAATGGCAGTCAAACTTTTAACATGTTTTTGTTTTTTCAAAAATAAAATCCCAAAGTTGGATTATGTTTTAGAAAAAACAAAAACTAATGACTCCCACACAATGGGAGTTTTCTCCAATGGTGTGGGGTTCATTGTTAAGGTTTTAGGGATATCCTTTACTGCTACGTTTTTTACTGCGTTAAGTGAGAGAAACAACTGGCCATTCAACCTCCCTCTCTAAATGGGACAAATGGCCAAACCTACGATGGCCCTTACTTCGTTGGGCCATCGGAGGACTTTGTATGTGACAGAGATAGAGTAGTCACCA
Organism: Calotriton arnoldi; assembly: GCA_963921515.1. Lineage (NCBI taxonomy): Eukaryota > Metazoa > Chordata > Amphibia > Caudata > Salamandridae > Calotriton > Calotriton arnoldi. The sequence goes on along the minus strand of CAWUFW010000043.1, from coordinate 6,250,003 downwards.
TCGTTGACATACCTAAGGCCCTCCCATCTATAAATCAAGTGGACGGATATTCAGTTTGGCGTAGAGGATACTGTGCCACCGTTGCAATGCAGTACTGTGGTATCTTCCATCAGACATGTTCCTTTCCTCTCCCCCCTCTCCTCTACCTCAATCAATGGCATCTCCTCCCTGTCAACTGTACCGTGAGAATGATGCTGTGGATTAGAATGTTGGTCCCTGAAGGTACTATGTTGAGCTTCAGTGGGTGCCACCTCTGAGGCCAGGAGAGCAGTCACAGATGTGGCTGAGGTGTACTTAATAAAGACATGGTTGTTATAATGTAGCGTCGCTCTGCATCTCCTTGAGACCTGGATATCTAAATTCCACACTGGAGTCAGAAGATGGGATGCAGAACTGCTGAGCACGCTGATTATTGTACATCTCAACATGTGGAGGAAAGTGTAGTGAGTGAAGAGTGACCAGGGTGCAGTGAAGCACTGTCCTGACATTGACACTGAATCGGGGCACTACCGAAACAAAGAACAGACAATAGCGGTGTCGCCGTGAGTACACTCTGGATTCAGAGTTGGTGTGATTCAACATTTTGGAGTGTGACTCAACAGGCAATTTTTGCCCTGTGCTGAACTCTTACAGTGTGTTTCAGCTCTTTATGCTCGTTGGCGTATGGCGCAAGGAGGAGAATCTCCCCATAGAATGGTTGTGCCATTTCACTCAGCTGAGGGATTCTGAAGAAACATCCATGCTAGCGTCAACCTGCTCGCCGCTGTAGTTTGTTCACTTTTAACATGTGGCTCGCTCTCACAGCACACACTTGGTGTTACAGGTTGCAACTACTAGTCCAGCGCCGTGACAGTATTATGACAGTTGCTGCCATTTAGCTGGAGCTAGAGGACGTGCTCACCGGTGGTGCCTTTTACTGGAAATACATCTCTTGTTAACAATTCCTGTGGCTGCGCATTACTTAACACCACCGCAACGAACTCTGCGTAGGAATCGAACATCGCCTTTAGGAATTGAATTTTTCAAACTCTGCTCGTTTTCTACAGTGTTCAAGCGGAGGTCAACTTATCTACTTTTTAAAGAAATCTTTTCAGCTTTTTGTGTGGATATTCCTATTTCTGTTTCAGGTTTCATTTCCTGTTGCTGTCTACACTTAAATGCTTAGAAATTTTGCTCACACGCTAATAGCAATTTATGCCCACTTGGACAGATACAAATCTCTACCTAGATAGTATAAAGGGCACCCGAGTTTTGATCGGTGTGAATGGATCAGTGTATTATATCTGTCAAAGAAGGTATGAATTGCTATTGGCGCGTTCTATGTAGAACGGCTGCCCTTTATACTATCTAGGTAGAGATTTGTATCTGTCCAAGTCATGAGTTGCTATTAGCGTGTTCAATGTAGGGCGGCTGCCCCTTATGCCATCTCGGTAGAGATTTGTGTCTTGTTAGTACATGGGTTGCATTGTCATAATTGTTTGTGCCTGTCAAATGTTCATATGTTTCATTGTCTGTTGTCCAAGAAACGTTTTTCTGTTAATGTATAGTCTGTCCTTTGGGAGTTTTGTTCGTATATATGTTATACGTCCATTTGGTATTATGTGTATATATTGATGTAAATAAATATGTATTGTTTACAGCCCTGATGAAGTTCAAGTTTTAACTGAACGAAACGCGTTAAGAAAGAATAAAAAGGAATACCTGTCCACACGTCTACTCTCATTTGTTGTGGATAAGAAGCTTAATGGTGCACCAATCCAAAATTCAAAATTTCTGTTCTGCGTTGCAGTTGCACCGAACGACAGCAGGTGCAGGAATTATTGTGCACATTTGTATAGAACGAAAAGAAAAAGAAACAGAACAGTGAAGTGCGGCCGTGACAGTCCGCCGTCGTGGTTGTTCTACTAATAGAGAGAATTTACGCTGCTACAGCTGTGACAGGAAAGCTCATTTTGCTAATAGCAAGTTGTGTCCAGCTATCAAGAAAAAATGTGCCAATAGTGGAGTGATGGGGCATTTCTCTAAAGTATGCATAAAGAAAAAAAAACTCATGGTCAAGTGTGTTGTTGATGGTGATGATAGTGAGGAGGATTGCTCAGGTTATGGTGCACAGAGTGATAGTTCATTTGCTTTAAACATTAAGGATAGAGAATGTGTAATACTCAATATTGACAATGCACACATTCAGAAAAAAAACCTGTGTGTGATATGATGATCAGAGGGGTCGAGATACAAATTTACGCAGACTCAGGGTCTCCTCATTCTATAGTTAATGAAAGTGTGAGAATGTCCAAATTTGCTGACAGATTAAGGCCCATTTTAGAGAAATTGGATATTGTAGTGCCTTATGCACTCATATGTATTGGGACCACATGATGACCTTTGACTACCATTGTGTTAATTGACTCTTTGTGTTTTATTCTTTGTGCACTTGCATTTTTAACTTGTGATTTCATTTCGTGTCTCCTTATAGCTTCAGAGTAGGAGTGTTTAGCACAGAGTAAAACAGCCTAGCCTGAAACAGAATATGTGGGATGATGTGCATTTGAAAGCATGAGAGAGAAATGCTTGGAATGTGCTTCTCTATCTCAGATTGTAGTGCTGTAGGCAGTGGGGCGCAAATGTGCATTATGTTGTACATTGTGAAATGGAGTTTTACCTATGGGGCTTTAACGTGCCCTAACTCCATCTTGAATTCTGGCTCTGTCTGGCTTGAGTTCTGCACGCACACATAAGCAGGCCCCCAAGTTACTCACGGTTATTCACGTTCAAGATTGTTTTCCTCTGTGAGGGTGTTTTCTGTACTTTTGGAGATGTTTTCTACTTTCGTAAGCTTCACTAAGATAAGGGGCTGGAACATGTCGAGGAGAATGCATGAGAAATCCTTTGCCTTGGAATGCTTGCAGGAGCTTGGCCAGCACCAGTAACTTTCCTTGCTATAGAGGGTGTCTTCTCGTGCATTGAGAATATTATAAAACTGGGGTTTCATGGCTCGGAAACTGGGTTCTCTCCTGAGAGACGGATGTGTCTGCTCAGTGCTGCAATTCCCGACTTGAGGAGTCTCTTGCCCCCAGGACTGTAGTTTGGGATCCCCCAGTCTTGTGTGGGCTAATATGAAGATATTGCAGCCGGTGAGGAATTTTATATGATCATTGGTATTGAGATATCTGTATAGATATAGAGTTATTTATACATGTGTTTTTGTCTATGTGCTGAGTGACCAGCCTGTGAAGTATTTTTGTTCATTGGTTCTTGTTTATTGGCATTATCTCATGTATTCTGTGTATATAGTTTATATGCTTCCATTCTGTGTATACATTCTCTTTATATTTGAGTCTTTCATTTGATAGTGTTAATTTCTTGCATTTGATTACTTGCATTTGACAGCGCTTGTTTCTTGCATTGAACGTCCATTATTATCTGCTTAGGTTTTGCTCCCTTGCATTTCACGGTTGGATGTTTCATTATTAACTGACTTGTAAGTGTTTATTATCTGCATGTGTTTTACCATAATTATCTGCTTGTGTTTTATAATATTTGCTTGCACACATATATATATATATATATATATGTATACATATATGTATGTATATATATATATATATATGGGAAACTCGTATCCCGTGTTTCCCTCATCTTCATTACACCGCCATGACCAAGGTGCACAGGAAGGCAGCACCCCACAAAGCAAGACCACACCAGGTTGTAGCTCTTGGAAATCTTTTTTAATTTTCTTGTTTTCTTCAGTATAATGTGCAAAGTGCGATCATTCATATATATTCATATATATATATATATATATATATATATATATATATATATATATATATATATATATATATATAACCATGTGATCAAGGCCCGCGAGGGCCGAAACGCGTAATGGCTGACAGAAAATAAACAAGAAGTCTGCACTTAACTTGTGGTCCGTGCCCGTCTGTCTCGAGGATTTGGAGGGGAGTAGCGGAGCATTTCGATATATATTTCTATATATTTCTATATATATATATTTACATTCTGCATGTTGTTTTCATTTGACATCTGGGAAAGCCTTTCTGTTAGAGAGTGTTGCACTAATAAAAATCCCACACTTTATTCTGAAAACTGTCTCTTGATGTGCCTCATTTGGTGAGTGCTGCGACCCCTTTCGAGGTGTTTTCTTCCTTAATTTGGGAGTGCCTCTGCTGGGGAGTGCTGAATTGATTTTAATTTGGGAGTGGAAAGCAAGACAGATATCAACCCAGAGGAGTATTCAGGTGAGAGAATAGAAATGGTAGGGTTCCGTTCCTTGACCTTCAGATTAAAGAACCTTCAGTGCGTGGCAAATCTCTATGTGTCTCAAAAAGGTCCTTCAGTTTTGGGCTGATGTTAACAAGGTAAACTTAAAATGATACTGAATCTTAACAGCCCTGACTCTTTTGTGGGTATGGAAGATGGTAATGGCACAGCCAAAATCATGTTAAAGAAATTTCCCAAGTTTTTTAGGGATGAAACTTGTGAATTAGTTGATTATAAACATGAGATAGTTTTGAAGAAAGATGCTTGTCCCAAGATTTAACAAGGCAAAGAACATCCCCATCATAGTAAGCGGCGAAGTGGAAAAAGAACTTCACAAGTTAGTGGCGGGTGATATAATTGAAAAAATGGAATCTTCAGGATGGATTTCCCCCATTGTGGTCACTAGACGTGCCAATGGTAATATTAGACTTTGCATTGATTTGTGCCACCTTAATAATAACATTTTGGTGGACCAATTTTCACTACTGTGCATCTCTGAAATGTTGGCACTCGTAAAAAAGCAACGTTTTTTTCTACAATTGTTTATGTGCAAAGTTTTATATAGAGCTGGCTAGACCCGTAGGTATCAGTGCGCTTTACATGAGGATCAGCAAGTTAAAGATTACATAATTACTTCAGTTACAGATTCCAAGAATAGACATCAGAGAAAGATAGAGGGAAGGAAACATAACAGGGAGGCGAGGAAAAACAATGTCATATGTCCGGCTGGGTAGGTGACGGCCGAGGGGGTGAACCAGGGCCAAACTCCTCTATAGCTGCATAGGACAGCTCCACCGGGCATCGGCCAAGGTTGTTCGGACTCCGCGGTGAAAACAGGCAGTTGAAAAACATGCTATTACACGATAACATAAGTTATTTTCGCGTTACGTAGCAAAGACAAAACGTCTTATGTGGAATGGAAGGTAGAGGGGGAAAGGTAAACAGGGAGAAAGGAATGCAGATAGCGTCAGGCTGACCAGAGGGGGAAGGGACTTCAGGGGAAACAGGCAGTCAAAGTGAAAGATAGACAAGACCGTGAAGCACCGTTAAGAACAATGTCCGATGTCCGGCTGGGTAGGTGACGGCCGAGGGGTGAACCCTAGCCAGACTCCTCTATAGCTGCATAGGACAGCTCCACCGGGCATCGGCCAAGGTTGTTCGGACTCCGCGGTGAGAACAGACAGTAGAAAAACATGAGATTACACAATAACATAGGTTATTTTCGAGTTACATAGCAATACAGAAACGTCTTATGTGGAATGGAAGGTAGAGGGGGAAAGGTAAACAGGGGAAAAGGAATGCGGATAGCGTCAGGCAGACCAGAGGGGGGAAGGGACTTCAGGGGAAACAAGCAGTCAAAGTGAAAGATAGACAAGACCGCGAAGCACCGTTAAAAACAATATCCGAAGTCGGGCTGGGTAGGTGACGGCCGAAGGGGTGAACCATGGCCAGACTCCTCTATAGCTGCATAGGACAGCTCCACCGGGTAACGGCCAGTGGTACTTGGGTTCAGCGGTAATTACAAACAGATTCGGTTTTTCGCCCATGGTATAACAAGGATAACAGATTTGCATGGTTACGTTAGTTATCCGTTGCATAATCAAACATAGGAGATCAAGACCCCAAAAGAGGAAGGAGGGAATAAGGGAGGGGAGAAGAAAAACAGGGGTCAGGGAAGCAGATCAGTTCTGGTAGACCGGCAATGGAGGAAAAGTGTCTCATGGGGGCCCAAAAGTTAGAGCAAGCGGGACCAAAATCCAGGTGGGGCCACATAGATACTCGGTCCATTGCCAAAAACAAACACCATGCAGGGTCATTTGAATTAAACAACAGTTTAAAAAAATAACTTTCAACATCGGAACTCACGAATAGGACATAGCTACCAAACAAAGAAATTTCATTGGTTTACACAGTTTTACAGCTAAATTGGTGAAGTGTAGCATATGTGACAAGACATTATCTCGGGGCACCTCAAAAAAATATGTGGTACAACAAGTATGCTGTACCACTTTAAAGCATACCACAAGAAGCAACTTAAAATTCCACAGAGAAAAAAAAGGATAGGGATCATCAGCCTCTAGACTTCAAGTCCTTGCTCCTGAAAACAAAATTCCAGCTCAAGTGTAGAAAAGATGCAGTGAAATGTCACCAGAACTAAAGCGTTTTGCTACTTTCTGCATGAACTATAACACCATTGGAACAGCTGGTAAGCAGTCTGTGGATCTAGTTTTCCAGAATGTGAAATACTATTGTTGTTAATTTTTATTCTTCTTTTATTGCAGCAGTTCGAGCACAGTAGAGTATGCAGAATCCAAATTTTGCATCCATCCGTGCCGCATGTAAGCTTCTATGGGAGCTCGACGAGTAATCAGCAGTAACACAAATAATATTTGTGTAAATCCCCTGATGCACACATAGGTTCTCACAGCTCCTCAGCAGTCATCGCCAGTGTTGAAATGATACACTGGATACATTAATGAAGTCAAGAATTAATGAAGTCAAGAATTGACCTATCAGCGGCTTATCACCAGATTGTATTGCATGAAAATTGTAAATGTTACACGGTGTTCATTACATCTTTTGATTATTACCAATATAAAATGATGCCATTTGGCCTTGCTTTGGCTGCTGCCTTGTTCCAGCACATCATGCATATTCTTTTTGGAGAATTTCAAAATGTGCATTGTTTCCAAGATGATATTTTAATGTTTGGAAAGAACAAAGAGGACCATGATTGTACTTTAGAAAAGGTTTTGGAAGTTTTTGTGTGAAAAAGGTATGACTGTAAGGCATTCCCAATTAAAATCTGTGGTGACATCTGTTACTTATTTGGGGTATGTTTTATGTGAGGAGGGTGTAAGACCCGAACCTGAGTTAGTTGAGGCTATTCACGCAGCTCCCACTTCCAAATCCAAAGATGATGTTAGATCATTCTTAGGTCTTACAGAATTTTATTCAAAATACATACAGAGGTTTTCGTACAGGACATATAACATGAGGCAGCTGCTTAAAAACAAAAGTAAATTGAGCTGGGGGTTTGAGTGTGACAAAGAATTTTGTGACATGAAGTTAGCTATATGTACAGCTTCTGCGTTGTGTGGCTTTGATTCCCAACTTTCCTGCGTGGTCACCACTGATGCCAGTTCGAATGCTTTAGGTGCTGTTTTGGCATAGAAGTTAGAAGATGGCCGAGAGTCTATTATTGCGTATGCGTCTAGAGCATTTATTTATTTATTTGAAGGTTTTATATAGCGCTAGCTCCACCCAAGGGTATCAGAGCGCTTTACAACAGCAATGGCAATAAACAAGAAAACAGCAGTGGTAATGTACGAAACAAATTCAGCAGATGATCAAACAAAAATAGAAGGAATCAATTAGAGTACATAGTGAGGAGGGTGCATATAAGATAAACAAAAACACCAATTGAGAGAGCAAGAGTGTCATTATAGAAAGCACTTTTACAGTATGCAAAGGAGGACTCAAGGGACATCGTGAGGGTGAGGGGGAATATAATGAAGGGGAGGGGGGTGAGGAGGGTATGGGGGGGGGTGAGTGGGTGTGAGGGGTAGGCGGGATAGCCAACAGCAGGAGGAGGGAAAATAGTCAGAAAGGAGAACAGGGAGTTAATTTCCCCAATATTTAGTGAGGAGGTGTATTTTAAGGTTTCTTTTGAAGTTGGCATAGGAGGGGTTGCATCGAAGGTCTTTGGGGAGGGCGTACCAGATGGTTGGGGCCTTGCCGGAGAAGGAGCGGGATTGTGAGGTGCTTTTTTTGAGTAGAGGGGGTATTAGAAGGAGAGTGTTGGTGCTTCTCAGCGTTCGGGCGCAGCCAGCTTTTTTGAGTTTAGTTGAAAGATAGGTTGGAGTCTTCTGATAGAGGGCTTTGTGTGTAATTCAGGCAATTTTATAGGAGGATCTGCCTTCGATGGGGAGCCATTTGAGGGCCTTGAGGGCAGGTGAGATGTGGTCATAACGTTTACAGTTTGTTGTAAGTCTGGCTGTGAGGTTGAGGATGGATTTGATGGGGGCAAGGTGGATTTTGGGAGTACCAGAGAGAAGGGCGTTACCATAGTCGATTTTGGATAGGACAAGAGATTGGGTAATTACTTTGAAGTCTTCCGCTGGAATAAAGGGTTTGCTTTTTTTGAGATGCCGGAGTGTGAAAAGTGCACTTTTTGCTGAATTTAAAACATGGGAGTTTAGTGTAAGATTATTGTTGATGGTGATGCCGAGTGATTTGACAGATTCGGCGAGGGAGAGAGGGCAGTTAAGGGCATTCAGGTCAGCGATCAATGTTTGAATGGGGAGAGGGTTGCTTTTGGGCGAGAAGAGGATGATCTCAGTTTTCTTGGGGTTGAGTTTAAGATGGTTGTTGTGGAACCAGGTTTGGATCTTGGTTAGTGCTGTGTTGAGGTGCAGGATGTCGGAATGGGATTTTATTTTATAGTACAGTTGGGTGTCATCAGCGTACAGGTGATAGTTGATTTTGGCTTGTTTAAGTATCAGGGTGAGGGGTTCCATAAAGAGGTTAAAAAGGGCAGGAGAGAGGATGGAACCCTGCGGGACACCTAGGGAGACAGATGTTGGGCTAGAGAGGCAGTTTTGAATTTTAATTTGTTGGGTTCTATGTTGGAAGTAGGAGGTGAACCAGTTGAGGACAGTGCCATTAAGGCCAAAGCGATCTTTGAGTGTATTGAGTAGGGTTGGGTGGTAGACTGTGTCAAATGCAGCGGTGAGGTCAAGAAGGATAAGTAGGTAGGTCTCACCCTTATCCAGGGCAAGGTGTATGTCGTCGACTATGTTGAGCAGTGCAGTTTCAGTGCTGCAACCTTTGCGGAAGCCAGATTGCAGGGGTCTAGAAGGTTGAATGTGTCAATGTGTTTGTCCAGTTGTAGAAGGGCGCACTTTTCTAGGGCTTTAGAGAGGAGGGGAGGTTGGAGATAGGGCGGAGATTGTTGGGGTCATTGGGGTCAGCCTTGGGATTTTTGGGAATGGGGAGATTTGTCCGAGTTGAAGGGAGGTGGGAACATTCCCTGTTGAGAGGGAGGCGTTAATGATGTTGGTCCAGAAAGGGACAATGACGTGTTTGAGATCTTGGACGAGTGTGGAAGGGAGAGGGTCCTTAGTGTGGGAGGATGGTTTGAGTTTGGATAGGATGTTGAAGACTTCCCGTTCAGAGACGGGGTGGAAATTATGCCATGAGGCGTTATTTTTAAGCTGTGTGATAGTAAGGGGGGTTCAGGAGGGGTATGTGAGGGGAGGAGGAGTGAGGGAGTCGGGGTGTTTTCAAGGGCAGTGGGGGATAAGGTGGAGTACCCAGGGGATGTTGAGGGGTGAGCAAGGGTTGGGTATCAAGGAAAGCACGGTCGATTTTGGCAATTTTTTCAGTGAAAAAGTTGGCAATTTCTTCACATTTGTTAGTGGAGGCCACCGGGTTGAGGGGTGCAGGGAGGTTTGGTTTCTAATAATGTTGAACAGTTCTCTAGGTCTGTTTTTGGCCCGTGAGAGTTGTAGACGAAAGAAAGATGCTTTTTCCGAAAAGATGTGTTTTTTGTAGGAGGATCTTGCAGTTCTAAGGAGAGCAAGATGGGATGGGGAAGGGTGTTGTCTCCATGTTCTTTCTGCCAATCTAAGTGAGCGTCTTTCTTTATTAAGGTCTAGGGTAAACCATGATTTGGAGGGGCATTTTTTAGTGTTTTACTTTTCGGAGGGGCGAGTTGGTCTAAAACCTCTGAGACAGTTTTATTAAAGTGTTCAGTGAGTTCATTTGCATTTGAAGAGAGGGGGTGAGACTGAGTTGGGATTGGAGTTTAAGTTCCAGTGCGCCGGGGGATTTGCTTAAGATTTCTGGTCATAATTGTAGTTTTGTTGTTTTTTATAGGGGCGGGTGGGGCTGGGGGGGAGATCGTGAACAGAATGAGATGGTGGTCAGACCTGTCGATAGGGATAATGTTGGTTAAGGATGTCAGATCAGGGTTGGAGATGATGACGTCAAGAATAGCTCCTTTGGCGTGGGTAGGGGAGTGGCAGAGTTGCTTGAGGTCACTAAACTCAAGGAGGTTATTGAGAAGGTTGATTGTGGGATCATCGGGTTCATTCCAGTGCAGGTTAAGGTCTCCTAGGAAGATATTTTTGGAGTTGGAAAGTAGCGATTTAGTTAGAAGGTCTGATAGTTCTTTGGCAAAGGGAAGGGGTTCACCAGGTGGGTGATAGATGTTATGCAGTCGTATTGGGGGGGAGCTTTTCATTTTAAGTTCAGCTCCTAAGTATTCAAAGGTAGTGTAGTCAGTGTTATTAATTGGGGAGAGTTGTAGCTCTTCTTTAAAAATGATTGCTATGCCCCCCCCTATTTTTTCCGGTCTGTCTTTTCTGAGAATAGAGTAGCCTGGGGGGGCAAGAAGGTCAAGGATGGGTGTAGAGTGATTTTTGAGCCAGGTTTCAGTGAGGAAGGCGATGTCGGCATCTTCGTTAAGAATGGTTTCTGAGATTTCGGTCGCATGCCGGACGGCTGAGCGGCAGTTCACGAGCATGCAGGTAAGGGGTTTAGCGTTGGTATTAGGGGCGGGGGTAGTTGAATGGTGGTGAGTTGAGGGGGGTGTGGGGAGCTAGGATAGGCGGGAATTCTGCTAGTCCCTAAGATAACAGGAATATTGGAGTGAGGGGGAGCAGATCTTTGGGAGGGGGTTTGTTGAGGTAGGTACTGCAGAGGACAGAGAGGGCGGAGGCGGAGTAGGTATTCGAGGTTCGAAGGGGTCTGTGAGAGCGGGTGAGGAGAGGCGTTGTTAACCAATGTTTGGGGTATGGGCGTTTTCGAGGGCTAGCGCGTGGGGCAGAGGGCCAGGGTGGGTGGGCTGTGGATTTGTCGGATTTGAATCGATTGAAATCTTTTCGGAGATGGGTAAGTTCAGTAACCTGGGTAGAGAGATTGTATTCCAAGTTACGAAGTGTTTGATTGAGGTTGGTGAGGAGGGGAGTGGGAGTGGCTGGAATGGATAGGGAGTTAGGGACGGATTGGCTAGGGTGAGAAGGTTTATAACTTGGAGATGGCGGTTCGCCAGGTGGGGTTGATGTAGGGAGTGCAGCTTTTAACTGGGGAGTGGGTAAGGCCAGGGGAGGGGTGTGGGCCGGTGTTGGGAGGGAGGGATGGGCGTGTTGTATGATGGACTGGTGGGGAGTGGGGGGGAAAGGGGGAGATATGAAGGGAGAGTGTGAGGCGTGGGTGGGGATGTGGTAGTGACGTAATGGGTGGAGGTATAGTTTGTGGAGGAAGGGGCAAGAGTATGAGACGTTATGTTCGTTATTGGACGGTTAAGAGGGGGGGAGGGGTGCTAGGGAGGTGATTGGGAGCTGGAGGCGGGCGGTCATAAGGGGACATAGTAGTTTGGAGGAGTGTATTAGGGAGGAGGGGGGCTAGTTCCAGGGGGAGGCAGAATAGGAGTTAAGGAGAGGGCTGTGTCATTACGGATAGGGGTGTCTTGGGGGTATGGGGTTTGCCTCGGAGAGGTGGAGGAGAGCTGGGAGGGGGTAGGTGAGGGAGCAGGTGTGGGGAGGGGGAGAGGATTGCGGCAGGGGAGAGTTCAAGAGAGGGACTGTCGTTAGGGAGAATGTTAGGGGTTGGGGCGGCAGCGGGGAGCCAGGAGGGGTTTTGGGATTGGGAGGGTGTTGGGGGGTGTAGGAAGTGACAGCTGGTCAGAAAGAGTGCTGAAGAGGAGTTCAAAAATTGTGAGGTGCTGCTCAGAGGCTTGGATCAAGATGTTTCCAGTTTTGTAGATGGAAATGGCTATTTCACCTGGGAAAAGAGAGGTTGGAGAAGTGGCAAGTTTGTAACCGTGGGGGATTTTAATTGTACTCGATACTGGGAGGTGGCGTAAAAGGTGCTCTTCCATTTGGAGGGCGTTTGGTGTAGAAAATATAGTTAGTTTTAATGGGGGACGTGGGGCTGTGGTAGTTGTCTTCGATTAGGGTTTCAGGATGTCGGACTAGGAGTGTGTGTTTAAGATTCTTTTGGCATTTTTTGAGAGTTTGGGAGGGTAGGGAATGGTCCAAGAGTTGGGTCCATGTTTGGTGAGGGCGGGGTGTTTGACGGTTAAGGCAGGAGGAGGGCATGGTGTGTGGATGGTATTGAGGTGGGACATGGTGATGCGGTTTGACTGGTGGAGAATAGGGGAGCAGGCAAAGAGAGGGAAGGGGAGAAGTTTTGAGGAAGGAGGGTTGGGTAAGAGTGCGGAGGGAGAGGGTGTGGAAAGAGGGAGGGGTTAGTTTTGGGGGTCACGGTAGCAAAGCCGGGTGGGGGGCGTAAGAGTGAAGTGCATTGACGGGGTTGGCGGGGGGATGAGAATTTTGGGCGAGGTAGGGGCGGGCGTGGGGATAATAGGATTTGGGAGGTTGTCAGTAGAGAGTGGAGCAAGGCAGGGGTTGAGGCCCAGGAAGGTGCTTGGTGCTAATAGGATAGGGGGGGGGCAGTGGTTTGTGTCAAGGGTTAAGAGGAGGGATGTAGGAGGGTTAAGGTATAGTAAGATTCAGAGTTCGAGTAGGCATTAGTGTTTCTCAGTGGGTGGAGGATGGGGAATACATTGTTAAGCCGAGAGGAGTCTAGAGCGGTTAGGAAGGCGGATGGAAATGCAGGTAGTGAAAAACAACAACAGTAGTAATAAGCATCAGATCAGGGCAGACACTTTAAGACGTATACATAGTCGTAAAGCCGTTACAGGTGGGTTATAGTGCATATGTCTATGGGTCAGATTAGACAGTGCAGGTGGACAGTGACAGTGAGATTAGGCAGTGAGAGTGAGATTGATCGGAGGTAGGGGAGGTCTTCCGATCAGCCGGCGAGGAACCGTGTTGCTCTGCAGTGGAGGTGGAGTACGGGATCAACTCCTGTTAAACTCTCAGGGATCTTAGGAGAGACTCGGCTTCAACCGTATGGATTGGTTCTAGCAGCGCCTGATTCTATGATATATCGGCCTCACGTGACCTCGGGGCAGTTTATCGTCAGGAGTCAAGGGACTCAGCGGGCCCGGGTGAGGCATCAGGTTCAAAGGCTCACGGGGCCAACACAGGTGCGTTTTCCGGCCAGCAGCGAGGGGCTCGTGCCTGCAATAAATGTGAAGGGTTGACTCACTCCACACTCTCAGAGAGCATTCTCGCTGTCAGAGGAAAGGTACTCTACCATCGAAAGAGAGACTTTGGCCTCTAGAGCACTTTAAGCCTTTTGTATGGGGGAAGCAATGTGAGATTAGAAGTGACTATAAAACGTTGGTACGCCTTCTCACCACGGAAGGGATGATTAAGTCATTGGCATATCGCCAGGATGTCAATGAGACTCCAAGATTTTGTGTACAAAATGGTGCATGTTCTGGGTAAGGACAATGTCACTACGGATTTCTTATCAAGAATGCCTTTACTCATCAAAGAGGATGTGCGTGTGGAATGGGACGAGTATTGGATTGTATTGGTCCACGATGAGGGTATCTTGCCTATAGAAAAAAAGTATGGGTGGAAGAATTTGCTAAGGATTAAACTTAGCAGGAGGTTTGGAAATTCATGGCAAAGGGTTAGCCTGCGAAAAGTACTATTTATCCTGATTTACGATGTTTTTGGGATGTGAGAAATTAATTATTGTGTGTGAATGGTATAATATGGGGAGGAGATAGAGCTGTGCCTCCTTATGGGTTGAGACAAATTGTAGTTATGGAGGGTTATGTCGGGCATGGAGGTATCGCAAGAACAAAACAATTTGTAAAAAAAAGGTTTTGATGACCTGGTTCGACATTTTCATTGAGCGGTTAGTTAGGAATTGTGTAACGTGTGCCAATGCGGACAAATCCCTAAAGACATTAAGGCCCAACATAAGTGAGCACATTGTACCGAAAAACCCATGGGAGACCATTTCTGTGGACATTATGGGGCCCATTGGCTCCAAATCTAAATATATTGTGGCATTGATGTATTTTTGTGATGGCAGATCATAAAAGTTGTGGAGAAAGTGGACACAAACACTGCAATATTCTTTCTTGATCGCATTTTCACTTATGAGAGACTTCCTGTACAGATTATCACGGACAACGGGGTAAAGTTTCTGTCTAATAAAGCTACGGGTTATTTCCAGAGAGTGGGCATCAGACATCGCACCATGTCTTCCTATAACCCTAGTGTGAATGGTATAATAGAAAGATTTAACAGAGTATTCAAAAGTGCCATACAGATTGCAGGGGTCCCTAACACAAAAAATATTACTGTAATTTACGTAGAAATACAATGATGTCTATGTTTTAACCGTCCAACTGGACATAATCATTTAATATGAACATACGGTCTGACAGTCATCGAAAATATACTCAATTGCAGGACACGCCCTCATGCTGTTCCCACACCATTCATCCTGCAACTTCTAACCTTATGCCTAACTCACAATTTTTTCTCTTTTAATGGTCATTTTTACCAACAACTGAAAGGCACATCAATGTGAGCAGTTTTTGCTCCTAATTTTGCAATACTATACATGGACGATCTGGAGATTAACAGAATAGTGACTCCCACTAACCCATACTCAAACAGCATAGCCACATGGAAGCACTACATAGACGATATTTTTCTAACTTGGCACGATTGTGAAAAGACTTTACAAGAATTTCTTGAATGGCTCAACACCAATTGTAATGGGTTGAGATTCACTCTCTCACATAGTAGTACTGAAATTGCCTTCCTAGACTTGATGATTAGACACATCAAGGGTGAACTGTTTATCTCTCTGTATCGGAAATCCACAGAGAGAAACACTCTACTGTCATATGTCAGTCACCATCCTGGTGCCTTGAGGGATTCATTACCATTCTCACAATTTTTCCACATTAGGAGAAATTGTTCGCTTAAAGAGGACTACTTCCGTGTAGCCAACAGCTTATCTGACAGACTGCTGAACAGAGGTTACCCACGTAAACTTGTTCGCAAATCGATCAAGAAAGCCTGGTATTGCCCACTCGACGCTCTTCTCACACCGAGGACAAAAAGGGACACTACCAATCGATCAGTATGCATGACAACCTTCTCACCTATATCTAATAAAGTGAGGAAATGCATTTTAAAACATTAGCCAATATTAAATGCTGGAGGCTTCAATCTAGAACGCCCCCTTTTTGCATTCCGCAAAAATAGGAACATTAAAGACCACTTGGTTAGAGCCAGCCTTCCGCCAAAGAGGTGGACACAGACACTCCATGGGCTCTGGAGTGTCTCTCCCCACTTGTCGGGTACTCTAAATGTGGTAACTGTGTAGCATGTCAATTCACCATTGAAAGCAAAGAATTTGTGTTTGGCGACAGTAATATCTCTCTGGAACAGTTCTCCAATTGTAACACTTCAAATGTCATTTATGCCATTGTTTGCCCCTGCAACCTGATTTACATTGGACAAACGACACAAAAGATCTGGATCCGAATCTGCCATCATCGAAGCAGCATTCGTTGTAAGGTAACAAATGCCCCACTGGTTGACCACTTTTCAGAAAAAGGGCACTCAGAGGATGACATCTGGTGGCAGGTCATCAAACCACCCCCCAGAGGTGCAGACATCAACCAAATCCTCAATAAGGAAGAAGTCAAATGGATTCTTCGCACCAGAAGTCAGTATACAGGTCTAAATCGTTTGGAGGACTGGACCTCCCTTATATAGACAATGTCTATATATACTTCAAACATGTGTCGCACATAAAAGACCATTTTATCAGTGCCATATGTACATGCACAACTGTACTGTGTATTTCAATGAAAACCTAATGACTATTTAATCTGTAATAATACATGTTCAATCACCACTGTATCGATTCTCATGGCTTGACTTTTACGGTGACTCACAAACTTCTAGTTCATTGCTGGTTTTCCGTATTACACTGTCTTTAATGTACTGTTGCAAATTGGCTCTGCTCACAACTGTGACCTATGAACATGCATCAATTTAGCAAGTTACTTATCAACAACCTTATCAATGAATAACCATTGTAAGCAATTTTATCCTGTGACTCTAACGATGTTTCATGCCCAATGGGTCCATTGTGGTTTGCACCTATGACAATGTTGTAATTTTATATCATCAGACAACTTTTCCTTGCCTCTACTACTATTCCTTATTAACTGCTTCCCTATCCGATAAAGAACACCAATTCCGACCTTAATTCCTCACTCTAATATGGCCGCACTACTTATCCTTTGGTTCTACTTGTATCCGGTCATGCTTTTTGACCAAGTCATCACGTTACGTAATTGTAACCCTTCCGGCATCTACACCTTTGGGTTCACAGTTGAGCCTGCAGTTCATGTAATCACGCTGACTTGGCTCCACGCTGACCCGCCGTATTCTGGTCAACAACCACGGTAAGAGCACTCATGCCCGCTGCTATAGCTTTTTTAATGCAATACAATTCACCTCACTTAACCTCGTATAACCTTCTCCACCAGTTATGGGTCGTTGCCCGTGAGCATCCGCTTACATGTGACAATACCGCGCTTCACCAATGACCTCAACCACATCGGTTGCTCCAACAGCGCTTCAGGGTCTGTAATAATTACTGTGCATGTTGCCATATTTCCATCAGCTTTTGATTCCATATAGTTAACAATTTCCCTTACACCTACCAGAACCACTGTGAGCTCTCATCCCTGGTTCACCCCACCGCCTTACGGTCTGGATCTGGCCGCCATTCCTTGAGGGTCAGTCATCTCCATGCCTGTGAGCATCTGCTCATATATGACCATACCGCGCTTCACCATTTACCACAACCACAATGGTTGCTCCAACAGCGCTTCAGGGTCTGTATATATTACTCTGCATATTCCCTTAATTCCATCGGATTATGAGTCCTTATTGTTAATAATTCCCCTTACCTCTACCAGAACCACTCTGAGCTCTCATCCCGGGTTCGCTCCATCGCCTTACGGTCTGGCCGCCAATTCATCAAGGGTTAGTCATCTCCTATGCCCTCACTTGTATGCCTCAATAGCCCAATTTTCCGTCTCTCTCTGCATTGCATGTCCTACCGGCAGCGATAATTTCCTTATAATGTACCACTCAAGACTTTTCAACACTATATGATATTCACTGAGCATGCTCAACCCTTAAGCATGCTTCACTTGCGTCGACTTACGCGGTTTTCGTGGTTTTCTAATAATATTTAAAGACTAAGCATGCCCCTTACTTGTGCATGCTCCTATGTAAATTAATATACATTTTAATTTTGGATCTAAACCTTAATAACGTATCTTTTCCCTTTCCCCTTTTCCTTTTCTTACAATATCCTCCCCCACTTTTTCCCTTCTTCTAGCATCTATTGTAATAGGCATCTATCTCAGGCATCATTCTTGAGGTCCTGAAGATGATCCCAGTATTTTGACAAAGGGATCGAAACGTCGTCAACTCCATACACCTTGACACAATCTTACCTTTTATCAACTTGTGCTATTGTGTTATAATGTATGCTTGTACAACTGAATTATGCTATAGGCTTTGCTATTTCAATGCCTAAGTCCTTTTTTCTGTTGTTAAATGTCCCACTTATATATTGTTCTCTCAAATGTTCACATTAAATGATTATGTCCAGTTGAAAGGTTAAAATATAGACATC
Source organism: Calotriton arnoldi (assembly GCA_963921515.1). Classification (NCBI taxonomy): domain Eukaryota; kingdom Metazoa; phylum Chordata; class Amphibia; order Caudata; family Salamandridae; genus Calotriton; species Calotriton arnoldi. The sequence goes on along the minus strand of CAWUFW010000043.1, from coordinate 6,232,111 downwards.
ATTGTATTTCTACGTAAATTACAGTAATAATATTTTTTGTGTAAGGGACAGCTGTTTTTGAAAATAATTGATACCTAAGGTCCCTACCATTAATTGGTTTTCCTTGTTTCTGTAATACATACAGATTGCAGCGGCAAACAATGATGGTTGGGAAGTTCAAGTGTACAAGACTGTGTGGACGTAAAAGACTACCACCAATGATATGACAGGGCATTCCCCTTTTGAAATCATATGGGGCAGGTTACCCAGAACTAAGAGAAGTCCGTCATGGCTTGTAGAGTCTACCTCCACCAGTGTGGATATGGATGTGGTGAGACGGAAAATAGAGGAGACGCAAGAATCCAACAGGTCTAAGTATGATTCAAAACAAGGATCCAATAAGAGTCCTATTGTCAGAGTTAGAATGTTGGTAAAGGTGAAAAAACCTTGGCGAGTTAAAAAAGGCGAGAGTCAATTCATGGGGCCGATTGACATAGAGAAAGTGTTGAAGAATGGTGTTGAACTCAATGGTGGAAGGGTATGGAATCTAAGCAGAATTGCTATTCTCAAAAGGGAGAGAAAGTTTTACAACAAGGAGGATTCCAGGCCTTTTGAGAGTTTGGAATTTGAGGAAGATGCACAAACTGATGCTATACCACAGGAGCGGGAGAGAGATGCTTTAACATAAGGAGGGAATGATCAGGCAAATAGGAGTATCCAGGAAGAGATAGTTAACACTACATCGGAGAACAAAACAGTCCGCAAGAAACCTGTGTGGATGTCTGATTTTGTTTGCACACATAGGGAATGAAGGTGCATGTTTTTTTTTCTTTTACCGCTTCCTATTCTGGTTTAATTTTACAGTCTTAGAGATATTCATGCAATGCATTTTTGGTTCAAATTGTAGTAGGTTTTTTTTTGTTATTAAAGGAGGAAGATCTGTAGTGTGTTTACTTTCAACATGTGGCTCACTCTCACGTCGTGGACTTGGTGTTCCAGGTTGGACCTACCAAGTCAGCACTGTGACAGCAATATGACAGTTGCTGCCATTTAGCAGGAGCTAGAGAATGTGCTCACCGATGGTACCTCTTATTGGAAATAAATCTCTTGTCAAGTATTCCTATGCCTGCACCTTACTTACCAGCCGCATAGACTTTCATTGAAAAGCCAGTGCGCTGTGTGACCCTGTGCTCCGGCCAACTGGCGGTGTGGTAGAAAACATTCTCACAGTACCAGAGTGCCCCGTTGCACGAGGCAGTCATACTGCCCGCAACCGCACCGACATAGCGAGCGCGCTGTGTTGCCCTGTGCTCTGGTCAACTGGCAGGGTGTTAGAAAACATTTTTCACAGAACTATAGTTCTCCACAGACAGCATGGAAGAAGCGTAGTGTGAGATAGCCGTACTGCTCTCAAACTGTGCCAGGAGAAGCAGGGCACTATGGGCTCCGTGCTCTGATTGACTGGCGGAGAGGGCAGAAGCATAGCACCACCATTGGCAACACTCCCCACCCCACCACACATAGCATGCATGCTAATAAATAAACACACCACACATTTTCTGTTTGGGTAAAATTGCTGCAGGTTTATTACATACACCGTTATGTAATATGGTGGGTTATCTTACGGGCGATCCAAGGGCAGGCAACCATCCGGGCCGCTGCCTGCCTGATGAGCCAAGCAGCACTGGGGCGAACCCCATCTGTGCTGCCCCTTCTGGTGATCCTCTTCCCGGATCATGTGACACATGGTCCCTTATTACTCACGCCACTTTCAGGGCGGAGCGTAGCAAGGCAAGCCCCCAGTTGTTCAGGCCCACAACCGCCCGAAGGACTAACGGGGCGCCGACACGGTTTTCCAGGAACCTCCCATGAGGCTCCTGGGATTTGGCTCTGGCACCCCTATTGTGCCGCGCAGAGGTACCCTTCTGTACCCATTTGCTTCCAGATCGCCCTGTAACTCCGCCTGCAACGAAAAAAGACAACATTACAATATTCTCTGCCTCCTGCCTGCCACAAACCACGCCGGGTAAGCGGTAGGGTGGGAGACGGCATGTCCGGCGCGCGAAAGAGGACATCCAGATGGTGGGGGAGGCATATATACCCCTCCCCCTGTCCTCGCGCACAGGAAGTGATGCTCGCCTTGCGCGCCGCCACAAAGAGGGGGGGACTCGTCCCTGCCCATAAGGGGGTGTGGGGTGCCCTGCTGGCACTAGAGGGCTGCCCTCTTTAGTGGCCCCCTGCGGGGGCCTCGGGCAGCCGCATAGCACCACCATTGGCAACACTCCCACCCCACCACACATAGCATGCATGCTAATAAATAAACACACCACACATTTTCTGTTTGGGTAAAATTGCTGCAGGTTTATTATATACACCGTTATGTAATATGGTGGGTTATCTTACGGGCGATCCAAGGGCAGGCAACCATCCGGGCCGCCTGCCTGCCTGATGAGCCAAGCAGCACTGGGGCGAACCCCATCTGTGCTGCCCCTTCTGGTGATCCTCTTCCCGGATCACGTGACACATGGTCCCTTATTACTCACGCCCCTTTTAGGGCGGAGCGTAGCAAGGCAAGCCCCCAGTTGTTCAAGCCCACAACCGCCCGAAGGACTAACGGGGCGCCGACACGGTTTTCCAGGAACCTCCCATGAGGCTCCTGGGATTTGGCTCTGGCACCCCAACTGTGCCGCGCAGAGGTACCCTTCTGTACCCATTTGCTTCCAGATCGCCCTGTAACTCCGCCACAGCTCTGGAGGTGGCCACCGTCGCCGCCAGAGCCCCCCACCAAAACAGCTATCGTCTTACCTGCAACCTCTCAACTCTAGAGCCTCCTGCAAGTCTAGAAGGAAGAGATCCATCCCTACTGGTGATAGATGAACCCCATCTATATCACAATGCCCTTGACGTTAGCCTGGATCAGCTAGTGGCTGATGAAACAAAAGGCCCTTTTAGCCTGTGAACTTGTGCCAAGAACTATTCACCCCATGCGGGAAAGTTCCACTGCATCACATGACTCAGCCCCGTGCCAGCTCTGGGCGGGACGGTTTCAGACACCATGGCTCACATTGCCCCATCTATTTGCTGCTCTTACCTAGCTGCCGTCCTTCTAGCACCGTGTGTGCCTGAACACCTGTGTCCCCCATCTATGGGACAGCAGCCCACTTGTTAGGTGACCACTCCCACAACCCGCCTGCCTACTTTGGCTATTAGGGAGAGAAGGATTATCCTTAACATTTGAACAGTCCCTTTGCTTTCTAAATCATGACGCACAGGAATGTTCATAACTAGAAGTATGTGAAAATGAGCAAGGGTGCCATCCTGCCCTTGCCGTGCATCCCTTATTCCTTATGGGAATTTGGCCCGCTCAGCTCCCTCAGTGGTGGAACCCCCTAGGCATACCAGCTTAGAGAATCTGTCTGATTTAATACAGTGCGCACTGTCTGCCATATGGTGCCTAACACTAAGGATTAACTAAGTCCTACTTTACCCCATCCTAGAATACTCCCAGATAGGGGGTTCACACTGCCCACCCTGAGCAGCCCCAGCGGTGGAAAATTACCTGCTCTGTAAATTTTTAATTTTTGTTGAACACTGGACGTGCCAAATGTTCTTTTGCATAGTATCTAAAGGTCATGTGGGAGGTACCCTTCTTTGGAAAAGGGATGGGTATATGGACTCAAAAAAACAAAAGTTCCCTTCTCCTGTTAATGTGATTAGGCAGAGATTATCGCCTCCTGGGAGAAAAAGGGATTAAGTGTGCGATAGAGTCTTATGCAGGTTGCCAAATTTACAATAAAATAATTCAATGCTTTGTGATTACACAGTCAAACGAAACAACTACACAGATGCAAAGGAATAAGATGTTTACCTATTTTATTAACCAGTACATTCTACATTATTCATCCATATCAGTTAAAAACACTTTTCCATGTTATTTATTAAAAAAACATATACAATACATAATAATAAAACAAAGATATTTTGAAATAGTAGCCTTTTGTGCTTGACACCCTGTTTTCCCCTTTATCGGAACAGCAGCACGCCAAGTTGGCTGACAGCGTCCACACCCAGCGTGGCTAATATAGCTGACCGTGCTGGGTTTTTGAGCTTAACTGCAGCAACAGGTCACCTACCCTTGGTTCTGGGGTGCGCTTACTTCGCCCCATTGACCAGACAATTGCACAGACCCTTATGATTGCTAAATCCTGGTGAACACCTTATTGGTGTCAAATCTGGTTTGAACCATATATGTATTGTGCCCACTATTGGCGACACCTCACCCTTTCCTGTAGTGGCAACTTACGCAGCGCACCCCGCTTGCTTAACTGCAGTCGGATCACAGATGCCAGTACCTGCTAACCATCTCTGACCCTGGATGCTTAAACTCGCAAAAGTGTCGGAATCCCAGATTCCCAGTTTCATGTTTAGCTGCAGTACACCTCCAGTGGATCCACTGGGAGATACCACAAACCGCATTGGTCATGAGAACCTTAAGAAGCACCCAATTTTCACCTGGGCGTACCTCTAAATGAGACCGGCTCCACACAGCTGTAAGGCCAGAGACACACATATATTAAACCTATTTACTGGTTTCTGCCACATGGCACCTTTCTGGTTGCAGCTCTGTGTTTTTGTGAAGCGTGCGTGCCCCCGGGGCATGGTGTCGCTGAATAACCGGTGTATGTTACCCACTCGCTGATACTTATGTAACGCTAACTGCCCTTACTTGGATTGAAGGAATGCTGGATGATTCCTAAGGACTGTGGACTTAATACTCCAACCCAGTTTGACCCCAAAATTTTGGGACAACCCAAGGAGTAATCATGCCCTTCAAGGTACATCTACCCCAGCGTTGACTATCAACGTATTTGGGACACAGGTCGCAGAAGATGCCCCTTCCAGTCTCTGGTTCTAGCCCATAGAAGGATAACCCAGGGGGCAGACAAGTCTGTGGGAACCAGAGGGGAACATTATGTGCAAATACCTGCCGTTTCCTGAATATTGGGAATGCCAAATGGTCTATAATACCCTGTCGCCATTTGGCTCCAACGCAGTGTTTACCAAACTTTTTTGCACCGCAGCACACTTGTTAGATGACAACTACCACAACCCGCCTGCTGCCCTGGCTAACGCGCGGGTGAATATGTCTTAACTGAAGCGACCTGTAACCTGCCCTTGTTTGCAGAGGGCACATTTTAGCTGCATCGACCAGACATAGCAAGACAGGACGAGCTTGCGAGCCCCACTCCCACACAACTAAAATTAAACATAGTCCATCAGGGGCCGAGGCATTGCCTTCGCAGCACCTCTCTTTGCGTTGTAATTGCCCAGAGTAAGTGTAAAATTGTACTTCCCCACCATTGGGCTGGTAACCGACGGCAAAGAAAGACAGAACCTGGGCATAAGATCCCCGTTTCCTAGAGTAAAACAATAATTATCCTGCACCATTATCAAATGTGCCACAAGCACCCAATGCGCTATCCACCTGTTGCCATGCAGATGTCATCCAAGTCCATGACATAGGCGACATATCAACCCGTTCAGCCTTTGTGGTCAACAAAATACCATCTGCCGGGATATCTCCACTAATCCTATAATGCTGAACCTGGATTTGTAAGGCGCACGTGAGGTTCGGCGGTCGTCCCAATACTAGATGCCATGTATCCAACTTATCAATATTGTCCCACTTAGTGAGGGCACTTCGAGGACTCGTGGAACAGAATCGAGGTCTAAAGCATTAGTGCCAATTAAGAAACCGCCAGGAAACCTCCGCATCATGCAGGAACTAGCCAATGGGGCCACTTCCCCTAAAATCGGCCACAAACCAGTAACACCCATAATACCGCAATCCAGACATACACCCAGGGGGCAAACAGGCGACTCTGGTAAAGGTGAAAGAACGTGCAAATTCCATCCTTGCAACCCGGGCATAATACTAAGTTAGAACCGCACATCGATATAAGCAAACAAAAGGACAGCCGGACACAGCCGTGCCACATCCAAGAGGGACCCTCTACGGTTTAAAGCCCATTGAGGGGAGAAGTACAGTTCCTGCCTATTTCGAAACCAACAAAATTAAAGAGAAGGTGGACCTCTCTGGAGTGTCCCACCTTGGCCCCCTGACATGCACGTGTGCTAGGGAGGGGTGGGGGCAGAGAAACAATGACCAACTGAGTGGTCACTCGCGACACCGATTGGGTCGAATGTCCAGACAGAACTGATATTGAAACAATTGAAACCTACATGTTCCACGATTTAACTCGGGCGCCATGAGACAGAGTCTTGAACAAGAACCGGTGGACAGCCGGCCCACTGGAGGCAGTGGTCTGTCCAGTTCTCCTCCGAATTCTCCGCTATAGGGGCTCCAGATAATCTCAGGTGTGAGAAAAGTCTTTCTAACGCAGCCAACCGACGGTTTATACGTAAGTGACTAGCCCCCCTTATGGTACGACCAAACCAAGGCTGAAGCAATAGAAGCATGAGGCCTTAAGCAACGGGTGTCTTTGTGTACTGGAAACATTAATTAGCCACGCAAAGAACCATGGACATCCCCTTAAATGCGAGTCACCAGCTCGTCAATGAAACAGTGTTGGATTTGGGACATAGGCGCCATCCAAAACTACTGAATTAAAATTTTGCGAAAATAGTTCTATGAAAGAAAAGCATTGAACAAATCGCTCATCAAAGTCAAAGGACATATCAAACCGATTTGGTCTACCGTGCTGAAAAGGATGGAGCAATGCCCATTATCGGTATTAGTGATTGAAGACATTATTCATTCATTTTCAGCCAAAGTGAGAAACACTGCCCCCAAGTGGCCTCCCACTTTATGGCACCGTGGCAGTACAAATTGGTTTAATGCACCAATAATCAACCCCAAACTGATATACTGTTTTGCCCCACCCAGGGCACCCTGTCTGGTTACTGCCAAGGCAGACGCACCGCAGCGCCAACTGAAAGCGGAGTAACACAAGTTCTGACCTAGAGCTGTTCACGGCGACACATACATAGAGACGCCCAATATTGCGCGAAACTAGAATCAGCATTCGCCCGCGCTACACTACAGCAAGGCCGTTCTACAGAAAACCTGACACTTGTGCCACAATATGCCAGGACTCACGTCAGGCGGCCACTTCCTTTTGCACCACACCTTGCCCCTGCCGTGCTGCCAATCCTAGTAACACCACAACTACTAACCCTGACACTCGTGCAAGCGTGACCATTCTGCCTATTCCAAGCCCTCAAAGCTATAAGAATGGCTTGGGCAGCAGGCAATAGTGATTTTAATGTAAATTGAATTAATCAATGCCTGTTGTGGTTATCTCTAAAATAGACAGACAGCGCCAACTCATGGCAGACTGTCACAAGCGCCGGTGTGACAATTAAGTGACGTGCAGCACACCAGAAACCACCCGGTCAAATTACACAGGTAAACTTGATGCTGTAATTTAGCATTAGTGGCCCATTGCCACACTTTCTCACCCGTAACATTACCCCTACAGCAAGCCGGAGCTATTGACATTGTCAATGGTTGTTGGTTACATGCGTAAATAAGAACTATATTTTATTTGGGGGAAAATTGAAAATGCTTCGAAGAAGATTTCAAGCCAAAACCAGTGGCACACACCAGGAGGTGTGTGCCAACCGCCTCAACGAGCCCGAGTTCGCCTCGCAAACAAAGCTGCCTCAGACACCAGAGCATAACGCGAAACAGGCTGTTGGGAAAAGCAAAACGAAACCTGTTCGAGCCAGGCACCCGCGAACACGCAAGCAGCACGCTGCCCAGGCTGTTTTATGGCAGCAGGCACAGTTCCTCCGGTGCCCATGCCCAGGAGCATACTTCCGCCTTAAAGTTCAGCATCTTACCCTATTTTTTTTTGATAACCAATTTTTATTGATTTTGATTTAACACATTTGCAGCAAATAACAATCCAGCTTTCCACACATTGGTCAGTATCAAACAGTGATAGAAGAGGGAATGATAATCTCACACGCATAAGTCCAGCAAGGAATAGCAAGCAACATTGTCCACAACCCTGTTCATGGAGCAGCCTCAGGAAGTTCAGTCTTCCACCACCCCGATCCATTTACCCCATACCCTTGAAACTTTTTGGGCAGCCGCGAGTGACATACATTGGCCGCTCCTGCGCACACACCAATCCACCCCGTCGCCACCGCACCACAGTGGGGGTCGATGGGTCCATCCAAAGGGCTGCGATATCTCGTTTAGCAACCATCAGAGCCGTGGTGAGGCAGAGCTTCTCGGCCCTGTTCCCATTTAACCCATCAGTAACCCCTAAAAGGATGTTCAGTGGGACCTCCCAGCCCAAGACCTCCGTAAGTTCAGCTGTCACTGATTCCCAGTAGTGTGTAACTGCGGGACAGAGCCATACCATGTGATAGAAATCTGCTTGGGAACATTGGCAACGGGGACAAGACGCACCAGGCCGGAGCCCAGAGCGATGAAGGCGCAGTGGTGTGATGTAGGCCGCGTGCAAATAGTATATTTGAACTAAGCGGAGTCGCGCTGAAGCAGTAACAGTTTTAGGGGCCATCAGCGCGTCTCTCCAATCAGCATCTTCTAGGGAGCCTATCCAGCCCTCCCACTTATCCCGGAGAGAGGAGAGGGAATTGGGGGTGTTGTTCGTGAGGGAGCGGTAGATACGAGAAATCCCCCCCTTTCCCAGGTTGCCAGTCATGACCTGTGCCTCCAGTGGGCTGTATGCAGGTAGGGAGGTAGGGAGGTCGCTACCGAGATGTGGACATGAAGTGCGTGGCGCAGTTGAAGATAGCGGTAGAACTGAGAGGCATGGAGGGAGAACCGGGTCTGCATGTCTGAGAATTCGCGAATGTGGCTTCCGCGCCAGACAACTCCCAGCTGAGAAATGCCGATGAGATCCCACTCTGAATCCGGTGAGAGAAGCAACGTCCTTGAGCCATGTTCCACTCCACAGAGGAGTACATTGGGTTAGTCTGCCCGACCAGCGGGTATGGCGCAGGGCCGCTCGCCAGGACAAGAACACCCCGCGGGTGATCCCTGGAATGGTGTGGGGGATAGTGGTTCCGTACAGCATCCCCTGGATACCGGAAAAACCCAAGGCATGTAATTCCAGTCGGTAGGCCGGGTCCGCCCATCCACCATTAAACCAGTCATGCACAGTAAGAAGCCCCGTCGCCAGGTAATATAGGTGCAAGTTTGTCATTCCCAACCCCCCATCAAAGGGTGGAATCCTACAATGACCTAGAGCCAATCTCGGCCGCCGCCCTCCCCAGAGGAATTTAGTGGCCAAACCATCCATTTCTCTGAACCAGGACCGCGAGAAGGTGAGGGGTGTGTTTTGGAGCAGATAGAGAAATCGCGGTAGGACCATCATCTTAAAAAGGGCGATCCTGCCCATGAGGTTCAACGGCAATGTTTGCCAGCGAAGGAGATCCGCGCGTACCCGCTTCACCAGTGGAGTGACATTGAGAGCCCAGGCGAGATCAGGAAGGAGCGTCACCCAGATCCCCAGGTACTTAAATGACTGGCGCCGGAGAGGGATCGAGGACTGCCAGTCAAAGCATTCTCTCGACAAATGAAGGGGGACCAGGACCGACTTGGCCGCATTCAATCTGAGGCCCGAGACACGTTCAAAGAGACGCAGGGCTCGGAGACATCGAGGTCCTGAGCGGGCTGGATCCGACAGGAAGAGCAGGACGTCGTCGGCGTAAAGGGCGATCTTGTCCTCCTCCAGACCGGGCCACTGCCATCCTGTGAGTAGCGAGTCGGCGCGGACGAGCGAGGCAAAGGGCTCCATCGCTAACGCGAAAGGAGGGGCGAAAGGGGCAACCCTGCCTCGTGCCCCTCCCAATGGGGAAGGGGCGGGATAGACCTCCGTTAACCATCACCTGGGCCTGCGGCTTGTAGTAAAGGGTCTTAATCAAGTTGCGGAAGGGAGTTCCAAATCCCATCTCTGACAACACTGCCTCCAGGTACCGCCAATCCACCGAATCAAATGCTTTCTCAAAATCCACGAGAAGCAAGGAGAGATAGGGAGTCAGTTGTTGGCGGTGCGCCAGAGCCAAGTAGAGCCGTCTCAGGCAGTGCCTGATGCCCCGGTCGGGCATAAAGCCGCACTGGTCTAAGTGAACCAACTTGGCCAGATGAGGGCGCAGACGGTGCGCCAACACTGAGGCAAAGATCTTGAGTTCTGAGTTAATAAGGGAAATGGGGCGGTAATCAGAGCAATGGACCAAGGGGGGTTGGGACTTGGGGATCACCACGATGGTAGCAAGATCCGTCTCAGGACGGAAGAAACCACGGTCCGCTGCCTCACGGTATACTGCCAGAAGATGGGGGATCAGCGTGGCTCGGTAGGACGCGTAAAATTCCTGCGGGAGGCCATCTGGTCCTGGCGTCTTGCCCGTTGCCATACGGGAAATAGCGTTGTTAAGTTCTTCTGGAGTGATCGGGAGATCTAGGCCACCCGCCTCCGTGTCAGTGAGCCGCGGGAGCGAGAATCCTTCATTCTGGAGAAGTTCCGATAGGGCGAGATCTGGGGGCCGGGCAGAGTATAGAGAGGAGCATTAAGAGGCAAAGCACTGGGCCACCGCCGTGGGATTTTGGTGTGCCTGCCCCTGAGAGTCCACCACTTCGGGAATAATACGATTAGCCATTGGATAGGTGGCCAGACGATGGAGAAGTTTCCCGTTTTTATCCCCCATCCATACACTCTCGCCACGGAGGACCTCCATAGCAGCTTAGCGGACTCCATGGAGGCCTGTCTGAGCTCGTCTCTGAGAAAGGTAAGTCTCCGATCCTGCGCCTCCGTATGTTCCTCGGGTGGACGGGCTTCCAGCCTGGCTGCTTGGGCCTCTAGGAGTGTGAGCCGGGCCTCCTGCTTCGAGCGTTGAATTTTGAGTTGGCCTTTGGCGAAACCGCGAATGGTTGCCTTAGCGGCTTCCCACAAGGTACCAGGGGACGAGACCGATCCTTGATTGTCCGTGAAGTAGTGATGTAGCTCAAGCCCTACATGTTTCTTGAAGTCTTCATCCTGGAGAAACCAGGCATTGAGCCGCCAAGTCGGTCGTGAAGAGGCCGGGAGGCTACCTAGGTGCATAGATACTGGGGAGTGGTCCGAGAGGCCTCTGGGAAGGATAGTGATGGCTTGGATCGATCGACAGTCTAGGGCCGGGAGAAACAGATAATCCAGCCTGGCCTGTGTGTGGTGGGCGGCCGATGTGTGAGTGAACATAGCAGTATTCGGATGCCAGATTCTCCATGCATCACTAAGTCCTAGATTCGCAGCCCAGTTTGAAAAGATTGTGGATTGAGAAACCCGAGAGATAGAAGGGGTCGCGGCAGAATCAAAAGCTGGGGCCATAACTGCATTAAAATCCCCCCCCACCACAGTGGTCCCCGGAGGCAGGGCGGCTATTAGTGGAGTGAGGCGCCGGAGCGTGGAGGGCAGCAGAGAGGGGGGAGCGTACACTGTTATCAAATTCAGGGCTTGAGTCCCAATGCTCCCTTCCAGAATGAGAAAGCAACCGCCCGGATCATGGATTGCTTTACGCTCAACAAAGGGCAGAGCGCGGCGCAGCAGGACGGCCACCCCTCAAGATCCCCGTGTAAAACCAGCGTGCCAAACCCCGCTGTAGCCATAGCGCGCAAGGAAGGGGCAGTGGTTGCCCACTAGGTGGGTCTCCTGAAGCAGCAATATGTCTACCTTGTGTCGCTGTGCGTAGCGCAGGGCCGCAGTGCGTTTAACTTTGTCGAGGAGGCTGTTTACGTTCCATGACACAATGTGAAGTGATGTTAGACCTGAGTGATCATTAGCCATGGAGAGGCAGGTTTAGTGATTGAGTGCCCCATATGCACAGGGAGCGTAGCAGTGGACGCGCGTGAAGTGTGGGACATTGAAGGACAAGGACTATCACTGTATACCTGTTACAGGATGAGGCAGAAGTGCTGGTATGAGAAAAACAAAGAACAAAAACATCATAGAACCCGGGACAACTGTCCCCCACCCGGACCCAACCCCCACCCTATACTTCAGGAACGGAAGCATCTGTCGCCCTAACAGTGGAAAAACAACAAAGACCAAACTAAAACGTTCGGGACTGGGAAACGTGGAGGACCCCTCCTCATTGCAGGATGTGCGTATTTAAGTCCGTCTGAGGTTGTAGCATTGACTAGCCGAGCTGCCGTCTCCGGCCGCGGAGCCAGGCCCGGCAGGCAGAGACGCGCTCATGTGGGGTCCCTGAGGAGCAGTGGGCTGCGTGACAGATCAGTGTCCGGAAGGTCCAGCGATGAAGGCCGGGCGAGGAGCCTCCAGGATCCAAATGTCCCGAGGAGCCTGACCGCCTCAGACCGGAAGGCCCCCCAGGTAGCGGAGTTGGTTGTCGGGAGGGGCCCGGTGGGGAATCAGAGCGGGCCCTTCTCTGACCTCGGCGTCTGCGTGAGCGATTGCGCTGGGACCGAGGGCCAGGAGCCTCTCGGTTGCCGGGTCCACGGGTCAGCCCATCCGGTGAGGATGGATGGTCGGCGGCTCTCAGGGGGCGTTCCTCCGTGGCCCAAGTCCATGCCTCCTCCAGGGTGTCAAAGAAAAGGGTCTTGTTGGAGAAACCACTCGCAGGTGTGCTGGAAAAGGAGCCTGTACTGGATGTTAAGGGCACGCAACTTTTGCTTAACTTCACCAAACGATCGGCGTTGATTCTGGACCTCACGGGTGTAATCGGGGAAGACCATAATCGTGTGATTGTCATACCGAAAACACTGCTGTTTGCGGGCCTCAGCCAAGATGGAGTCACGGTCTTTAAAATTGAGAATTCGCATGATGATAGGTCTGGGGGCTGCCCCCGGCGGCGGCCTAGGAGCAAGGGAGCGGTGCGCTCGTTCAATCGCAAACCACGGGGACAGCGAGCCCTCGGTGACCCATGAGCGAAGCCATTTTTCTATGAAGTCTGTTGGGCGACCCTGCTCCGCTCCCTCCGGGAATCCCACTAGGCGGAGGTTGTTACGGCGGGCTCTGTTTTCAGCGTCTTCCGCCCGCCGATGAAGCTCCCGGGTGTGGGATTGGAGACGGGTGACCTGTTCCTTGAGTTGGTGGACGTCGTCCTCCACCGTGGAGATACGTGACTCTGTCTCCGTGATCCGGGTCACCGCATTCCGCATATCTTGCCGGATGAGGGTAATGTCTACTCGGACCTCTGCAATTTTGCCCTCCACAGAGGACTGTGAGGCATGTATGGCCTGGAGTATGGTGGTCAGGTCTGCGGCCGGCGGGCGTCTTTGTCGATGGATCCTCCAACCGCCCCGGCGTCCGTGGTGGTAAAACGGTCCATTTTAGTCTGGGTGGCCGGGGTCTTGGCCACTCTGTCGCGACCCATGATCGTCACTCCGCGGGTCCGAGTTCAGACAGCGCTGTGAGACCGTCTCCGTGGCAGGGGCCCCGACCCAGGGCAAGAGGCACAGGCGTAGGTTGGACCCAGAGCCGTGGGCTCCCTCACCAGTCGAAGTGCGAGGCGGTGCGACCACCCCCGGGAAAGCCTCAAGGCAGGTACCAGATCCTCCGGAGCCGGGGACCCCGACCGCACTCGGCTCCTTCAGGTCAGTCCAGAGTCGGAGGTATGTTGCGCCAGTCGTCGCGCCTTACGGTAGTTGCCGCCACTTGGACTCCCATGGGGCACGACCGCGGCGGGGGGTAGCACAATGGCGGCCCTCCCGGATCTGCTAGCGAGGCTTCCCCCACAGAGGGACCACAGCTTCAGCGAATGCGGTAATACCGATCAAGGGAAGACCAACCTTCTCTGTGCCACCGGCTCCCGAGGACGGAGCATTGACGTGCAGGTTGTAGGCCACGGGGAGGCTCCGGTCCAGTAGGCCCACTGCGACAGGTCGTATCACCCCACCCGGCCCCTCCAGACAGGGGCAGGGGGGCGGCCCCGGCAGGCCGGCAGGAAGAGATCCAGGGCCCAGGAGACAGGGCCCACCGCAGTGAGGTAAGGGGAGCAGCAGGCCAGCCGGTTCGGCACCGCACGGGGCCCAGGTTACACAAGCGTGTCAGGCGCACAGGTGGACCCCTTCAGCAGGTCCCGGTCTGGAGGCCGCCAAACGCCGGGTCCCCCTTCTCAGCGCAGCAGCGTCGTGCCCAGGGTCCGCCACCACAACCAGTCCGTCGCCCCCCGCCGCCCATTGTGGCGGCCGATACCACGGCAGCGCCGCAGAGGGCCGGAGTGCGGCCGCAGTCGTTACCCTCACAGGGGGACTCAGGTACAGCGCCTCATGGCCAGTGGGCCGGCCCCAGTGGCAGCGGTAGCCCCCCCAGGCAAGGAGGGAGGAGGAGGAGAGAGACAGTCCTCGGGAGCAGCTGGAACTGGACAGCGGGATGAGCGCCGGGGCCCCGGAGGTCCGACGCACTGCAGATGGGGCACGGAGACGCAGCAGGCCAGGACAGCAGGCCGAACCACATGGAGCACCGCCCAAGTCACCCAAGCAGGCCGGGTGCAGGCCGGGCGCACGGGGTCTCATTCATCAGCTTCTGGACCTCTCCCCGGCGCCCGGACTCACCGCTCTGTAATCGGCCGGTCACTGGGTCTCCGCCTCCTACGGCCGCAGCGTATCGTCCTGGGTCTCCCGTCACCAGCCTCAATCCTCCGCCGCCCGATGCAGCGGCCGCCACCACCTCAACGTCGCCTGGGGGCCGAATGCAGCCGCAGGATCGCCGCACCGGAGGACGGCAGGGACAGCGCCTCTCTCGGGGCCAGCCTCAGCAGGTACGGGAGGAGGAGGGGGAGGGCTCCAGGTCACCTCGCAGGCTGGCGCTCCGTGCCTAGGCCTCAGGCGTCGCCGGTCCCCAGTCCTCTACTTCAGAGTCTTGCCGCCCGATGGCACGGCTGAAGCGGCGGCAGTGACGCGGGGAACCCAGGCACAGTCGTGGGTGCCCCCGCCAGGGGCAGGGGGCAGGAAGCAATTTTCGCGCCTGCGGCGCCAGTCAGGGTCCCGGCGGGCCCGATTCGGCAGAGACTTCAGCCCTGCCAGAGAAGGAGGTGTCGAGACCGCTCTCGTCCCCACTCGGTCTCTCAGTCTCCACTGCCTCTCAGGCCGGCACCTACAGCGCTGCCCAAGGCCGCAGGTAACAGCTAGCTCGAGGGGGAGGCCGCCATGTTGGAGGTGAGCTCCGGCCGGACAGGTCGGATTGTGGTGCGATCGTGGTGTCTCAGGTCCTCCCAGCCAATGGTCTCGTCAGGGCATGCCGCGGCGGTGGGTATCGCCGGGTTTCAGCACTGGATGGGTTGTAGGACGGTCAGATTGCGGCCGGATAGCGGAGGGGTCCGGGAGCACACTCAAGGTGCGACCGCCATCTTAGCTCGCTAGGCCACGCCCCCGCATCTTACCCTATTTTAACAGCAGCGTCCCTCCCCTTCTCCAAAGCCAGAAGCCCTTCAACGAAAGGGAAGTATGTAATTCTTTGGGTATTTTGTCAAACGCAGACAGATGCCAATATCTAAAATATCAGCCCCATCAAATACTTTGTTGATTTTGGCCCATCCCACTCATCTTCATGGCCCACCCATGCTTGTTTACGGCCCAGCCGGGCCGGATTCCATAATACCTACTGGCCTTGTGACTTGCTAAGACAGCCGCTGACTCTCTACCGGCAGCCTGGACTCACACACAGAGTGCCTCGAATACACTCAAAAAGGCATCCTTCTACTCTCTAATAGAGACCGCCTCTGGCTTGATATTGCGATCTGTCTCTTAGTCCCTAATGGGAGGCGTATAATACCTCAGAAGAGCAACATCTGATTCCTTAACAAGAAAGCCACGGTTTAGTAGACCACACAAAAACGGAACGCTCAGAGAGGCCTGCTCAGAGAGTCTGTGAGTCCTTCACACGGGCAGTTATTGCTTCGGTCCTGCCTGCAACATTTGACCTCCCAATACTGACACCTCTGATCCTGCATGTATACAGCCTCGGCAGCAGTAGGCGTGAACTCTTAACAAAGGCATTCAATTCAGTGCACCAGCGGAAGTAATAGTAAACGCAGCTCTTTATTTAAAAGACTTTGCACACTGTCAACGAAGTAGCCCTTCGTGACACCGTTGGTACTTCAACACACTGCTTATGTGCTGCATAGGCAGCACCCAAGGACCAGCCAGCAATGGCCCGGCACGCCGCGCTGGTCACACATGTGGCAGCAAGTGCCCAGCTTGTCCCCCAAGCGTGACTAGCGCGCAGAGCAGGAAAGGTACCCCATGGATCCCCCACCCGGGCATCCTAATGCGATCGCGCGATATGGCAGCAGCCACATGGGATTTAGCCTATTGATTTAGGCAATTGAAAATAAACAATGGCTATGCACCAAACCCTTGGCGCTCGGAGAACGCACACGGGTACATTCCCTAACAGACCATAAAAGTCAGCACATGTATGTCATCTGCTGCGAAATCCTGTCTGCCTTTTAAACACAATTTGTAAATCCCTTTAAACACTTGTCTTGCAAGTGGTTCCTACTATTGGGCAGGGGACGAGCCAGGAACTGCAATTCGCCCAAATTGAACGGGCCCGGCGCAGCCCACCCGTGCATGGCAGGGGGGGGGAGGGACGTCGAGCGACACTGGGGCCGTGGTCTGAACCGCACGCAACAATTCTTGGACTGCCCCGACCGCAACTGCCAATGCGCCGCGGTGCTCACTGCCCCCGCCCCGTGGCCCTCAGATGGACACCGCCGGAGGGTAAGACCGCGGGAGGGAGAGGGAGACCCGCTTGCTTCGCCCCCCAGCGCGCTACACCGATCCCGCCGCGAGCCGCGGCTGTTTGGCTGGGCCCGCCCGCACTTGGAAATAATACGTCAGCCAGGGAAGATGCCCGATAAGAATACCCGACAGGGCCCGGACCAATGCCGGTGGAGAGACTGAGGCTGTAATCCAGCGCTCCCGCACTTAGTCCACCCTCCCTACCATGCAACCCAGCCGCCGGTGCACCCCAGCCCTGCTGAGCACCCTGCGCAGGGAGCTGAGTCGGGACCCCCCCAGCCCTGACACCCAACTGGCGGGCAGGGGCCGAAACCCCCGCTCGAAACGGGCCCACGGTCTCGCTGACCCAGGTACACCCCCCAGCCTGCTGCAGCACCCTGCCTGGCAGCCCAGCCTGCGCCGTCGTGCTGACCCCTGGCCGCGCGAGGCCTCCAGAACTTGTCGCCAGCCAATGGCCGAGGGCGTCCCCGCATCGCCCGAGCCCGAGAGCAAGCTGGCCGCTACACACAGACCCCAGGAGGGGCGGGGGGGCACCCTGATGTTCTGGAAGCGCCAGCCACCTGCCCCGAAACCGGGAGGGCACCACGCTACCGGCACAGCGGGCGGAACCCCCAGCAGTACCCGAAGGTCCGGCGCGCGAAAGAGGACGTCCAGATGGTGGGGGAGGCATATATACCCCTCCCCCTGTCCTCACGCACAGGAACTGATGCTCGCCTTGCGCGCCGCCACAAAGAGGGGGGGGGACTCCTCCCTGAGTCCCTGCCCATAAGGGGGTGTGGGGTGCCCCGCTGGCACTAGAGGGCTGCCCTCTTTAGAGGCCCCCTGTGGGGGCCTCGGGCAGCCGCATTTTCGCAGTACCAGAGCGCTCCACAGGCAGCACTCCGGAAAATCGAAGGAGCGGCTCAGCTCTGCGTCCCGATCGACTGGCAGCGTGAAAGAGGTTATTTATTTAGTGAGCGCATGGTATCATTTTCTCAGAGGAGCTGAGAAAAAGTACCCTAAACACTCTTGGAATCGTTTATTGTGGAAATCTTACCTCTTGACATTTCCGTAGATCCAGCTGTATCTGACGTTTGTAGGATATAGCAAGAAAGCTCCGGAGATTGTTGATAGGAACTTCCTGTGAAGATAGTTTCTATTGTACGAACAACGGCACGCCATCTAAGGAAAAGAAAAAATATGCTTCAGGCTATGTGTTTTCAGTCACTGAAAGTGTTAAGGGTGTATTTATCTTCTACATAGAGTTGTTACTTGTGGAAAAAAAAGTAATATTACACATTAACCTACTGCTTCCTTTTCAGGTATATAGTACTTAACCTTCTTTCAGCTTTTGAAGGTGCAAATAGAGCACTTTACGCCTTTACGCTAGAGTGGAAATGCAGAATGTAATGCCCTGTCAACCTTTTTCCGGAACTACATCATGACCGATTATTGCTCGACTATTAAACTATTGTTACCGCGATACCATACTCCGACTGGCCAGAGAGCAACGCTTGCTCAATTTTGAAGGATATGCAATATCTATATATCCAGATTTTACCATGGCAGTTCAGGAAGCTCACAAAAAATTCCTACGAGTTCAGCAGCTATTGCAGCAGGCCAACATCCCATACGCCATTTTATACCCGGAGTGCCTCCGCCTTGCCTTTCAGGGCAAACAGCACATTTTCACTGTCCCGCAACATGTCAATGACTTCCTTCGATGCACTACCTGCGACTCGCCCCCAGCCATTGAAGGTCCGTGAGAGTCCAGGCCCTCTTTGCCACTATCGGACCGGCTAAGGCCGGGGAACTGAATCCGGCTAGGACCCGCAGATTGACTGACCTGTTGTCTATGACATAGATACGCTCCGTATGATAAACATTTGCTAGACAGCCTTCTTTAACTTAGTGACGTATATTTATGTCACACAGGAACATAGCCATTATGCTGACTATGACTTCCTGAGGGACTATGTCTCAATTCTCCACACCCACCTGGGAACCCTTGATTTTCACCCAGGACACCCTTGTTATCACGAGGAGGAACTGCTGGGCTCAATGGCGACACCCCGGAAGGATAACCTTACTGCTGATAATTCCTAGTGTTCTTAAGCTGCTTCTACAGTCACCTACACTTCCCTCTCTTCTTGAATTTTCTTCTCAACTGACTATAAACATCCTTCTTCTCTCCTCCATTCCCTCTCTCCTTTCTTCTCTTTCGTTCCTCTCCTCATTTCACTTTTACTATCATCATAATGAAAATGTAATGAAACACCATGTTTATGATGACCTCTTTGTTTCAGGTGTGGGAGGGAGGATTTTCTCTAGCGGGTGTGGGCCGCTGGTGTGGGTGGGGAAGGACACTGGGGTAGTTACATATGTTCTTTTTGTGCATTTTACTGATACTCACATACCCGTATCTGCACATTTTACGGTTATATGGCCACACTGCCTAGTCCACGCCCAATTAACTCATAATGACAGGTTGCCATGCCTGACCGTACAGAAGTTCATGATTGTTCTAATCAACCTAGCTACAATCTCCTGACATGGAATGTCAGTGGATTGGGGAAACCCCATAAGTGCGGACACATTTTGGCCTAACTAGACAGACACAACATTCATATCGCAATGTTGCAAGAGATGAATATGGGCCCTGTTACTCACGCCAACTTTGCTGTCAGATAGGCGACACATAGACGTTTTGCACATTATTCCACATATGCCAGGGGCACCGCCATCGTCATTCATAAAGACACACGTACGTCCCTGGGAGCTCTCTCCAGGACCCGCAGGGTCGGTACTGCCTTATGTGGGGAAGACTAGCTTCGCAATCCGTTACCCTTGTGAACTGCTATGGACCCAACATAGATGATGCAAATTTGTTTGATAAATTATGGGGCCTTGTCATGGACATAGGCTCAACACATATTATCTGGGGTGAAGACTTCAACACCCACGCTTGACCCACATATGAATAAATCACACCCCCAGGCATACCACTACACTAATGCCAGTCCTGCATTCGTGATATCATGGTTGAACACCAGCTAATAGACACTTGGAGGGCACTTCATTCCTGGGAAAAGGAGGGCACTTTTTATTTGACTATACATTCCAGTTGGTCGAGACTTGAGTACTGGATCATATCCTGTGGATTGGGTGTATAGCTGGCGAAGGCGGCCCACCTGGCATGCACATACTTGGATCATTCTCTGGTTTAACTGAAGTTGAGACCGTCTGTCGTTCCATCCCCTTACATGTTATGGAGCTCTCCCCTACTAACTTACTAGATACCCCCTTTTGTGAAGAACTAGGGCAAGAAATCCATGATTTTTTTCGAGAGAAATCTAGACTCTGTCTCGAACTTGTCCAATGTTTGGGAGGCCTTTAAAGTCACCATACGTGGGATCGGTATAGCAAAAAGCGTGGGAATATTGTGAGATATCCGTGGCAGACTTAAGAGATTAGAGGGCAACACTAAGCAGCCGGAGGCACGGCTGGATCTGCCTCGTGATGAGGAGACAGGAGCCAAATTTAGAGAAGCACTCACTGATTATCAGGCCAGTTCTGAGCGCGAATGCCTGTTCCGTAGTAAATACTTCCAAGCTTGCATGTATGGAGAGGGTGAGTGTTACACCTGGTACCATTGGCGTGGGTCTCCCTTCCATTTTTTCGCTATGCCTCCTCTGTTGTTGACATGTTTTTGCTGGTTTAGATGCTTTGGGCACTTTGCCACTGCTAATCAGTGCCAAAGTGCAAGTGCTCCCTATGATAAATTGATGTGTGGATTAGTGACTCCATGATTGGCTTATTTGATTTACTGTCAGACCCTAGTACAGTGCACCGCGTGTGCCCAGGGCCTGTGAATCAAATGCTGCTGGTGGGCTTGCAGCACTGGTTGTGCCACCCACCGGAGCAGCTTGAAAGCGTGTCTCAGGCCTGCCATTGCAGAGCCTGTGTGCAGTCTGGTACTGCCATGTCGACTTGGTAAGTGCACCCACTTACCAGTCCCCAAACCTTCCCTTTTCTGCATGTTAGTCACCCCTAAAGTAGGCCTGTGGGCAGGGTGCATTGTATGTAAGAGGTAGGACATGCCCTGATGTGTGTGGCATGTCCTGATAGTGATAAACGAAATTGGCTGTAATTCACTATTGCAAGGCTACCTGTCCCCATAGGCCAGAATGGGCAGTTTGATTATAACATCTTATAATCCTAACTGACCCAGGGAAAATGGTAGAAAAACGAATTTAGTATGCCTGAACTCAGAATGATAAAATACATCTTTTAGTGAAGTCGGTTTTAACATTGTGTTTGAAAATACCACTTTTAGAAAGTAGGTATTTTATTGCCTAACCATCCAGCCAGCCTCTGCTAGCTTGTGTATAGTATGTCTGGGTTTGTGAGTGACAGGGGCTGGGGGACTCCAGGAGACAGGGTGAGTCAGCACTAGGCTGAATAGACCTATCTGCATGTGGTGTCCATCTGTAGTGTTGTCACTGGGTTACTGTATGTGTTCACAAATGCTTTACACACTGCCTCTGAGATAAGCCTGCCTGCTTGTGCCAAGCTACCAAGGGGGTGAGCAGGGGTTATTTTAGTAGTGTATCCCCCTTACCCTGACTAGAAGTAAGGGTCCCTATTTGGACAAAGGTACCTACCTCTGCCAACTAGAGACCCCCAGTTCTAACATTGGTGGTCAGCGGTGAGGATTCTGGACTTGCATTTGTGACTCATATACAGTAATTGGTGTACACTGCTAGTGAGTGCAGACCAAACGCAACCACATACATTTCTGGTAGATTATTTTTCCTGGGATTTCTATTTTTTGCCAAGAACTGCCAAGTTTAGTCACCATGAGCAAAACAGCATCCATCGCATCTGTGGATTTAGATTTTGAAGAAGAAAAGCTGGAAAGTTGCAATGTGAAACTGCTAAAGTACTTCTGCAGGAAATTGAAAGTTGCTACTGCAGGTCTCAGGAAGAAGGATGAGTACCAAAAGGCGCTGAGGGCCTGGGTGGAAGCAAGAAGTACCCCATAGCATGTGGAAGAGCATGAGGAGGGGGCTGAGGATGCAGAAGGGCAGCTAGATGGGCCATTGGGTCCAGGGGGGGAGGAAAGCACCTTCCCCAGCAGGTAGCAGTGTTTCTTCCAAGGGCCTGTCCCCAGGAGAGCTGGAGGACAGGGAGAGAAGTAGGGTGCATGAAATGGAGCTGACCAAGCTTAAGATGGGTGGGCAGTTGGAACTGGAAATTAAGAAATTGGCCCTATAGGAAAAGAGGATGCAAATGGAGCATGAGAGAAGATTGAGGGAGTTGGAGTTGAAAGCTAGGAGCTTAGAGATTACTCCCTCTGGTGGCAGCACACCGTCCATGCCTGTTGAAGCCAGGGTGTATATACCTAAAGATGTGGTGAAAGAGTTTTATAAGAATGATGATATTGGTCAGTGGTTCAAGGCCTATGAGGTAGCTATGTCCTCCCACCGGGTCCCTGAGAAGGATTGGGGAGCGGGGTTGTGGGGACGGTTCCTTAGTGAGGGGAGGGATACCTTGTTGGAACTTGCCCTCTGAAGTCCACAATTCTTATAGTCATATGAAGGAAGCATTGATGTCTAGGTATGGGTTGACTCCTGAACTGTAGAGGCAGACGTTCAGAAATTGCAAAAAGTTGGAGTCAAGTACTTGGGTGGAATATGTGACTTTTTTTTTTGCAGAGCATTGGATGGTTGGGTGAAGGGTAGCAAAGTGAATGATTTTGACGCGCTCTTTGATTTGATTGCATGGGAGCACTTGTCAGGAAATTGTTTTCCAGAGCTACGCCAGCACCTTATTGATAGTAGGCTGACTAACCCTAGGAAGCTTGCTGAGGAGGCGGACTGCTGGGTGAGCACCCGGGTCCACAAGGGTCACGTGGGAGACTCTGCCAAAGGTGGGCAGGGTCCCCAGCAGAGGAGTGGGGGGGACAAGGGTAAACAGAGGGCGTTCCAGAAAGGGCCCCAAAGTAATCCCCAAGGGAACCAAGGGAAAGGTTCCCAGCCTCCCCTTGAGAAGAAGCCAGGGGCCCCGACAGATAAGCCTGTTCACAGGGGGCCCAGAAACTGCTTTAAGTGTGGCCAAGTGGGCCACTGCTCCTATGATTCAAAATGTCCCTTGTATGGGAAGACAGCACCCACTGGTGCACCACCCCGGCAGGGGGAGGAGATGGGTGCTCAAGGTGGGTGGGGTCCCGTAGCGATGTCCTTGGTCTCTTTAGGAGACAGTGAGATGGTCCCCAGGACCCAACTGCCTGATAACACTAAAAAATACAGGCAGTGGGTGACCATCAATGGCCAAAGGGTGGAGGCTCTGAGAGACACCGGAGCCAGTGTGACAGCTGTCAGTTGTCGGCTGGTGTCTGAAGAGCAGGTGATCCCCAATGCCTTCTGCCCGGTAGTTGCCGCGGACATCTCAGAGAGTCACTGCAGAGTGGCTCAGGTTCCCTTTGAGTGGGGGGGGGGTCTCAGGTACCTTTCAAGTAGCTGTGAGTCCAGCCATGCCTGTAGACTGTCTGTTGGGCAACGATTTAGAAAGTTCACCTTGGGCAGAGGTGGGGAGAAGGTCTCATCTAGAGATGTTGGGTCTGCCTGAGTGGGCGTGCGCAACCACTCGGTCTATGGCAGCCAGTAGAGGTGTTCAAGAGGACCTGGAGCCCGA
Source organism: Calotriton arnoldi (assembly GCA_963921515.1). NCBI lineage: Eukaryota > Metazoa > Chordata > Amphibia > Caudata > Salamandridae > Calotriton > Calotriton arnoldi. The sequence continues at coordinate 6,208,719 of CAWUFW010000043.1, read as the reverse complement.
GAGGGTGGCCCAGGTGTCTGCCTTGAAGAGAAGAGGCAGGGGGCGCGGGAAACCGCCCCCCGTAGTTCCCACGGTCCAGGAGGAAGCAGAACCTGAGGGGGATACTCTGGAACCTACAGGGGAGCAAGTGGCCAAACTGGGGGACCTGCCTGAGCTGACCCATTGGCAGCAAGAAGGAGGACCCTCCAGAGAGGAGTTCTGCGAGGAGCAGAACAAGTGCCCTTCTCTTGTGAGTTTGCGGCAACATGCCACAAACCAGGCAGCAGGTGATCACTCTGGATCACATTGGATCTACTGGGAGAATGGTCTCCTGTATAGCGAGCATAAGGTTGCTGAGCCTGGGTCAGCCCGTGTGCTGGTGGTACCCCAGCGCTTCAGAGCCTTCCTACTGGGTTTGGCTCATGATGTGCCTTTAGCAGGACATCTGGGGCAGGGCAAGACCTTTGAAAGGCTTGTCACCCACTTTTATTGGCCCCAGATGCGCAAGAGTTCAGACACTCATTGCAGGACATGTCAGACTTGCCAGGCAAGTGGAAAAGTGGGAGGAAGCACAAGGCTCCCTCCAGCCTTTCCCTGTGGTCAGCACCCCTTTGAACGGGTGGGTATTGACATTGTGGGGCCACTGGACCCCAAGACAGCCATGGGCAACAGGTTCATCCTGGTCTTGGTGGACCATGCCACCCGGAAGCCATCCCTCTTCGGACAGTGACGGTCCCCGTGGTGGGACGTGCACTGATCGGGATTTTGTCCCGCGTGGGGTTCCCCAAGGAGGTGGTGTCTGACCGTGGTACAAACTTCATTTCCAAGTATATGACGTCCCTGTGGCAGGAGTGCGGTGTAACGTACAAGTTCACCACTCCTTACCACCCCCAAGGTAATGGGCTGGTTGAGAGATTCAACCGGACCCTGAAGGGCATGATTATGGGTCTGGAAGAACCCATGAGGCGTAAGTGGGACGTCCTCTTGGCCATGCCTTTTGTTTGCTTACCGTGAGGTGCCACAGAAGTCCTTAGGGTTCAGCCCCTTTGAACTGCTCTATGGTCACCCGGTAAGAGGACCTCTGAGTCTGGTGAAAGAAGGCTGGGAGAAAGCTCCCAGTAAACCTCCCCAGGATGTATTTAGCTACATGCTGGCCTTTAGAAACCAGACTAGGCGATTCAGGCAACTCGCTGAGGCGAATCTGGAAGCCAGCCAGGAGGAGATGAAACGGTGGTATGATCAGAATGCCACTCTGATCGAGTTTCAGCCTGGGAAGAAAGTGTGGGTCATGGCCCCCGTGGAGCCTTGCGCGCTCCAGGATAAGTGGACCGGACCATTTGAGGTGGTGGAGCGCAAGAGTGAGGTCACCTACCTGGTGGACTTGCGATCTCCCAGGAACCCTTTGCGGGTCCTACATGTCAACCGCCTAAAGCCCCATTTTGAGAGGTCCGAAGTGGGCATGCTCCTAGCAACACATGATGGAATGGAAGAGGAGACAGAACCTCTTTCTGACCTCCTGTCTGCAACAGAGCAAGATGGGTCAGTGGAGGGTGTGAACCTCTCTAACTCCCCGACACCTGAGCAGCAGGAAGACTGTTGCCAACTGTTGGGACAGTTTCCTGACCTGTTTTCCCTGACTCCTAGTGTCACTGATTGGTGCATCCATGATGTGGACACTGGGTACAGTCCTCCTGTCAAGCACAAGGCTTACAGAGTGACTGACAGGGTGAGAGCTTGCATCAAGGAGGGGTCTCCAAGATGTTTGCATTGGGGGTGATTGAGTCCTCTCACAGCCCTTGGGCCAGCCCAGTGGTCTTGGTCCCAAAGGCTGCCGCGCCTGGTGCCACGCCAGAACTCCGGTTCTGTGTGGACTACCGAGGACTCAATTCAGTCACAAGGATTGACGCGCACCCCATCCCCAGAGCTGATGAGCTCATTGATCGGTTAGGGGCTGCCCGGTACCTCAGCACGTTTGACTTAACGTCTGGGTACTGGCAGATCGCCTTGACTGATGGGGCCAAAGAGAGGTCAGCATTCTCCACACCAGATGGGCACTACCAATTCCGGGTTATGCCCTTTGGGATGAAGAATGCCCCTGCCACCTTTCACAGGTTGGTCAACCAGGTGTTGGTTGGACTGGAAGATTTCAGCGCCGCCTACCTGGGTGACATCGCAGTGTTCAGCGCCAGTTGGGAAGAACATCTGCGCCACCTCTGGGAAGTGTTGATGGCGCTGCGGAGGGCAGGCCTCACGATCAAGGCGAGTAAGTGCCAGATCGGGCAGGGTTCCGTGGTGTACTTGGGACACCAGGTTGGGAGCGGCCAGGTGGCGCCCCTACAGCCCAAGATTGATACCATTCTGGCTTGGGAACCCCCAAGACCCAGACAGAGGTGAGAGCCTTTCTAGGACTCACCGGGTATTACAGGAAATTTGTCAAGGGGTATGGCAGCATTGTTGCACCCTTGACAGAGCTGACTTCCAGGAAGCAGCCCAAGAGAGTGACTTGGACTGACACCTGTCAGAGAGCTTTTGACGCCTTGAAGACTGCCATGTGCACGGCCCCCGTGCTTCAGGCGCCCAACTTCTCAAAAGAATTTGTTGTTCAAACAGACGCTTCAGAGCATGGTGTAGGGGCTGTTCTGGCACAGTTAAATGAGGAGGGCCTAGACCAACCTGTAGCCTTCATCAGTAGGAGGTTACTTACACGAGAACAGAGGTGGAGTGCTATTGAGCGTGAGGCATTTGCTGTGGTCTGGGCGCTGAAGAAGTTGAGACCATACCTGTTTGGGACTCACTTCCGGGTTCAGACAGACCACAGGCCCCTCAGATGGTTGATGCAGATGAGGGGTGAGAATCCAAAGCTGTTGAGGTGGTCCATTTCCCTACAGGGGATGGACTTTACGGTGGAACCCCTCCCTGGTACAGAACACGCCAATGCTGATGGTCTGTCCAGATTTTTCCGCCTTAGTGATGAGAACTCCCAGGAGGTAGGGTAGTTCTCCCCACATTTCAGCTGGAGGGGACACGTGTTAGACCTGGTACCATTGGCGTGGGTCTCCCTTCCATTTTTTCGCTATGCCTCCTCTGTTGTTGACATGTTTTTGCTGGTTTAGATGCTTTGGGCACTTTGCCACTGCTAATCAGTGCCAAAGTGAAAGTGCTCCCTATGATAAATTGATGTGTGGATTAGTGACTCCATGATTGGCTTATTTGATTTACTGTCAGACCCTAGTACAGTGCACCGCGTGTGCCCAGGGCCTGTGAATCAAATGCTGCTGGTGGGCTTGCAGCACTGGTTGTGCCACCCACCAGAGCAGCTTGGAAAGCGTGTCTCAGGCCTGCCATTGCAGAGCCTGTGTGCAGTCTGGTACTGCCATGTCGACTTGGTAAGTGCACCCACTTACCAGTCCCCAAACCTTCCCTTTTCTGCATGTTAGTCACCCCTAAAGTAGGCCTGAGGGCAGGGTGCATTGTATGTAAGAGGTAGGACATGCCCTGATGTGTGTGGCATGTCCTGATAGTGAATTACAGCCAATTTCGTTTTTCACTATTGCAAGGCTACCTGTCCCCATAGGCCAGAATGGGCAGTTTGATTATAACATCTTATAATCCTAACTGACCCAGGGAACATGGTAGAAAAACGAATTCAGTATGCCTGAACTCAGAATGATAAAATACATCTTATAGTGAAGTTGGTTTTAACATTCTGTGTTTGAAAATACCACTTTTAGAAAGTAGGTATTTTCTTGCCTAAACATCCAGCCTGCCTCTGCTAGCTTGTGTATTGTATGTCTGGGTTTGTGAGTGACAGGGGCTGGGGGACTCCAGGAGCAGGATGAGTCAGCACTAGGCTGAAAAGACCTACCTGCATGAGGAGTGGTGGGAGGAGTAGCACCTGGGCCTGAATAGGGCTGTGCCTGCCTTCCACAATGCTGGCTCCACCTCCTGTGGTGTGTCTGATGACCCTGGCCCACACTGACAAAGGAAGAAGTTGTGCACTGGCAGAATGCACCCAGAACTGGTTTGGACTAGGTACAGGACCCTCTGCCTTCAGAGGACAAAGGATTTGCTAATATAAATATTGGGGCCATGACCCCAAGACTTTAGATCACTTCTGGGAATCAAGACGAACCTTTGCTGAGGAGAAGAACCAGGAAGCTGAAGGAGGAGACTACCCCAATGCTGCGTGTTGTTGGGGTTGGCCTGCAGTGGTTACCTTATTGCCAAAGAAAGGAGAAAAGGACTGAGTGTGCTTTCATCATCTTGAAGAAGATCTCCAAGGGCTTGAACATTGAGCTTGCCTCCTGCCTGAAGTCTCAGGGATACAAGACTTCACACCCAGCTCCCCTCCTGAATTCCCTTGCTGGGAATTGAAGTGCCTACTGCTGTTGGGCCTTCTGAGAGACTGCATGTCGCTGGGAGCTGGAAGCGCGATGCATTGCAGAGTAAGCGTGCCGCCGCTGCCGCTGTTGCATCACCGAAGTGCCCCGCATCACCGGAGAAGCGTGCCACCGCAGCAGTTGTCGTCGCATCGCGGAGTAAGCGTGCCGCCGCTGTCGCCATCGCATCACCGAAGCACCTCGCATCACCGGAGAAGCGTGCCGCCGCCACAGAGGATGCCGGCGCATCACCGAAGAAGCGTGTTGCAGGGCCTGTCGCGGCTCAGAAGATCGCCGAGTTGCCGCACGGCCGTCGGGCATGCACGCATCCCGTCTACGTTGTCGCACCGTAAGCAAGACGCCATTTTCTCGCATCGCACCGGATCATCATCGCATCGGAACCGGGCCGCAGTAAGAAACCGACCCATCCTCCTTTCTGCGTGTAAGGAATCGAAGCATCACCTTCCCTGCAACCCTTTTGTTTGTTTTGCGTTACGCATCCAAAGGTACATTGAGAGTAAAGTGTCGCATTTATCATCTTTATTGAACTGAGCTATTTTCTACCATTTGACAGTCATATTTTTCGTATTGTATTGTGGATTTTTGTCGTTTGGGTCTTGTGTTAAGTCTATATAAAAATACTTATTTTTATACTACAACCTGTGTGGTGTCCATCTGTAGTGTTGTCACTTGCTTACTGTATGTGTTCACAAATGCTTTACACACCGCCTCTGAGATAAGCCTGCCTGCTCGTGCCAAGCTACCAAGGGGGTGAGCAGGGGTTATTTTAGTAGTGTATCCCCCTTACCCGGACTAGAAGCAAGGGTCCCTATTTGGACAAAGGTACCTACCTCTGCCAACTAGAGACCCCCAGTTCTAACAGGGAGCAACCAGGGAAGGCATTGGCGGAGATGATACGCAACCCAGATTCTCCAACTATGCCCTTGTGATCAGGGGCGCCGATGGTTCCCTAAAAAGATACACAGCTGATATACTCACCACTTTTTCAACATTTTACTCTACTCTTTACACCTCACGCAGAACCCATCATCTTGATATAGATGCCTACTTAGATGATGTGGCATTGGGCTGGCTCAGTGATCGGCAGCAGGAGTTCTTCTCAGACGATATTGAGGAGGATGAGATCAGGGTGGCCATATTGCAACTGCGTTCCGGAAGTGCTCCGCGGCTGGATGGCCAACCGGCTGATTTTTATAAAAGCGACGTTGGTCCCCTAGTTCCTATTCTTATGGCCATATACGTGGAAGTAGAGGAATTGGGCATCCTTCCAACCTCAAAGCGGGAGGCAATGATCATATCTCTTCTTAAGCCTGGGAAACCAGCAGAAAATTGTGAATCATATCGACGTCTATTGCTAATCAATGGCAATGTTAAAATACTCGTGAAAATTTTAGCAAATCGACTGAACCTGTTGATGGAGTTCCTGGTCCGACCTGACCAATCTGGATTTATACCTGGACGCACCACCTTGCATAATCTGTGTACACTCTTCTCGCTGCTCCAGGACATAGACCCAGACTTGGCTGCTGTGGCTGTCTTTCTTGATGCCACCAAGACGTTTGATTGCCTAGAGTAGGACTATCTTCTTGGAGTGCTGAGACGGATGGGCTTCCCCCTTCCTATCATGGATTGCTCTATTATCTTGTCAACCGATGGCAAGAGTACAAATAAATAACATCTGTTCTCCTTATTTCTCCATTTCCCGAAGTACTAGGCAGCGGTGCCCATTGTCACCTCTCCTATTTGCATTAGCAGTGGAACCACTTGCGGCCAAACTCAGACAGCACCATCGGGAGTATGCAATCCACTACCCTACCAGACATATGCTGGTGTCACTATACATTGACGACATCACATTTTATGTGCGAGACACCCTGATAAGCCTCAATATCATTTTGCATGAATTCATCTTCTTCAAAGGGCAATCAGGCATTTATATCAATTGGGAAAAGTCTCAGATATTTCCTCTTACCCCTGCCACCCAGAGACACAGTCTGAAATATCCACTGACGTGGTGTGAAGAGGAGTTTAAATATTTGGGAGTGGTCATTTCTAGAGAAAAGGAGGAGCTACTGCGTGCAAACTACGACATGGCACTGGATGCGGTGACAGACTCTATTGCGCGCTGGATCTCAATGCCTCTCACGCTGGCGGGCCGTATCTCCCTAATGAAGATGATCATCGTACCAAAGCGTCTATATTTATTCCTCAATATCCCTTACTCACCAGGCCGCCTTTTTTTCAAAGCCTTAATAACACAGCTCATCAGGCTGGCATGGGGAGGGAAACCCAGATTGTAATGGGACATACTTACACAGCCATTTTTGAAGGGTAGATTTGAGGCACCGGACATAAAGCTCCAATTTCTGAATGGCCAAGCCCATTTTGCTGCATATTGATTCCAGCCGCCCCCCCTTTCATGCCTCATTTGGCCACAGAACAAGAAGATATATGGCCCCTATCCCTAGAACCGCATTCCTGGGAGCAGCGGACCCATAGTATGGATGAAGCATCCTCTACAGTTGCCTGCACTTCTGCCACCTGAAAAAACTGGCTAAGCTGCTAAACAAGTCTCTCCTCTATTCCCCATTCATCCTGTTGCCCTATTATCCCTTGCTCCCAGTAACGCATGAGACAGCATGTCAGAATATTCTTTAAAAGCTGGGAGCCTCTACCTGGGGGGCCTATATGCAGAGGGAGTATTCATAGCCCGAAATTCCCTATTTGCTGGGAAAGCGCCCACTCCATTGGAGGTATTCCTGTATATCAGGCTTCGCCTTAATGTGAGGGCGGTCACTCCCGATTTCCCCACGAACCTCACACTCTAAATACACTGCATGTCTTACTACACACTACGACTCCTACACATGTAGACTCCATGCTTTATTGAAACGCACAGTTAGAACAGGCTGAAATACAGGGGGGGCTCGCATTTCAGCTGGGACACACAATTGGGGACACCACTCACTGATAAATATTGGCTCCATTGCTGTCAGCAGACTGGCCGGATTACCGCTAGTAGCCGATTACGCCTCATACACTTTACATTTCGATACCGGTTATATTATACCTGAGCCAAATATTGTTTGTGACCAGATGACAGGTGCGACAGATGTCTGGACCTGACTTCCTCTACCTGGCATGGGAGTGGGGGCTGATTAACGATTACTGGAAAGAGGTTTCGGATGCTATGACACGGATGCTGGGCTCTCATCTGACTTTCACTCACCTAGTGACTGGGTAGAGGATGTGCCCCCTAGTTTAAGGAGTGGCTGCGTGACCTTATTTATTGCAAAGACCAGATGACCATTTATGCAGAATTATTACCCCCAAGCTCCCTACCACAAGACATATGGGACCCTCTACAGACGTACCTGTAGGAAAGTAGGATCTGCTTTCATGGTTATCCCCACGTTTTGCTTGGTATCAGTGTGTTTTTGACCTAGTCTGACTGGGATCCTGCTAATCAGGACCCCAATCACTATGCTATCTCCCCAAATTCATTCAAAAAAAGCGACAAAGTGCACACCTTTTTTCAAAATTCTAATTTCTTTCAACTTGTTTGGTTTCCTTTCATCCAAGGCGTGCAACCCGGAAACGTGGTCAGCCCAAGCCACGATGTTATGAATATTCTCGAAAGACCTGGAGTGGATTGCCACCCAATCCGGATGCACAGCGCACCTTAAGTTGCATATAACTAATGCCACAAAGTTATTTTAAAATAACTTTGTGGCATTAGTTATATGCAACTTAAGGTGCGCTGTGCATCCGGATTGGGGTGGCAATCCACTCCAGGTCTTTCGGGAATCTCCCCAAATTGACCATGGTAAGTACTTTTGTACATCCACATTTGGCTACTGGTCTACCCCTGTAGGTCCCTAGTATATGGTACTGAGATACCCCGGGCATAGGTACACCAGCGGTCTCCCATGGGCTGCAGCATGCATTGTGTCACCCATGGGAGCCCACCTAAACTGTGACTACAGGCCTGATGTTGCAGCCTGTGTGAGTTGGTGCTTGCACCTTTCACGACAGATATAAGATTCCTTATACCTGTGGTTACTGCACATTAAACCTATAAGCCACCCCTATGGCAGGCTCTTCAGTCCTGAGGGCAGGGTGCTTGGTTATAAGTGTGAAGGTGCCCCTGCATGAGCATGAGCAGGACACACCTACAAACCCTGAAGTCGATTCTCCATGCTTTGTAAGTGCGGTCAACCATTTTAATACATATAGTGGACATCAGTCCTTACGAAATGTCTAACTATATAGTGGCTGCACTGAACCCGGTCATGTTTGGTATCAAACATGTTGGACTCATACCCCAACACCGATTCTAGTGTTGGAAGTATGATCCCATGTACTGGGGGCTCCCTTGGTGTACTCCCCTGTGCTCCGGGTAACAGCCTTTCAGGGTCTGCCAGCAAGCTAGTGCTGCTGCTGACCACAGACACAATTCTGCCCTCCTGCTGCTGAGCTCGAGCAGGGGAAGGTAGGACCATAGGATTCCTGCCACAGGGATCTGTGACCACCTCCCAGACAGGACTCAGTGTATTGTGCTGGGGTGGGGGCGCTTGCCAGCGCCACCAGACTGCATTGAAGGGCACATATGGTCCCCCCTTGCATACTCCAGTTTGAGCCAGTTCAGGGAGCCCTTGGCTCCTGCTCTGGTACAAAACTTGACAAAGGACATGAGAGTATCCTCTTCTCTGTCCAGCTCCTCCAATGGGATGGACCCCTGAGTTGTTCCAACCCTTCCCTTAGGGTACTTAAGGTCTTACCTGTGGGTGGTTCCTTAGGTTCGTCGTTGGACAAAACTCAACCCTGAAACTACGTTGCTCTTCGACCGTTTGGGCACTTGGGCTTCGTTGGACTTCGACTGGAACTGAGACTGCACTGCACCAAGAAAGACTCCTGCTGCTCCTGGTCTTGCTGTTCTTCAAGTCTTCTTTGTTGTCTGTGCTTCTTCGAGGTTCTTCAACAGACCTGTGGGCATCAAGTACACCCGAAAAAATCTCCCTTGGAGTGAAGGAGTCACTCCACTCCATCTGCAGGCACCACAACAAAGCTGACCTGTCTGCTTCTCCTGTTGTCCTATGGACTTCCCGAGGCTCAGCAACACAGGTGGTGGTTCTTCAACTCCCTCAAGACGTGACCTGTCCTCTCTGTAATTTTGAGGCCAGTATCCCTCGTTGGAACCGCTGGGACCGAACCCCTGTGCACCACATCAACTTGCCGTTGTAAAGGCTTGATGGCTCTGCACTCCGGAGATCTTCGGGCTACAAGAAGCTCCAGCCTCCAGCATCTCTTCCTTGCAAGATCAGTGTCCTCACCGCATCCTCTGCACCGGGGGCCTTCATCCTTGGTGAGCTACTCGAGGTCCTCTTGTGACTCCTGTGCCTTTGGCCTGTGGGTCTTCGACTGCTTCAGTGGGCTCCCCTGCTTGCTCGGGGCCTGCTCTAACTATCCTGCTGTTGGCGAGTCCCTTGGACCTTGCTGGTCCCAATGTTGCTCCTTCTACGTTTTCCACGCCAGTTGCGGCTAACAAAGGTTTGTTGGTGCTCCCGCTGGACACCGACCACCTAGTCACTGACATCCGATGTGGGACAGCTCGTGCACAGCTCCTGGTCTTCCTCAGTGTCACCTGGTTCTCACAGCTGCAGCGACAAGGTCACCATCGACTCTTCTGAACCTCCGGACATCGGTGGGCATTGTGTCTCTGTGGCTCCTGGTCATTTCCGAGTGGCAAAGACTCTGTCCCCTCTGCTTGCAAGTTCTTCACTTCCAGAATCCACCCTTGGATTCCACCGAACTTCTTAATCGACTTCTCCAGAGGCATTTTCTTCTAAATCTTCCATTGTCTTAACAGAGGTCTCCAACGTCTCTTCACCCCTATGCACCTGGCTTCTCTGGTGTAGGTAACCAGGTTCCCACGGAATCCACGGGTGGGGTGGTTCTCCAACCTTCCGTCCTCCAAGGGAATTTTTCGGGGTCCTCTGGGAAGGGTCCTCCCTTCTGCAAAACTGCAACTGCGACTTCTCCATTGACTTCCATTGGGCATGCAGCTGTGTTCCCATTTTGCACACAGCCTCCGTGGGGTTCCTGGGTACTTACCATGGGTGGTTCCTTGTGTCCCTGGCGCCTCTGGGTCTTCTAGTCCAAGTCCCATCCTCTTTTGCAGTTTGCATTTCACTTTTTTAGTATGTGGTTTGGTCTCCCCTGGAGACCACTGTATTTTGTGCTACTTACCTGATTGCATTTGAAGTATTCTTGTGTATTGTGTTGATATTTTCAGGTAGGAGTTATATGAATGTGTTAGTGTGTGTTGTGTAATGAATAGAAGTATTTTTATATAAACACTGTGTGGTTCTTTTTCACTTAACTCTCACTATTGATTAAACTGGTAAAACAAGCTGTTTAACAGTCCTTCAAGATAAGCCTGAAGGCTGCTGTCCACAGCTACCACTTTGAGAGCTTTCTATGGTTATCAAAGACTACTAAAATCACCGTAAAGGTTGTCTGGATTAGTGCAGGGTGCACCACTTGAATAAGTATGCACCATATACTAAGCCAGCCTCCTACATTGGTGTGCAGCAGTTGGGATTCAAGCCTGCAGTTTTACCATTTAATCTAGGTGAAGGCAACTTGAAAAACCATCACTAGCTAGGCACATATAATACTTTTGTTGTCAGTAAGTTCTACTGAACATTTTGATTGGTTGTCAAGGGTCTTAGCACAACCCTGTCTCCAATCTTTGGGAGTTTAGTTTTTACTAGGCTAGGTAGGTGCAACACCACACTACACCTAGTACTATGTCTTTAGTTGGGGAGGCCAGTGGATCTCAACCCTCTAGGAGGTACAGTGGTCTCAAGTTCCAGGAACTCAGGACCCTGGCTGCATCTAGAAAACTCAAGACAGGTAGCAACCCAAACAAAGTGCAGCTCTTAGACATGCTCCTGCAGTATGACCTCCAGAATCCTGATAGGCCAGAAGAGCAGGATAACTTTGGGTTGGGTGGGGCTCAAAAAGAAGGGTCAAGGGTGTCTCACCCCAGTGACCCCAATTCTGAGACTGACCAGGAGGAGTCTGAAGACCCCTCACTGGTAAACTCTAATCCCCCAGGGAATAGTGCAGAAGGTACAGAGGAAGGCCCTAGAGGAAGGCCCCCCTTTATTCCCTCTGGGAGGGTGCAAAGAGTCCAGGGGAGGTACAGGTCCTCCTCTGTCAGTTCAACTTCCTCTAACCACTCCATAGGGGCCTCCATCTCTAGCCAGAGGGAGGACTCCTTAGAAAGGGAATACCACCTGCTCAAGCTTGAGAGAGCCAAGTTCAGAATCAAGGAGGAGGAGTTGGCCCTTGATAAGGACACCCTGGAAGTTCAGAGGGCTAGGAAGAATTTGGAATTAGGATCCCATGGTGGCAGCTTTAGCAAACCTAGGGTCAGGGAACACTCATTTGACACTAGGAACCTGAGCAGGATAGTCCCTCCTTACCAGGAGGGAGCACATTCTTAATAACTGTCAGAATCAGCAACTGCACCAGTAACTGGTGGACTCAGATCTGACCTATGCACAAGAATTGGGAAAGAAGACAGACAAGTGGGTCTGCACCAGGGTGAAGCAGAAATGGTGGCGAAAAGAAGGAGCAAGATTATTCTAAGGCCCAAGAGAAGGGTGGGGAGAAAGGTAAAGACAAGAAAGAGTCTACACATGGTCCACAAAAGTCTTCCTCTGGGGGTGGGTCCCAAACCTCTTCCTCCCTCCAACAAGACATCTTGGTGTTACCTATGTAAGTAAAAAGGCCATACAGCAAGAGATGCCAACTGCTCTAAATCTGGCACCAAGGATGCTACTACTACTGCTCCTAAAGCAACTGGCACCCCTAGCACCAGTACAAGTAGTAGTAGTGCCCCACAGGGATTAGTAGGTTTAACCTTGAGTTCTGAAGTGGGTTCTGGCCTAGTCAGGACATCCAGTCAGGCTGTTCTAGTCTGTGACAGTAGCATGGAGCTTGCCACTTTATTTGTAAGTCCCACTAACTTGGGCAAGTACAGACAACAGCCACTCATCAATGGTCAGGAAGTTGTGGCTTACAGGGACACAGGGGCCAGTGTCACTATGGAGACAGAAAAACGTGTGTCTCCTGAAGAGATTCAACTTGGTCAGATTTACCAAGTGACCAATGCTAGCAATATCAGTACAGATCATTCCTTGGCAGTTGTGAATCTCAGCTGGGGAGGGGTAACTGGCCCTAAAAGAGTTGGGGTTTCCCCAGACCTACCTGTGGACTGTCTGTTGGGCAATGATTTAGAAACTCCAGCCTTGTCTGCAGTGAAGTTCAGGACACATGCAGAGATGATAGGCATTTCAGCCAATTCCTTTGCAGTCACTGGGGCTCAGGCCAAGAGACGAGGCACAGAGGTAGCCCTGGATCCTGGAAAAATGGACCAGCCAGCTCCCAAGAGAAGGAGCAGCAAGGGTAAAGATTTATCCTCCTCCCAGACTCCCAGTGAGGATCAGTCTCCCGAGGGAGATGACCTTAGTCCCAGAGGAACTTGGGCCTGACACAATAGAGTTCTTGGGGGTAGAGGGACCTTCCAGGGCAGACTTGAGTCTGCAGCAGAAAACCTGTCCCTCTCTTGAACAGCTCAGACAGAAAGCTTTTGCTGAGGAGGCAGGGAATGTCAATGGGTCCCATTGGATCTATTCGGAAGATGGGCTCCTATTTTCTAAGGGTAGAGACCCCTAAGCCTGGTGCCACCAGGATGTTGGTCATACCTCAGAAATTCATGGGTTTTCTATTGAGCCTGACACATGGCATTCCCCTTGCAGGACATCTTGCGCAAAACAAGACTTGGGACAGACTTGTCCCTCACTTTCACTGACCCCACATGTCTGAAGATACCAAGGAGTTTTGTCGCTCCTGTGTCACCTGCCAAGCCAGTGGTAAGTCAGGTGTCACTAGAAAGGTCTCCTTAATCTCCCTTCCAGTGGTTGGGGTTCCCTTTGAGAGGGTAGGTATAGACATTGTAGGTCCCTTAAACCCTCCAACAGCATCTGGACTTAGCTACATACTAATGGTGGTGGACCATGCCACTAGGTATCCAGAGGCTATTCCCCTTAGGACCACTACAGCTCCTGTGGTGGCTAGGGCCCTCCTGGGAATATTTTCCAGAGTTGGGTTTCCTAAAGAGGTCTTGTCAGACAGAGGTACTAACTTCATGTCTAGCGACATCACTGCTATGTGGAAAGAGTGTGGTGTAAACTACAAGTTTACCAAAACCTATCATCCACATTGCAATGGGCTTGTTGAAAGGTTCAATAAGACCCTAAAGGGTATGATCATGGGGCTCCCTGAAAAGCTGAGGTGAAAATGGGAAGCCTTACTACCCTGCCTTTTCTTTGCCTAAAGAGAGGTTCCTCAGAAGGGGGTGCACTACAGTCCATTTGCACTTCTGTTTGGACACCGAGTTAGGGATCAATTGTGTCTGGTTAAGGAGGGATAGGAGCTGTCTCTCAAACCCTCTAAGCATCACATAGTAGACTATGTACTTGGCCGGCGTCCTCGTGTGGCTGAGTATATGAAGAAGGGCAGCAAAAACCTTGAGGCCAGCCAGGAGCTTCAGAAAGCTTGGCATGACCAATAGGCTGTACTGACTGTTTACCAGCCAGGACAGAAAGTGTAGGTGTTGGAGGCAGTGGCCCCAGCAGCTCTCCAGGACAAGTGGAGTGGCCCCCACACCATACTTGAAAAAAAAGTGAGGTCACTTACTTCGCTGACCTAGGTACTCCAAGAAGTCCTCACAGGGGACTTTATGTGAATCACTTGAAATCTTTTATTGACAGGGCTGACATGAGCTTACTCATGGCCACTGATGAGGGATAGGATAAAGAGAGTGATCCTCTCCCTGATCACCTCTCTCATGACCCAATTGATGGATCGGTAGTAGGAGTAGTTTTGGCAGATAGCCTCACTGGTCAACAGCAAGCTGATTGGAGACAGGTTCTCAGTCAGTTTTCTGGTACCTTCTCTCTGACATCCAGCCAGACCACCTGGTGTACCCATGAGGTGGATACCGGTGACAGCCTGCCTGTGAAGCGCAAAAGGTATAGACAGCCTGACCATGTCGGAGACTGCATCAGGACTGAGGTCCAAAAGATTCTAGATTTCGGGGTCCATGAGCCTTCAGATAGCCCTTGGACTAGTCCTGTAGTCCTTGTGCCAATACCTCACCCCAGGATGGTAAGAAAGAGATGAGGTTTTATGTGGATTACAGGGGACTCAATGCAGTCATTAGGACTGATGCCCATCCAATCCCCAGGGCAGATGAACTGATAGATACTCTGGCCTCTGCCAAGTATCCCAGTACATTTGCAATGTGATCCGTCGGATAGTGCAGAGCCTTTGCTTCTTCAAATTAGAGGCAAGAATGCAGACAGGCGGACCGCACGCGTGTTCCGACACGGGTGCGGTCCGCCTGTCTGCGAGTATATTCAATGAAATAAGGATGGCATTCTTGCCTCTAATTTGAAGAAGCAAAGGCTCTGCACTATCCGACGGATCACATTGCAATATATCATTTCCATTGGAATTAGCTATATTAGACCATTCATTTGTTTCTCTCCTTGATCAGACTTTACTAGGGATCCTAGCATTTGTCTCGGATTCAAGATTTCTTGTAAGGCATGCATATCCGCATCCTACGCTATAGGGTATTTACCTATTGAACCCTGAGTACTGATGTTATCGAGTTTGAGTTGGACGCCCTGACATAATTTCAGTATCCAAATAATTGTGTGGCTCTCCTGACGAAGGCGCAGAGTGCGCCGAAACGCGCGTAGAAAAGAAGATCCTGTTTATTGCCACTTGCCTATTAATATGTTTTTATATGTTTCAGTATTGTGTATCACTGTGGATGTATAGTGAATATATGTTATTGTTGTATATGTTTGTGTTCACAGTTTTTGATAATTTTATGTTTGTACTTTATATATATATGTGCTCTTAGTGTATCACTCTCCTTAATCATGGTCTACAACAATTTTTTTAATGAATTTGAATTAAAGAAATAAAAACTTTTTTTTTTTTTTTAAACTTGATTGTGTGGTTACACTGAGTTCATAGCATCATGTCGCTTGGTATTATGTCTGTTAATTGTCAGACACAGTTGATTGTCTTGGGGCACTCTCCCTCATACCCAGCCGTATAGAGGATCTCCACCACGTTGGTGGTTAGTTCAAAAAAGGATTGCTCCCTCACAGACATGCTCACAAAGCCTACCGGGACTACGGGCGAAAACAAACCACCCACGCTAGAAGAGGATAACACTTCTGAGCCAGGGGACTAGGAGGGGCCAGGAACAAGGTCCTTTTCAGAAGCACTCTTCACATCTCTCCACGATGACATGCAAGAGGTGCAGAGGGACCTCTCCGCAGATCTGCGAGAGGCCCAACGTGATTTGGAGGAAGTTGGTGACAGGCTGTCCACTATGGAGGACCACAAAAGTGGACAAGACGAAGAGGTTGAATGGCTACAACAAGAAGTTCTGCGCCTGAGGGAACAACACGTCAATCCATAAGCTCACACCAAGGATTTAGAAAACTGCTCACGGCGGAATAATGTGTGCATCAGAGGAGTCCCGGCTCACGCAGAGGGATCTGACCTCAGAGAATATCTGGGGGCCCTGTTTCAACACATCCTGGGAATCTTGGAGAACACAGACCTAAAACCGCGTGGGTCCATCGAAACAAGACGATGCCCCCGCTGATATTCTGACCTGTGTCTATGACTTTCAGGTGAAATAGAGCATTCTTCGCATTCAATTCTGGGGCCATACACCTGTGTTATATCAATGAGTTGTCATCGATAACCCTTCAGCAACATCAAGACTTCGGCCCCGTCACAGCTCACCTGCGCAAAGCTGGAATATCATATTCCTGGGGCCATCCTTTTCGGATCATATTTCGCCTCAATGGTAAATTGCTCCAACTGAGATCACTTAAACAGGCCTGCAATATACTTGGCATTATGGATCCCGATACAAATAACCGCCACAACAGTTCTCCAGACAGCAAGAAGCGTAAGAAATTTTGATGGCAACACACCAAGGGCCCTTCTGTTGGTGTTAAACCTGACCCCGTAACTATGGCCAAAGAGAGACAATCAGTGCTACAGCACTGTCTGGGGACGCCGAGAAGCCTGGGGGGTCCTGACGTTGAGGGAATTTCTTCACTACCACTTTGTTCTCCCAGGCAAGGGGGTACCATGGTGGTAGAGATGGAGGACGGGACACCTCACACGGTTAGGACAGCCTTGAGATCCCTCTCTTGCAAGACCGATGTACTCTTTGCCTTTGGCTCGTTCGACTATGTTGACTATCATCGCTGATGGACTTTAACTTGTTGTTTTATGTATGATGTTACCTTTTTTTGACTGCTCCCGGGGTTGTCATTCCTTTATCCTACACGGTGGCAGTAATACACACTTGGGTTGGGTTTGTTGTCAGTTCTTTCGCTGGGCCTCCCATTCCATGTCCCCACTTCCTCTTCTCTGTGACTTGCTCGACCCTAGCATCCCTCTGACTGATAGCCCTGGAAGTTAAAGTCACAAGCCTCAACGTTAGAGGCCTTAACAACCCTACTAAACGGAAAGCGGTTCTCTCCCTCCTGAAGGCGTTCTGGCAGAGATATATGCCAACTCCAGGAAACACATTTATTATCTAAGGATGTACATTGCATGCAATCTCGCTGGTTCCAACAGCTGTGGTCCACCAATTCCTCAAAAAGAGGAGGGGTAGCTATTTTGTTTACTCTCAGTTTAGGGTTGACATATCTCCGAAGTGACTGAGACAAAGGGATGATATATCGCATATCAACTTCGTCTTGGTACCTTTCAATTCACCATAGCAAACATATACGCTACAAAAGATCAACAGGAAGCTTTTTTTTATGATCGCCCTCTACCCCGTACTTCAAACTCCAAATGCGGCTATATTGATTGGGAGGGATTTAATTTTGGTCATGGGCAACGACCTGAATTGCTCTGGCTAATGCTTGGACCGAATAGGGGCCTTTTCACCCCAGGATCTCCGCTGGTTGGCAGACTGTGGACTGGCTGATGTTTGGCGCATAAACCATCCTAACATCAGGGACTACACTTACTACTCGGTAGCACACAAAACCTACGCCCGGATGGATTATTTTTTAGCGACTTCTGCCCTTCAGACATTAGTTGGTGACTCCTGCATTGCTCCTCGATCACTTTCGAACCACGCACCCCTAACTCTCACCGTATGCATTGGCACAATGCAGACGAACACTCCGCATGGGCGCCTTAGGAACTCGCTACTTCAGTCCCCAGATGGTCACAGCTATATGAAAGACGATAGTAGACTACTTACAGACCAATGGCATTGATCAGGTTGAACTAACCTCCTTTTGGGAAGCTCTGAAATTGGTGGTAAGAGGGGAATTCATTGCCATATCTGCCTCAGAAAATCATCTCCGGGAGGAGAAGCAGAAGACTCTCGAACTGAAAGCCCTTGAACTTGAAGCAATTCACAAATGCACTGGGGCCCCATGGGGCTGGAGAGAGCTAGAGCGAACGTGCTTGCGTCTCAAATGCTTAGACTTAGATAGAGCAGAATATGCCCTCGTCTGCCTGAAACATAAGTTCTATCTGAGTAGCAATCGCTGTGGAAGAATGTTGGCTCATCACCTACGGGCCAAGATACAATCTTGGTCCATACTGGTAATCCGCCCCACCCCGACTACAGAGGTACATTCAGATCTACAGATCGCCAACACTTTCTAACACTTTTAGAAATCTCTTTATACAGAGCCAACAGGAACTTCCGTTGATCCCTCGGATTACCTCACATCTTACCCTTGAACCCCGCTCCCGCCGCAAACAGCTGACTCCTTAGATAAACCTATACATACTGAAGTGGTAGTTTCGGCTATTGCCCGCCTTAAGTTCATGAAGTCCCAGGAACCTGATGGCTTCCCCTCAAAATTTTACAAAACCTTTTGCCACGAACTAGCTCCAATTCTCACACAACTCTTTAACTCTTTTGCTTCCATGGGTTCCCTTACAGATTCCATGTTAGAAACTTCTATATTGGTCATCCCCAAGCCAGGCAACGAGCCAACACTATGTAGGTCTTATCGACCTATATGTCTACTAAAGGTCGATGCCAAATTATTTACAAGCACACTAGCACAATAACTAAACCCATTTATGCTGAGGCTGATTTCACCATATCACGCTGGCTTCAAACCGGCTGGTCAATCTGGGGACAACACTAGGCGCATCTACCATCTGCTCGACAAAGTGTGCAAAGGAGGCCCTTCTCTTCTCAATGGAGGCAGAGAAGGACTTCCACAGAGTCCACTGGCCCTGTCTTTTCAGGACTCTGGAGCTTTTCGGTTCCTGCGCCCGGTTTCTTGAATGGATCAGGAGCATTTACAGCTCGCCTAGGGCTGTGGTGCATGTTAATGGGCTATCTTCTTCGCCTTTTGCTGTCTGCTGGGGCACGCGACAGGGTTGCCCCCTGTCTCCTCTCCTTTTTGCCCTATATATGGAGCCCCTTGCCCGACATATACTAGCACCTCCAGATATCTCTGGCATCACATTTGGAGGTGAACAACACGTAATCAGCCTCTACGCCGATGATGTGATTTTGGCCGTCTCAGATCCTATGACCTCTCTCCCCTCTCTAGTCACAAAGATTCAAACTTTTGGAACCTTTTCCGGCTTCAAGGTCAATACGTAAACATCGCAAATCCTGAACCTCTCTGTCTCACCCTCAACTGAGGCCTCCCTGTGGGTCGGATTCCCATTTGAATGGGCCTCTACCTCTACTCTTTACCTCAGAATCCAACTTGCAAACTCTATTCCTAAAACCATCCCTCTCGACTATAGCACCTTCGCCAAGCAAATTAGGGCAGATATAAGCAGTTGGGAACGTTTGGGTCTTTCCTGGCTGGGCAGAATTGCAGCCATTAAAATGGCCATTTTACCAGGCATTCTTTATGGTTTTCAAGCTCTACCACTGACCCTGCCCCATCATGCACTCCATTCAATGCAAGTGGCTATCAACAGGTTTATTTTTTGGGGGTGAGAAACCTCGCCTACACAAACACCTCATTTACCGCTTAACGTACGAGGGCGGCCTTGCGGTGCCTTCCCTCCTGCAATATTACCAGACTTCACAACTGTGGTTCTTAGTGGAATGAAACAGACCGCTCACTGAGAAACATTGGTGTATCATTGACCAGGCAGTTGCCGGGTACCATATCTGGAAGGAACGCTGCCTTACTAAGATGCACAGGGCCTGGGGACTCTACTCCTTCCCAGTAACAAGCTCTATCTTTTGTGTATGGGATGCGGTGACGGTTAAAACGGGCCTATCGACCTTCCCCTCCCAGTGACACTAAGTATTCACTTCAAGGCTTCAACCTGATCGCTTTAGGCGCTGGCACGAAGTGGGCTGTAAACAGATTGCATGCCTGTTTGACCCTCAAGGGATAATTCCCTTTGATCAGCTCAAAGCAGACTAGGACTTGGAGGAAACGGATCATATCCAATACCTCCAAGTTCACCATTGGCTGCTGCAGCCTTTCATCCGGTCCCATGCAGAGAGGCCCTTAACCCTCTTCGAAAAATGGTAAATTCTGATCGACAGTGATGGGGACAAATTACTGAATTGTATGCCATCCTTAACGGGGGGGGCTATCATCCACTCAAAAGGGCAAAAATGGTGGGAGGATGAGATTGACAGGCCTCTTTCCGATGCGGAGTGGGCAGACATATACCACAGAGCATGTCATACTGAACACAACATCTCAAGCACAGAGATAGCATTTAAGATAGTGTCCTACAGGTATTTAACACCTGCCAGACTCAGCGCATGGCACCCTGAGAGTGCTGTAAAGAGTGCTGGAGGAGCTGCATGGGGACTGGCTTGCTGCTTCACCTTTCATGGCACTGTCCCAAACTCTCACGCTTCTGGGAACAGGTGCTGGATGACATTGACAAAGCATTTGGGACTTCTATCTCTAGGTTTCCAGCCTACATGATCCTTGGGCTCCCCAACCCCATGAAGTTTCCCATCTATTCACGCCAAGGAAAGCATATGGCGCTGGCACTAGGCGAGGCACACCAGGTAATTCTTGCTCTTTGGGGAACCGATAAGAGCCCTTAACACCCGACTTGGTTGCACAAGCTATGGCTTATTATAGGAATGGAGAAAATGTTGCTCCAAATAGATCAGAGACCAGACGATTACACTACAGAATGGGCTCCCTTCATACGCATCCTATTTACAGGAGAATTGACTTGCCCCTCCTACTTGAAGCTGCTGCGGTTGCTGCCAATCCCAGATTCTCCATTGATTCACACCTCCACTCAACCACTCTGGGATACCGACTCTACCACCCATCGACCTTAGACATGACTGAACTTTAATAACCATCATTTACTTACACTTTTAGAAGGATTAGGGGGGATGGGGGACTGTTTTGGGGTTTGTTACCTTTTAGAATGGTTGCTTGTTTCAGTATTGCTGCCGGCCCCAGGGTTGTAGGCAAAAGCTCTGGACACCTTCCTCTTTAACGATATCACGCTGCCGGCCCCATAGAGCTGTAGGCATTTAGCTGTGTGCCACTTTTTAAGCGGCTTTAATAAAAAGAATTGATCTATAAAACATCATGTTCATAGAAAAAACTAAAGGAGAAACCAAATCCAGTATCAGCCAGAGTAAGAAGTCTACCACTGTCAATGCATGAAGCATTAAGTGAAGAGTTAGAGAGACTTTGCAATCTTGAGTTGATAGAGCTAGTAGAAGCCACAGAATGGCTTGCCCCCATAGTAGTTGCTAAGAGGACATATGGGACAATACAGCTATGCATAGACTTGAGAGCTCTGAACAAGGAAGTAGTTGTAGATAAGTACCCCCTATCTAACATTACAGAAATGATGACCAAAGTAGCACGGGCTACAGTCGCTACAGTCTTTTCAACACTATACCTTACATCTGCGCATTATCAGGTCTGGCTACATCGGAATCTCAGGAGCTCACAGCATTTATAATGCCTATGGGGGCGTAAACATTTAAACGCATGTCGTTTGGACTTGTATCTGCGGCAACAGTTTTTCAAATGAAACCAGGGATGCCCGGTGTGTTTTGCTAAGAAGACTATGTCTTGATCTTCGAGAAATCCCAGGAACACGACAAAAGAATTAGACAAGGAACAGGAACTCACAGTCAAAGTGGAAAAATGTAAAATAGGTTGTTCCGAGATAAACTACTTAGGACATAGGATAACTGCTGAAGGGATACTACCCAAATCAGAGCTAAAAGATTCCATAATGAAGCTGGCTTCGCCATAAAGTAAAGATAAAGTCAAATTATTTCTGGGAATGTTGTAGTTCTACAGTAAGTTTGTCAAGAATTTTTTCAGTAGAACATATATCATTCGTTCTTTTTTTAAAAATGGGGTACATTTTGACTGTAATGAGCAATGTCAAACAGAATTTGAAGATACTAAAACTGCATTGGCTACAGACCCTAATTTAAAAGCTTTTGTACCAGGAAGAAGGACCATTATAACTACTGATGCAAGCTCAAAAGGTTTAGGAGCTGTAATGATGCAAGAAAGTGAGAAGGGCGTAGAGACTATTGCCTTCGCCTCCAGATTGTTGAGACAAGCTGAAATTAATTATTCAGTATTCAAAAAGGAGGCTTTGGCAGTGCACTGGGTTCTCAACAAATTAAAAAACCTTATCTGGGGAACAACGTTTACCGTAAGGACAGACCATAAGGCACTCACAGACATTTTAACAAAAAAAGGGTTAGACTCCACTTCCAGCAGAATCAGACAGTGGGTGCTTAACCTACAAGAGTTCACATTTTATGTAGAATATGTCCCTGGGGTGAGAAATTATGCAGCAGATTACCTCTCTCGTTTAGTTGATGACACTAAGGAAGAAAGGGAGGGTGATATGGAACAGGAGGAAAAGGAATTGGAAATGCAAAAAGGAAAAGTATGTGTCATAACACAAGGGGGCCATTGAAGAAACTCAGTGGAAAGAGGAATTGAAATCTGACCCATTTTTGCAAATGGTATGTGAAAAACCGATGAAAGGTTGGGTGGGGCAAGAGAGACATGATAAACATTTTAGGCCATTCTGGATGATTCATGAGGAGTTGTCTACAGTTGACGATTATCACTTTAGGGGTACAAAAGTAATTCCCACAATTTCAATAAGAAACAAACTCATTGACTTGGCACATGAGGGTTATCTCGGGATCACCAAAACGCAGAGGATACGCTTAGACCTCTGGTGGCCAAATATGGACTTATGCACAGAGAGGAAAATATGACAGTGTATGTCATGCTCATCAATTGATTAAGTCCTGAAGTTACATACTCCACCTCTACGGGAAACAACCTTTAGGACGCATGCATTACATCGCATGCCATTAGATCGCGGTTTTTACAACGAAAGTCGTTACAACGACTTGCACTGGAGGGCGCTATAGGACAAGGAGTAGTTTAAATTACTATCCAACACCTTCCCTACTGTACGTAGGCTGGAGTTGGAATAGTAAATTAAACTACTCCTAAGTCCAGCGCTCTCCAACGCAAGTCGTTGTAACGACTTGCGTTGTTAAAACCGCGATCTAATGGCATGCGATGTAATGCATGCGTGGTATCGTCATACATCCCACCTCTACACTGTAGACCTCTCCTGGAGGGCCCATTTGTGGATAGAGCACTGGATACAGTGGGTCCTTTGACTGGTGAAAGGCAGTAGCCTTACATACTAGTATTGATTAACCTTTACTTTTCTCTGTTTCTGAGATCAACACTAAAACAATCATACATTTTCTAGTGGAAGTATTCCTGAGAGAGGAGTTGCCCAACACTATATTAACTGACAATGGGATTCAATTCTGCTCTCAAGAGATGAAGGAATTCCTACATTGTAATGGTATAAAACACAAACTATGTGCCTTATACCACCCAGAAACCAACAGGATGGTAGAAAGATTCAATAGAACCATCAAAGAGGGCATGCAACTAGCAAGGTCAGTGGATTATGCTGGAAGGAAGAAATAATGAAACGTTTGGAAGAATACCGCTTAACATCCCACCAAATCACTAATGAAACCCCATTTGAACAAACGAAAGCAAGAAAGTCGAATTCGAGATTAGTAACTGGGTGAATGAAGTGGCACAAGGGGTGGATGAACAACTCAGAGAACACACACAAGAGGGAAAGGGAGTATAGATCTCAGGCTGATCGCAAAGAAAGGTACAATAGAATACCATGTCTTTATTAAGTACACCTCAGCCACAGCTATGACTGCTCTCCTCACCTCAGAGCTGGCACCCACTGAAACTCGGGATAAACACAGAGAGAGGGAGAAGCAATAACCCATTCATTTTCCCAGTCAAATAATTCAATAAACACCTATTTATATCTTGGTTTTTCAGGTCCTTTTTGTCCACTTAAATTGTTGCTAAGTTTTTCCGCCTATAGTGAAAGACTATCAGGCTCACCTAGCACTGCGTACTACTCAGAACATCCCTTCTCCACGAGCAATAAGCACTAGGAGAGGGCTCAGTTTTTCAGACAAAATAAAACATTTTCCTGTCAACCTTTTTAGTCTCTATTAGATTTTTTTTCCATTTTATGCATTTATTGATTGTATTGTATTGAAATTGCATTTATATAGTGCTTACTACCCCTGGTGAGGTGTCGAAGCGCTTTTTTAGCAAGTATCATACTACTCTGGAACCCATAAAGGATTAGTGGTGAATTAGTATAGTGACATATGAAAGTAATTTGAGTGGTGGATCTGTTAGTCAGTTATTTGGATTCAGAAGGATAGTGGAGGGATAGGAGAGGGAAAAAGGTTTGCATTTATATAGCGCTTGCTAACCCTGATGAGTTGTTGAAGCACTTTTTTGGCGAGTAGCACGCTACTCCGGAACCCATAAAGGATTAGTGGTGAATTAGTATAGTGAAATATGAAATTAATTTGGAGGTGGACATGTTTGTCTGTTATTTGGATTGAAAAGTATAGTGGAGGGAAAGAAGAGGGAAGGATTTAGACTTTGATTTGGAGGTCATAGCAGTAGGAAGAGGCTTGGGATGAGTAAAAGTGATGTGGAGGGGGAAGAGTCCGAGGGAAGGGTTTAGAAAGGCTTGTTTTGGGGGATCGGAATAGTATAAGAGGTATTAGATTATGCAAGGAGGGGTAGAGTAGGGAAGAGTCTAGAAAGGGTTATTTTAGGGATCATAGTGGTATGGAGTTTGGGATGAATGAGAGAGTGGAGATAGAGGATATGTTGATAGAGGTATAGGGTGAGAAATAGGGTAGTGCATTGAAAGAGTAGTGGAAAGAGGTTTGAGATGAGTCAGAGTTGAGGTAGAGGATATATTGAGAGAGGTATAGGTTGAGAAATAGGGTAGTGTAATGGATATGCTGAATTAGAAGAAAAGTATTAAATATATAGATCCATATGTACATGGAAGGTATATAGATGCATGAAGGAAGTAAGTATATGTAGATTAAAGATGCATTAAATAAACTCCAGCTTTCAATTGTTGTACTTAAAATTGTATTTATTTGTTTTAAAAACAATTATTCTACACGTTTATACAAAGCTATACAAATATATAGGTGCATATTTACAGTACAAATAAATGCTTATATACAGAGGGATACGCTGTATATTTCTGTTTGCGTATGGTGTCTCTATGGGGAAGAGCCAATTCTTGAGTAGTTTTCTGAAGAAAGGTGGTTATCCGTGGATCTTATGTTGGGGGTAATGAGCTCCATAGTTTGGCTGCTTGGACAGAGAAGGATGTGCCACCCATGGTTTTTTACTTGTATCTTGGGATATTGAGGCGAGGTGCAACTCTAGAGCGGAGGTTCCTTTGAATGCGTTTGGTGATTTTATTCCTGATGAAGAGCGGTCCCGTTCCATGCATCGCTTTGTGGGTGATACAAAGTAGCTTCAACGTGGATCTTCTGGCAACCAGTAACCAATGCAGTGCTTTCAAGGCAGGGGAGATGTGGCCTTGTGCTTTAATATGTAAGAGTAGTCTGGCAGCCGAGTTCTGAATCCGTTGTAGTCTTTTCATGGTTGTTAAAGGTGATCTGTGGTAGAGGCTGTTGGCGTAATAGAGTTTGGACAAGACAAGGGAGATAGCAGCTTGGACCTTGTGTGGAAATCCCAAATGGGGGAAGATTTGTCGCAGAGTTTTTATAGTAACAAACCTTGATCTTGCTAGTTTGTCCACTTGAGCATTCATCGATAGTCCATGGTCATTCCGAGGTTTCTTACTTCCTTTGATACTGTTAGAAGGTGGTTCTGACCATCTGAGCCGCCCGGATTTTTTGCTTTTTGAACACCTAATTGTTGAGCTTTTACTGTGGGAGAGCCTCATAAGTTGGGACTCACCCACAGTGAACTCATGATGAAAGAGACTGCATGTGGATTTTACTGGTGTCCCCCTGGTGAGAGTAGGCCGCTGCACTGCAGCCGGAGTAAGGGGCACCGGGTTGGTTACATGCAGACACGCGTGTACATGCGTGCGCACACGTGTAGGGGCTGCGCAGGAGAGATTCCTGGCGTGCGCAGCCCAGGAGCAGGTACAGATAGAATGGTGTGGCAGGAATTATGCAGAGCTGGGTGGTGACATGGAATAGGCTTATACAATGGGAAGAAACATGTAAGGGAAAGTCAGTGTGCTTTACTGTTTTCACTGAAGGACCACTCCATTATTCTCCGATGAGGATCACATGGGATTGTTTCACTTCCCTAGGGACTACAAATTTCAGACACGCACTAAAGTCCACTGTAACTTAGGTGAGAAGAAGTATTCTGCTGAGTCCAGTCATATCTGTACTGCTTTTGGGTCATCCAGAAATGTCATATTCCTCTGAGTCAGCTCATAACCAGAGCCTGGCTGGGTGTGACCCTGCCAGGCTGGATTAATGACCTTCCTCCCCAAACTGAAGCATCAGAGGCCTTCACGGCAAGCATTCCAAGGGCAAAGGTCTCCTCTCCAAAAGGGAGAGAAGGTGGGTGGAGCTACAGGTTATCCATCTGAAGCTGTCACCTGGTGCCAGGCACCAAGCTGCTCTGGAGAAAAGGCAGCAAGGGGGGAAGGGGCTTTTCAGAGACCATGTGGCATGAGACCCCTGAACGACGCCATTTTGAACTATCCCAGAGGCCTGGGCAGGAAGGAGGGAGCAGGGGCAGAGAGGTGTTGTGTCGCTGCCTGATAGGGCAGGCAGAGCCTTCTTGCCAGCCCCCTCCAACTTCTGTTAAAAGGTCTTGCACAGGAAGAGGAGCTCTCTCTGGGGTGGGGTGTGGTCTGCTGAGGAAGACTGGTGCTGGAGCCTGGCGCCATGGGCAGTTGGAAGGAAGAACCCCCTGACTGTCCCAGGACCCTGAATAGCGCCAGGAGGGGAGTCCAGGACCAGGGAGCCGAAGCCTGTGCCTCTGCTCAAGGAGAAGAGAGGCCCAGGAGGAGAGCCAGGTGAAAGGCTGGTGCAGGGAGCCAGTGAAGACCGCTCCCTGATGAATTCCCCCTCCCTGAGACCAGGAGGCGAGAGAAAGTGCTCCCAGTGGCTAGAGAGCGCCACCAGGAGCAAGAAGAGGCCGAAATGGAGCAAATTGGCCGCCTGAGGGCCGAGATACGCCCCTCAGAAGGTAGGTGACATTTAACCTAAGGGAGGACCGACGACGAAGTGCGTGGGGCTCCGCCACCGGTCCAAGATGTGCCCCCGGGGTGGGTCAGGTCCCGGGGGCTGCCCCCACAAGAAGTTAAGTCGGGGAGCGCCGTTGCGCTCCCCGTGAAAATGCCCACGTGGGTGCCAGGAGCCCACCCTGGCCCGCTGAAGTCGGGGAGCGCCGTTGCGCTCCCCGTGAAGATCCCAAGTCAGGGAGCGCCTTCGCGCTCTCCGTGAAGAGGCCACATCGGGGAGCGCCGTCGTGCTCCCCGTGAAGATGCCCTGGGGCCCGGGATCCCAACGCCAGGCCCCGATGCGTATCGCGAGGTCAGGGAAGTGGCCGGAGAAAGGCGGGGGAGTGCCGTCGCACTCCCCTGAGGTCCCGTTGGACCGAAGGCAGCCTCATGTCTGCCCGCAGGAGCGGGCAGACCAGAACAGAGGGGCCGGCTCCCGCGGCAGCACGTGAGGGTGCTGGCCAGACGGGGAGCCTGCGGGGGCAGCCGGGGGTGGGCTCCCCGGGCTGCCCTCCAACGATCCGGCCATGCGGGGTGCCCGGGTGGGACCGGGCCCCCGCAAAGAGGCAATAGGAGCAGCCGGGGGTGGGCTCCCCGAGCTGCCATAACTCACTTGGGGGTCAGGGTGGGACCGGGCCATCCAACGAGGTCGGGACGTGGCGTGAGGCCGCCAGCCGGGCAGCGTGGCTCTCCCCGGAGCAGCGGGAGAGTCGCTGCTCTAATATGCACACCCAGGAGAAGCGCCCCATAATGCCTTGCAGGCCCGGACCGGCCTGCAAGGGAAAGCAGCTTTTTCTCGACTTGTGGTGGCCCCAGGAAGATGGGGGCACTGCGAAATGTGTGCCACGGTGCAGGGGAAGCTGCAGGAGCAACGCAGTCTCCCCCAGCACGAAAATGGAAAGTCCCTCCCTAAGTCTCTGGGGACTCCATAGAAATAACCCCTCAAGGGCTAAACCAGCAGTCCACAGCATCCTGGGGCTGGAACGTTTGTTCTACAGCTGGGGGTGCGTTAGGGGTTGCACCAAGGTCTGAAGGGCTGAGCTGGGGATGTCTGCAGAAGGGCATCCCCTGGAGGTGAAGAGGTGCAATTGCACGAGAAGTGCATTTACCAATGTTATTTCTATTGAGGGACTGAAAGTCACATGTGTAATGTGAAGTCATAAGCAAAGTGGAGTTATGTTGCTTGACATTCCTGTTAAGGTGTCTGGCTGTATATGCTTACTCCTGTGGTTATAACTGTGATGCCTTTATGGGGCTTTAATTGCAATGCATTATAACTGTTATCAGCCATGATAAGTACTGTCATTCTAAGTGATGCCCAAACATGTAATCTTGCTACTGCGTTAGGTGAAGAACAACCCAGACTGTTAGCCACTAAGATGTAGAGGTGTATACTGTATGGTCAGTATGAGATGCTCAGTCAGGGTTATGTGTCACCATGGCAGGTTTGCGACATTTTAAATGCTTGTTGAGATAAAGGGGGTGGGTTGCCACTGGGATGGTGCCAGTGGGCAAGGCCCTCACTCCAGGTTATGTTCAACCCACTGCATTAGGGGGCAAGATGATGTGCATACATGGGAGTGGTGGTACTAGACCCCCCCCCCCTGCGGGAGGGGTGGAAATGTTATGCAATGTCACAAAGTAATTCCAACAGCTTATGTATATTTGTAAATTGTTGCATAGTATTGAGTCGTGTGTGTGTTTAATAAATGTACTCTTCCTTTTATAAAACAAAGTACAGACTGGACAATCAATTATTGAGTGTTATTTCTGCGTACTGGCAAATGGCGATTACTAGCCCACACCACCTCCCTTGAGTAAGCCTTGGACTGCTCTGCAACGCTACCCTCTGAGAGTCAAGCCCTACAATGGGGTGTTTGGTTTCCAGTGAAGGACAAATGTAGACATGTTATTTGTGCAGGCCTCACAAATACTGCCTCGTTTTCCAACAGATACTTTAGGCAGTGTTCCCAGATCATTAGATCAAGCGGTGAGCGGGTCATGTTTCCAATAGCCACACGTGAGCATTTCGGTATTGGAAGCATTCAATTTGAGATGGCTCCACGTCATCCATTGATCCACAGCTCTGAGACAACTGAAAATTGGCAAGTTTCCAATGTCTTTGGGGCATTCCAGTTATAGCACATGAGGTGAAATTGATTGATCAGTGCCGGTAATGACTTCATGTAGATGTTGAAAAGCATGGGCGAGATGATAGAGCCTTGAGAGACCCCTGCTTTTGTGGAGTACGGTTTGGATGAGAAAGGTGGGGTATGCATGACATTAGTTCTGTTGCGAAGGTAGGATGCGATCCAGTCTAGAGCAGTCCCCTCTTTGCCAACTTCATAGAGTCTTTGTATCAGAGTGCCATGGTCAACCGTGTCAAAGGAAGCCAAGAGGTCAAAGAGAAGTAGTGCAGCAACCCCGTTGCGGTCAACTGTGTTCTTCAGGTCATCCCAGATGGAAGAGGCACAGAATCTGCCCTCCTTGCCTGGACGGAATCCAGTTTGGAAGTCTGAAAGTATGGCATTGTCTTCAATGAATTGTGACATCTGGACGAACGCTGCTCTTTCTATCAGTTTGCCCAGGAAAGGTCCATTTGTAATCGGTCTGTAGTTGTCGGGGTTCAGCGGGTCCTGGTTTGTTTTTTTCAGTAATGGGCGAATGTATGACTTAGTTCTTCTGGAAATATTCCAGTAATTAAGGAATCGTTGATGATTCCTCTTACTGGAGTGGCAGCAGAGGTTGTTAGAAGAATTGTCTTGAAGGTTTGCGGTGGACACCGGCCAAAAGGGCTGCCGGCAGGTCTGCTTGCTTTGCCCAGGTCCATAAATTTGTGTGGAATGTGTTGGAAGGAACGGAGAGGCTGGGTTAGAGTATTCTTAGATTGTTTTGTAAAAGGGTCAGCGTTGGTGCTTTGTCTTAAGTATGAGTTTAACGCGTCTGCTTTGGCCGTGTAATGATTTGCCAGTTTGTCTGTGAAATCTTGAGTAATGGGATAAGCTCCTTCTAGGCAATTTGGTTTATGAAATTCATGAGTATTTTATAGAATTCTTTATTTTCACATTTAGCATTTTGAATTCTGTCTGAATAGAATCTTTTCTTCGCTTTTTTGATAGCGGACTTGTATAATCTGTTAATTTGTCTTGATTGGTGTTTGTTTTGAGCCAGGCACGTTGCAGCTTTCTAATTTGTTGTTTTATGTCTTTTATCTCTGTATTTCTCCAAGGTGCTTGTTTTCTTTTGTTCTGTTGTGTGGTTTTTAGTGGCATCAAGAAATCAAAAGCTTCCTGTAGCCACTTAGTTTTTTAACAGAATGTATTGTTTCTAGATCTGTACTGGATGTTAGTTGTTTCTAAGAACCGTTGTGCAGGCTCTGGTGATATCCAGGCTGGACTACGGCAATGTCCTGTATTTGGGCGCTGAGAAAGCTTCATTACATCAGCTACAGGTCATTCAGAATGCTGCTGCTCGTCTTCTTTTCCACCTTCCAAGATATGCCTCTGCGACTCCCTTGCTTCACCAACTCCACTGGCTTAAAGTCAATAAACGTATTGAGTTCAAGAATCTCTGCTATATGTTTCGTGTCAAATGGGGCCGTGCCCCCTCCTACATTCAAAGTTTGGTTACACCTTATGTTCCGGCTCTACAGCTGCGATCTTCCAGCCTTTCATTGTTTTCAGTTCCCAGGTTTTGACTCATCCGTATGAGGGGTCGTTCCTTGTCTTGGCCCCAGGCTCTGGAATGCTCTTCCAATTGACCTTAGGAACTGTCACTCCCTGCTAGCCTTCCATAAGAGCTTAAAGACGCTGCTGTTTGGGGACTCGGTCTGATCTCTGTTCTTCTTCGCCTTTTGTCTAGTTGTGTCTGCCTCCACATGTTCAGCGCCGGGAGACCCTGTTGGGTAGCTGGCACTTTATAAGTGTAATAATAATAAGTGTTCCAAATTGAGGTTGTTCTACGGTCAATAGGTGGATGCATATAATGTGGTTTTAGGTGCGTCGCTTAGTGTTGTTTCATGTTGAAAAGCAAGCAAATGGTGGTTTGACCATTTGACAGGAGTTATCGTTTGAAAGGTAACTAGTTCGTATTAGCAACAATGACATCTAGGATGTGTCTGTTGTGGTGCTGTTGGAATTTTGCAAATTATGCTGCATGTTATGTCATGTAAGTAAGTCTATGTTTTAGGTAATAATAAACCTTATTCAAATCGAAGGTTCATGATTGGTAGTTTGCTGCTACAAATCAACTCGTCCTGCTCTGAACTAACAATTGCAAATTGCACTTTCGTTATAGTTTATTATTTCATTGCACTTTGTCTCTAATTTTATGTTAATCGATTGTTTTTGATGCATAAGTATTTTTCGAGGTCATGACCAAGTAGATTGGTTTTCAGTACCACCCCAGATACACAGATCCCCAAAATTAGAGTAGAATTGTTACTAAAGAAAACAAACTCTTGAGACAATCAAAATTTTGCAAAGCCCTTAAAACAAACAAGCTTCCCAATCTATCATGGAGACTCCACTAGACCACATGCAGGTCAGGTTCCCCACCCAGGGCAGGAAACTAGAGAAACACTGCCACGAGTAGCATGCCCATACCAAAACCCATGCATTTCCTTGGCCTGAGAGGGGCACATTCGATACAAACACCATAGAACACACACAGACTAACATGCATACCAGGTATACAGGACATAAGAAGGCTAAGTGGGAGGCCCTACTAGAACTGTGGGCCATCTTCAAGGTGGCCCAGCCTACAAAACTATCCCGGAACCCATGAGTGAGGTATCTGAACCTCCCCCACCATACACCGGCAGGGATGTGCTCTCACTAATGCCAGTCATCCCAGTTGGTGCCGCACTGGGTTACACCAATCCACGAGTCGAGGATGCTGCTGATCCCCCCCTCCGGGGCAGCAAGCCACCGGGCAGGGAAGAGGATCCCAGGTCCCTCCAGCCTGGGCACCATCGGCCCTGGCTTAGACTGGTACAAAGCCCCCTCGGGGTTTGACCCATCGACCGCGACCCAGCGGGTACAAACCGAACAAGGAGCACATACTACTGAGCACCCCACCAGGCGCCGTAAGGTCGGAGGGAAGTTTGTGGTCCTCTTAGAAGGTAATTCCACCAGTGGAGGAGAAGAAAGGAGCGCCAGCCCGCAAGATCCGACTGATTGGGGAGCCGCAGGCTACACTTCACCAAGCCAGGCCTATGGCACAGAAGAAGCATCAGGGAGTGAGACTGAGGCCAAGACATTGCCTAGAAGAACAGCATGTAGCACTTGAGAAAAGGAGGCAACCCATGTGAGAGGTAGAGGAAAGGCGAGATAAGGATGGAGAAAAAGAGCGCTCTCCCCTGGGAATCCAGCAAGGAGAGGGGACAACTTCCCCTCCACCTGGAGGGTACAGCAGCTCGGCCTCGTGCCCCATTTAGAGATGAGCCCAAGGATGAGTCAGGAGGGAGGCCCTTAACAGCGGCCCATACATCATCGGGCCATCGACATAGGAGAGGGGCTGACCAGGAAATAAGTAGCCAGGAAAGCCTGAGATAGACACAATTGAGGCACAGAAGGAGCAGTATCGCACCTTTATGCGTGCATGAGGAGAGCAACAACGAGGGTGTAGGCCACGCCCCCCGAACGCGCTGGTCAGACAAACCAACCCCTAGAGAGATAATATCCAGAGAAGAGGGCTAGGCCTTCACATGATCTTTTTGTCATATACTGACCTGTTGGACCGAAAGGAAGAGCCACCAGTATGATCATCCTTGGCCAGAGGAGGGATCCTTGTAACCAGAGGACATGGCCATTGCAGAAGACTGCATTCGGCATGGAGGGGGAGATCCGAATTGGAACTACCCCTACATACAGGAGTGCTTAAGACAATGGGGGAGAGGAGTTGGCCTAACGGCTAGGGCGGTCGACCTCGAATCTGGGGAACCGGGTTTGAGTCTCGGCAATGACGCTGAACATCCTGTGATTCTGGGCAAATCACTTAATCTCCCCGTGCCTAACAAAAATGAATGTGTCCTCATGTAACGCAACTGGTGCTCGTGTAAAGCGCTCTGATGCCAGATACCTTCGGGTCAAGTTCGCGCTATATAAAACCCCGTAAAAAAAAAAAAAAAAAACAATGGGAACGCTACGTCGAGGAGAAACCAACAGAGCTGCCCGAGCCATGATTTGTCTGCTACTATAGACAGGCGCAGCAGGAACCACCTACGTGCCTTGGGCACAGATGGGTAAAGAAGTGCTCAGGAATAAAGTGCCCCCCTTGATGGACAGGGCAGGGAAATTGATCTCCTGCTTTGAAAAGAACACCGCGAGTATGTATCCTAGCGATAGGTGATAACAAAAGCCTGCTCAGCAGCCTCATTGGTAAGAAGATTGGCATGGTGTTCTCCCGAGCCCGCAGTCACGCTCATCAACACCGAGCATGACAGGGCTGCATTTAATTCATTCAGACACCCGATCTGGATGACCCCGAGGGAGTTGTTCCCTGACTGCCCAGACATAGGAGGACAAATGGCAGAGAGCATGAAACCATGACTGATTTCCTAAACGGAATGAGAGAACGGTGGGGCAGGAGACCGGACAGCCCTGGACTGACACAGGTCCCCAGGTTGCATTGTTCTACAACATCCTCAAGAGGGGACTACCCACGGTGATCCAGAGCAGACTAGATAGTGTAGTAGCGCTAGACACAAAACCCTGGCCGGAAATACAGGCCCACAAACTACACTACTACCAGAAGAGACAGGAGACGGACAGGGAGAAGCAGGAGCAGGCCCGGCGAGACACCGCCAAGCTGGTCCAACAGAAGTTGAAAAAGACCGCCTTCGAAGGGCCGCGAATGTCCAGATGGCACCAGTCTCAAGGGGAGCTCCACATATGGACCCCGGAGGGTATCTGCCCAGTCCTAAAGGCCGAGGTCCGGGATACTAGGCCCAAGCCGGCCTCGTAGAGTGCCACTACGGTCACCGAATGGGCCACATGGCCAACCGGTGCCGCCTAAAAATATACCACGACCAGAACGGAATAGTACAGGGACAGCCCCCACAAAGCATTCACCCCCAAAACCAAACTCAGAACGCTGCACCTGCATCACCCAATCAGCTTCACGCAAATCATGCTGCACCCACCCCACCGGGTGGGTGGCCTAACACACGACAATCCCTGCAACAAACAAGGAGTTCAGTCCAGTAGGCGCTGGATCCCCAGTTACGACAAGGTGGGGTGACTGTCTGGGGCGGCAATGCCCTAGCACAATCTCAGGGTACAAACACGCCACAAGTCCAAACCATTGCCTGAGATGACCTACCCTATACAAATCACTCTAAGTCACACTTCCTTACCTGCCTCCACAGCCAGTCTTCAGGACAGCTTTGCTATGTCGATCGGGAATCCATGCTAAAGTCTGCCATCCGGGTGCACGCAGGAGATCCAGGGCCCCCTCTGCTGAGGGTCTACCGGGGAAGGGTTGGCTAACGATGCCCTCGGGGGGAGGACAGTCTGACGAAGGAGAAGGGCAGGCCCCCACTGGTGCATAAAAACAGGCACCCAGGACTACTCACCCAAGTCCAACTTGGGGCGGGTTACGTACCCATCTCTCCCTTAGCCTAAAATTAAACATCCGCCTCTTCTCACAATTGCACGCTGCTCAAGCAGGTCAAAAGGACACCACAGCGCTGGTTAAAACATCACACCTTTAAGCAGAGCAGCCCACAGGGAGGAGTACGGTCCCCACTGTGGCAAGAAGAGGGGAGAAAAACCCATAATACGAATAGCAAAAAAAAAAAAAAGTTTAAAAGTCACAATTTTTCCCAAAATTCTAGCACCTACTAAAATTAGATTAAAACCCCACCATTCCACTGAAATTCGATCACCTCCAGCAAGTTCATAGAAGATTTTGTCCCCCAATAAAACCATATAGCATACCATTTACAAATAAACGCAGCAATATTCCAAACCTGCCTAATAATGGGGGGGGTTTCTAAGATAGCCTGCAACCTGCAGCTCTTATCCTGCCGGTCTGTGATTGAACTACAAGTGCACCAACATGGCCGCAGTCTGCCATTTCTTTGATCAAAGCTTTCAAAGACTATTTTACAAGGCCAATCGCTCAAGTAACACAAACTCCGAACTGACTTTTGTAGCCTCGACTTAAAAGACGAAAGGGCACCATTGGGGAGGACACTGTTTGACCCTGGGACTTTGTCTCAATATCCGCTACAGAAGAAAAAAACTCTGTCGCATTAGGCTCGAAGGAGAAGAACTGCTGAGTATTTTGGCTGGGCTCAGTACAATGACATTCCAAAAAAATGTAGACTCTTCAGAGACTCAAGTAAACATCCACAAGCAAACAAAAATGAATGCACGCTGGGTACAAAAACCAGATGGGAAATGATGAAGATGATCAACAATACTGAGCTCAGCCTAAACACTATCAAGGAGGAATATCTGCCTCATGGTGATGCAACATCAGGACGTGTTGGACTTGATGACCGCTGTGGACGGTGGGGTGTGTGCCAAGATTGGTGCTTCCTGTTGTACTTTTATTCCCGGAAACTATATGGACAATAGGACATTAGCCCATGCCGTCCAAGAACTGCTAAGTTTGCAAGCCGACATGAAGAAGGAGGGCGGTGCCCCAGAGCAAGACTGGTTGCATAGTATCTTTTCGTGGATCCCCTTATGGGTATCCAAACTATGCATGTCATTTATGCCAATTCTCATTGCAGTGCTTCTGTTATGTGGTTTCCTACAAGTGGGGGTTTTCTGCTGTAAAAAAGCTGTCCTTAGGTAGTAGGCACATAGCTAGGAGAAAGGTAACAGACACTACACACACCTTCTAATAACATAACTGTCATGACATATGAGGAGGATAGATTAGTTGAAGAATCAACTAGAGGGAGGAGTGGTGGAATAGGTGAATACGATGTCAAAGAATACCATGATATGTGCAGGCCCGACAACGGCAATACCAATAAAGGCAATATCAATGTATGCCATAAACTTTGCCCGCATGACCATGCCAATACCCGTCAATGTAATATCAATGTATGTCATAACCTGTACCCGCACAGTGGCGTCGACACCGGCAATGACGAGATCAATGTATGTCATAATCCATGCACAAATGAGGATACTGTTGCTAGATGTACCTTATGACTTAAGTAAACTTAACCGTGTCAATACCAGTAAGAACAATGTCAAAGTATGCTATGACAACTGTATGCACAAAGTTAAGGATGTCAATAGAAATGATACCAGCGACTGCCATATTATTTGCAGGAGTTTCAATGAATTTGTATCATTGCTATCGGATTCACCCAAGGTGACCTCCCCATCAACCCTGAGTCAGAGATAGTTGCACCACAAACAGGTCAGCGGAAATTGGCCCCAATAAAACACGTTTGACCAAGGGCTCGCGTTCCCCAAAATACCACAAAGCTAGATACCACATGTAGATAGAAAGACTCAACCAATCAGGACACAGCATGCACACCACATGTACTGATCATGCGCACCTCATGACAGACATCTAGACACATACACACTGGCCCACACTAGCTCTCCCCTAGGTCGAGAGTCATCTGTGTCCATATCAGATGCCCATATTAGTTGATTTATGACTGAGATGATTTTTTACAATGTAGAAAATTGTTTTATTGTACCTCATGACACAGAGAGACATTGAGCAGGCGCACTCTGTTGAGGCTCTCCTGGCCGCAGCGTTTAATAAAACCAACTTGTTCCTGTTTTGCCAAACTCCTCGCCTTTTCATTAATTTAAGGTAAACTCCTATCTGAGCAACAGTATTGTTAAGGCGTTCTGCTATATGTTTACATTTAGAGACATTTATATGTAGATATTTGCGGCCGTGTGTGCTTACGGTTATATGTGTACTAAATATGTATATGTTAATGAGGATGTTTAATGGTCACTTTGAGAGGATGATGTTTAATGGACACTTTGCAGATCTGTCATAATTCACTAGTGTACATTTATGGGGATTTTGTAGTGATGTGCATTGTTGGGCATATTTAGTCTGGATATTGTTTATGGAGTTACAGTATCTAGTGTAAATATGACTAAAAATGCAAAATATGCAGCTAGCATTGTGTAGTGATATATGCAGCTATGCGAATTTGCATACTATGTATTCAATTTCATCACGCAAAAGATAATGTAAGGTTGGGAAACATGCATCCAAGTATTTGGAGGCATGCCCATTAATGGATGTGTGTGTACTGTGTTCATCTCTCCTCCATGGGTACTTCGCTTACAAGTACAACCACTTGGAATCTTTCTAGAAAGATGCATTTTGGTAAGCATCGTCAGGCACCAATAAACAACAGAGGCCATTTTTAATGAAATACTAGGACTCACCCCCTGTACCACATCCCATGACACAGCTGCAGTTTTGTGCAGCTCTCAAAGACTTCAGAAATGTTTTCCTCAAATGAAACTGAGCTGGGTCAATGGAAAGACATGTTTGCTCTGTATTTTGCACCCCCCTTTGCAGAGCTTTGCCCCTTTGCTGTGCAAGGTGTGTTTCTTAAGGCCAGGAGGAAATGGAAACTTGATGGTTGGTGTTGCCCTCTCTACCGTTCCCATCCATCCCTCCTCCCCCCACGTCCTTGCTGTGTGCTCTGTCCCTTCCATCCCTCCTGCTTCATTGTTGAAATCCCTCCTACCCCCTCGTGTCCTTTTTTGCCCCCTCCCCGTCTCAGAAAAAAAAGTGCTATGACGGGCATCACTGGCCGCGCCATAGTGTTTTGTTTTTATTTACTGTAAGCCATCTTCAAAAACATCAACAAAGCCAAATAGCTTGCGCAGAGCTATTTCTTTTAAAGTTGTTGCACAGCAGCGCGGGCTGCTGTGCAACATGGCTTAAAGTAAATAAAAATGCATTATGGTGCCAAAAACACCGGCCACGCCATAGCGCTTTGTTTTTATTTACTTTGAGCCATGTTGCACAGCAGCTCGTGCTGCTATGCAGCATCTTTAAAACATTGACAACACCAATAGGTCTCGCATAGGTGAAACATATTGGCTTTGCCAATGATTAATCTGCCTGACTTCTTGAAGGTGGCCTCCCATAGCTAATAACCATATACTCCTAAAAGAGTCAGGCTTCAGTTTGTCTGACACTGCTTTTATGAACTTTAGAAATCCACAGGCCAGTTGCATGTCTGAAGCATTGAAACATTTCTTTAGCGCCAAGACACCTTCTCTGATTTCCAATCACTGAAAGGACGGTGTTAATGAACAAGTTACTTACCTTCGGTAACGATATATCTGTAAGAGACATAGATTAGTTATAGATTCCTTACCTTAGAATTACCCCCAGGCGTCAGACTGGATCTGGAGAATTTTGTGTCAGCAGTACCCCTGCGCGTCGAAAGGTGGCGTCGGTTGGCTCCGCGTTCGTTGTTGGCGTCGTGGTCGCCGGGATGACATCGCGGTAGCTACTTACACGCCGCCCTCGCGCGCTGACGTCAGTTCTTTTACACGACATTCCACGTCAGAAGCGCAGAGCCATGCAAGACACTGACCACTGGTGCACAAAAACTAGGGCCCTAAAAAGGGATTCCCTGACCCC
Organism: Calotriton arnoldi; assembly: GCA_963921515.1. Taxonomy (NCBI): domain Eukaryota; kingdom Metazoa; phylum Chordata; class Amphibia; order Caudata; family Salamandridae; genus Calotriton; species Calotriton arnoldi. The sequence goes on along the minus strand of CAWUFW010000043.1, from coordinate 6,169,960 downwards.
AGAAGTCAGTTCGCAGAATGGGGAGGATGGGTGGGGCGGTAAGGAATCTATAACTAATCTATGTCTCTTACAGATATATCGTTACCGAAGGTAAGTAACTTGTTCATCTGAGAGAGACAATTAGTTATAGATTCCTTACCTTAGAATAGATACCCCAGCAATACCAACCCCGGAGGTGGGTCTGCGAACCAAGTTCACACCAGAAAGTCCTAGAGAACAGAACAGCCAAAGAAGCCGTCTCTCCGGACTTGGCTGTCTAGGAAGTAGTGTTTTGTGAACGTGTGCAGAGATGCCCACGTAGCTGCCTGACAGATGTCATTGAGGGGGACTCCCCGTCCCAAAGCAGTGGTAGCTGCCGTCGCCCTGGTGGAATGTGCGCGCAGTCCCACTGGAGGCTCCTTCTTAGCCAAAGAGTAGCAAGCTTTAATGCACAAAACGACCCACCTAGAGATGGTCCGTTTGTGCACGGCCCGACCTTTTTTGGCACCCACGTAGCCAACAAAGAGCTGGTCATTCACCCGGAATTGCTAGGTGCGATCCAAATAAAATGAAAGCGCACGTTGTGGATCCAGACGGTGGAGCCTCTCTTCCTACTTTGAAGGATGCGGAAAGAAGGTGGGCAAAGTGATAGTTTGACCAATGTGGAAAGAAGTAACCACCTTGGGAAGAAAAGAAGGTCTGGTTCTGAGGACGACCTTGTCCGGATGAACAGCCAGAAAAGGAGGCTTCGAAGAAAGAGATTGTAGCTCACTCACCCTGCAAGCAGAGGTGATGGCAACCAGAAAAGCAGTCTTTAAGGTAAGAAGTCTGAGAGGACAGTTATGAAGCGGCTCAAAGGGAGCGCACATTAGGTAAGTAAGCACCAAGTTCAAGTCCCACTGAGGCATTACGAAGGGAACAGGAGGAAAAAGATGAGTAATGCCCTTAAGGGAGCGATTTACAACAGGGGACTTGAAAAGAGATGGCTGATCAGAAAGCCTAAGAAAGGCTGAAATGGCTGAGAGGTAGCCCATCAGAGTACCCAGAGCAGAGCCCTGCTGGGCCAAAGACAGGAGGAACAAAAGAACCTCAGAAAGAGGGGGCGGAAAGGGGATCCACAGCACCATGCCACAAATTTGTTCCATCTGCAGGCGTATACCGTCTTAGTGGAGGGATGCCTGGCTGCCAAGATAACATCACAGACTTCAGGAGGAAGGTCAAAGGCTGTCAACTGTCCTCGCTAAATCTCCACGCAAGGAGGTGGAGACTGGACAGGTTCGGGTGGAGGACCGTCCCCCGCTGCTGTGACAGAAGATCCTCCCAAAGAGGCAGTCAGATCGGAGGATCGATGGCCATGTGTAACAGCTCGGGATACCAAACTCTTCGTGCCCAATTCGGAGCCACAAGGATGACTTGGGCCCGGTCGCACTTGATCTTCTTCAGCATTCTGGGCAGAAGTGGTATAGGCGGAAAGGCGTATAGAAAACCGCAACTCCACTCGCGACGAAAAGCATCGCCTAGCGAGTGCCGCCTTGGAAATTACAATGTGCAGAATTGCTGACATTGCGCGTTCTCTTCGGTGGCGAATAGATCTAACCAAGGCTCTCCCCACTGCTGAAAGAGACCTTGCGCCACCTCCGAGTGAGGACGCCATTCGTGATCCATCATGCACCTGCGGCTGAGTTCGTCCGCCCTGGCATTCAGTGAACCTGCCAGGTGTTGAACCACCAGGGATATGCCCTGATGTTCCAGCCATGACCAGAGACAGAGAGCCTCTTGACATAGGGTCCACGACCCCACCCCGCCCTGTTTGTTGCAGTACCACATGGCGGTGGTGTTGTCGGTGAACACCTGCACCACTCTTCCCCGGACAGAGGGAAGGAAAGCTTTTAGTGCAAGACGGATCGCCTGAAGCTCCAGAAGGTTGATGTGGAGCCCGGACTCCGCCGGAGACCAGAGGTCTCTGATCTCCGCCTCTCCCATGAGGCCGCCCCACCCTAGAAGTGAAGCATCCGTCACCACCGTGTACTCCGGTTGGGGAAGGGAGAGGGATCTGCCGCTGACCCAATCCTGGTTCGTTAGCCACCACTGCAATTGTCATGCAGTGCCCTCCAAGATCTGAACGCAATCGGACAGATTTCCCTGATGCTGTGCCCACTGGAACTTCAGGTCCCACTGCAGAGCCCGCATATGCCACCTGGCATGATCCACCAGCAGGATGCAGGAGGCCATGAGACCCAGCAGCCTCAGGGTCATCCTGACCGAAACCCAGGATAGAAGCTGAAAGATCGGAATCATAGCCTGAATATCCCAGACTCACTGCTCAGGAGGATAAGCCCGAAACTGCGTCGTGTCCAGAACTGCTCCGATGAAAAGGAGCTTCTGAGAGGGAGTCAGGTGTGACTTCGGCACGTTGATAGTGAACCCCAGCGAATGCAGGTGGTCCGCCGTAGTCTGGAGGTGGGAGACGACTGCCTGGGGCGAGCCTGCCTTCAACAGCCAGTCGTCGAGATAGGGGAAGACTGGAACCCCTGATCTGCGCAGATGAGCTGCGACCACCGCCATCACTTTCGTGAACACCCAAGGGGTGCTGGTAAGGCCGAAAGGAAGCACGGTAAACTAAGTGCTCGTGGCCTATCGTGAACCGCAGGTAACGCCGGTGGGCCGGCAGGATGGGAATGTGAAAGTAAGCGTCCTGCAAGTCCAACGCTACCATCCAGTCTCCAGGGTCGAGGGCAGATGGCAGACAGGACCTGAGCTAGCGTCAACATTTTGAACTTCTCCTTCCGGAGAAAGCGGTTGACGTTCCTGAGATCCAAGATAGGACGCAGGCCTTTGTCCTTCTTGGGCAGAAGAAAGTAGTGGGAATAGCAACCACGACCTACTTCTGGGGCAGGAACTCGCTCGATGGCTCCCTTGGCCAAGAGAGCCGTAACTTCCTGTTGGAGAAGGGCCAAGTGATCCTCCGACATGCAATGGTACTGAGGTGGCATGGATGGAGGGGTAGGCTCGAAGGGGAGGGAGTAGCCCCTTCGGACTATCTGCAAAACCCACCTGTCCGACGTGATGGTGTGACAGTGGGGAAGGTGATGGCAAATCCTACCGGCAATTGGTGGCCCTGAAAGGTCAGCCTAGGAGGGTTTGGAGGCTGCTGCAGATGGGGCGGTGGTGGACTGGCCCGCTCGGTGGCTCCCAGACCCACGGCGGTGGGCCTCAAATCCCGGGACGCGCAGGGGCTGAACAGCTTGCGCCGGCCTGTGGCTCTGGGTGGAATGTGGTGGGGCACCCCTTCCGTAGCCACGAAAGGGGGCGAAAAGCAGACTGCGCAGGGCGGGTGGTGGAGAGGCCGAAGGACTAGGCTGTAGCCCGAGAGTCCTTGAAGCGCTCTAGCGCGTTGTCTGCTTTGTCGCCCAACAGGCGACGGCCATCAAAGGGCATGTCCATCAGGGTAGCTTGGACATCCCCGGAAAAACCAGTCGACCTCAGCCAGGCGTAGCGTCGAAGGGCTACCGATGTTGAAATCGTCCTGCCTGGTGAGTTGGAGGTGTCCAGTCCACATCGAATGGTAAACTTGGCTGCGTCTCTCCCCTCTGCAACTGCACGGGAGAGCACGGCCCGGGCCTCCTCAGCACACAGAGTTGGTGTAACGGCCCAATAGACATGCAGTGTTTACCTACCGCAGTCCCAAGCTGGAGGAAGAAAATATTTTGTTCCCAAGATTTTTCAGCTTTTTGGACTCCCTATCAGGTGGAGCATTAGGGAATGCGCCTTTGGACGTCGAGGCTTGGACCACCAAGCTCTCAGGGGTGGGGTGTTGGGAGAGGAAAGTGGGGTCGCCCGGAGCCGGCAGTGGTGTCGGGCAATCATCATATCCACAGGAGCCCCTGTGTTGGGCCTGGAACAGGTGCCCAAAAGGATGTCCGTTAGGGCTTCATTAAACGGCAGCAGGGGCTCTGAAGAGCTCGCTGTCGGTTGAAGCACCTCTGTCAGGAGGTTAGTCCTGACTGCCACCATAGGTAGCTCGAGGTTGAGAGCCTCGACCGCCCTACGCAACACCACTGCGTAAGAAGCTCCCTCCTCCGTAGCCATGGTAGGAGACAACATGCCAAGGTCTGGCAAGGTATCCAGACCACTGGCATCCCCCAACTCCTCTCTCCAGTCCGGATCATGTTCCAACTGGTCAGTTAAAGGGTCTCCATACCCCTCCCAGTCCTCCTCACCCTCCTCTGGTTCCCAATCTGGTCTGAAAGAACCAGGGTGGAACAGGGGTACAAAAGTACCCGTCGGCGCCGGATCCGGCGTCGGTCGACGCCGGTCCGACTCTGTGTCCACGTTGGGATGGAGACCGGGGTAGACGCCGGTTGGGGACACAACCGGCGCCGGGTGTGTTGCCGGTTGAATCGACGCCGGTGGAGGTGTGATGAGGTCGACCGGCTCCGATCTGGATCCAGGCCTGAATCCAAGGGGACCCTGCGGTGCCGGGGCTGAAGCCGCCAGCATCGAAGGCCCAGGGCCGCCAGCCGAGTCCGCAGGGCCCAAAGGCGCGCCAGCGGAGTCAGACTGCCCAAAGATGACATGCATCGCTTTGTAAAACTGTCAAAGCTGGGAAGGGGTCGCTCCGGGTCCCGGGAAGGGAAGGAAACTCGGAGCCGACCCTTTGGGCTCCGTACGCGGAGACGCGCGAGGGGCACCACCCGCATCCCTTGTTGCGTCGGCCGACGGACGGGGAGAAGTCGAAGAGCGACGATGCTTCTTTGACTTCTTCTTGTGCTTCGACTTACCTGAGGAGTGCGAAGACTTCAAAGACGAGTGGTGGTGGTGGCTCCGCGACCGGTCTCTCGACCTCCCGCGCAACCGGGATCTCAAACGGTGCGGAGCCGACTGCCGGGCCTCGAGAAGCTTTCAGGACCGCTCCCGCAAAGACTTCGGATTCATAGTACGGCAGTCGGAACACGACTTGGGATCGTGGTCGCGTTCCAGGCACCACAGGCACACGCGGTGTGGATCAGTCACCGACATCAATTTTCGGCAGGAACTGCAAGCCTTGAAACCGGGCATCCCTGATGTGCACCAGGAGTCGAAGACTCAAAAACGGCGTCGACAAAAGTCGGCAAAAAGTCAGACAAAAAGTGACTGGAGGTACCGCTCTCTCCGGATCTGCGCTGGCTGGCGCGGAAAAAGAAAGAACTGACGTCAGCGCGCGAGGGCGGAGTCTAAGTAGCTACTGTGACGTCATCCCGGCGACCACGAGGCCAACGACGAACGCGAAGCCGACCGACGCCATCTTTCGACGCGCAGGGGTACTGCTGACGACAAATTCCCTGGATCCAGTCTGACGCCTGGGGGTAATTCTAAGGTAAGGAATCTATAACTAATTGTCTCTTTCAGATAGAAATGTTCATTCTTTGGGCAAAATACGGCAGCAGCGCTCAGCTTTAGAAATTGTATTGACAAAGCCTGCAATCTCTAGCATTTTTGCTATACTTCCCCAATATCAAACTGCCCAAAAGATAACCGACCATAGTCCTTATCAAGCTCATTGGTAAGACCTCTGTAAGACATGCAGGATCCTTGGGCTATGGAATTTAGTAAAGCGCCATAATGCTTTAATAATTGACATGCATGAAAGTCTGATGAAAAAGAAGATTCACACGTTTGACTCTTTAGAATTGTTTTGAAACTAGACCAAGGGTGATGAACCCTATACTTGTGCATTTGTAGGAGGTCAAGAGAGTGAAAGAGCCTGGTGAGATGCCTAAAAAGGTGTTATTCAGGCATAGATCCGCCTCACGACGATGAACAAGTTGGAGCTGAGCCCTTCAACAGCAGTGCTATGGTCTCGATGTAAACGAACTATATCAATGTGAATTATGTTGAAGTCTATACCTGCTATGAGTTTTTTTCATCTGGAGATCTCAGTCTGTGGAAGTCTATCTCAGGTGGAGCTACATTAACAGAGGCAGGTTGAGAGGTGGATCTTTCTAGCCTCCTCCTTTGTCTTCTTTCTTGATCTGCCTTCATATCTTTCATCAAGCCTCTCAGTCGAAAGCCTTCCCTGTCTTTCAGTGCCCTTTTCAACATTACCTTTCCAATATCCCAGTTTTTCTCTGAACAGGACTGTTGTAGGCAAACCACATAGACTTTGGCGTCTGAGGCTGCTTTCTTCATTACACTTGAATGCCAGTTGGTGATTAGAAATTGCATTCTGGCAGAAAATATATGTCAGAGAGAGCAAAAAAACAATTTCGTCAACAGGGAAGATAAAGAGGTGCAGATTGAAAAGGTTTTTAAAAAACCTTTCACAGGTGATCTGAGATCCAACTGAAGAATGTCAAAAAAACATAACTGCCTCTGGAAGCTAACTGCCGGTACAAGGTATTGTTGGAAGGGGTGCTCCCCACATCCTTAAAGGAAGAGGGTCTATTTTTGTTTTCACTTAATGCAAGCCTAGCAGGCAGTATTTTTACCTTCATGCACACAATGCTGAAAGTAGCCCTGCATCAGACATTTAGTAACTATGGAAAGTTATACATCTCGCTCCATATTTTCAGAAATCAGGAAAAAAATGGCCTCTGATCGACTTTCACCAGATATTTTTACTACATTCTTCGTTTAAAGACATGCTACAATCTTAAACCATGGACGAATGACTATGTAAGAAAGATGTACCTGGGACCATGTAGACAGCATGGAATTATTCATGATTTTAGGATCAATGAAGATCCTACAATGCAGTACACAAGATATCATTGATGAAGGGTCGCTGTACTGCGTGTGAAAACTTTTGCAGACACTTTTTATTTTCTGCTGGACACACGTGAGATCCCAGGGTGGGTGAAGTCAGACCACCAGCAGGTGTTACCCACTAAAACCGGTATAACCTAATCGTGGGAGAGTTGTGAGCTATTCCTACAGTAGAAGGCATTGTGATACATTGCACTTTCATTGCCCTCCTACAAAGGAAACACTATCTTGTTGTGGCAGATGCCTACCCCTCTCAGAGAGCCTGGCAGCCTGACCCAGTAGCCGAGCAGTCACTACTGATTTCAAGGATGGATAGGTTTAATGCTAGGGGCATGTGAGTCTCACAGGACACACCAGGCTTCCTTGGGAGGACTGTGGACACACATATTGCTCTTAGAGGTGTGCGAGCCACTGAAAACTCAGGCCAAATGCCTGGCTCTGACTCCGCTTGAGGCCACTCAAGCCAAAAACAAGCCAAGCTTTCACGGAAGGTTATGTGGCCTAGTGGCTACAGCTGCCAACCACGTTATATGGGCAACCAGGTTCGAATACGAGCAAATCTTCCTGTGGGGGGGGAAAAAAATGTAACATTGTTTGTGTCTGGTGTGACCGTAAGGCAAAATTTGTACTAATTGAAACTGTCAAAAATAAAATGTGTTGTTTATTACCCATGCTCTAATATCATCCTCCAAGAATTAAAGACAAAGTATTAACCTTCGATATCAGAGATACTGTCGTAGTGGCTGAATTGCACTGTAAACTGGAAAATCTAGGATCAATCTAGGCTCCCTTAACTGCTTGACAAAATAGTATGATCCTAGACAAATACTTTATTCTACCGAGCCTCCTTTCTGTTCATTATCACATATGAGAGCACCTTCAAATCAGTGAATTCAGGATGTGCACTGTACAAAAACCTCTCTTGTGTTTCATTTACTAACATACAGTGTTGTTCCATCTATAATATGACTCTAGGCCACATATAAGGTATCCATGGACGACCCCTGAGTAGGTTCTTAGTACAGTAATAGCACTGTTGTCAGGGTGGGGGCAGGAATGCTTCTCAGTTCATGTTTAAAAACTCACGTTCTCAAGTATGATGATCACAGGTAAAACGCTTCTGTGTGTAAAGGAAATACGCTATTTTGAAAATTCCTTCCACCCGGAAGGCTTGCACCTACTGGCTTCAGTGTGAGGGCAAGAGAAAGAGGGCCTTTCCGGCATGCTACTCGACAAAGTCTTGTCTGCCAAATAAGGGGAAGGATGCCAGGAATGCCAAAGGATAAGTTACTTACCTGTAATCCTAGTTCTCTTCCAGGGGTATCCTCTTCAAAGTCATAAGCACTGAATATTCGCGCCCATGTGCAGGACCCCGGCAATAATAAAAAATATATATGAAAAACATATATATACAGCTCTATATATATATCATTTTTTCTCATACCAATGCAGCCCCCAAATAGGAGGCTAAACGATGCCATAATAAATAACTGCTTTTGTAAACACATAATGAATATATAGACCACAGGAGGGCAAGTATCACTTGAATTCTTTTTAATGAGTAAAACTCATGAAAACTGCAAAAGAGCAGGCATTGTTAGCCTACAGGCTGCATTGTAAACCAATAGCATAGAAAATTAAAGCAATTGTACAAAAAACTGGCACCGTGCCTTTAAGGCAGCCATGACCCCTAGCTTCCCATCATGCCTCAGGGGTGACAGTTAGGTCAGTTGTTCTTTGCGGAGACCCGAAGGTCAGGGCACAAAGATATATCTTAGCAATATAACAGTCTCATTTGCCTGGGGAGGCGGGTGGGTTGCTTATGACTTTGATGAGGATACCCCTGGAAGAGAACTTGGATTACAGGTAAGTAACTTATTCTTCTCTTCCAGGGGATCCTCATCAATAGTCATAAGCACTGAATTGAATAGCAAGCCCATTCTCCGCCTGCGGGCAAATGAGAAGGAATGACATAATAAACAACCATAATATATCAGTATTGAAACAGATTCCTCAAGGAGGCCTGGCCTACTTGGGTGTCTGCTCTGGTATCTGAATCAAGACAATAGTGTCTTGCAAATGTATGTATGTATCGATCTCCAAGTAGCATGGGTGAAGGAGGCCAAACAGGAGGGTAGACCTTCAGACCTTGTAAAAAGTCCTTTACCACCTGCAGTTGAAAAAAGGACGGTTGAGAAGGGGAGCGCCTATATGCCGTAATGGCAGCTAGGTGCACCTTAATGGAAGAGAATTTTAGGCCTGCCTTAGCTAAGTGAAGCAGGTATGGTAAAATCACTTCCTCCTGCCCTTTGGTAGGATTACAATCATTTTGCACACACCATAAGTAAAAACGTTTCCATTTACAAGCATAGGAGTGCCTTATGGAGGGCCTTCTAGCTTCTTTCAAGATGGTCATGCAGTCTTGAGGAAGTCCTAAATGACCATTCTGGAGGACCTCAGGAGCCATGCTGCCAAGTTCAGAGATGGAAGGTTGGGGTGATGAATGCTCCCGTTCATCTTGGACAGCAGGTCCGGTCTGCACGGCAGTCTCCTGTGTGGGCATTCTGACAGGTGCAGAAGGTCCGGGTACCACCACTGTCTGGGCCAGTCCGGAGCAATCAGGATCATCCTCGTGTCTGAGTGCGAGACTTTGGTCACCACCTTCGGTATGAGTGGAAGAGGTGGAAAGGCGTACACAAATGCCCCCGACTAGCTGATCAAAAGGGCATTCCCTTTCGACCCTGGTCGGTAGTACCCTGAGGCGAAGTCTTGGCATTTTTTTGTTTGTGTCGTCTGCGAACAGATCGATGCTTGGGCGACCCCATACTTGGAAAATGTCCTCGACGACTTCGTCGTTTAGCACCCAGTCCTGCTGGTCCTCGAAGTGCTGACTGAGAGCGTCTGCCTGTGAATTCTGCTCTCCCGGTAGGTGTATTGCAGTTATCGATAGATTTCTCGCTAAGAGCCAATGCCAGAGGTCCTGAGCTTCCAGCGATAGAGTCCTCGAACGAGTTCCTCCCTGTTTGTTCAAGTAGTACATGGTGTTCGTGTTGTCCGTTTGTACTAAAATGGAATTGGTCTGAATCGAAGGGAGGAAAGCCTTGAGAGCCAGATGAACAGGCCTCAACTCCAGCATATTGATGTGGTACACAACTGCTCTTTCGGTGACCATCGACCTTGAGTCTGGAGGGACCCCATGTGGGCTCCCCAACCCTGAAGGGAGGCATCTGTGATCAATGATTGGGAGGGAGGTGCCTGATGAAACGGAACCCCTACCAGCAGATTCTCCTGCCGCATCCACCATGGGAATGATGCTCTGGCTGCTTCTGACAGTTGTATCCTGTCGTCCCACCGAGCCGTTCTTTGATCCCATTTGTCCTCCAGATCCTGCTGTAAAGGACGCATTCTCAGTCTGGCATTGGGGACAAGAAAAATGCAGGATGCCATCGATCATAGTAGAGATGCAATCTGACGGACCGATGGAAGGTTGGTGCTTAAAATCTGCTTGCTTTTCAGTGTGATAGAAAACAGTCTCTCCTCCGAAGGAAACACTTTTCCTATTGCGGAGTCTACTGCGGCACCCAGATAATGAATTCTTTGCGTGGGCTGCAGAGTCGACTTTTCGAAGTTGACATGGAGGCCCAACTGCTGACAAAGGTCTAGACACTGTTGGAAATGATTCTTCACGCTCTGGGGAGAAGGACCTTTCAGGAGCCAGTCGTCCAGATATGGGTACACAAAGATGCCCTTGCGTCGTAGAGCGGCTGCCACTACTGCCATGCACTTTGTGAACACTCGGGGAGCTGATTTCAACCCGAAGGGCAGTACTTTGAACTGATAGTGGGACGATCCCACCAGAAAATGTAGGAATTTTCTGTAATGAGGACTGATCGGGACATGAAAGTATGCATCTTGCAGATCCAGCGAACACATCCAATCTCCCTGTTGCAGATGTGGATATATCTGATGAAGAGCCAACATGCGAAACTTTTCTTTTTTGATGGACTTGTTGAGTGTCCGAAGGTCTAGAATAGGTTTGTACTCTGATTTCCGACCTTTCTCCTTCACTAGGAAGTATCTTGAATATACTCCTTGACCTCGTTGCGCCATAGGAACCTTCTCGATGGCTGACTTTTGCAGGATAGATACTTCCCGCTGCAGTATTTTCAACTGGTGGCATGTTGTTTTCACTGGCGGGATCGAGGGAGGTCGCTGTCGAAAACGTAGAGAGTACCCATTCTGCAGCGTAGCTAACACCCATTGGTCTTTTGTGATACCACGCCACTCTTTTAGATGATTGGCAATACTTCCCCCCCACTGGAGTGGGAAACGGCGATGGGGGAAGCGGACACTCAGTTTAGCTGGTGTTTTTGCCGAGGTAGTAGACTGACGAGGGGTTCCTCTTCCTCTGGGGGTACAACGGCCCTGATAATGGGATTTCGATTGACCCTGCTGCTGTTGTTGCCTCTGCCAGTGAGGGGTTTGAATCCTCTGATGGAAGGGCCGCCGATCATAGGGCCTGTTACGGCGTCAGAACTCTTTCTTCTTCTCAAGTCCCACCGAATTCAGGGTATCAAGTTCCGACTTCATCCTCGCCATCTCCTCATCAGTGTGGGTGCCAAACAGAGATGAGCCTGAAAAAGGAAGATTGAGGATTCGAGACTGCGCTTCCGGTTTAAGCGCAGTAAGACGGAGCCAGGATGATCTTCTGGTGCTGATACCATGTGCATATGAGTGTGCAGATAGCGTCGCTCCATCAGCTGTGGCGCTGATCACTTGGTTTGCCACTAAGCCGCCTTCCTGTAAGATTTCCTCTAAATCTCTGCGGTCTTTCCTTGGCAGCTTTTCTGTCAACCTTTGGAGGGAATCCCACAAGGATCTGTCATAGCGCCCCAAAAGAGCCGAAGCGCTGGAAACCTTCATCATGGAGGGTGACGTGCCACAAACCTTTCTCCCCCAAGCAGCCTGTGCTTTGCTCTCCTTATCCGGTGGAACTGTAGATGAGGAGGCTACTGCATGCGTTTTCTTAGCCGCCGCGATAATAACAGAATCTGGTGGAGGATCAGATCTGACAAACAAAGTGTCTTCTTCAGGGGCCCTGTATTTTTTTTAAGATTCTCGCTGGCGCAGTCTTGAGAGTCGCTGGTGTTAGAAAAATGTCCATCACAGGTTGGAGTAGACCTGGCACCAAAGGTTGCAATGGTTTGGCTGATGATCTCTGATGCAAAGTCTCGAAGATGACTGATGATGAGCTCTGCTGAGTGGGCATGGCGATGTTTAACTTGCTTGCCCCTCTAGATAGAACGTCATGGAAAGTAACGACGTCATCCACCGGAGAAATCCTCGACGGTGGACTGTCTGTCAGAGTCGGGGAGTAGTCCCTCTTCGAGGAGTGAGTGGAAGAAGGCGAACGTGTTGGAGACCTATGCCTTCTCCTTTTTCCTCGAGACCTGGACCTCCTTCTTGAAGAGGGAGAAGGAGTATGCGTGCGATGTCTACCTCTTGATGGAGTAGTCGGAGAAAGATCTGCCGCTTGCACCAGACGGGTTAGGGGAGATCTGTGCAGAGGGTTGGAATAGTCCTGAACACCTCCTGATTGTGCAGCGTCAGCTTTCCGCCAGTGATGTAGAGGTAACAACCATCTGGGCGAGAGGTGTACCGATGGGGATTTTCGCCTCTTTTCCTGCACAGTAGCCTCAGGTGAACGTGGGCGATCTGCAGATGGAGATTTCGGTTTCTCCTCTCTTGCAGGATCCTCAGCGGGACTGGGTCGTACAGGTGAAGACGCCGGGCTATTTGACGTCGAAATGACCACCGGTGACCTTGAGGAAGTCACAGAAGAACGTCTTGATAACGTGTGGTGGGATTCTGCCCTCGACGTCGGTGATGGAGACGGAGAAAAACTCACTGAACGTGAGCCTGCTCTATTCCGACGTCTCGACGTAGATCTTTCACTGGGAGCAGATTTGTGCTTTGACGTTGAACGTCTGAGGTTTGACGGAGACCCTTGTCTCGATGTCGAACGTCGGAGCCTCGACGTCGACCTCTGCCTCGACGGCGACCGTCTTCATGATGCCGACGACGCCGTTTTCTGCCTCGACGTCGACCTTCTCTGTGCTGACGTCGACGGAAACCTTTGCCTCGACGTTGAACGCCTCTGCGCCAAAGTCTGATGTCTCAACGTCAACCTTCCCTGGGAGGAAGCCGACGGAGTCCTCTGCTTCGACGTCGGCAACAGCGTCCTATGCCTCGACGTCGATGATCTATCTTGACGGAGAGTTGTGTCTCGACATCGACTGCACCAGGATGAGCGGCGGCGGAGTGTCCTGTCTCGACACCGAACGTTTAGCCAACGCTGAAGGAGACCTGCTCCTCGACATTGACCGTCGCCTGGTTGACGTCAACGGAGGGTCTTTTACCTGACTCGACGTTGAAGCTGCCGTCTTTGGTCTTGGAGTTGAATGATGCGTGTGCACCGCCGAAGACTTCGACATCTGCTTCTTCGCCGCTGGTAAGTTCGACGCCGATCCCGACGCCACGGTGAACAGATCGGTATCTTGCTTCTCCACGTCGATCGTGTTCTCCTCTTTTTCTGTCTCACAGGAGACCTACCTCTTTCAGAGAGACCATATAAACGAATTCTCTCTCTTTCCTTGAGATTTCTCCTGGAAAGCTTCTTACAATGTTGACAGGTCTCTGGAGTGTGGGAGTCAGGGAGACAGAGGATACACACCGAATGTGTGTCAGTCCTGGCCTTCTTCTTGCCACAGGAAGGGCAAGGATCAAAAAGTGAAAGCATTCTGACAGGAAATAAATCACCTTCTGTCAAAAAACTGGTTACACCTTACTCTAAAGACAAAAAGACGTCGAGTAAAAGGTAGAAAACCACAATAAATTTAGAATAATTTGACAAAAAAGTCAAAAAAGACAGAGCTGTGAATCCAGGGTCCTGACTTAAGGAGCCGGAAAGAACAACTGACCTGTCACCCCTGAGGCATGATGGGAAGCTAGGGGTCATGGCTGCCTTAAAGGCACGGTGCCAGTTTTTGTACAATTGCTTTAATTTTCTATGCTATTGGTTTACAATGCAGCCTGTAGGCTAACAATGCCTGCTCTTTTGCAGTTTTCATGAGTTTTACTCATTAAAAAGAGTTCAAGTGATACTTGCCCTCCTGTGGTCTATATATCCATTATGTGTTTACAAAAGCAGTTATTTATTATGGCATTGTTTAGCCTCCTATTTGGGGGCTGCATTGGTATGAGAAAAAATGATATATATATATATATAGCTGTATATATATGTTTTTCATACATATTTTTTTATTATATCCCGAGTCCCCGCACATGGGCGGGAATATTCAGTGCTTATGACTATTGATGAGGCTCCCCTGGAAGAGAAGGGGTTGTTCTTCTAATGGGATTTACAGCCAATCGTTGCAGGGACTGAATTTTCTTTAGATACCTTCTGTCCCCACATCTGCGACACAGTAGACACTGCATACGTTCTAGATGTCCAGCTTCTCTTCAGACCAACCATCTTAATGAATTGATAAGAGCTATAGTCCTCTTGAGGATGGTCTTTTAGTATATCACCTGTCTAAACCACAAATCCGAGAGCGGAATATAATCTAGATTCATGCTGCTAGAATACCTTTAAAACTTAAAGCACAAACCAATCACAGCAAAGGATCAGATTTAATGCACTATGTATCATGCACAAGCCCTTCCAAGAAAAGGCTATCAAAATCTGCAAAAATCTGACCACAGACCAGCAACCCAGAAGAAATTTTAGTTCTAACAATGTTTCCAATCTCTACCAAAGTAAGCCCAGAAAATGAAAACCAAGAACAGCCCTCAAAAACTGGGCCCCTTCCCAAAGAACAATTTAAATCCAACCATAAGAGGTCAATCAAACAATCTCAAGTTCAAAAAAGATCCAGGATAATTTTTTCAAGGACCCATTTGCTTGATGGGGCACACACATTCCCCCAAGGACCAGACCATACAATATAATGAAGTATTTCCCAAGTCCTGTATCTTCCATATTGTGAAGGTTGACTCCGCTTCTTCCTTCTATGTCTCACCCAAACATCTCTCATCAAATTCTCCTGAGCGCTACTTTGAGTCCCAGTGTTCTCTTGTACCCTAACATACCCCTGAAGTCCCCACACAACACTGAATCAAGATGTACTTACCATCACCTACATGGTAGCTCAACAAAATTCTTACATTAAGGACACTACTGACATGATCTGCAAGATTGAAGGTATGAATTTTAATGTAGTTAATCAATGGATGGTGTCTTTAGATATAGAAGCCCTATACACAAATATCCCTCAGATGGATGCTGTGGAAGTAATCAGGGAGATCTTACAAAGTGAAACAGGTGATGAATCACTTTGTGATTCATTTATCATTGAATGTGTAGAACTTATTCTGACAAATAATATTTTTTTATTCAATGGGGGGGTTCTATAGTCAGATAAAGGGGACGAGCATGGGTACAACCTGTGCCCCAAGTCTGGCCTGCTTATATGTAGGCAAGTTTCAAGAAAAACATATATATAATAATCTTGCCCCTTTTTTTGAAAACGTAACACAGTGGTCGAGGTTTATTGAAAATGTTTCTTTATTTGAAGTGGAACAAGAGAAGACCTCAACTCCTTTATAGAGTGGTTAAATTGTGGAGACCCAAATCTAAGATTTACGTCGATGAGTCAAACTGAATGCAACTTTTTAGATATTAAAATTAAACACAGAGGGGAAAACTGGAAGTGGAGTTGTTCACAAAACCATCGGACAGAAACACCTTACTCCACTATACCAGTAACCATCCTAAATGCCAAAGAGATCGCGTCCCTTTCGGAGAGTTTCTTCGACTTCGTCAAAACTGTACAAATAGGAACGATTTTGAAAATCATGCAAGAACATTACAGGATAAACTATTAGTAAGAGGTTACCCAAAGAAACTAATCAAAATAGCTTTTAAAAGAGCAAAATATTACAATAGGGATAGCTTGTTTGAGGGAAACAAACGAAGACACTCAGAGGAGAATCAGGTAATTGTATGTGTAACAAATTTCACCAATTTGAGCAACAAAATAAAACATTTGGTGAATAGAAATTGGCACCTTCTGGATGTTCCAGGGCATGAAAAACTACAAAAAAAATGTTTGCTTATAGGAGGAATTGGACTATTAGAAATTGTTTAGTACACACTTACAAACAAGCTAAAGGACCCGCACCAACAAGTATAAGAGATGGATCAATTATAAAAGGAAATTTTCCATGTGGCTCGTGTAAACTGTAAATTAGTGGTAAAGAGCAACAAGATAGAACTAAATGAAGTGAGCCATATGATAAACAACATGGTAAATTATAAAACCAAAAATGTTGTTTACCTAATCATATGTCCGTGTAGAAAAGGATATGTGGAAGAAACCTCCAGAAAGATGAGAATTAGACTGACTAAGCATAAAAAGACAGGGTAAGAAAAATGCACCATTACTTGAACATTGGCAAGAATGTAAACATATAAAAGAGTACTTAAACTGGTTCATTCTTGAAAAAAAAATGGTAACGGAAAGGGGGGGTAACTTGAATTATAAAAGGAAACAAAGGGAGCAATATTTCATGTCTAAATTCAGCACATATAATTGTAGTTTAAATAACTGGGAAGAATGGGAAAGGTTCATAGGTTAACTGACAATTGCTTTCCTAAAAAACTCAAATTTCATTTTATATTATAGCTAAACGCAAGAGAATTTATATCAGGACAGGTTTCTTAAAAAAAAAAAAGTGAAATCCAATTTCATATTAGAGTTATTTGTAAGTAGGCGATATATGAACATAGCGATATGTGTGAAACACAGGAATTATAATAATTGAGTGTGGCAGTAACCCTAACTAAAGTGATTCTTTAACTGCACCTAGGTGTGGTATAGTAGTATAAGACATGGTTACCCCGAACTTCAAAATGAATAACCCTATATTAATAGTGAGCAAAGCATAAAGCCTGACTCCAAAATGGCGACCATCGATGACCATAATGTAAATGGATGCGCGTCAAATCCGACACGATCAGACGTTGCGGAGGTATAAATAGGGACGCCACAATAGTGCCCGTTCTCTATATACTGAAGGACGAACAAGCGGACGCCCAGGTAAGAACTGGGGGATGTGTAACAAAAGGGAAATACGGAAGTTTTGAAACAAGTGTAGTTTCAATATGCATTTCCTATTTTGATATTTTAGCTCCCATTGGATCTGTTTGAGACCGGGGAGGCAGAAATAATATTGAAAAGAGGAAGAAAAATAGTCAGAAAACTTTGGGATACCCCCATAAGTTCCGAAAACGCTACCTTTTCAAACAAATATAACAAGTGAATAAAATTAATTGCGAAGGTAAGCAGAAACGAGGAATGAAGAAATGAGGTTGCAGAGGGGGGTTTTAATAAAAAGAATAGAAAGGAACAGACATGCAGAAATAACTACAATATTTGACTTTATGTATACCTTTAGGGACGGTGAAAAGGAAGAACGGATGTCCCCGGTTTAAGATTTAAGGGTTTAAAGACCTAAAGTTCGCTTAAACAAAGTAAGCAATTATTACAGTTAATGGAACATCCAGCTGAAAAATATATGGTTGCATAATCTAGAAGGTGCGCCGATCACATTAGAGTTGTGTTTCTCTAGGTGATTTAATTTACAGTGAAGGAGTGAACACCCAGATTTATCTAAGATCTATGCAGCAAGGAAAGTGAAGGTAGATATATAAAAAGGTTACCTTTACTCTGAATGGATGTGAAGATGATATAAACATGAGAATTGCCTATAAGGACTAGAAGCTGTCTATGAGCAACAACAGATGGTAGATAGACAATACCGATGAAGGAAAGTAGTAGGAGGGGTGGACTGTTTGTAAAACACCCGGGGTATTGATTTAAAGTACTTAAGATGCGATATGACTATGGAAGAGATAGGAATATTTGTGATAAGGAATAATCAATGTAACCAAAGGTTTGCACTGAATAGATTTATAACAGTATTGAAATTTTAAATATTTGCTGATATTAGAAACAATATTATATACTGATGAAATGTTTAAAATTGTCTGTCTCCTATAGTTCTCTACTATTAAATGTACAGTTTGTGTATCTTGTTGAATTTGTCCTGAAGAAGGCAGGGAATCTTACGAAATGCTGCGACGACAAAAAGAGTATTGAAAAGTAGTAGAACTTTTGAAATGTGTTTTCTGTTGTCCTTATTGACAAAAAGGAGTATTTTAAAGTAATAGGACCCATAACGAACCCAACTAATTTTTAAAGGATGGATATTTTATACTAATGTGTTTTTTTAACTGGTTTTGTGTTTTATGGAATGAGGTTTTTTTCAATTGATGTTATGACTAATAGACTGTGAAAGTTTACAAATACGATTGATGAAATTGTGACATCCGTGTAGGACAACTATTTAAAGACTTAATATTGTATATTTTAACTATTTAAAGAAAATAAATTTTATATATGAAGAGTAATGAACAGGTTTGAATAAGAATAGAAGATAGATATGGATCGATAATACATATTATTGGTTCACAATAAGGTACATCTGTCAGTGCAGACTTATTGGATGATAAGTGTTTTTTCATGGCACAAAAGGGAACCTGTGTTTTTAGATTGTTTGATCTACCCTGTCCCTTTTGGCAAAAGAGGGTGACTCTCAAACTTGAAGGGGCTTCAAAGCCACATGTACAAGAAGCCTGTGTGGCCAGAGAAGAACCACATCAGTTTGAAAACAGCAGTTTGGAGATTTAGACTGGTTCTCTTGTCATTCAGTTATAAAATATTTGTTCAGAGGAACTTAAGTTCTTGGAATGATAAACAGGAACACTACCACCTGGATGATGTAGATAGCAAACCTCATCTTACGAAAAGAGAAATGTTAGTTAATTTAATTGCGCTTTTACAGTATTGTATGGGATGCAGAGCTTGATAAGAAGGCATTGGGTACAACAGTTTGCAAACAGAAGGCAAAAAGCAAAGAAAAGATTATTTTCATTATGTCAGCCTAGAAGACATTCCCTAAACAGCCATGATATCTGGGAACTTAGTAGAAGAATATCAGGCTCTTCGCATTCAGAGAGATTGAAACATATTAACTGGCTTAACATAGTGGGAAAGAACCTCTTTGGAGGTTTAAAAGAGATTACCAAAAAGATAATCCCCTCTTTCAAAACTGCAAAGTGAGGAGACACAGGGAGTGCACCATAACTAGTCAGATCAGCAATAGAGAGGGAGATGCATGGATAAACTTCGAATTTTCCTGTGACAGCACACAGCGCAAGAAGTGTGGCACCTAGCACTTTAACTGAATACATAATTGTCAAGTTACAATAAGAAAAATATTGCAGAGTAAACATGATTGCTTTCAGCACTGGTGGACTGAAAAAAGTACCACCTGTCCTTGTGTTCAGTGGTTACTGACTGGCAGCAGTCTGCCATACTTACTCCCAGTACCACCTATCAATGATCAACAAAATCTTCAATGTAGAGACTTAAAAAAAAGCAACCTGTGAGGCTCTCAGCTCAGTTTTGAAGAAACAGTCTGACTAATATTCTCTGGTATACCATTGTCTGCCCATATGGAGGAATGCACAATGCAATGTTCCTGATTGAAACAAACCTTTCTGGAGAACAAAGAAATGCCCCCACTAAATATACCCATGAAAATGCATCAGTAATAACCAGAAGTTGTTCACCGAGAACTCTAAATTAAACAGCAAGTTGTTGAGATTTAAATTCAGTATATCTTCATCCAATATTAATCTATATTGTTCTTGTAAATATACATAAAATAAGGATTATGTTACTTACCATGTAAGCATCTATACGTCACATGTAGTGCTGCAGATTCAAATGCTGTCTTCACTCCTGCCATCTAGTGCTGGGTTCAGATGTTTACCACTTGTTTTTCTTGAAAGAAGGCTTTCGAGTCACAAGATCTAGTGGCGTCTCCTCTTCAAGGTAATGCCTATGCCCATCGGCTAAATCTTCAGATTGTTTTTCGGACATCAGGTGCAAATATAGTGGAGCTAGATAGTGTTTATAGTGACAGCCATTTAGCGTGGATGAAAACAAAGAATATTCAAGGTGTGTGCAGATTATCTGGAACAACCAATGACATCCGGGGAGGTCGGTGGGTGCATGTGAATCTGCGACAAATAGAAACTTACAAGGTAAGTAACATAATCCATTTGTAGCATGTGCAGCTTTAGATACACATGCTGTGCCTAGACTGCTAAACAGTTATCCCCATGTGGTGGGTAGTTACTGTATGTTGCAGATGTTTGGAATAACATTCTTTGTACAGCTTGTCCTACACGTGCCTGTTGGCGTGCAAGGACATCTACACAGTAGTGTTTGGTAAGTGTGTGTGAAGCTGACCAAGTAGCTGCTATATAAAAGTAAGCTATGGGAATGTTACCCAACCAAAGCCACAGAAGCACGGTAGCAGAATGGGCCCTTGGGGGGACTGGTAGGGTCCTTTTGGCTATGGCATAGCAAGTTTAATGCATCTGACTATCCATCTAGCAATACATGCTTTGTATATAGAGTAACCATGTCTGAGGTTAGAGAAAGCTACAAACAATTGTCCTGGCAATTGCTCTTCTAACATCTAAAGTGAGAAGTGCCCTTTCAGCCACAGACTCTGGATTAGGAAAGAAAATTGGCAGCTCAATAGTTTGATAAAGTTGAAAGGATGACAGAACTTTTGGCAAAAATTTTTGATTCGATTTTAGGACCGCCCCTGTCCTAATGCATTTGGAATAACGGCTCCTCTAAAACAAACTCTTCTATTTCACTAACTCTGAGTAAAGAAGTAATTGTGACTAAGAATACCACTTTCCAAGAAAGATGTTGAAGTGGACAGGAATGTAAGGACTCAAAAGGGGGCCTTATGAGGTTCCATACCGGAGAAGGTAGTGTTCTTGGAGGAATTACCCTCTTCAGATATTCCATGAACGCTTTGACAACAGGTATTTTAAACAGTGAACAGTATTCTCTATTTTGTAGGTACGCAGCAATAGCTGCAAGGTGAAGACATATGGATTTGTGACTGTTGCAGATGTAGTAGGTAACATAATAGATTTTGACCTGCAGGGTTTATAGGGTCAATGTGTTGCGCCACGCAGTAACACCCAAATCTTTTTCACCTAGTTGCATAGCAAGTTCTAGTGGTAGGGCGTATCGCTTCTTTAAGAATCTCCATAAATTCGGATGGCAGAGTTAGGTACCCAAAATCTAGGACTTCAGGAGCCGGCTGACTAGATTGAGCCGTTCTAGATCCAGGTGTCCTGTGTTTTTGTGTGAGAAGATCCTGCCAATTGGGGAGCTTCTCATGAGGGACCACTGACAAATCGGGTAAGTTAGTGTATCATGGTTGTCGTGCCCATGTGGGAGCTACCAGAATTAGAGTAAGAGAGGTTTGCCTGAAGTTCCTCACCACATATGGAAGTAGTGGGAGCGGCAGAAATTTGTAGGCAAATATTCATGACCAATTCATCCATAGTGCATTGCTTAGTGACAGTGAGTGATAATACCTGGTGGTGAAGTGTTGGCATTTTGGGTTTTCTGCTGTTGTGAACAAATCTAACCTTGGGGTTCCCCAAATTTGGAAATACCTGTGAAGGACTTGTGGGTAGAGTTGCCACTCATGGATTTGTTGAGCGTCTTGCTTAGGTGGTCCGCAAAGTCATTGTGCACTCCCGAGAGATATTCTGCCAGGAGTTGAATGTTTTGTAATGCCCATCTCCATATTTTCTGCGCTAAATGTGACAGCAACAGGAAATGAGTGTCTCCCTGTTTTTGTATGCAATACATCGCTGTCATATTGTCTGTGTTTAGAAGGACTAACTTGTGGCGAATGTATGACAGGAAGGCCTTGAGTGTCAACTAAATTGCAAGGAGCTCTAGAAAATTGATGCGATGAGTTCTTTATTGAGCAGTCCATATACTCCTTGTCCTGGCATTTCAAACATGTGCACCCCTGAGTGAAGCGTCTGTGGTAATGATCACTTCGGAAGTGGGTCCTTGAAAGCCCTTTCCTGCAGCAGATAATTACTGTTCCATCATAGATCCTCCAGACTGCCCTTACTCCTGTAAGTGCCGCATTTTCAGTCTTGCATGCGGTACAATGGCTATGCAAGAGGCAACCTAGCCTTGGAAACACATTACCATCCTGAATGGCAGGCGACGATGTGGCTGAAAAAAAGCCAGTTGGTTCTGGAAATTAGGAACTCTCTGGGAATTTTGGGGTAGGCTTTGGCAGTGACAGTGTTAAGAATAGTCCCCAAGTAGGGTTGAATATGGAGTGGTTGCAGATGTGACTGTGGCACTTATCATGAAGCCCAATCTGTGGAGCATGGAGATAGTGACTTGTGTATCCTGTACACATCTTACCTAGTCTGCACTCCTTATCTGCCAATCATCCAGCTAAGGGAAGACATGAATACCCTGTCTTCACAGGTGACTACTGCCAGACATTTTGTGAATCTCTTTGGTGTTGCTGTCACTTCGAAGGGCAGTATTTTCAATTGATAATGGTGACTGCTTACCACGAACCTCCGATACTTGCGATGAGCTGGGTGGATGGGAATGTGGAAACAGGTGTCGAGGGCTGTCATGAACTCGCTTTCCTGCAAAAGTGGGATTACAACCTGAAGGTCACCATATGAAAATGTTCTCATCGGTTGAGTGGTCTGAGGTCTATAATAGGCTGCAGTGTCCCATTCTTGGGGATTAAGAAGTATAGTGAATACATTCCCCTGCCCTGATACGTTTTTGGAAGTGGTACGATGGCCCCTTTGGCAAGGAGTGCCTTTACTTCTCCCCTCAGAAGATGTAAGTGTTATGGACTGAGGATGTGTCTGCATGGAGGAATGTTTGGTGGGGTTGATAGGAGTTCAAAACAGTAACCTGCTGTACTATTGACAGCACCCACTGGTCGGACATAATGTCTGATCACTGTGTCAGGGACCCCAGAAGTCTTCCTCTGACAGGTGTTGGGTGGTTGGGGGACAAGGGTAGTCATTGGTGGTGGAGGAGGCGTCTTTAGTTGGCATGCCTATTCCCCTATTTCCATGGGCTCTGTATGAGCCCCGATCAAAACCTTTTCTTCTCTGTTGGTTGTAGGCCTGCTGCTGTCGCTAGTAGGAATGCCTCTGATCTATGGAGGATGCTTTATTACCACCCCTCCCCTGTTGCTTCTGAAAGGACTGACGCAATGCGGCTGCTTGCAGCACACACATTGCTTTTGGCATCTCTGTGTACTTTTTAATCTTTTCTAACATCTCATCGACCCTGGGGCAGAAGAGTTGTTTCCATCAAGAGGCACATTCAGAAGGTGTTGCTGCACCTCAGATTTGAATCCAGAAGTATGCAGCCATGCATGTCTGTGTTCTACGATAGAAGAGTTGGTACCCCTCGCTGAATTGTCAGCAGCATCCATGGCACATCTAATGGTCGCATTAGATAGAAGTTTCCCTTCTGCAACTAACTCTTCCCCCTTTTTCCCCATATTCATCTTGGAGGTGCTGGAGGAGATCTACCATCTCATCCCATCCCATTGTGCCCACTTGAATTTGTAGAGCAGCCCTAAAGAATTGGCGCCAATGGTTAGCATTACCTAGAGCAACCCTCTTGCCCGCAGCCTCAATCTGCTTACTTTAGCTCAGGAGGAGGTACATTTCCATTGTTAGCGCTGCTATGCAGCAGTCACTACTAGGGAATCTGGGGACGGATGCCCCTAGTGTATAGTGGGTCTGAAGGGGAAGCTTTATACTTCCTCTCTACCTTAGGGGTTAGTACCCTGCTTTAAACTGGGTCCTTAAAAAATTCTATTAATGGTCTAACATTGACTTTATCATTGGTAGATACTTGACATACATTTATGTTCTCAATAAAGTCTACACTAAGAAGTACACCTCCTCAGGTGCGACATGCGTATCTACCTTATGGTATGCTGCAGCTCTCTGTATAACAGTATAATAACTGGTCATGTCGTCTGGTGGGGATGATTTAATAGGGATTGGCTCAAGATCTGGTTCATCCTGTTGGCTGACATTATAATCTTTCCAATGGTTGTCAGGACCCTATGGGTAGTCAAAAGGCCCCTCCACAATATCCCCTGGTAAATATGGTTCTTCACTTCCTGTGTCTCAATGTGTAGGGGACTGCAATGGGATAGAATTTGCAGGTGAGTTCTCTGGTAATGGTGGTGGGTTAGTGGGTTTGTTGACCATAGACCTCTTTGGTGGTAGATGTATTAAAGGTTCCTCAAACTCTAGCCTCCTCTTTTTTGGGGCAGTAAGTTTGCCAGTCTGTGGATCAATTGTTCTCTGGCATGAATCAAGGACCTGTTGCTGTCTCTCAAGGATAGGGCCTTCCCGTTCCTCAGTGCGCAGTCTTTCGGAGTTAACATGGACTTTGGTGCGAAATGTCCTTGCGAGGGCTTTTGAATCATCTCTTCAGAGTCTTTTCTTTAGGCGCTGATGCTTTTGATATCAACGATTTCCATGCCACAGGCTTAGACCCTGAGACTTTCGGCGCCAACAGTGTCGGGGAGGTATGGCATCCACAGGTGTGAGATTTCCATGCGTCATCTTCTCCAGGTCGAGTAGGCCTTCGAGAGCAGGCATCGATAGGGAGCTACAACACGCACATCCAAGCCCAATGGCAGAAAAAAAAACCATCTGAAGGTGGAACCGATGGGCATGCGCATCACCCTGAAGAGGAGTCGTCACTGGTTCTCGTGACTCAGAAGAATTCTTCGAAGACAAAAAGTTGTAAACGTCAAAGCTCAACACTAGGTAGCAGGAGTGTGCACAGCATATGAAGTTACAGCCAAAAATGCTATGTATACATATTTGTTGATCTCATCTAAAATACTGATATACCTAGTAGCAACAGTATTCTTACGGACTGAGGGGACAAGCCAGTTTAATGAATGAGATTTGTACCTCCAGTAACTTCTCCAAGGTTTTGCTGAAACACATGAAAAGTGAAAGGACCCTTCCTTTGGATGTTTGAGGCCATAATAATCGACTGCACAGATGGGTCGCCCAGTATACAGATGTACTGCACTCTGTACTTGTCTAAACCTTTAGTTATGGTAAACTCCGCGTGGGGTCGAAATCTGCAAAACAAACTCCTCCTATCACAGAAACAGGCAAACACAAAAAAAAGCAGTAGAGTTCCAAGCAAACATAATGGGACTGTTTAATTAGCAGTTGTGAACCAAGGACATAATGCTGGTCTCTTAAATTCAAGGAGTGATTGGCCTGGCCAACAATACAACAAAAGTGAATCCACTGATGTAGTGGACACACTTTTTTCACAGCTTGAAGGTGAGCGTGTGCCATGTTTTTTAAGCCCACTCAGTGTGAGATTGTGGAAAAATATCTAAGTCTTCTATGCTTTCTCCCAGCGCATGTTGGTCATTGTTTGTTTTCCCTGCCTGAGAGGGACATGCCTTGCATGGCGGTCCTGGGTAACAGAAATAAGCATCTGGGGGATTGCCCTAAGCATGGAAGATCTCCTGATGCATAAAAGGCAATGACCATGTAGTGGAGGAGCGGTTACCTGTGATCGAGTGCAGCTCCACCAATCAGCAGATTCCCCCACTCTAAATGGGGTGGAGGGGAATCATATGTTTGCCGATGTGGGAGAACTGCTGGTTCTCATGTCATGACATAGCTGACATTACACCCAAGATCTCTTCCAGCAGTGCCCAATAAGAAATGCTGAAAGCTTCAGGGCTTACCAAAATGGCCATTAAGAGTACCTAGCAAAGGGGACCCCAAACTCACAATAGCCTTGTATGCAGTCAGATATTGAGGTTAAACAAGAAGTAACATTTTCAAACGGTGGTGCATCACTCCTCATTACTAACCCACTGACGCTATGAGACTGTCAATAGTCATGTAAGAAAGGACTCTGACAAACAAACACTGATGCTTGATTGTTATTGATTTGGGATAAAGCCTGTAAATAAACCCAGATGCTTTAGTTTCAAGTAATAGTAAACACTTTAGGTAGATAGATGTAGAAGAATAAAATGTATATACAAATGAATCGTTTACTGTGAACTCAGCAGCATTTTTTATACTAGTTAAAAGGGTCCTTTACGGAAAGAAATTCGGCACAAGGACAACGTTTAGTTATGGCTATCAGTTTTAACCATAGAAAAAACATGATGATAGTACAGTCCATATCATTTCCTGTTTCGTTACTGCACAGCAGACAAATAACTAAAACAGCAGCAGTTCTAGACTATTAACCTGTATCATACGGAAGAGAGAAAGCATTATTTGCCAGATCATCAGTCACCAACATAATAAAATTAACTATGTTGAGTTGGCTTGTGTGTCACAGCTGTGGCATCAGGTGTGACACCTACAGTCAGTCCAAACTCTTAGCAAAAACCATTTTGAATTCTGTGACATTTCTCTTTGTTTTCTCATTGCAGGTGTGTGCCTTGTTAGGCCCAGTATGTATAGTGTGGTTGACTAAGAAGTCCATTAATAGCGGAATGAATAACAAGAATAGCGTTCACTTGGCAGCTGTCCCGAGTCCAGCATTCAGTTAGAAAACATGTCTACCACAAAATCTCCTTCCTCATTAACTACAGTAAAAATGTATCTCAAAACAAGTTTCTTACAGAATTATTTTAAAAAAAAGAGTAAAGCTGAGCCCAGTTCTAGTCACTCTTCTAGAAATACACTAAAAATTGAATGAAATGTTGTTCAGCAGTATTGTATAAGGATATGCAACTGGTGATTAAAGCAGCAACGTTTCTTGTGTTTTAGATTTAACAAGCACTTGTGGCTTGCTAAGTCTTTCGCTTAACATTTTACATTGGAAATATTTTGGATACTGGCTAAATCAAATATTACACATGACATTTAGCGCAGGTCTGCTTCAAGAACCTGACATTTGCTTCACCTAATCTCTCTTTTGTTGACAAAATTACACTTTTAAAATGGAATAGGTGAGAAACGTAACAGTGCAATTCATGATGAGTAAATATTGCTTCAAGAAAATAACAGTTTGCGTCTATCGTTACCCACAGAACAGATTGGTTTCACTATGCTTCCTGATGAATAGAGTATTTACTGACAAGAACCTGTTTAAATAAAGAGGCGTGCGGCATTAGTCTTGGGAAAAAACCCAGATGCACATATACGTCTGTTATTGCGTTTAAGTGTTCGCAGTTTCTTAGAGCACTACACATTTCGTGTACACTGCTTTCAGTAAAAAAAAAAAAAAAAATGACTGGTGAATGAGATATGCCATGATAAATCACTCTCTGTAATCACACATAGTGCTACGTACTACAATATAACTGAGTGAGCTGAATGATTGCGGCTGACAATTGCAGTGTTCTGAATGTTTGAAACCAGGCAAGGCAGACTCATTCTTTTATGCTTCCGAAGTAGGTAAATTAATTAGCAATACTGGATGAGGTTAACATCTGTGCTTAGAAACTGCAAAAGTGTGGAATGAGAAGGTGTAGGAAAAATACTTATTAGAATAATAAAAGTCGATCCATTAAGGCAGCAATCTTTGGACAGAGCCTGTGGTTATGAAGCCCTACCCCTTCTTTGTGGTGTGTGAAACATGTTGTGTCTCAGTATAATTATGAATGGGAATGTTAAATATCCCTGGGTTAGAAAAGGACATTACTCACACTAAAAAATACATTAAAATATGCATATTGACGAAATAACAAGGGACAGCCAAAGATATATAGGCAATATAAACTGCTTCAATTTATATTTTAGTTCCTAATTTTTAAAGCAACACTGTCAACAATAAAACATGGAGAAACAAAACAAAAAAAGTAGAACGAACGATGGAAACAATGTTATTCCTAAAACAGTGTGAGAATGATTGTTAATGTGATGTAGCTTAACAGAAACGTGACCGAATCACTGCACAAAATTAAAGGGCAATTAACTGTGAGCCGTAACAATGCAATGAGATCGACAGCATCACATTGCAAAACCTTCAGTTGATTTGCAAACATTAACTAAATGTAATGCATCTCCCGTTCGACTCAAAATTCATAAACATTCTTCAGATGAGCTCAGGATTAGAAATTATAGTGCAGACAAATTTCGGAACTAATTAGCATGAAGGTTTCCGTTAAACATTATATTCAGCATTGTTTAAACGAAGATTGCATGATAAAAAATATGTTTATTCCCTTTTCTTTCACAGGATTTACATGTGCAGTAATTGCATTTGTATTAATAGTTTCTTTGAAGAAATCCATCATTCACGATACAACTGATGGATGGTTGACTTCAAATGACCTTCAGTATAAACAAATTCCTCAAATTGTTCTTCATCTTGACTGAAATTAATTATGCAAGTTATGAGCTTAAATTATATAAAAAAAAACATGCAGCATATGTACAAAGGAAGAGTTTTAAAAAATAGCTTCATATACACGAAAATCTACTCCGATATATCGCAAGTTGAAGAATATAAAAGTTTTAATTTCTAGAAAAGATTTCGGAGATTGGCAATGAATTTTGGAAAATTATTTCCAATGGAAAATAGTCTGTTTTTATGGAGGTCTGGTCAGTAAAGAAAAAAAAATGCAAAAATCACCTGTCAAGAAAATGTTGATTGTAAACCGTAGATACTTATGGAGTGCTTTCCCAAATTATGAAAACATTTCACAAAAATGTTGGATTGCCGTAAGTATTCCAGAGTCCTTCCAAAAGTTAATATTGTGAAACAGTAAAAAAGAGGACTATGTACAACACTTTTAAATACTTCCCACATCGCCAAAGTGTCCAAGGTAATAGCCTTTCTTTGTTACAAGAAATTCATCAGAGCGCATGGTTTGAGTCCATTTCTCAAGCCGTTGTCCCCCTTTTATCACTTGCAACACAAGGTTATTTGCCATCAAGTGCACTCAGGATTGCATTGAAAAATATAAAGATAAATGGGCATCTGTCTTGATTAAACAGCTTCTTGATTAGTTTGAATTCGTGTCATGGCCTCCAGTTTCCGTCTATAAGCTTCTGCTTCCTGTTCTTTTTTTAAAAGTTGCTGCCGATACTTGTGTGCTTCTCGGTTAGCTTCATCTAATTGTTTCTGTAAAGATTCTCTCTCCTAAAAACAATAGAGGGGTTTCGATCAGCTAAGATTTAGTTGCATTTAAAATTTGAGTTACTTATCTAAAGATAAATATGACAAATATTTATCAAAGAAATGTGTGGCCATCATGCACAGCTGATTATCAGAAAAAAAATCAAAACAAAAACTATTCAGGTACAAAAAAAAAACATTAATACACCATTTACTGGACAGGCAATATACTCTGCTAGATGTTCTCTCAGAAAAAATATCTCAAATTACTTTTATTTACCTGAGAGAACTCTTGAGTATTCACAATATAGATTTCTGACCCAGAAGTTTCTGGAATCTGGCAGATCAAAGGGAAAAGTTACAAAAGAAACAGGCTTTAACGTTCTTAACCTTCAGGACTGATTATTTTTTTCTGCAAATAGATGTATGCACAAAACATTTTCAGTGTTTAATAATACATCACAATTGCATGAATTTCCCTTTAATACTACTTCCGTTAGTTACACAAAATATCAATGCACTATGGAAAATTTAATGAGAAAACCGAGATGAAAACCAATATAAAAAACTGCATTACGACGTTCCTATTGTTTGTAGTTAAAATCTAATTATTGGAAATTCGAGTTAAACATATTGTTATTCTTTGCCAATCTTTAACTATACTGGCCTAACCTCCATCAACCAAAATATCTTGAAACAAATAAAAAAACACACACATAAGACATGCACAAGTTGCGCAAAAATAACAAACACTGGCATTCATTTGAATGAATACCATTCACACGGAGAATATTTACATTTACAGTGTTCTGACAGACAAAAGATACACCTACAGTGCCTTTTTTCATAGAAATGTAGCATACAATACATTTAGGGAAAATACTACACAAATGAAATACAGTAACTAGGACACTAATGTATTTAATATTTAAACAACATGCAGCATGATACAGTCTCAGAGCACTAGGAAACGGAAGTGGTCATCTAGTGTTGGAGATAGTCTGCAAAGGACACAAGATGGCCAACTATGCCAAACAATATCAACCTCCCATAGCTGTCACAAGTTATAAGGGAAAAGCCATAGTACCTTGTTGAAACTGACACTCTGTGCAGGGTCACCCCAAAACTTTTGTCGTCACCCCTCCTATTTTTGCTGAATTTGTTATTGTTGGCCTTAGGATTTGGTGCACTTTACCACTGCTGACCAGAGTTAAAGTGATTGGGCTCCCTCCTTAAAACACAGTAAAATTGGCTTACACCTTGTGGCATATTTAATTTACTTATACGTCCCTAGTAAAGTGGTATACCATATACCCAAGGCTGGTAAATTAAATGCTACTAGTGGGCCGGCAGCACTTATTTTGCCACCGTCTTAAGTAGTCCCTTAAAACAGGTCTCAGGCCTGCCAATGCAGCCTGTTAGCAGTTTTGAACTGCCAACTCGACTTGACAAAATAACCCCCTTGCCGAACCTAAAACTACCTTTTTATTAGATAGGAGCCACCCCTAAAGTAGGCCCCAAATAGCCCATGGGCAGAGTGCATTGTAATTAAAAAGTCGGACATGTACTTTTAAGTTTTACATGTCATGTTAGTGAAAAAAGTGCTAACCTTGGATTGGGAGCAAGTAGAAAAGTCATATTTGGTGTCGGAAAAATTGTAATTTAAAATCCTCTTTAATGGTAAAGTCAAATTTTAAGTCACAATTTTGAAAATGCCACTATTAGAAAGTTAAAAGAAGAACAAATGATGGATGGAATGCTGAACAATGCAAACAAGCCCCAGTCACAAAGATCTGGGTTTAATCCATTGTTCTTTTGCTCACCGCGCCACCACAGTTGGACTCAGCCATATGCAAATCAGTCTTAACCCTGCTCCTCATGGGAACAGTCCAACCCAAACCCCCAAGCCAGGGTCTCCCTAGACAGAAACAAACATCCAGGGACCGGTTTCGCAGTATCACCCCTCATCAGCCAGGCTAGCTTGAATCCAGTGGCACACTGAGCACGGAATGTCATGGGGAGCATTTTCCAGCCCTATTTGGTGCCTACTGTCTGTTCCTGGGTCAAATGGCTGGGTGTAGTTGGCTTTTATATATTCCTCCCAAACAGCCACACAATAGAGGGATCAGGTGTGCCTGGATGAGCCATCTCAGGCAGGATGGGGGGGCAGGGGGCGGAGCTGGGCACAGCCCCACTTGCAAGTCAGTAGGGTGTGCCCTACCTTCACACAAAGAACTTCACACCAGTCCATTGTGCTTGTAGTAAGGCAACAGCCAGGACAGGGAAGAGGGAAATTCCAAATACATTTATTCTCGTACTTCAAAGGGGGCACCAGGTATAAAAAATAGGACCTTCAGACCACTCTTCAGTACCCCCCTGGACGTGTGGATAATACAGAAGAGGGACGTCCTGCTGCATAGCTGCTTGAGGCCTGCCCTGTTTGCTGAGATGGAAGACCTGACCTGCTCCCTTCATCCCAGGCTGTAGTGACTCCAAGGGTCAGCTGACTGCCCTCCTGTTCTAAGACATTGGGACACAACAAGCCCCAGAGGCCCCTCTGTAACTGCCCCACTGACCGACTCTAATTGGACCTGCCTGAGCCTTGATGGCCTCCGATGGAGTGAGTTCTTGATCCCCAAGAGGTGCCTCCCAGGTCCTAGACCTGTGGCCTGGCATCAGTTGATCTCCTCCTTGAAGAAAAGGAGAGATCCTGGAGTTTTGGGCTCTTCGCAAACAGGAACGGTCCTGTTCGGGCCAAGATCTTGACAACACCCACCGCCAATGCGATGCTCCGGTGGACCCTACTCTTTGTGCTACAGCAACCACCAGCAACGCAAGATCTGCACTTCGCTCTACAGAATCGACAGCCCATGGTGACTGACAGCGCAAATCTCCAGCAACAACCTTCCGCAACGTCCGACAGGACATTCGAGCGATACCAATGACTGTACGCGACACCTGGCCTGCTCTTCGCTCTACAGCGACGACAGTCCACAACACTCTTCCTGCAGCCTCCTCCACCACGAACGGAACTCTTCGCGCTGGACTTTAGAATGTAACTTTTTCAGCAGGACTAACCTGTTCCCTGTATCCGGCCTGTACTTCATTGGGGTTGGACTGAAGTTATGACTTTCACCCAGTGTCGCAAGACCAGATTACCATGAATGGTGCTACATGCTTTATGCACTATGCTTATCTTAAGTCATTGAAATTGCATATCTCCAGTTCTACTGATTGGATTTTTGTACTTTTGGTGTCACATAATGTATCCAATTTTACTCTATTTTTCGAAATTAGTGTGGGATTTTCCTTTTGTGGTGTTTTTACTTTATTCCTGCCTGAGTGCTGCATAAATACTTTACACATTGCCTTTAGGTTAAGCCTCACTGCTTTTGTGCCAAGCTACCAGAGGGATAAGCCCAGGTTATTTTACTAACTTTTTATGGTTCACCCCAACAAGGTTTGGGGCTGTAGCTTGAGTAAGGTCTCACAACCCCTCAACAAACAATCCAATTTCTCACAGACCTCATTACGAGTAATTCAGTAGCCCCTGTGTTCCTGCTGTAGAAACAAACTAAGGGGATAGCCCTCTCCCTTTTAAAGGTCAGAATTTATAATTAAGAGCAGGACATGTTAGAGGGTAACCTCACTCGAGTGGTATCAGCGCTGCAGTCCCATATTGGCTTCTGGAAAGGGTTTCCATTGGCGACCACTGGCCGTATGGCTCTATCCAAAATGATAGTACTTCCTTACTCACAATATCACTTTGCTAATCTTACACTCTCTCCCCACGGGAGGTTCTTCCACGAAGTAAACTGTTAAGCAACCTCATATGGAGTTATTGTTGGTACAAGGTGGCACTAGCTAAGCTTCAACTGCTGGCAGGTAGGGGTGGGCTCAGAGCCCCCTAATTATGAGCAATACTATCTGTCTGGCCAGCTCCAGTGGGTTTGTCTCTGGCCTGCCTGAGCAACACATGCTAAGAAAGAGGCCTGCTGTAGATCGTTTTTTGCAGCAGGTCAAACCTAAAGGGGAGCTGTCTCGACTGGTTACAAAGGCCTGTAAACATTTCCAGCGAAGCTTATACATAACAAAGTGCATCAAACCTTGTGTGCCTGCCATAAAACGTCTGGGCTAACCTAAATACCAAGACTATCTCCGAATGAACTGTGCGTTTGAAGTGCTGTGGGCTTACTCACTTTAGGGGATATTCTTCAAGACTGGCAACTCCTTACATCGGACTTGGATGTGACCAATACAGCACCCACAAGGGCCAATTCCTGAATAACAGAGTCTTAACTAACACTTGCTCCGATTACTGGGGCATTACAGCAGAAGAGCTGCAGTCTCTGCTCTTGTGTATGCACTAATCACAATGGACACAGCCCGCCG
Source organism: Calotriton arnoldi (assembly GCA_963921515.1). Taxonomy (NCBI): domain Eukaryota; kingdom Metazoa; phylum Chordata; class Amphibia; order Caudata; family Salamandridae; genus Calotriton; species Calotriton arnoldi. The sequence continues at coordinate 6,136,682 of CAWUFW010000043.1, read as the reverse complement.
CCTCATCACCTGGCTGTATCGAGCCCTGAGAGAACACACACAGATGTCACTGAGTGCGCTCCACAAGCGTTGGGAGACAGATACTGGAAGAGTGTTGCACAATTCGGAATGGAATAGGGTTCTTGAATACCCACACTCCGTTTACTGCAATACCTGATACACAAATATCCAATTTAATGACTTGCATAGGGCGTACCCAACCCCAGAGAAGCTTAATCAAATCTTTCCTGATGCCAATATTTCATTTCCTTGTTGTTACACTCTCCAAGCGGATATTCAGCAAATGCTATGGAACTGTCCTTCCCTAATTTGCTACTGGAGAACTGTAATGGACACCTTCGCCTGTAGCCAACTGCCAAAACCTCGAAAACTGGGAGGCATGTGTGTTGGGCTTTTCAAACATACCCAAAAAAACAAAGTGGCTGTCTGCTTCATTAACTTGGCCCTATTAGTAGCTAAGCATACCCTTACTATGATATGGTGGGCGAATATGCCTCACTCTGCGACTTCCTGGCACTATTCCTTATTAAGGTGGGCTGAAGTCAAAAGTAAGGCATTGAGGCAAGAGGCGAAGGAGCTTCCTAAACACTCAGTACCTACTGATGGGACGACATACTTTTCCAGCTTCAAAACACTGGAAAGGATGTCTTGAGAGTGCTGAAAAAGGGCCTAGCAATGGGATCCACCAACAAACAGCTTGGCGCCCAGCCTACATGTATCCCCTTGTCATCACTGGTGCGCTCACCCTCCAACATGCTATTCTGGCTTAACCCCTCTTTACTCCCTTTTCAACATGCCTTTTCAGATACATCGTCTTGGACTGTGCCTCCGCCTGAGTGTATTGTTACTAAAGTTAGGAAATTTGACATCAAAGCTTCAGACATGTAAGCTGTTGCAATGTATTCCACATCTCAGATGGATCGCCTCTTTCCTCGCCGGAAGAACGCAAAAAGTTCGCCTCCCCCCCTTTACTCCCGAACCCAAGGAAATAGTCTGCAGAGTACCCAAAGGCTCCCTGCTCAGCCCCATTTTCTTCAACACTTATATGACACCTCTGGTGTCATAAGTGTTGGCAGACACCTGGGCACTTAGCCTGCCACTTGCCTGTGGCCTCCAGTTCCTGCTTGTTCCAGCCTGATCCAGTTGCCGCAGTTTGCCAAAGTGACACCGCCACTGCCCGGGTTTTCCCACTCGGGTTTTCCCGCTCACCGTTCTTCTCACCAACAGAAGCCCCACCCACCACAGGACCTACTTCATGCAGGCCGCAGCACAAAAAACAAGTTACTTACCTGAACACTGTGGTTCTCCAGTATTGATATCTTTCAAAGATTCACATGCTTGTCTCTTCCCCGTGGTCATCGTGGGGGTCTCGCGGTAATTAGAAAAGAAGTACCATAGAAGTACATAGAGACCACCAAAAGGGAAAGAAAAACTTTTACATTCGTCCTCATCTTTATGTAGGTCCAAACTTCGACCAATCAGAGACCAGCCCTAGACCTCATCTCCCCAGTCAGAGCCACCAGACCTCAGATTTCGCGCACAAGTGTGCTAAGGTAAGAAATAACATGAGTTCAGAAGTGGCAAGCCTAGACGGGGAGGAGGGAGGGCCGCATGTGAATCTATGAAAGATATCAATACTGGAGAACCACAGTGTACAGGTAAGTAACTTGTTTTTTCTCCAGTATTGAATCTTTCATAGATTCACATGCTTGTATCAGAGTAGTTAGCAGTATAATTCTCTTAGTTTGCGTCTAGGCGAAGACCTTCTTGTGCCATAAAAGAGACATATTGAAAAATATACTAAAACATATGCATCACAATTCCAAGAAAATCAGAAACTAGTAAATAAACTATAACGACCAAATATACCAAACAAGTAAAATTGAAAATATGAAAAGATTGTACCTTAAGCAAACAGATGTCTTAGGACAGCTTGACCCACTGCAGCGTCCGCTTTCCATGCTGAGTTCAAGCAGTAGTGCTTAGTGAATGTATGCACATTGGACCATGTTGCCGCTCTACAAATGTCCGGAAGCGACACACCTGCAAACAAAGCTGTAGAGGCTGCCATCTTCCTCGTGGAGTGCGCAGACAAAGGCTTTCCAGCCTTGTTGTGGCAGAAAATAATTGCAGAGGAAATCCAACGTGCAATACTGCTCCTTGAAAGGGCTTGACCCTTCCGTGGTGAAGTAAAAACACAAATAACTGATCTGATTTCCTAAAAGTCTTTGTTCTATGTATGTAGAACTTGATGCAGCGTTTCACATCCAAGGAGTGCAATGCTCTTTTTGCGGCGGTTGAAGGGTTCCCAAAGTACGTGGAAAGCACAACTGGTTCATTCAAGTGAAATGAAGTTGGAACTTTGGGAATGAATTGAGGATTTGTTCTCAAGAAAAGTTTATCCTGTCTGAATTGAAGGAAAGGCGCAGCAATCGTGAAAGCCTGAATTTCACTTATCCTTCTAGCCGACGTGAGCGCTAAAAGGAGAGCCGTTTTCCAAGAAACATATTTCAAATCAGCCTTATGGATGGGCTCGAAAGGCGATTTCATCAATTGAGCCAGTACTGTGTTTAATTCCCACGGAATTGCAGGGCGCTTTAAGGGTGGGAAAACCCTGAAGAGACCTTTCATAAACTCCTTGACAATTCTTGTTGACCACAGAGAAAGCTCATCTGGCTTTCTGCGAAACCTGGAAATTGCTGCCAAGTGCACCTTGATTGACATGTGAGCCAATCTTGATTTAGCTAAGTGAAGTAAGTAAGGCAAAACCTGTTCCGGAGTTGATAGCAAAGGATGCAGTTCCTTCTCTTCGCACCAATGGCAAAATCTTTTCCATTTTGCAGAATATGACTTGTTAGTGGAAGGAGCTCTGGCTCGTTGTAGAATAGACCTGCAATCCGGAGTGATGTCTAAATTTGTAAACTCATAGTCGTGAGGTTCCAAGCTGACAAACTTAGAGACTTTATTTGAGGATGAACAATTTGATCGTTGTTCATTGAGAGTAGATTTGGCAGTGGAGGGAAGCGAATGTGCGGAGATATCGAGCACAGGAGAAGCTCCGTGTACCAAAACTGCCTCGGCCATGCCGGAGCTATGAGAATGAGATGGCATGGTTCTTTCTTCATCTTGTTCAACACTCTCGGGATGAGAGGAAACGGCGGGAACGCATAGGCAAAAGTCCCCGTCCATCGCATCTGCAGCGCGTTTCCTCAAGAGTTCCTCTGAGGGAACCTGCTGGCGAACTTTTCGCACTTCTTGCTGCTTTCTGTCGCAAAAAGATCCAGTTTTGGAGTGCCCCTCAGTTTGAAGACTCTTTTCAGCTGAATTACGTCCAACTCCCATTCGTGACATTGGGAATTGGTTCTGCTTAAAGAATCCGCCCAATCCTTGTCCACGCCCGGAACATGCTCTATTTGCAAAGTTATGTTGTGATGAATGAGCCACTTCCAAATTTCCTGGGCTTGCTCTGATAAAGTGAGAGACCTGGTACCCCCCTGTTTGGCAAGATAGAACATTGTTGTAGTATTGTCTGTTCTTACTAGAACTGAGGATCCCTGGTTTCTGGGAAGAAAGGCCTGCAACCCCAGAAAAACTGCCTTCAGTTCCAGAAGATTGATGTGTGAACGTGTTTCCTGAAGGGACCATTTTCCGTGTATTTGCAATTCCTGGAGATGTGCCCCCCAGCCGTCCATTGAAGCGTCCGTTGTCATAATATAATGAGGCTGTGTTTGTTGGAACGAGAGGCCTGGAGAGATATTGATTTCATTTTCCCACCATGACAGAGACCGTTTTATCGTCTGAGAGAGAGAGATGATGTCCTCGAATGAGCCGTGCACCTGCACCCATTGCCTGTCTAACTGCTCCTGGAGAGGCCTCATGTGTAGCCGGCAATTTGGAATCAACGGGATGCATGATGACAGCATCCCCAGTAATGACTTGAACACTCTCACAGAAGTGGACTCTTTTGCGCGCAGAAGAGAGGCTAAGCACATTATTTTGAGTTTCCGCTCTGATGTGGGATAAGCCTTCATTGACTTTGTGTTTAGGATCGCTCCTAGAAAAACACGCTTCTGGTTTGGAATTAAGTGGGACTTCTCCACGTTGAGTTGTAACCCTAGAGTCTTGAAGAGCCGCTGACAAGCCTGCGTAGATTCTCTGGGAGAGTGAAATGTAGCCTCCTTCACTAGCCAGTCGTCCAGGTAGGGATAAACCTGGTGTCCCTGTCTTCTTAGAAGAGCAGCTATTGGAGCCATACATTTCGTGAACACTCTGGGCGCTGAGCGAAGGCCGAATGATAAGACTTTGAACTGGTAGTGATCCACAGCCACCTCGAATCTTAGGAATTGGCGATGCTTTGAATGAATAGGAATGTGGAAGTATGCGTCCAAGAGATCGAGGGATGCTAGAAAATCTCCCTTGCTTATTAATAAAAGAATCTCTTGAAGGGATAACATTCTGAACGATTGTTTCTTGATGTATTTGTTCAGCTGCCCGAGGTCCATGACCTGCCTCCATTTCCTGCATTTTTTCTTTATTAAGAAGAATTTGGAGTAAAAGCCCTTCCCTCGTTGTCCGAAAGGCACTCTTTCTATCGCCCCTTTCTTTAGTAGAGTCGAAATTTCTTGACGTAGTGATGACAAATGCGGATGATGCATTTTTCTTGGGGGCGGTATTCGAGGAGGTTTGCGGACAAATTCCAGGGTGTGGCCGGGTTGGATAATGTCCAGCACCCATTTGTCCTTCGTGATGGATTGCCATTGACTTAGAAATGGAGAGAGCCGATGAGACCAAAGGTGTTGAGATCGAAATGTGGTGGCTGGCGGGAGATAAACGTCACTGACGTCTTGAGTAATCCTGTAACTTTCCTCGTCCTGCAGGCTTGCGTCTAGCTGATTGCAAGACATGTTGGAGGAACGAAATTGCTGCTGTTGCTGTCCTCCATATTGCAATCTGTAATTCTGACCATATGGCTGATATCTGTAGGATTGATAAGATGGTCTTTGCTGAAACTGACCTCTTCCTCTACCTCCACGAAAGGACTGAAAACGCCTTTGTTGTAATGTTCCCAAGGAACGTGCAGTTTCCGTCTCCTTCTTGATGCCTTGTAGTTCCTGGTCTACGTGCTTTCCAAAAAGGTTTTCCCCATCGAAGGGTATGTCTAACACCTTTGATTGGACTTCGGGGCGGAAAGACGTCGCCCTAAGCCAGCCCCGTCTACGAAGGACTTCGGCACCTGCCATTTGTCTGAAGGCAATAGAATATAGGTCCATTGCGGAGTCAATCACCTCCGAAGACGCTTTAGCACCTTCCTGCAAAAGATCCTTCGCTTCTCTCTTTTATCATCAGGGAGCAATTCGAGAAGAGGAGCCAGGTCCGACCATAATTGACGGTCGTACCTCCCCAAGATTGCTAAGGCGTTAGAGGCCTTGATAGCAGTAGCCGCCATAGTAGCGAATCGCTTGCCTATGCTGTCCAACCGTTTGCCTTCCCTGTCTGGAGGCACCGAACAAGGCGATTGAGGATTCCTGGAACGCCTCTGAGCAGCCTGCATTATCACTGAATCCGGGCGAGGATGGCCAATTAAACATGCTGGAGCAGAATCAGGCGCCTTGTATTTCTTCTTCATCCTCGGCAACACAGCAGGAACGGAGGCTGGGTTCCTCATTATCTTCAAACCCTCACTCCAAATGTAATCCACAATCGGAATGGATCTTACTGACTTCTTCGATGCATCTTTAAAATCGTAAAGAAAGCATTCGGTTTGCACCACAGGCAGGGGCAAATCAAACCTTTTAGAAGCTCTCTCAAGCACTTCATGAAAGCCCCCGCTATCTCCCGGGGGAGAAGCGGCCGGGGGAGGAAAAGGCGACGGTGAAGATGGAGCCACATAATCATCCCACTCTTGGCCAAGAAGGTCCGGATCTTGAGTGAGCTCACCTTCTTCTGGTTGATCGTCTGCCTCACTTTCGATGTAATCATCCTGTATTGTTATACATCGAGGAGCTTGTTTCTCAACCTGTGCCACAGGCGGTGGAGTAACTACTGGTGGAGGCGGAACAACTTGCATACCTGGACCGCCAGGTGTCAATGGAACCGGAGCATGAGTGTCCGGAAATCTTTTATAATAGTCATTTAACATATGTCTAAGGTCCGTGACCAAGGAGAGTGGGGCCAGCATGGAATCTCTACGAACCTCCTGACGTTCTTCATAAGCCTCATAAGGATAGTGCTCCTGAAAAGAGTCATAACGTTGGGCCTGAGAACGTCCTGAAAATGAATAATCTCCCTCCATATATTCAGATTGTCCTTGCGCTTCCTCTTCCTCATCAGTGTCCTGGCATTTGACTCGGAGTTGCGAGGGACTGTAAGCAGGTCCGAAAAGACTTTCGTCCCTTGACTCCTCCGTATCCAGAAGGTGAGAAGGAAGCAATGGTGAGATTTTAGGTAATGGTGACATTTTAGTATCCGTCGACGGAACCGTCGACGACGTAACACGTCTGATTAAAATCGTCGTCGATACCGGCCGAGAAGGTAATTTGAACACTGCCGTCGACGGAGCGCTCGTCGACGCGGCTGTCGACGCCCTCGTCGACATTGTTCCCGTCGACGAAGTCGTAGACGCGATCGTCGACACAGAGTACGTCGCCGTCGTCGACGAAGCCGTCGATGATGAAATCGGCGTCACCGTGCTCGTCGACAATGTCATCGCCACGGCCGTCGACGAAATAGTCGCCACCACAGTAGTCGGAGATCTAGAAGAAGTTCTCGACGACGGGTCCGTCAACGGTGTTTTCTTCGTCGACGAGGCCTGTTTGAGAGGTGTGACAGGCAGAGAGGCAGCAGATGATTTCTTCAGGCCTGAATCTTTAGGCTGAATGGCTGTTTTTCCGGCAGAGGAGGATTTTTCTGCCTTTAATTTCTTTAAATCGGCCTTTAATGAGGTAGAGCCCTCATTTTTACGCTTTTTCTCAAGAGAGGATGGCCCAGGGCTTTCTTCGACATCAGATCCAGATTCTGATTTAGATTACTTTTTCTGGAGCCATAATAATAATCTGGCCTCTCTATCTTTTAGTGTCTTTGCAGAGAAGGTTCTACAATATTTACAGTCCTTGGCTGTATGCTTAGGATAGAGGCAATAAAGGCAGTCCTTATGTGGATCTTCAGAAAAAGGTCTAGCCTTACCAAAGGATCCTGAAAAGCCTCTTCTTAGAACTCTCAGACATCCTTAAAGTAAAGAAGATAGAACACAATACCTTGAGGTGAATTCAAGCAGAGTCAAACGTTCACTGACAAAACTGAGCAGAGCTCAGGGAGACTCCCTTACACACGACGTGCGGTTAGAAATCTGAGGTCTGGTGGCTCTGACTGGGGAGATGAGGGCTGGTCTCTGATTGGTCGATGTTTGGACCTACATAAAGATGAGGACGAATATAAAAGTTTTTCTTTCCCTTTTGGTGGTCTCTATGTACTTCTATGGTACTTCTTTTCTAATTACTGCGAGACTCCCAAATGACGACGGGCTAGATACAAGCATGTGAATCTATGAAAGATTCAATACTGGAGAACCGCACTAGTCACCTGGGCATCTAGCCTGCCACTTGCCTGTGGCTTCTAGTTCCTACTTGTCCCAGCCTGATCCAGTTGCTGCTGTTTTATCAAGTGACACGGCCGCTGCCCGGGTTTTGCCCCTCACTGTTCTTCCTGCCAACAGAAGCCCTGCCCACCCTAGGACCTACTTAATGCAGGTCGCAGTGCGATCGTGCAGTGGACATGCCGAAGGCAACCCTATCTGCGTCCGTCCCACCTACATCGTGCCCAGGGCCAAGACCCCTGGCCCTCCCACCCCCCCAAATACACCATCACGAGCTTTACACCCTCAACACCGAACAAACACTGCCACCGCACTAACCCACGCTCCATGGTAGGACCTTTCACCTGTACCCACTGCCACTTCACCTGCCAAAGCACACACACCAGGCCACCAACCAGCCCCACCCCGAAAACATCACAGACACTACCTGAACAAAAACACCATCTCGCACGCTCACTATGCAAACACCACCGAGATTTGGGAGCTCATCTCCACCCTCACACCCGACATCTTCCTCACTGAGACCTGGCTTAACCCCACTTCCGCGCCTGACATCACCACTGCAATTCCTGAAGGATACAAGATCACCCACCGTGACCGCATCAACAAGTCTGGCGGAGGGATCACCATCATACAAAAGGAATCCATCCAATGCACAACCACAAATGACATCACCCCAGCCATGGAACAACTCAACTTCCAACTCCAAACAGACAGCAAAACCTTCATCAGAGGCACCCTCGCCTATCACCCTCCAGAACCACGTCCAGCCTTCTGAAGCTTAATTGCCGACTTCATCGCCCCCACCCCATAGACTCCAACAACTACAGTTTTCTCGGGTACCTCAACTGCCATCTCAACGACCACAAAATCAACATAACCGACCTCAACAGCATGAACAACATCAGACTCACGCAACTGGTCCATGACCCCACGCACACTGCAGGCCACATGCTAGACCCCCATCTTCACCTCCAGCGACCGCATCAGGTACAGCCACACAACGGAACTCACCTGGACCAACCACTCTATCGTCCACTTCAACATCAGCAATTCACAGACATCTGCCCCCAGTCTGCCCAATGCCCCTTACTACTGCTGGAGCAAAATCTCAAAGGACACATGGATCAATGCCCTCAACACCACCCACCCCATCTCCTACAAAATCCTAGACCAGAACGTCCGAAACTTCAGCTGCTGGTTAACCAACTGCACCTACAGCGTCACTCCCCCTGGCTACAACACTCACAGGAGGTCTACCAAGTAGGCTTGCTGGTACACAAGACCTCAGAACCGCTAAACGACACTGTAAACTACTAGAAAGGAGATGGCGACCAGCAAGGACATGACCAACAACACCCCCTTCAAGACAGCCCTCAACCTCTACCATAGACAGTTGAGAGAATCTAAGAAAAAGGCCTTAGCCTTAAACATCAATTAATCAAGCTCCAATAACAGGAAAGAAATCTTCAACCTCAAAGAATTCTCCAACCCCTCAGTTGCAACAAATATTACCCCTTCACAGGAACTCTGCAACAACCTTGCAAACTTCTTCCACTACAAGATTGCCAACATCTACAGAGAACCCAAGCTCAAGGCCACCGACTTAAAGCAACACAACAACCCCGCTACCACCACAGACATCGAACTAATGGAAGAGAGCCAGCTTGCCCCACAGGATACAGCCTCCATCATGAACTCGGTCCACTCATGGGCCCTAACTGACCCATGTCCTCACCACATCTCCAACCTAGGCGAAGCCAGAATCAGCCACGTACTCACCACCTTGTTCAACATCTCAATTGACACTGCCACCTTCCCCGTGGACCGGAAACACGCAGAAGTCAACACCCTACTAAAGAAACCATCAGTAGACCCCAGCGATCTCAGCATCTACACACCGATCTCCCCGCTCCTGGCCAAAATATTAGAAAAAGCCATCAACCAACAACTCTGCTCACATCTGGAACAGAACTTCCTACTTGACTCCTCACAATCCAGATTCTGCAGCAACCACAGCACCGAGACAGCCCTCATAGCAGCTACTGATGATATCAGAGCCCTACTCGACTGAGGAGAGACTGTGGCTCTGATCCTTCTAGACCTCTCGGCAGTCTTCAATAAGGTCTCCCACCAGACACTCAGCACAAGGCTGCACAACAACGGGATTCAAGAAGCCGATCTAGGATGGATTACATCTTTTCTCACTGGAAGAATGCAAAAGTCCACCTTCCCCCACTTTACCTCTGAACCCAAGGACCCTCGATCAGTCCCACTCTCTTCAACACTTAAATGACACCTCTGGACAGCATTGTCAAAAAGCATGGACTTAACTTCATATTCTATGTCGATGACACACAACTCATCCTCTCCGAAGACACCATCAACACCAAGACCAACTTCCATAACTGCATGACAGATGTCGCCAACAGGATGAAGGCCAACTGCCTGAAGCTCAACACGAACAAGACAGAGGTACTGATCTTCGGAAACAAAAGCTCCCCATGTGATGCATTCTGGTGGCCCTCAGAACTCAGACCTACTTCTACCCCCACTGACCACACTAGGAACCTAGGCATTATTCTGAACAACAAGCTAACCATGATGACTCAGGTCAACTCCGTCTCCTCCTTCTGCTTCTTCATCCTCTACATGCTTCATAAGATATTCAAATAGCTATCCCAAAGCTCAAGACCCACCATCACCCAGGCCCTTATCTCCAGCCAACTGAACTAGGGCAACGCTCTCCACGCAGGGTTCGCAGCTCATCTCCTCCAACAACTACCATACAGTACACCACAGCCAGACTCATCCTGGATCTACCTAGACCAACCCACATCTCCCCCTATCTCAGGGAAAGCCACTGTCTTCCTGTACAGAAAAGATGCCAGTTCAAGCTCCTCACCCACGCATACAAGGCCCTACACAACTGCGGACCCGCCTACTTGAATCACCGCCTGAACATCCAACAGCTCACCAGACACCTCAGCTCCGCTTTCCTTTATCCAACCCTCACCCCCGCATTCGACGTAGTAGATGCTGGAGGTCGCTCTTTTTCCTACCTAGTAGCTAAGACATGGAACATACTACCCTTTCATTTCTGGGCCTCCCCATCTCTTCCAGAGTTCCGAAAGTCCCAAAAGATCTGACTAGTCGGCTAATCAACTGGACCATGCCAGCGTCTGGATACCCCCCAGGGTGACAAGAAGCGCTCTACAAATCCACTGATTGATTGATTGATATTCCATACCTCTCACCGTATCACACTAACCCACCGTGCATTAATTAATAAATTCAAGTGTATTGTTTTTGAAACCTACCTGTAGTAGCCTGAACGTCCTGGACTCGTTGAGATGGAGGGATAGCTCGAAAGATCACCGTATCCAAGATGGCTCTGAAGAACAGGAGCACCGTGAAGGAGTCAGGTGTCACTTCTGCACATTGATGGAGAAACACAATGTCAATAGGTCGGCCGCCATCTGGAGATGGTTGGTGACTGTATAAGGCGAGCTCACCTTCAGTATCCAGCCATCGACGTATTGGGAAGATTGGTATTCCCAAACTGCGCAGATGGGCTGTGACCACCACCATCACCTCTGAACACCTGAGGTGCACTGGTCAGGCCAAAGGAGAGTATGGAGAACAGAGTGCTTCTGGCCCACCTGAAACCGCAGGTAGCGCCTGTGGGACTGCAGGATGAAAATGTGGAAATATGCATCCCTCAAGTCCAATACTATTATCCAGTTCCCTGATAGAGAACTTGGGCCAGGGTTTACATCTGGAACTGGCCTTTCCTCGAGCTCAAGAAGAAGTTCAGAGAGCAAAAATCTAGGATGGGGCAAAGGCCTACATCCTTTTCTAGGTATCCGAAAGTTACAGGAGTAACAGCCAGTTCCAATTTCTGAAACCTGCACCCTCTGTATTGATTCCTTGGCCAAGAGAGCTGGAACTTTTCCTTGGTTCTCTGGCAGATGTTGTGGGGGCATGTGCGGCACGTCTGGAGGATAGGTAGGGAAGGATAGGGAGTAACCTTGCTCCATTATTTGGAGCACCTATTGATCTGAGGTGATAACCAGGCAACCATGGGATGCCATGGTTAAATTAAAGGGGTTTAATTGGGGGTGCAGAAGGGGGTCTGAGCAGAACGCTGCCCGTAAGGACCTGGAGACTTCTGCCTTGCTCCCCGACCACAACCTCTAAAGAACTGGGTGGTCTGCTGCAATTGAGCCGGCTTTTTACTTAACTCTGGAACTTTTGCGGCGGGAACTATTGCTACTCTTCTGCTTCAGCGAAGGTATAGTATGGTGTCTTCTGTGCTTTTCAGACGTCTACAGCGCTTGGAGTGATAGCTTGTCCGCTTGCCCATGTGATGAGTTGTCAGTTCAATCTTTGTTGCATTTCATGTTTTGTTGCAAATTTTATAGAAACTATTTTTTTACGTTTTCTGAAACTTATTTTAAAGTCTCCTGGATTCCAGAAGTGCAAGGACTCACTGTTTTATTTGCAGTTTTTAGGCAGTTCTGATGTGTGTTACAATGTTTTTTTAATTTTTTTTTTTAATTTGTTTATTGGCATTTTCATGTACAGAAATAGAACAGTACAGCAAGTAATATCCAATAGTACAAACGATAGGTGTGTTTTATGAATAAGACAAACACAACAACAGAACACAAGCAGAAGCATCACATTGATTGACTATATGAGTGAGAGAACACATCGCATATGCACAATTAGGGCATCATGTATATTCACGGTTCATTCAAGAGGAGGTAAGAGGGAGGAGCTATGCAATACTATCAGGGCGCCTAGATATGTAGTGGATCATGAGATGGGGACATTATCGACAGATGGTTCTTGACAGGGGCTAGAAGGAGCCTCAGAGTTCGGGTGCAACGTCTAAATTACAAGCTGACAGCCAAGCCAAGAAGGGACCCCAGATATCTTTTGGCCGTGATGCCTTTGGCAATAGTTCCCAGTATATATTTAGCTGTTCTTGACAGAAAGTAATGTCTAGGATCCAGGTTTTGATAGCGGGTGGGATGCGAGCGCCCCAGTGCATTGCAACGCGACGTTTAGCTAGGAGTAATAACATGGCTAGAAGCCTGCGGTGACCAGGCGGGGCCTATTTGACATATCCTAGGAGACATAGTTTAGGGGTAGTGGGTTTCTAGGATCTCATTAATTGATTCAAGGACCGCCGTCCAGAAGCGTGCAATATCGGGGCAGTCCCAGGCCATGTGCAAAAATGAAGCATCCGGGGATGCACATCTCCAGCAATTCGCCTCGGGGCGGATGCCCATGCGTTTAAGCTGCAGGGGGGTTCTGTAAATGCGATGCAGGTACTTAAAATTAATAAGGCGTAGCTTGTAATTAGGGGATAGCATCTTAAGCTACCCGCAGCAGAATTGCCATTGAGCTTCCGACAATGGGTCGTTTAGGTCCACATTCCAATTAGCCATTACTTTTGGGCGCGTAATGGGGAATGATCGTTGCATGCCACTGTATAGTCGGGTGATGAGTTTATCTGGGGATGGGTTCGTGAGCAACAATTCAAGTGCTGGGAGAGAAGGGGGTGGCGCAGGAAACGTATCGTGTAATTTGCGACATGTACCTTTGATGGACTAGTATAATAGTAGATTATTGAAGTTGACTGCGTCTCCAGGTGGGGAGGTGGGAGGAGGGAGAAACGTGTTGTGAGGGTAAAGATCGGCGAAGGTGAGCTATCCCAAAGTGCGCGCACGGGTCGAGTTGCCCTTGTCTGCCAGTAGGGGTATTTGCGGGTTAATGCCAAGTGTCATAGACGGCGCATACAGTATTGAATGACCTGCTCGAGTGCGAAGTTTGTCCCAGGCCCATCGCAACGTGTTGGGTGTGTTTATGGTGGCGTGTTGCCGTTTATGGGGTTGACAAAGGGCCACCGGCAGCGGGAGCGGCGAGACACAGTCCGCCTCGAAAGCGACGTGTGGTTGGAAGGGGGTTGGGAATAGCCAATAGTGCAAGAATTGCGCCTGTGCGCAGAATGCATACAACGCCAAATCAGGGGCGCCAAGCCCACCCTGTGCCAAGGGGAGAGTGAGTATTTCCCACGCTATACGGGGTTGTTTTCCAGCCCAGACTAGGGAGATCATCGAGGACCTCAGAATTTAAAAAAAGGACTGTGTGAGTTGTAGCGGGAGATTGGTGAATAAATATCGAAGTTTGGGCAATACTATAATTTTGGCAATAGCAATACAGCCAGCTAGAGATATGGGGAGTTTGGACCAGACGGTTATTTTCTCCTCTAGCCACGTCAGTGTGCGGCCGAAGTTCATATCCCAAAGTTCTTGGATATTAGTGCTGAGCCATATCCTCAGATAACGGACAGGGCCAGTTGCCCATTGTATCGGGTAGTCTGGTTCAAAGGTGTTGAAATTAGGGGTGTGTGGTAATAAGGTGGACTTGGCCCAGTTGATATGTACGCCTGAAAGGCCACCAAATTTGGTGAGCTCTCGAAGGACAGGGTTCAGGTCGTCTGATGGGTCTTGTAAATACAGAGTAATGTCGTCGGCATATAACGATATAATGGCGTCTCTAGTGGGAAAATCCAGGCCGCGTGTTTTATGATGCTGTCAGATTCGGGCCGCAAGTGGCTCCATTGCAATAGCAAACAGGAGGGGCGACAAAGGGCACCCCTGCCTAGTGCCGCGCGTGATGCCAAAACGGGCGGATATCAACCCATTAGCGCGTAGTCTTGCAACGGGCGGAGAGTATAATAGTTGAATCTGTTTGATAAGTAAAGGGCTTATGCCTAGTCTGGTTAGAATGGCAAAGAGATATGGCCATTCAAGAGAATCAAAGGCCTTGGTGGCGTCAAGAAAGGCTGCAAGGGCGGGTACGTGTTGGTCTATCTGATGCACAATGGAAAAAAAGGTCCTCAGATTGTGTGCTGTGGAGCGACCAGGTATGAAACCTGATTGGTCAGGTCGGGCTATTAAAGGTAAAAGGGGCTGTAACCTATTGGCAAGAAGTTTTGCATAAATTTTGTTTATAGATATTAATGAGGGAGAGAGGCCGGTATGAATCGCATTTGTTGGGGGTTTTTCCTGGTTTAAGAAGTGTGGAGATGACAGCCTCCCTGGACGTTGGGGGGAAGGACACCATTTTGGAGAGATTCCGAATACATATCCGCAAGATGGGGTGCTAATAATGAAGCATAAGCATTGTAAAAGGCGGTTGTCAGCCCGTCGAGGCCCGGAGTTTTATCTGAGGGAAGACTTTTCGTGACCTGAACTATGTCGTCTTTCGTAAAAGGTTCGTCTAAATACTCTCTGTGAGAATTACCGAGCCATAAGAGTTCCAGGGAATCCAGATAAGTGGCGAGTTCGGACTCTATTTGCGGCGTAGAGGAGGTATACAGTGAGGAATAGAATTGGGTCAAATGGTCATGTATTTCTCTAGGGCCTCTGATAGGCGTGTCACTGTCATCTAGGATCTCTGTAATGTAGGGAGAGCAATGCGAGGGCTTAAGAAGATGTGTGAGCGTTTTCCCGGGGCGGTCCCCTTCACTGTAGCGCCTGGGCGTGGCGTATTTCCCAAGGAATTTTAGCTCTCTAGTGGCTTCGTCGTTGAATTTGGATATTTTCCCACGTATAGGAGCCAAGAAAGAGGGGTCATTAGAGTTAAAATATTGAAGTTCGAGCGTTTTGAGTTCGGTTTCAAGTTTGTGCAGCGAGCCTCGAATAGCTTTCAAAACTCCTGCCTGACGAGCAATGCGTTTCCCCATGATAACGGCTTTAAAAGCTTCCCATAATGTAGAAGCTGAGGAAACAGAGCCGGAATTCAATGAGAAGTATTCAACGATGTCGCTCCCGATGTCGGCGTGAAACGCCGAGTCCAGCAGGGCGTGTGGTGGGAGCCTCCATGTGAATTCCCGTAGGATAGAGGCCGGGAATGCCGCTCTACAGGTACAGGGGGAATGGTCAGATACGTTCTAGGGAGATGTTGTGCATCTGTAGTCCATGTGGTGACGTTGCCGGAAACCAGCCAGCGATCCAGTCTGGACCAGGAATTGTATTGTGTGGATACATAGGTGCCCTCTCGCGTGTGTGGGTTGAGCTGCCGCCATATGTCGACTAGGTGATAGTCTGCCATAATTGAATTGAGCGCATGACTAGATCGAGGATGTAGCGCCCGGGATGAGCCCACTCTATCCAAGTCATCACAAAGAATAGCATTAAAATCACCTCCCCAGATGACAGTGTCACAACCCATAGCCACGATTTTCGCCAATACAGTATAAAAAAAATCTGGATCATCAATGTTGGGTCCGTAAACTGCAGCCAGGACCAATTGCGTGCCGCCCAGGGAGCCTTTTAGGATAATGTGCCTTCCCTCTGTGTCAATGTGTGCCTGTGAGAGTGTCCAGTCTAGGCCATTACGAATGGGAATCGCTACTCCTCTTGCATAGCTAGAATAAGTGGAGGAGTGGTGTTCCCTCCATCTTTTATGTTGCAGCTTATTGGTGTCTGTAGGCTGGAGGTGAGTTTCCTGTAAGAAACAAATGTCCACTTGTTGCCTCGCTAGATAGGCATGAATGAGTCGTGCTTTTCTATGATTGTTGAGGCCTCGGACATTCCAAGTTAAAAAGTTATATTTAGGTGGCCCAGCAGTAGGCGGCATATTAGAGGTACATCAAATGAAGTGCAAGTGCTGCTCGAGTGATGATAGAACCGTCGATGGAGGTCCGAGTAGGAGTATAATGCGCTAATCGACGAAGTGCATGTGTAGGAAGTGTGACGCGCTGTGAATCCCTGACGGATATCGAGAAATGTAGTAAGTGTGCTTCTGCTGAACTAGAACATAAACATTTTCTGATGATTGCAAACAGTGAGCTGTACAAACATAAAACCTTACACCTCCCCCCGCCCACTCCAACCACCCAATTAGGTTGAGTTCCCCCATCCTCCCCCCACCCGAACATACCCAAATCCAGAACAGACAGAATACGCCCTGGGAGATCTCCCTGTGGGGGCATGAGTTGCCGGCGAACTGCTCTGCACGATAGGCAGGGTGGCCGGGCGTACACATCAGCGCCGGAGGGTAAATATAGGTCGCATACAGAGAATAGTTAGTGACAGATGATGAGGAGTGAAATATTGGGGCATAGTAAAAGTCTAATAACAGTGGAAGCGGACTCGAGGCGCGGCAGCTAGTGACCTTCTAGCACATTCCCATATATTCAGTCATTGTCACTGAGTCTATCCCTGGCCTCCGCTTGGATAGGCGTATGGGAGGGGGAGACCGCCCTGGACAGATGTTTGGCAAATTTAAGCGCAGATTTGGCATCAGTGAAGAAGTGTGATCGGCCATCGTGGGATATCTTCAGTTTTGCCGGATAAAGCATTGCGTAGGGAATTTCGGAGCGTTGAAGGAGGCGTTTTGCAGGCAGAAATTCTTTCCTTGCGGCCTGTACAGTGGGGGTGAAGTCCAGAAATATAGATATATTGTTACCTTGGTGGGTAATAGGGCCATGCTCTCTAGCTGCTTTTAAAACTGAGTCTCTGTCACGATAATTCAATAAGCGCGCAATAATGGGCCTAGGCGTGCCGCCTACGGGCGGTGTGGGGCCAAGCGAGCGGTGTGCGCGCTCAACCAGAAAGACTGCAGACAGAGCTGTAGGGAAAAGGTCACGAAGCAAAGTCTCAACAAAAGGCTCCATTTTGGGGATAGCTGCGGTCTCTGGAATTCCGGAGATACGCAGGTTGTTGCGTCGGGACCGCGCCTCTAAGTCTTCGTTCTTTGCTTTTATCACTGTGAGCACTGTTTCCATGTGAAGGAGGTGCTCCTTGGAGTCGACTTGGTACTCATGAGCTTCTTCCGCACGGTTTTCAAGGGCATCCAATCGAGATTCGTGGGTATTTACTTGGCGCTTTACCATGTCAAGCCCTGATGTTAGTGCGTTGAGTTTGGTGTCCATAGCCCTGAGATTAGAGCGAACGTCTAGCATTATTGCGCGTAGGTCTTCATCGGGTTTGTCGACGGCCTGAGAGGGTTCACCTTCAGGCTCGGAGCCAGCATCTCCAGCGCGGGTTAGGCGTTTATTTTCAAAGGCTAGTTTAGGCTGTTTAGGGTTGTGTTTCCCCATGATTCAAAACGTGTGCAGCAGGCGAGTCGGTTGGAATGGTATGCTCTGGGGAGCTGTGGCGACATCGGTGCGGGAAAAGCTCTGTGCCTGATGACGGGCCTTAAAGCGCCTTAGGTGCCAGGACAGGACTCCTGGAGTAATGCTGGTGACGAGAGAGCAAGAGAGCAGCAACCCCAGGGGCGACAGGAGACAGCACCACCAGAGGAGCCACACTCCGTCCCAGTCCAGCACCTCCACGCTACCCGCCCTGCAGCACCGCGACGCAAGTCCTGCCAAGCCCCAACCAGGCCCTGAAAAGACGCGCAGCCGTGACGCCCAGGGATCACCTTGCGGCAATCTACACCAGCGACAAAGCCCCCGCCACCCAGCACACGGAATGATGGAACTAGGGCCCACAGGCCTACTCACGTTGTCTCAGGGTGAGGCAGCAGGGTTGCACATCTCCGTCTCTAAAGAGGCCCACGAGGTGCAGGGATGTAGCAGCTCCACGAGGTGTAGCAGCGGCAGCCGCCAGCTCGCCTGCGGGTGTTCATGTGATATATAGCGGCCCCCGTTCACACCTCACATCAGCCCCTGGGGTCGGGCGGGAACCCCGTAGTGCAGGAATTCGGCGTTGGGGTACCACAGAAGTAAAGCAGTGTTCACCGGAATCAGGGATTCAGCTGCCTCAACGCAGGCCGCGTCAAACCACAGGCCGCAGCACGGACCGGCGGTGCGCCTCAGCATCCAGCGCAGCCACGCCGGCCCGCCCAAACCCCCGTCACAGCGGTCACTGGCAGAACGTGGGGGGGCCAAGGATAGGGGAAGCCACGGCGGATCAGGCAGTGTTCAGCTGGGACGACACAGGAGCGGACGGCCCGCGGCCCAAACCGCCGTCTGGGCCGGGATGCGTCAGCCTCACGAGGCGCAGCAGCGGCAGTCACCAGTCCGCCTGCAAGTGTCTATGTGGTATGCAGCGGCCCCCGCAACTCTCCTCACAACAAACCCCGGGGGTCAGGCGGGGCCCACGTGGTGCAGGAATTCGGCGTTGGGGCACCGCAGATATACGGCAGTGCTCACCGGACGCAGGGATCCAGCCACTCCAGCGCGGGCCTCGTCCATCCACAGGTCGCATGCCTGTTTCTTTTGCATTTGTCGCCCTAAGTGGGAAGGGTATGCCCAGACGTGGGTCCCGTGCTCACTACACCACTGGATTCAAGCTAGCCTGGCTGATGAAGGGTGATGCCCTGAAACCGGTCCCAGGATGCTTGTTTCCGGTCCAGGGAGGACCTGGCTTGGCAGTTCGGGATGGACTGTTCCTGCAAGGAACAGGGTCTAGACTGATTTGCATATGGCTGGGTCCAAACTGGGGTGGTGTGGTGAGCAAAAGAATGATGGATTTAACTCAGATCCTTGTGACTGGGGTGAATGTTTGCATTGTCCAGCATTCCGTCCATCAATTGTTTCTTTTGCATTTGTCGCCCTAAGTGGGAAGGGTATGCCCAGACGTGGGTCCCGTGCTCACTACACCACTGGATTCAAGCTAGCCTGGCTGATGAAGGGTGATGCCCTGAAACCGGTCCCAGGATGCTTGTTTCCGGTCCAGGGAGGACCTGGCTTGGCAGTTCGGGCTGGACTGTTCCCACAAGGAACAGGGTCAAGACTGATTTGCATATGGCTGGGTCCAAACTGGGGTGGTGTGGTGAGCAAAAGAATGATGGATTTAACCCAGATCCTTGTGACTGGGGGTGAATGTTTGCATTGTCCAGCATTCCGTCCATCAATTGTTTCTTTTGACAGCAACCAGCGCAGCCTCGCCGGCCCGCCCAAAGCTCCGTCGCAGCAGTCACGGGCAGGATGTGGGAAGACCCAGGACAGAGGAAGCCTCGGCGGATCAGTCAGTGATCAGCTAGGACGGCACAGGATCTGAAGGCCACGCAGTCCAGACTGCCGTCTGGGCCCGCTCAGGCTCGAGAGCGCTCCGCTACACGATGTTCGTAGCCAACATTCAGTATAGTCTTTCAGCCCGACAAATACATGGACGTGCTCCCTGTCGTATGCCCGATCGATTCCAGAGGTGCATGATGTGCGGGCCCTCCGTGATGCGAAGGATGTTGCAGGATAATGTGCCCGGCCGGCAGAGCCCCTTCAGAAGGCGGCCATTTTGCTGCACGGCCAAGCCACGCCCCCGTGTGTTACAGTGTTTGTTTGTTTCTTAAAATGTCAGTAAGTAAAAGGAAAATCGATAGAAGGCTGACCTAAGGGTTCTCGATTGCACCTTATGGATATTAGACACCTTATGGATATTGGCAGGACATTTGGATATATTTTATCGTTGAGAACCTTATGGTTGATAGGGCCCCGAGTCTGTGGCTTTGTTGTTTTTCCATCAGTCTGACTCACCAGTATCAAATGAATGTACCATTATGTGTTTCGTACAATAGTGATGAATTAACTTTTTATTCTGAGGATGTATTGGTCGCAGTTTTATCAATGTAACGGTTTGTTGAATTATATTGTATTTGTTTTATGGTTTCCAACAAATTGAATAAAGACTATATTGATTGATTGAGACAAATACGGTCTCTGAAGTTGGCCCATTCCAAAGCCACAAAAAGGGCGTTGCTGCTGGGGAAACTGACAGAGCCAAACCCAGAGAGCAGGGAGTAGTGGTGTTTCTTTCAAGGGCTGACTCTGCCTTCGCCCCGAAGGGCCAAGAGTCATCAGAAGGTATAGTCATCAGTGATTGCTGCACATTTGTGCAAAAGCCTGAGGAGCGTATCCAAGCGTGACGTCCAAGCACCACACTGGCACCAACAACCCTTCTAGACAGAAAGTGCACCCAGGCCCAGTTTAATGGAAAATTTAGCAGCTGGCCATCAGCAACGAACCATTGTAAGATCAGATGAGCCTCATCCAGGACAGCAGGTAAAACATCAGCTCCCTTGTCCTGCAAAGCGTGGGAGTATCTCCCCAAAAGGCACTAAGTATTTACAGACCTAAGGGCCAAACTGGCCAAAGAAAACATCCTTTTTACATCCGATATATACTAAAATATATAATCTGAATCTCAACCCGCGTCGGAAACGTTGATACCAGCACCGGTGGCACTGGATTGGTCAACTGTGGCATCGAACATGGTGCAGAGGATGGAGCTAAAGGCATTCAATGGACCAGGAACTGGCACCGACCTCAACCTCAGAATGAGGTCAAGAGGCACAGTTGGCATTGAGGACAGATCCGCCAACAGTAACTCAGCTGGAGGCCCCTTTGGACCTGTAAGGAAATGCATCTTTTGGTATGGTCACCCCCAAGTTCTTGGACTGATGCTGCTAGTTTTTCAACTCTGAGTGAACTGAGGCCAGCTAACCTTACCTTAGTTCCAGTGCCTTCACCCTAAAACGTGTATTTTACATTGGCCTATGCTCAATTGGCATATGCTAACTTACCTATAAACCCTTAGTATATGGTACCCTGGGTATGCAAGTTAGAGGGTCACCCCAGGGACTGCAGCACTGGTTGTGCCGCCCTGGATGTGACACAGGTAAAATAAGTCTCCCAGGACACCATTGCAGGCTGGAACAGCAGTTCCGAACTGCTAACCCCACTGCCATTTAAAGCAATGGCATAGTCAAACTTCCCCCTGAAATATGTGTAAGTCACCCCTATGGCAGGCCTAGCAAGCCCGAAGGTAGAATACAGCACATTTCATGGGCAGAATAAGTATTTTACGTATTCTGACAGTAGAAATGTGAAAGTGATGTTTTTACTGTGGAACAACTTGGTCATCCCATTTGCAAGCAGATAGTTACACACAATGACTCCCTCAGCTGTGCCAACTCCTGAATGTTGCAACCAAAGTTGATACTCCAAGGTATCATACAACTTGTTAAATTGAGCCCGACTAGATGCTCTAGTCAAAATTAATGTAACAGGTTGTGGTGTGCAACTTTTACAAAGTTGCCACTTTGTTGCCTGCAATCTCCTGTGCCCTTAATGATTACACAAGAAGCTTGAACCCAAAACAGCTTTCTGCTGTCCTAGGGAGACGTGCAAATGACTCCCAGGAAAGGAGACAATAGGTGCCTGCTTAGGAGAGAGGTGTTACCTCCCTCTTGCAGGAAGCCACACGGGTGCTCGCCCAAAAGGTGAGCTTGAAGGCTGAAGCCGCCTTTGAAGAGCAAATGGGGAACACTTGGGAGAGGGGCAGCCCCACTATTTAGGTAGGCTAGCTGGAGCCCGGAAGGAGAGAGCAAACCTCTTTGTCAAATCGGTTTTTCAGGGGCATGTAGGCCCCTTGGTAGCCACACTTCTGGGCTGGTCTAAAGAGCTCTGGACGCCGCGAGAGGGGTCTGCCATTATGGGCATGGACAGAATGGTGCATCTTTGTAATGTAATGTAATTTAGTACTTATAGAGCGCACAGCTACTCAACAGAGTGTCCCGGCGCTGAAAGACCTCAAGACAGACAACTGGCGGTATATCTAAAGGAGCGCTAGGCTCATTGGCTATTGCTGGAATAGCCAGGTTTTCAGCCGCTTCCTGAAGGGGAGTAAATCCTGCACCTGAGTGACAGTGGCAGACAGTTCCATAGACGGGAGGCCTGCACTTGGAAGGAGCGACCGCCTATGCGGGCGCAGGAAAACTTGGGGATGGTCACCTGCTGCTGCGATGAGGACCTCAGAGTTCTTCGCGGTATGTAGTGCTGAACTCTTTTCCTAATATAGAAGGCCCCAGTGTAGTGTAGAGCTTTAAAAGCCAGAATCAGAGCTTTGAACCGAATCCTCTTACGGACCGGCAGCCAGTGCAGGGCTTTCAAGTGGGTAGACACCCAGTAGACACCCCGCTCTGGGTCCTAACATGAGAATCGCCCTAGCCGCAGCATTCTGGACCACTTGAAGACGATTTAATAAATATTCTGGGAGGCCCAGGTACAAGACGTTAACATAGTCAAGCCTCGACACAATCAGAGCCTGGACTACAGTCTTCCTGTGAGTAACCGGAAGGAGGGGCAGAAAGTTCTTTAACATTTTTAACAGGCCAAAGCAGGAACCAGCTACTGTTTGGATCTGAGCTTTCATAGATAAATTATCATCTAGCTTGACCCCTAAGTTCTTGACTGTCCTTACTGAGGTTGCAGGGTCCAAAGGCCACCATTGGCGCCACACATCACAGGGTGAAGGACCAAAGAAAATGATCTCGGATTTCTCCGGATTACACTTTAGTTGGTTCAGTTGTAGCCAGGAGAACACCTCTGACAGGCAGATGTTGATCTCATCCCCTCTAAAATCAGCGCCCTTGTCACAAGTGAACATCAATTGAGTATCATCTGCGTATGACACTATTGTTGCGCCATGTGCCTCCGCTAGGTGCGCGAGGGGGACCATATATAAATTGAAGAGTGTTGGGCTCAGGATCGAGCCCTGAGGAACCCCTACCTTCATGGGGGGGATGGGGGCAGCAAAGGACGGAGACCAAATCGTTTGCTGTCGGTCTTCCAGAAAGGAAGAAAACCACTTGAGTACCGGGCCACCAAGGTCGCACTCCTGAAGTCTCTGCAGGAGCCGGTCGTGGGGCACGGTATCAAAGGCCGCGGATAGGTCCAGCAGAATCAGCACCGCTTTGCCTCCTTTATCTAATGTCTCCTTAATGACCTCAGAGACTTCCAGTAGGGCTGTTTCTGTACGAAAATTCGCTCTGAAACCAGACTGGCTATGATGGAGCACATGGTTAACTTCCACATATTCCGTGGTGACTAGATTCACATATTTCTCCAACGCTTTGGAGAAGAAGGGCAGTAATGATATTGGCCTATAATTAGAGGCCACCAAGGGGTCGGCCGAAGGCTTTTTTAGTAGAGGGAGAATTTTTGCATTCTTCCATCTGTCTGGCACCTGCCCATTCTGGATCGAGGCATTGAGGATCCAATTGGCAGCTGGATTGATAATCCCAGCTATAGATGCCAACACTTTGGCTGGGCATGGATCAGAGGCGAGCCTGACTTGAGGGTTTTCATTATCTCCAAAGATTTTTCCAAGGGAATTGGAGGGAACTGTGTGAAAGGAGGACCCGTCGCAAGGTTGGAAGGGGAGGGGGGCCCTATAAACCCTCCCTTGCCCAGGGGCGGATCCCCGAAAGAGTCTTGAATTCTTTTGATTTTATGGTGAAAATAAGAGGCAAGATGGCTAATCCATTCGTCAGTGGGGGGTAAAAGGCCTGTCAACAGCACTCGGGGACGAACACTCTCTTACTATTTTGAAGATTTCTTTGCTTTTGTTCCCCGCAGACTCGATTTTGGAAGAGAAGAAATATTTCTTTTCCTCGTGAATTTTATTATAGTGGACCTTCAAGGCCTGTTTGTAGATTATTTTATCTTCGGGATTAAAAAATTTCCGCCAGGCCCTCTCCAGACGTTTACAGGCACTTTTACTCTTTCTGAGAGCTTCTGTAAACCAGGGGGCAGAGGCTTGTGCGGATTTTGCTGAGCGAGAGTTGGGGGGGCAAGCTCCCAAGAGCGGAGCTGTAGCCAGTTCTCCAGGCAGAATACATCACTCTCGAGGTTGCCACTGAAGGGAATCGGATGGCGACTAAGTGCAACACTCAGGGCTTCCGGGGTAATCTGATGGAAAGGTCTGAAACTGCTGGGACGGGACTTCCCATAAAATTGAGGGCAATTTGGCTCCTTACAGACTCTAAAACCAAGGAGATCGTGGTCTGACCAAACTAGAGGAAACGGTGCGTCTGTTTCTATCTTTACATTAGAGAAAATCTGATCCAAAGTATGTCCCTTCTCGTGGGTAGGGAGATGGACATAAGGGGCCATATTGAGAATGTCTAAAGATTCCCGCAGTCTGATGGACTCCTGCTCGGCTGGCTTGTCCATATGAATGTTAAAATCTCCGAGCAACAGGCAATGCTTATATTTAGCGACAAGGGGAGCAATTACGTCACTAACAGACTCAATGAACTTTCCGGCAGGGCCAGGGAGTCTATAGATTAAAATGCCAGCAAAAGATTTTTTAAATTCTAGCAACACCTCCGCCTATACCCACTAACCGTTCCTTCCTTATGATCTGGTAGCCGGGAGGAATGGCACTCGCTATAGTGGGGTTAGAGCCTTCATTAAGCCATGTTTCAGTTAGAAACATTATATCAGGGTTTGTATCCAGCAGCAGATCATAAATATATAGATCATGTTTTTTTAAGGACCGAGTATTGAGGAGCAAGGCCTTTAGCTGACCGTCGTCCCGATGCTGCAGGCCTGATTGGGGTCCCGGGATACACTTGACCTCCCGCCCCGAATTTATCTCACTGTTGGGAGTAAAAGCCACCCAGTTGCAATGCATGCAGGCCAGTGGCGTAACGAAAATTGAGGGGACCCCCCTGCAAGGTACGTAGAGGGGCCCCCTCCAGACTATCAGGAGCTCTGCGGCCGAAGTGCTGTGCTGAGGGGGCCCCCTGGAGCTTGGGGCTGCGGGGGCCTGTGTTACGCCCCTGATGCAGGCGAGGACATTGGCATTGGTGTTTAAAGCTAAGTGGGAGTGGCAGCTCACACACTTACCGATGTCCAGTAACCTTGCTCTGCTGTAACAAACGCTTTCCATGATTGAGAGGCCAACTGGCAGCATTGCCAGCGCCGGCCGCCTCCGGGACGCTGATGGGCGCAGACGGGCTTGCCTTAGGCGCGCCAGTGGCGCGCCCGCTGCGCGCGTCCGCTGCACGTTCACGCAGCGCCCCACCTTATAGTGCCCAGGATTGAAAAAACTAGACCGCTCACTTCACTAAGATGGCGGCTCTTCGTACCCAACGTTAAATGCGGCCCACTCAGGGTTCGATTCCCGCCCTCCCACACCACACATCAAATTCAAACAGTGCGATTTTAAAACTAGAATTTCCACTAAGGATAGTAACAGTTCCTGCAATTAAAATAGCAATATCCGTTAAAAAGCGATTTCTGTGTAAAGATGCAAATGTCTATTCAAGAGGCGAGCAGAAGTGCTACTGACAGCACTGTCTCGAGGCCAGCCACGTTCGCGCAGCGCCCCGCCTTATAGTGCCCAGGATTGAAACAACTAGACCGCTCACTTCACTAAGATGGCGGCTCTTCGTACCCAACGTTAGATGCGGCACACTCAGGGTTCGATTCCCACCCGCCCTCCCACACCGCACATCAAATTCAAACAGTGCGATTTTAAAACTAGAATTTCCACTAAGGATAGTAACAGTTCCTGCAATTAAAATAGCAATATCCAAGATGCCACACTTCTCAGGAAATGGCCACAGGTCAGTGGCGTAATATTAGCCCCTGCGGCGCGGGGGTCCCGCAAGCTTCATGGGCCCCCCTCGGGACTGGCCTGAGAGCTCCTTATAGGGGGTCCAAAGCGTGGGGGCCCTCTCCATGTACTTTGCAGGGGGCCCCCTTCAAGTTTTGTTATGCCACTGTCACAGTAGGGAGGGAACTTGGTAGCCAGTTGGCTTCTGACTGCGTCTACCCTGACGGCACTTTAGGTGCATAAAATGGGCACTCAGAACTCAGATCTCGTCTGCACTGGAAGGAGTACTAAAGAAGGACTGCCTAGCTGAACTGTGGAAACGGCAATGAGTGGCTGCATCGGCATGGACTACAACTTCTGAACCTGGTGGCTAGCAAAGGAGAAGGGACTGTGCCTTCTGTGTACTGCTCGCGGAGCAGTCTTCTTCAATGCGCAGCCGAAGCAAGAGACTCAAAGGGTCAAGTTGGCTGACAACCTGTTCGCAGCACAGGGCCACAACAGCTGAAGAAGCCTGCAGGGACAAGTTGGTACTCCAGAATCTTCAGACCAACGCCAACGACTGCTGTGCAGCACCAGAGACTAGAACTCGATGCTCAAAGTTACGCCCACGTGCGCTGGACCAGGGAGTGTCGTTGGAGTGCAGCTTGGTCGACCAGAAGACAAATTAAGGAAGGATTTGGCTGTGACCGTGGTGCTGGGCAACTGGCAGTCCAGTGGCGACTGGGTTTCTACCAGGACTGTGAGGACATCGAGGGACGTCAATCCTGTGACAAGGACAGCCTCACCCCCTACGTGAACCGAGGAGTAGCTGCAGGAAGACACCCAACGACCGCATTGCATCCCCAGCATCCTTGAGCATCTTCAGCATCCTGTACCCTTTCAATAGGACGACTTCCATGGGATTCTATTACAGAGGGATCAAAGTGCCTGGAACTTCCTGAACACTGCTTCTACCTTTGAGGTAACTGTTTCGGTGGTCCAAAGAAGCCTCTTAACCACCCTCACCAGAACCCAGGAGTGATCCCGAAACATCAGGATCAAATGCTGAATGTTCAAAACTCGCTGCGGGGGTGGAAAAGCCATAAACTCTACCGTTCCCAGGATGACCTCTATGAAGCGCATCCTCTACAAGTGCATCAGACGTAACTTTGGCTCACTGATCAAAAACCCCAGTGATGGCAGAAGAGTTAAAGTCAGCTTTAGACTAGTTAGACCAGTCAGTTAGACTAGCTTTAGAGGAAAAAGAAAGAAGGGCACACAGATGGGGAGACTGTTAACATTTCTCAAAAAGAAAAATTCTAATATTGGCCCTTCACATCGTTGCAGCTCCTAAAGAAGCAAGCAATAAACTAAAATTCGAATGGTGGGCAGATTCTACTCTGATCACGCAAGCTCTGCCTTCTCTTGTGACCCCTTTTTGAAGAATGGTTGGACCATGAACACCTGTATAAAGACGTAGGATTTCCCAGTGACAGTAAGTGAAAATAGTAACAGCCACAACAATTGCATCATTTTGATATTTCCAGCAAACATCTGGGAAGATGAGTGTTCAGTGGCTGTTAAAGTCATATATCTTTGTATGTATTATTGCTGCCAGTAGTTCTTTTCTTCTACGTACAACTGATAGGTCCACGAGGGCTCTCGTGGCTCGACCTCTATTTTCATGGACCTTCACTTTTTTTTTCTTCAGATAGAAGACCAATCTTGTCGTGAATTGTGGAAAGGAGACGCACACATGTATGACCAAGAAGGATGTCTGCTTCTTTCTGGGAAGCTCCCTTCAATTATGCCCTTGTTCAGGATTTGAGTCTGTCAAAACTCACTCTCCGAGTTCTTATGATCATGACGGGCATGTAGAATAGAAAGGACTCTTCTGTAGTATGCTTTAGATTCATTTGCAGGCTGAAAGGATCCCTACGAGCAATTGGATGTCTAGTTCACATGCTCACCACTTCACTGCTTCTCTCAGAGGTACAAAATCACTAGAAAACAAAGGATGGGACAATGGGCTTCTGCTCTTTTTTTGGTAGTTTCACACTTCCCTTCCACCAGCGTGCACAAATCAGCAAGAACACCATGCTGTGTCTGATCAGTTCACTGGGCCTGTGAGTGGTGGCCGGGAGTCTTAGTTTTGTAGTTTATAGTAGCATGGCAAGCTACTTCCTCACAAATTTGGAGCAAACTACTCAAATTTGCTAACAAAGCCTGGACTGCAGTGCTAGTCCTGAAGGAGAAAAATCCAGCTCAATACGACTGCTTGGGGGCGTGGCCTGGCAAGATGGCCGAGTAGAGACAGGCTGAATCTGACAATCGTCCTGCAGTACTCAAGCAGCAATCCCCCATCGATGGCTTAGGGGGATTCCGCTTTCATTCTGGGACAAGATGAGTACTTAATTCTGTCACCCAGAGCGAGTGGTTTGCTCCGGCAAGAGAACGGCCTTTAGAACACCCAGCGCCATTTTCTCTGCTTTGTGTGGGGCTGGAAGGAGAGACGCACAGAAAACAAAAGCCGGACGAGCCTCCGAGACCCAGATGGGCAGTTATACTACTGGACCCCACTGGAACGAATGACCCAGTGAGTGGTGCTGGCCCGACTACCCCCCTGTGATTCCCGCTTGCCTGGAGGGAAACGGGCTCCTTCGGGGAGACGTGGCACTGGAACGGCTAGCCCGGAGTGGTGAGGCCTGCATCAGTGGAAGAGCAAGGCAATGAACCCTGTACTTTTGTAAAGGGGAGGTCCTGGACGGGGTGTGAGCTCCACTGAGGGCTCCCCGAATACCTGCTGAAGTGAAGAGTCCTTCATCCGCTGGTTCTTAGTGGCGAAGGGGCGGTTTCTGGCCTGCGGGACCGCGATCGGAGGTCCCCTGCGGCCACCCTGTGGTGGCGCTGCCTCAGACCTGATGTGCCCTGGAGGACGGTACTCCGCTATTCTGAGCAGAAGATCCCGACGGGATTGTGGACCCTGGGGCAGTCGCTACCGCGCATACTGCTTGATGCAAGGCTGGCTGGACGCCGCACGAGGCACATGCCGGAGGCCTGAAAAGGAATGATTAGCGGGCCCTGACGTGGAGGCAGCCCAGGAGGAGGTGACTGGCCGGCTGCCTCAGAGTGACTCCTGCAGACTGGGAGAGAGGTGAGCTCGCTTGGGGCAGCCGCGGCTCTGGGTCGGCTGGCCCACAAGGACTGTGACCAGCGGTGCCGGCGGAAGGTGAGCCGAGACCCCCATGTTTGAGGTTGGCACTGAAGCAGTAGTGTGTAGGGGAGCCTGGAAGGAGCTGCCCGGACGCCCATGAGAGCAAGAAATTGTTGCTTATTGAGAATCTTTAGCCCTCTATCCAGCCGGGACGGTGGAGCTGTGGGCCTGCCCCTGCGCATGGAGGCCCCCTGGGCGATTGTGGGACCCCAGCCCGGTATGGACTCCCAGAAGTCGGGCGAGACCCCCATTGCCTGCATTGTGTTGGCCGTTCCTCCAGGAGACCGAGGGGGGCCGGAGGCTGGATTGGTTGCCTGCTGAGATCGTGCCCCAAAGACAGTGGGGGCAGTGTTTGAATACGACGATAGAGGACACGAAAATAAGTTACTTACCTGTAACTACGGTTATCCAGTATTGATATCTTTCACATGCCTGAATCGTTCCCAGTCGTCGAGATGGGAGTCCCACGGAACCATAATCAAGCAGTATTTAAATAATGGCATAGGCTATAATGGCCCAGAGCCATGTTAAACATAGGCTAGCTATGTCCTTTTTAAAAAAGGACCAAATGTTGAATGCTGCCAATCAGCTGCTAGCACCTTCTAGAACCTTCCCAGCAGAAGCAGTTTCCCTCAGATTTTCCCAGCACAAGTGAGAAGTGAGCATCTTAGTAAATAACAAGGAAACAGCCTCTACCGGGAGGAGGGTGGGTGCATGTGAATCTATGAAAGATACCAATACTGGATAACCGTAGTTATAGATAAGTAACTTATTTTCTTATCCAGTATTGTGGTATCTTTCATAGATTCACATACCTGAATCAGAGTAGCAAGCAGTCACATCCAATTTTAGTTTGCCTGTTGTGGATCGTGGGTGACTTCTATCACGTAGTGAACTCCAAAAATTCGAGGTAATATGAAAAACCCCTGAGGGCTATACCTGTGCGTACTGTTATGTTTATCAATGTACGGAATATACTCTTAAAAGAAGGGTAAATTATCACTTATATACTAGCATTTCCATATACACAGCATTAGCGAGAGGAAAGGAAAAAGAAACAACAGCGTAACTAATAGAACACCTTACTTAGTTATGCTTTATATCTTCCAATACATGCCAGTATTTGAAACCAACATAAGAGCAAAAGACTCTTTCCAATGGCTAGAAAGAGGCTTACCTTGATGAAAGAGATGGCGAAGCGCCGCCTGGCCAAACGCTGCATCTGCATCCTGTGCGGATTCCAGGCAGTAGTGCTGCATGAAGGGATGAGTGGTCCTCCAGGTTGCAGCATGACAGATCTTTTCCAGAGTCACTCCCGCGAAGAGGGACACTAACGTAGCAACAGCTCTGGTGGAGTGAGCCTTTGCTGTCCTTTCCAAAGGTTTGTTAGCTTTGACATGACAGAACTGTATTGCAGCAGATATCCATCTTGCAATAGTTGCTTTTGTTATTGCAGTCCCTTCTCTGCCTTGGCCATAGGCAACAAATATTTGATCAGTCTTGCAAATTGTATTGTATTGTATTGTATCGTAGACTTATATAGCGCAAAAAACTGTCACCCTGCGGGTATCCTGGCGCTGCGACTTACCAAGTTGTCACTAGGCAGAACAGTTAGCCTGTACGCTGATTTAGAGCTCTTATTACTCATCCCTAGGGAAAAGCCAAGTCTTTAAGCTTTTTCTAAATGAGGGCAGCGAGTTAGTTTGTCTAATATGCAGGGGGAGATCATTCCAGAGTCGTGAGGCTGCTATACCAAATGCTCTGCCACCCATCCTGGTCTTCTTGAATCTAGTAGTAGTTACCAGACTTGCACTGGAAGAACGAAGATTTCTCCCAGGATTGTACCAGGTGAGTTTCTCCTGCATGGAAATTGGACCCAGACCATGCACTGCCCTGAACACGATGCAGAGAGATTTAAATTGAATTCTCTCCTTGATGGGTAGCCAATGGAGGTCCTTAAGTGCTGCCGTCGTCGAAGACCTGCGCTGCCTATTTAACGCCAGTTTAGCTGCTATGGACTGGATCCTCTGCAGCTTCAATAGCACTGAGCGCGGTGCTCCCAAATACATAGAGTTGCAGTAGTCCAGTCTACTTAAAATTATACTCCTCACTACTAAGGGTCTAGTAGCACTAGGCAGTAGTGGGAGAATCTGGCGTAATGCTCTTAACAGTGAAAAACAAGTACTAACTGTTTTATTGGCTTGTGAGTCCATTTGGAGGTTGTCATCCATAAAAAAAAACAGATTGCGTACTGTTCTTATTTGAACCAATGGTTTGTCCAAAGGGGTAAGTCTGAACTCAGACGGCAGAGGCCGCATCATTTTGGCAGAGGAACAGTATACAACCTCCGTCTTTCCTTCATTAAATTGTAGGGAGTTTATCCTGAGCCAGTTGGAGGTTTGACACATGCACTCCTGAAATGTTTCTATGGATACCGCTTGATTTCCTTCCATAGAAAACACCAATTGTGTGTCGTCCGCATAATTAACTAGATCTATTCCAAAAGATTTAATAATGGGGATCAAGGGGCGTAGGTAGATGTTGAATAGAATAGGGCTTATTGCCGAGCCCTGTGGCACCCCGTGACGCACAGGTGTTTTCGGAGATGTAAACGGTGAGATGGTCACTACCTGTTGTCTGCCCGTCAAGTATGACTGCAGCCACTTCAGTGCCTGTCCTCTCACTCCTATATTCTCTAATCTTTCAAGCAGTATCTTATGATTCACCGTGTCGAATGCAGCCGACATATCTAGTAACACTAGTACAGAAGAATTACCATTGTCGGCACGCATTCTCAGGTTGTCCAATACAGTCACCAGGGCTGTTTCAGTTCCGTGCCCTGGTCGAAACCCAAATTGGTCCTTGTCTAGCAGATGGTTTTCTTCTAGGTATGAGGACAGGGATTTACTAACTGCCCTCTCCAGGATTTTTACCGGATATGGTAGGAGAGATATCGGTCTAAAGCTCATTGGGCTTTTAGGATCTAGAGACGGTTTCTTAAGCAGCGGAGTCACCACTGCCTGCTTCCAAACTACAGGAACAATTCCTTTTTCCAGTGACTGACAGCAGATCTGTCGCAGCCAGGGGAATAGCTCCAACTGAAACTCTTTCCATATCCCATGTGGAAGAGGGTCTAGAGGGGAACCCGAGGAAACACTTCGGGCAAGGCTGTTAAAAATAACCTCCGTAAGAGTTTGAAAGCACTCTAAAACAGGTGACTGACGGTCATAGGATGCCTCTGCCTGTTGCTTTTCTAATGTCGGAGATGGGTCCTTTTTCTCATCCAGACCGCTGTTGTTGTTTGTGTTTAAGCCCGCAACAATCTTATTAATCTTCTCCTCAAAATGGGCAGCAATATCATCGCAAAGCTTCTGCGACGCGTCCACCTTATTCCCCATACAAGCTGGATTGGATAGGTCTTTTATAATATTAAAGAGCATTTTTGTACTATTAGGCGCCTGCAAGATGGTTTTAGCATAGTACTCTGCTTTGGACCTAGAGATAGCTTCCTTGTACGAGGCCTGCAGCAGTTTCAGCTCTTTTTTGTCTGACTCCGCATACGTCCTTCTCCATTTCCTCTCAGCTTATTTGCATTTTTTCCGCATCAGTTTTAGCTCCTCACTATACCAGGGGGCTGAGGGTTTCTTTCTGTTCTTCAGCCTTTTTGCTGGGACCAACCGGTCTAAGGTACAATTTATGTAGTCACAGTAGACTTGATAGTTTTTTTCCACATGTGCCTCGTTCTCTGAAGATAGAACTTAAGGCAACGTTTGACATCCAGCGTATGTAGTGCTTGCTCTGCAGGCGCTGATGGTTGCAGAATAAAAGGACCGGAGTATAACCGGCTAATTGAGGTGGAATTGTGACGGCACTTTAGGAATAAATGTAGGATTAGTCCTTAGAATCACAGCGTCCTCCTTAAATATTAAAAAGAGTTTCTTAATGGTGAACGCCTGGATTTCGCTTACCCTTCTGGCTGAGGTGAGGGCCAGCAGGAGAGCAACTTTCCACGTTAGGATTTTCAATTCAGCTTTATGAATGGGTTTGAATGGTCTTTTCAGGAGTTGTGCAAGGACCACGTTGAGGTTCCATTCCGGTGGAGGTGCTCACACTGGAGGCAAAGTACGGAACAGCCCCTTCATGAATTGTTTGATTAGGCTTGAGGCACAAAGAGAAGTGGCACTGGAAGCTCTTCTATAGCGAGAGATGGAAGCCAAATGCACCTTAACTGAAGCGAAAGCTAAACCAGATTTTGCAAAGGAGAGGAGATATGGTAAAATCTGTTGCGGGGATACTTGAAATGGATGCAGACCATTTCGTTGGCACCAAAAACAGAACCTTTTCCATTTTAGTTTGTACGTCTTGTTGGTGCTCTCCTCTCTAGATTTCGAGAGGATATCTCTACACTCTTGCGAAACTTTCATGTCTCTAAACTCCAAGCACTCAGGAGCCAAGCGTGTAAGTGAAGTGACTCTGAATTCGGATGGCACACTTTACCGTTGTCCCTGGACAGGAGAGGAGGAAACAGCTGCAGACGTATGGGTCTGGCTTCTGAAAGGTGAAGAAGTTCCGGGAACCAATGTTGCCTGGGCCACCTGGTCGCAATGAGAATCAGGCGACATCCTTCCAGCTTAAATTTGGTCAGTACCCTGGGAATTAATGGGATGGGGGGAAAGGTGTAGGCACATATCCCGGACCATCGCATCGAAAGGGCATTGCCCTGAGACCCAGGGAGGGGGAACCTGCTGGCATAGGACAGTCTTTGGTGTTGATGTTCATGGTAAACCGGTCTGGCTTTCCCCATAGTGCAAATACTCCATCCAGCTGGAATTGGTTGAGTTCCCATTCGTGGCAATTGTCTGTAGCTCTGCTGAGAGCATCAGCTAGTGTGTTGTGTCTACCTGGAACATGCTCAGCCCTGAGAGAAATCCAGTGCTCTGTTGCCCAGCTCCACCGTTCTTGCGCTTCCAGAGAAAGCGTGAGAGATTTGGTCCCTCCCTGTTTGTTTATGTAGAACATACTGGTCGTGTTATCTGTAAGGATCAGTACAGAAGCGCCTGCTATTCTCGGCAGCAAGGCCTGTAAAGAGAGGAATATAGCCTTCAACTCCAGGCTATTGATATGACTTTGTTTTTGAGAATTGGACCATTTGCCTTGAATTTGAAGGTCATGCAAATGACCTCCCAGCCTTCCATGGAGGCATTCGTTTTCAGGATGTATTCTGGTATGTTTTGCAAGAAAGTAAATCCTTTTGAAAGGTTTGGGGTGTGGTACCACATTGCATTGCTATCTTCATGGCCGGAGTAACCTGAATGATGTCTTCAAAAGATCCCGACGTTTGAAGCCATTGCTTTTGCAATTCTTCCCAGAGAGGTCGCATTTTGAGTCTGGACAAGGGAACCAGATCTATCGCTAATGTGCACATCCCTGGAGCGACTTGAATTTCCTTACTAAAACAGACTTTTTTCTTGAGATGGCCATAGCCAATTGTCATAGACGGGTTTGACGTTCTTCCGACAAGAATGCTTTGCATTGGACCGTGTCCAATCTGGCTCCAAGGAATGGTACTATTTGATTGGGAATAAATGAAGACTTTGTGATGTTCACTGTCAACCCCAGCTTGCTGACCAGCCGAAGACAAGCGTTTGTGGTCCTGGTTGCTTGCTTTGCCGTTGGTGCCTTTAG
Organism: Calotriton arnoldi; assembly: GCA_963921515.1. Classification (NCBI taxonomy): domain Eukaryota; kingdom Metazoa; phylum Chordata; class Amphibia; order Caudata; family Salamandridae; genus Calotriton; species Calotriton arnoldi. Next base: position 6,101,839 of record CAWUFW010000043.1, on the reverse strand, counting down.
CAGCCAGTCGTCCAAGTAGTGGAATACTTGGTGACCTTGAGAACGTAGGGCTGTGGCCACTGGCGCAAAGCACTTTGTGAATATCCTGGGTGCCGACTTGAGGCCGAAAGGAAGAACTTTGAATTGGTAGTGGGTACCAGCCACCGTGAATCTGAGGAATTTTCGATGCTTCCGATGAATGGGGATGTGGAAGTATGCGTCTTCCAAATCGAGGGAGGTCATGAAGTATCCTTTGCTGAGACGTCGTAAGATCTCAGCCAGAGTTACCATCCTGAAAGTTTGCTTCCTCTGGAACTTGTTTAACTTTCTGAGATCCAAAATCGGTCTCCATTCCCCTGACTTCTTCATAATCACAAAAAAATGGGAATAGAAACCTTGACCTCTTTGCAGAGTTGGAACTTCCTCAATAGCTCCTTTTGAGAGCATAACTTTTGCTTCTTTGTGCAATAAGTGAAGACGAGGGAGAGGGGCTCCTCTGGGTGGAGTAGTTGGAGGTTTCTGTACGAACTCCAGAGTATGACCAAAGGCAATCAGATCAAGCACCCAACGGTCCGTTGTTATACTCTCCCATTGCTGGAAGAAACTGGAGATCTTTGCACCCCCGGGAGGGGGAGCTGGTACCCTGTTCAGATCATTGCTTTTTCCCGTTATCTCTGCCTTGGGTCGATGCTCTCCTTCGGCCCCCTTGACGAGAGAAACCAGCCGTGGAAGGTTGACGGTAGGTAGCAGGTTGATAGGCTTGCCTGTATTGTGGCTGATAGGGCTGATATTGTTGTGCCCTCTGGAAGTTTCCTCTGTAGGTAGCAAAACCACGTCCTTTTGATCCCCTGAATGGTATTTTCCTGTACTGGAGGGAGCCTAAATATTTTGCTGTATCCATATCTTTTTTGATGGATAGAACCGCCATTTTGAGGGGTGGTTGACGGTCTAGCCTTTCAGGGCTTTTTAGCCCAATCACTATATAACAGGATGGATACCCGGGGGCGCAGCAGATGCTATTAGTGAGTTCGGCGCCGCTGTATGCTTTTTAACCTTTGACTCTGCAGATCGGATGTTCTGGGGAGAGTGTGGGAAGTGTCCTTATTAAACCTACTGCGATATTTTTAAATTTGCTCTCTTAATATAACCTTGCATACATTTAATTTGTTTCTTTTATACAACCTTGCTGCTACACTTTCATATTTGGCTTGTTCTTACCTATGAGTGCTGACTCTACTCCGGTCCGCCGCGGGGTTATCCCGATTGTTGCGGAGAGAGTGCTCTGTCCTGATCCTCTTCCGGCTACCCGCCATTTTGAGGGGAGTTGACGGTCTAGCCTTTCAGGGCTTTTTAGCCCAATCACTATATAATAGGATGGATACCCAGGCACGCAGCGGACGCTATTAGTGAATTCGGTGCCGCTGTGTGCTCTTTAACCCTTAACTCTGCAGATCGGATGTTATGGGGAGAGTGTGGGAAGTGTCCTTATTAAACCTACTGCGATATTTTTTAATTTGCTCTATTAATATAACCTTGCATACTTTTAATTTGTTTCTTTTATACAATCTTGCTGCTACACTTTCATATTTGGCTTGTTCTTACCTACGAGTGCTGACTCTACTCTCCGGTCCGCATCGGGGTTATCCCAATTGTTGCGGAGAAAGTGCTCTGTCCTGATCCTCTTCCGGCTTCCCACCATTTTGAGGGGGGTTGACAGTTGACGGTCTAGCCTTTCAGGGCCTTTTAGCTCAATCACTATATAACAGGAGGGATATCCGGGCGTGCAGCGTACGCGCGCCGCTGGCGCGCCAAAGGGAAGCCCATCTGCGCCCGTCCGCACTGCCGGTTGTGAACCAGAAGTCTCCTTTTTAAAGCCTAAATGTCAGTATAGTAGAGAAACCTTAATGGAATTGAATTGCTCAGGTAAGACCTGTCCTGGTTTCTGCTTTGACCCCTACCTAGCGAAGGGCATATCGCAGTGCTCTAACTGTGGCCTAACTTTCAAGTACACCTCACCAGCTACCAAATTACTACCACCAAGACAGCTCCTTTCAATGGGGTATCTTGCATACTGATCAACGCTAGGTCATTGGTCAAGAATGCCATTGCCTTTCGAGAGCTTTTAGAACTTAATCAAATAGATATAACTTCTATAACTCAAACTTGGTCAGACGTCTCCTCTGACCCGGATCTACTTCTTGCCATACCGGCCGGTTTTAAAATTCACAGAGTTGACTGAGCAGAGAGAAAAGGCGGAGGCATAGCCCTCATTCTTAAATCAAGATTTAAATCCTGCATTAAAGTGAATTTGGATAATCGTGACTGCGAAGCATTGGATTTTAAAATTGAACTTTACGGTCAATATTCTTTAAATGGCATTTTACTTTATCATCTGCCTGGACCTAAGGCCGCTTTTATTGATAATCTAGGTCTCCTCCTAGCCTGTAAAGCCGAACATTCTAATTTTTCCATGTTGGTGACTTTAACTTTCACTTGGAAAAGGTCACCGACCCGGATACTGAAGTACTCATGGAACAGATGGTTAGCGCAGGGTTGTGTCAACTTGTTAAGGGTTCGACTCATACTGCGGGACATTGCTTAGATGGAATTTTTTCAGACAACCCTCATCTAAGATGGACCAGATCCTTGTCTGTGATCTGGTCTGACACACAAGGCAGTCTTTTTTGAAATATTATTACCTTATATAAAATGCGCTAAAGTCCCCGGGGAACTTTTTGTTAGTCGCCCTTGGAGTAAATTAGAGCCTAAATTACTGAACCCTCTTCTTTTAGAAACCCTACCCCATTTGCCTATTGATTCTGACCAAGCAGCAGCCAAGTATCATTGTTGGCTTGATTCAGCTATGACACAATTAGCTCCTCCCAAACACTGTCGACGCTCCAGGAGCTCACCTTCCGAACCGTGGTTTAATGACACTTTGAGAGCTCAGAATCAACTATGCCGTAAATTAGAGAGGAAATGGAGACTTGAGGATAACCCAATCACCCATATGGAATATAAATTATCCCTGCATACATACAAGAAACTCATTCTTAGGGAAAAGGCTTCCTATTTCACCGAGAAAATCATAGCGGCCGATAGATGCCCTAAAGCCCTATTCACTACAGTAAAGAATTTGGCCAAGCTGCCAACGGCACCAAATATTAAGATCAGTCAGGAGTTTTACAACTCCTTAGCAGAATCCTTTCAGCACAAGGTTAAGTCGGTTTTCAATACCTTTGTGCTTCAAGACAATTGCCCAGCTCAAACCTCTGTCCAACTCAATAAGATACTACCCTTAATGCATGTCAAGCTACTATGTTCACCAGAGTCAGTTACACCAACCCTTTCTTCTTTCACTGCTCTATCGAACAGACCTCCAAAATTATTGGTGCTATTAAATCAGGCTCTCCTTCAGATCCCTGCCCCCCGAAACTTTTGCATATGGCTCCAGAAATGATATCTATCCCCCTCACAGAGATTTTAACACCATGCTCACAACACAGCGCTTTCCAATGGAGTGGAAGAAAGCCTCTATACTTCCGCTATTAAAGAAATCTAATCTGGATGGTAAGGAGAATCAATTATAGACCTATATCGAGACTCCCTTTTCCTGCAAAAGTGATTGAGAAAGCCATGAATATCGAACTGTCCTCCTTCATCAACGATAATGATATTCTGGACTCCTCCCAATTTGGATTTCGTGCTTACCATAGCAACAGAATTGGCCCTTATTACAGCCACTGAGGAGCTCAGGCTGACTTTAGACGGTGGGGGGAGCGCTGCTCTGATCCTTTTAGACCTATCAGCAGCTTTTGATACGGTCAATCATGAGCTGCTGTTGGTCCAGCTAGCTTCCATCAGGATCGGGGATAAGGCGCTCTCCCTGCTGGGCTCCTTCCTGTCTGAACGGTCTCAGGAGGTTGCGTTGGGGAACTATGTTTCACCTTCCTTTTCGCTGCCTTGCGGAGTTCACAGGGGTCCATCCCTGAGCCCAACGCTTTTCAATCTTTATGTCACACCTCTTGTCAGACTATTAAAAAGCTATGGTTTTGCCCTTGTGTCCTACACAGACGATACACAGATAATTGTCTCTGTGAGCAGTCCATCCAGCCCTTACACCCATTAGCTTTCATGACTGTATGAGCCATATAGCCAATTGGATGACAGATAATTGACTGAAGTTGAATTCATCCAAGACTGAGGTTTTGGTGTTAGGGAACAATGCCCCCTTTTGGACAGATAGCTGGTGGCCGGCACAACTTGGTTCTTTGCCCAAACCAGTGCCCAAAGTTAAAAACCTAGGAGTCATCTTTGATACTAAGTGGTCCTTTGAAGCGCAAACCAATTCGGTCACCTCGGCTTGCTTTTTTATCCTAAAAATGCCAAGGAAGATTCTTCCCATTATACCTAAGAACTTAAAGAAAACGGTGGTATCTGTGCTGATATCCTCAAGATTGGAGTATTTCAATGCCCTCTTTACCAGTGCCCCAAGCGCAGCATTCAAAAGCTACAGACTGCCCAAAAAGCAGCAGCAAGAGTACTCCTAGGTATCTCTAAATTTGACGTCTCCACAGCTCTGCTTCATCTTCATTGGTTGCCGGTAGCCAAGGGGATCCAATTTAAAATCACTCTGCATTGCCTTTAAATCACTCAACAACTTGGGGCCTCGCAGCTGGCGAAATTTATTAAGCCATATATTCCAGCTAGATCCCTTAGATATGCCGAACTCGGAAACGTAATTGTTCCTAGAGTTAGCCAGGCCGAGGGTTGGGGGGGCAAGAGTTTCACTGCTACAACAACTAAACTGTGGAACTCCCTGCCAACCTCGCTAAAACAAAAAGAGACTAGTCTGCCAAAATTTAGAAAGGGCTTAAAAACCAGTTTTTTTCAGGCATAATTTTTCATGCTCAGACCGGTCTGATCTGTTCATGTTAAGGGCAGCGCCTAGACACCCCAGGGTATTTGTCGCGCTTTATAAATTCATCATCATCATCATCTATTGGTTTACCAAACAAAGCGTACCCTTCAAACGCCATATCCAGGACCTTTGTCTGGACCTCCGGGTTAAAGGTGGTGGCTTTCAACCACCCTTGGCGCCTCAAAACTGCCGCACTTGCTAACTGGCGAAACTCTGTGTTGGCTATGTCCATAGCACAGTCGATTGTCTCAGAGGCTGCCTGCTCTCCTTCTAAGAGGATTTTTCTGGCTTCCTGCCTCTTGTCCTCAGGAATAAGGTCTAGTAAGGAGGCCATGTCCAACCACATATGTCTATCATAGTGGCCGATGATAGCCAAAGCGTTGGCTGCCTTGATAGTAGTTGCAGCCATGGTGGAGAAACGTTTCCCCATGATGTCCAGCTTACGCCCTTCTTTGTCCGGAGGGATTGAGATCGGGGTGGCCGGGTTCTTTAAACTCATTTGTGCCGCCTGAGAAATAACAGAATCCGGTTTAGGGTGGCCTATCAGGCAGGAAGGCGAATCTTCCGGGGCCCTGTACTGCTTCTCTATGCGAGAGAGTACTGGTGGTATCGTGGCCAGGGTCTTCATTATCTTCACTCCCTCTTGCCAGATGTAGTCTATGATTGGTATTGTTCGCATGAATTTCCTAGTTTCCTCTTTAAAATCATACATGAAGCAGTCCGTATGTTTAACAGCCATGTGGAGATGGAATCTATTAAAAGCCCTCTCCATTAAGTTGTGGAAACCCCCTATGTCTTTTGGAGGGGAATCCGCTGGATGGTGTGATGGAGGAGAGGGAGTGGGAATGATGTAGTCCTCCCAAGGATCTGCAGGCGTAGGTTCTGAAATTTCACCTTCTTCTCTCTCCTCGTCCGAGGAGGAAAGGTCGACCGGAGCAGGCTCCTGCATAGGAGGGAGTGGTACAGTAGGTGTAACTGGTGAAACCCGTGTTTCAAGGGACTGTGGTTGAACCTGAGACAGCTCCTTGTGAACATTTTGAGATGGAAATCTTTGTTTGTAGTCTGCCAGCATAGCCTGAAGGTCCTGAATCAAGGATGGCGGAAGATGGGCCATCTCTCTAGGGCGAGATTTGTGAGTATAGTCATAGTGTTGATAATGACGTGGCGGTGCCAGATATGGTTGATAGTATTGTTCATCTTCATAGTCCTCGTCATCTTCCTGGTACTTAACATGCAATTCTGATGGGCTATGTGCCACTCTGTATACTCCATCATCATCTTCTTCCGACTCCTGTGGCTCCAAAAGGTGCGAAAAAGGCAAAGGGGAGATCTTACTTTATGCTGACATTTGCGGATGAAAATATTTTTTCGTCACCTAATCATAGTCGACGGTGGCGTCGACGGAATCCTGGCCACCGACGATGGAATGCCGGTCGCCGACGGTGTTGTTGCAAACCACGTTGCTGTCAACGGTGTCGTCGTCAACGAAACGCCATCGGCAATGTCGCCGTCAACGGTGTCGTCATCAGCGGAGCTGTCATCAACGGTATCAGCGTCGTCCACGGTAGGGATTTAGACGGTATACTTGTCGACTGTTTCTTCGTCGACTTTGCCAATGAAGCCTTCGTCGACTGCACAGATGGGGTGGACGTCGACGATGATGGCATCAACTATGCTATCGACGACAGTATGGGCCCGGAGATGGTCGCTGTCGTCATCGTACCTACCTGCCATCGACGGGACCGACGACGTAACAGTGTAACTTGTCGTCTTCGATGATCTAGTGACTGTCGTCGACGGAGGCGTTGTCGATGGGGATTTTTTTCAGTTCTGAATTTCCCCGGATCTGATGAGGAGGCTCTATGGTGCTTCTTTTCTTTCCTCACTGGAGTAGAGAAGACTTTAGAATATTTCTCCTGTTTTGAGCTCTTGCTCTCTGGGGAGGGTTTGAGGTGTTTCCTGCCCTCTCCAGAGTCTTTCTCCTGAGATCTTGCGCTCTTGTGAAGCTTGGACGAACGATCGCTGTCCTCTTCAGACGACTTCCGGTGCTTAGTGGACTGTAGCCATAAAAGCAGCCTCCCCTCTCTATCTCTTAGTGTTTTTGAAGAGAAAGTGCAACAAGTTTTGCACTGCTTTACCTCATGGGCTGGGTGGAGGCAATAAATGTAGTCCTTGTGAGGATCATCAACATGGACCCTTTTCTTGCCACAAGTCTTGCAGGCACAGAAGAGTCCTTTCTGATCAGACATGATGAAAAAACATTTTAGGAAAAAATCCTAGAAGGTAGAAGAAAACCGAGTAGAACTTAGGGAGACTCCCTTCACACACGACGTGCGGTGAAAATCTGAGGGGAAACTGCCTCTGCTGGGAAGGTTCTAGAGGGAGCTAGCAGTTTGTTGGCTGCATTCAACATTTGGTCCTGTTTAACATGGCTCAGGGCCATTATAGTCTTTGGCATTATTTAAATTCTGCTTGATTATGGTACCGTGGGACTCCCATCTCGACGACGGGGAATGATTCAGGCATGTGAATCTATGAAAGATACCCCAATACTGGATAACTGGGTAGATGTTAGCCCCCGGCTTAGCGATACGACAATTATGGTGCACAAGCCCCTTAATTATCCCGTGGTGCATCTGGTGGATCCCTCGGACACCCGGTTCCTCAGGGGGTGTCAAGATGGTGAAGGAGAAGGGAAACCGGGCGGACCAGTCAAACAAAATCCTGTCCAATGGGCAGCCTGTACTACCCCCCTCCCCTGGGTCCTGGTGCACAGGAGATGACCGTGACTGACCTTATGGAGGAAGTGCAGCGGACTGTGGAGCCGGCCCCCTCCCTTGCAGATGTGCTGGTGGCGATCCAAACTACTCGGGACGAGATGATCCAAAGGAGTGACTCTGTTGCCATTGAGGTCAATCTACTGCCCTGTGATCTATGCAAAATCTCGGACCCGGTGACCACTACCTAACATAATGTAGACGCCCTACAAGCAAAGGTCCGTACACTCCAAGACACTGTCCTTGACCTACAGAAGCAAGTGATCTGATTGGGTGACCGAGTGGAGGACTCTGAAGGGAGGTCGCGTAGGAACAATCTACACTTTGTAGGTTTTCCTGAAAAAGCGGAAGGGCCCTCTGCCAAATTATTCTTGGTAGACTGGATTACTACTGTCCTGGCCCCCAAAAGGCTCTCTAACCTTTTCACCGTCGAACGAGCGCACAGGGCGCTTGTGCCTCCGCCTAAACCTGGTGCACCTCCGAGAGCTATTGGAGGCCGGCTTTTCGATTTTCAGGACCGGGGCGCCATTCTGCAAACTATTTGCACCCAAGGGCCTCTGTTGTTTGAAGGGCACCCTATCTCAATCTACCCTGACTACATGCAACGTGTGCAGGACCAACGGAAAACCTTTCTTGAGGTAAAACGACGTCTTGGGGATCTTAATCTCAAATACAGCTTCCTCTTCCCAGCCAAACTGCGAGTCAAAAGCCACGGAAAAGCCTTGTTTTTATTCTCGGCCGTGGAGGCAAGTGACTGGCTGGACTCCCTGGGACATTCAGGCACCTGTCTTGTACCCATGACGGAATCATCAGGGTCGTCTGCATCGGGCAGATCTGCCAGAGATCGGAAGCGACTGAATCAATGGAGGTCCCGGGATAAGACTGGGAGCCCTGGATGAATTAGATTCTGCCCTGATGGGACGCTGCAAGCCACGGACGCTGTTCCTGATTTGGATGGGATATCTCAGGACCAACTGATAGACCTGGATCTGAATGAGGACATGGCCATGGAAGACCTGGGGCTCTCACAGAGAAGAACGGACATACATGTTTGAGCCAGATAAGTGACATGTGTATCTGTGATGATATGAGGTAGCACTGGGGCCGTTTTGTGGGGGGGAATGTTGCAGGAGGTACTGTATGAGGAGGTTATTACTCCAAAAAATAGCTGAGTGATGTTGACGGGGGCTTAACCCCCTCCCCCCAAGGTTGGCACCTGAATGGGGGGCTGGAGGTCCCGGCCTCGCACCCCGCCAGCTGACCAACCACTAGTGAAGCAAAAATGTCTGTGGAAAGTTAAGATATGAACAACACAAAAGGGGAGGAAAAGGGAAAATGGAATGAGGAATCTGAGTTTGTGGTTCCTTGTTCTTCTTTGTTCTGGTTTTGGTTGGGCTATGTTGTGGCACTTGCAAATCCTTACCTTGTCTGACATTAGACCGGAGGGGATGATGGTACTGCCCAAGGGAAGGGAGAAGTTGGATTGAAAAGGAAAATGCTACTTACCAGTATGCATCTGTTCTTGGCATGTAGAGCTGCAGATTTGTATACTTTTGCATAGATCGCCATCTGGTGTTGGGCTCGGATGTTTGCACTTTGTTTTTGTCTTGGAAGAAGTATTTGTAGTCACGAGGCAGGTGACTCCTCCTTAGGTCGACAGTGTGCATGGGCATCGGCTCCATCCCCAGATTGTTTTGGCACGCAGGGTTACGATGGAGTAGTGAGAAGTAGAAAGATGTCCATGTGTAATGTATCTAATTTAGATAATACTGGAACAGATAGAGGCATCCGGGGAGGCGGGTGGGCGTATACAAATCTGCAGCTCTACATGCCAAGAACAGATGCATACTGGTAAGTAGCATTTTCCGTTCGAGGCATATGAGCTGCAGATTGTATACTTTTGCATAGACTATACAGCAGTTACCACCTTAGCGGTGGCTAACTGTATCTGTTGCAGTAGTTTGAAATAGTGTCTTTAATACAGCCTGGCCCACACTAGCTTGTTGTTTTGCCTGCACGTCTACGCAATAGTGTTTTGTGAAGGTGTGTGGTGTAGCCCAAGTTGCTGCTTTGCATATGTCATCTAGGGGAATGTTCCCTAAGAATGCCATAGAAGCCCCTAGTTTGCGTGTAGAATGAGCTCTAGGGGCAATGGTTAATGTGCGTTTGGCTTTGATGTAGCATATTTGTATGCATTTAACAATCCACCTTGCAATCCCTGCTTTGGATATGGGATTACCCTTATGAGGTGGGGAGAAAGCCACAAAGAGTTGTTTGGTTTTCCTAAAGGATTTTGTTCTCTCAATGTAGTAGAGTATTGCTCTTTTAACATCTAAGGTGTGTAGAGCTCGTTCTGCCACTGAGTCTGGTTGAGGGAAAAACACTGGAAGTTCAACAGACTGGTTGAGATGGAAGGCAGATACTACTTTGGATAAAAAATGTGGGTTAGTCCTAAGAACCACTTTGTTATGAGGGATTTGTAAAAATGGTTCTTGTATGGTTAATGCCTGGAGTTCACTAACTCTTCTGAGAGATGTGATAGCGATTAAAAAGGCCACTTTCCAAGTGAGGAACTGTAGTTCGCATCTGTGGAGAGGCTCAAAAGGGGGACCCATGAGTCTGGTAAGGACAACGTTTAGGTTCCACACCGGAGAGGGTGGAACTCTTGGTGGAATTATTCTTTTAAGTCCTTCCATAAAAGCTTTGATAGCAGGAACTCGAAACAAAGACAAGTGTTGTCTGTTTTGTAGATAGGCTGCTATGGCAGCTAGATGTAGCCTAATAGATGTATATACTAGGTTACATTGTTGTAGATGCAAGAGGTAACAGATGATGTTCTGAATGGAAGCATCTAGTGGGTGGATTTTGTCGTGTGTACAATAAATGACAAATCGTTTCCATTTTGCTGCATAGCATGCCCTGGTGGTAGGACGTCTAGCCTCTTTAATAACGTTCATACAGTCTGGCGGGAGGTTAAGGTAGCCAAACTCTAAGATCTCAGGAGCCAGATCGAAAGGTTGAGTTGATTGGGATCTGGATGTCTTATCTCTCCATGGTTCTGAGTGAGAAGCCTAAGTGAGAGGCGTAGTTTTTGATGAGAAACTACTGATAGTTCCAATAGGGTTGTGAACCATGGTTGTCTTGCCCATGTTGGAGCAACGAGGATCATTGTGAGGGAATGCTGTTTGAGTTTCCGAACCACTAACCGAATGAGTGGGAGAGACGGAAAAGCGTAAGCAAATTTGCCTGACCAGTTCATCCATAGTGCATTGCCTTTGGACAATGGGTGTGGATACCTGGACGCGAAGTTTGGGCATTTTGCATTTTGATATGTGGCGAACAGATCTATTTCTGGGTGTCCCCACATATGAAAGAATGGAAGAAGAACTTGAGGATGAAGTTCCCATTCGTGGATCTGTTGTGTTTGACGGCTGAGCAGATCTGCGATCTGATTGTGTACTCCTGGGAGGTGTTCTGCAAGGAGTTATATCTTTTGCGGAATGGCCCATCTCCATATGCTTTGAGCTAGGTGTGAAAGCTTTAGGGAGTGTGTTCCCCCTTGCTTCTGTATGTAATACATGGCTGTCATGTTGTCTGTACGGACCAGGACAGCTTTCCCTAGGAGGTGTAGTTAAAACGATTTCAACGCTAGGAAGATTGCTAATAATTCCAGGTAGTTGATGTGGAATTGTCTTTGTTGGGGGGTCCAGATAGCTTGAATGGTATGGGTTTGGAGATGAGCTCCCCAGCCGGTGAGCGATGCGTCTGTTAGCACTGCCTGTGGGACCGGGTCGAGGAACGACCGCCCTTTGGAAAGGTTTTGAGTGTTCCACCACTGCAGAGAGCGATGGGTGCGGTCATCTACCAACACCAGATCTGTCAGCTGACCTTGAGCCTGGTTCCACTGACGTGCCAAACACTCCTGTAAGGGACGCATCTGGAGTCTTGCATAAGGGACGAGGAGAATGCAAGAGGCCATCATCCCTATTAATTGCATGAACACTCGCGCTGGTAGTGAGTGTTGAGGCTGAAATCTTTGGACTAGAGCTTTGATAGTGCTTATCCTGACTGGATTGGGATATGCTAGAGCTTTGGAAGTGTTTATTGCAGCTCCTAAGTATTGTTGTATGCTGGACGGTTGGAGATGGGATTTGTCGAGGTTTACTGTGAATCCCAAACTGTGAAGTAGTTGAATTGTGCTGTGTGTTTGTTGGACACAGCTGTTGTGTGATTTCGCTTTTATGAGCCAGTCGTCCAGATAAGGGAAGACATGAATGTGCTGTCTTCTTAAATGGGCTGCCACCACTGCGAGGCATTTGGTAAAGACTTTGGGTGCTGTGGTGACTCCGAATGGGAGAACTTTGAATTGGTAGTGTTGACCATCTACCAGGAACCTGAGATATTTCCTGTGAGCGGGATGAATGGGAATATGAAAGTAGGCGTCCTTTAGATCTAGAGTGGAGAGAAAGTCGCCTTGCTGAAGTAGTGGAAGCACCTGTTGGAGAGTGACCATGTGGAAGTGGTCTGATTGGATGTAAAAGTTTAGTGGTCTGAGGTCTAGTATAGGCCTGAGAGAGCCGTCCTTTTTTGGAATTAGAAAATAGAGGGAGTAGACTCCTGTGCCTTGATGGGACACGGGAACTGGCTCTATTGCATGTTTTTGTAATAGTGCAAGAACCTCTTGCTTGAGAAGCGTTAGGTGTTCTGATGACATTGGACGCTGTCTGGGAGGAATGTTTGGAGGGGTAGAAGTGAGTTCCAGGCAATAACCATACTGGATAATTTATCTTACCCACTTGTCTGTTGTGATGGAATTCCAGACAGGCAGGAACTGTGAGAGACGTTCCCCGACAGGAGTGGGATGATCGGGGGAAAGCGCAGGAAAGTCATTGCTTGGTATTAGGGGAGCTGCGGGTGTTATTACCCCCGCCTCTGCCATTGTTGTTGTTACCCCTGTAACCTCCCCTAGAGTATCCTTTGGAAAAGGAGCTCTGATTGGGGCTTTTGTAGGATGAGGATGGGTGTTCTGGTGTATTTGTTTTTGAGCCTGCTCTGTAAAAGGAGCTTCGAAAGGAGCCTCTAGTAGAAGATGACTGCAAGGCTCCCATACACTTAGCGGTCTCTGTGTCCTTTTTCAACTTTTCTAAAGATGTGTCCACCGCAGGGCCAAAGAGGTGCTCGTGGTCAAAGGGCTGATTAAGGATACTGGTCTGCACTTCTTGTTTAAAGCCAGATATCCTGAGCCAGGCATGTCTGCGTAGTAAAACACTAGTATTTACTGCGCGGGACGCGGTGTCTGCTGCGTCTAGCGCACACTTGATTAATGTGCTTGTGATTAGTTTGCCTTCTTGTATGAGGTCATTGGCCTTGTCCTTGTATTGTTGAGGTAGGTGTTGAATGAGCTTTTCCAGCTCATCATAGTGAGCCCTGTCGTATCTTGCCAAGAGGACTTGTGTGTTGGCTATCTTCCAATAGTTTGCAGCTTGAGACGCCATACGTTTGCCTGATGCGTCTAATAATTTAGACTCCTTGTCAGGAGGTGGGGTGTCACCTGACCCTTGAGAATTTGCCCTTTTACGTGCATTTGCTACGACCAGGGAATCTAAAGGGAGTTGACCCTTAATGTATTTGGGGTCACTGGGAGCTGCTTTGTATTTTTTTATCTATTCTGGGGTTAAGAACCCTAGCCCTAACCGGGTCTTTAAACACTTTCAGCATTAGTAGGACATGTGAAGATTTTTGTGGCTGAGCAAAGGTCTCTAAGAGAAAATCCTCCTCTACAGGGTCTGAGTGTAAATTTACCCCGTGGTATGTTGCGGCTCCATCTATTAGTTGGGCAAAACCTACATTGTCGTCTGGTGGGGATGGTTTTGAGGGATAAAGATCCGAGTCGTTGTGTAAATCAGGATCGGTATTATAGTCATGCCATGGATCTGGATCCTGTGGTGGATCATCAGTATCATCAATATCTAATGGGACTATATTGTCATCCCTTGCCCATCCCCATGTCCATCATCACTATCCTCTGGTTGTGGTAGTGGGAAAGTGTGTTCTGGAGAGTGTACTGGAGGAATCAGTAAATTAGGGTTAATGGGTGGAGGAGGAGGTGAAGGAGGTGGTGAAGTATTAGTGCCCATGTGTATCTTCTTTGGAGGAACCGGTGAATATTGCAAATGTTCTGGTTTCCTCTTTGTAGGTGGTGTAGTAACCATATGACCAGTCTTTGGGTGTATCAAGATGGTTGTCTGTTTTGGATCTGGGACAAAAAGTTCTTCGGATCCGATGCTCTTCTTCGGTGCGAAGCTTTTTCTTTAGAAACAGTCTTTGGATGTTTAGGAATAATGTCCGGTTTAGAAGATTTTCCGGCTCCGAACCCTTCGGTGCGGATTGTTTCGGCTCCGGAGGTTTTTGTTTCGGAGGTTTAGCTGTGGAAGATTTTTCCTTCGATGGTTTCGGCTCTGAGGTCTTCGGTGTCGAAGTCTTATCTGGTTGCTTCGGTGCCGAAGGGTCCTTTAGCTGTTTCGGTGCCGAATGTTTTTCCGGTGCCGACGGAGGAGGGCGCGGCATCTCGGAGGGCTTAGTTTTCGGTGCCGAGGGTGTTTTTTCGGGACCGAGTGGCTGGCTCGAGTCAGAGCCGGAAGGCTTGTCTTTGTCTTTCGTAGCCGGGCCCGAGGGTGGGGCGTCCGAAATTTTTGTTCGGTGTGGACCTGGGCACTGAGGCGAAGGTGTTACCGGAGCCTTTGGTATGGGCTTGTGTGGGGGAGGGGTCTCGGTACTCCCGGTCGGCTGAGCTGGGGTGACTTCGTCTTCGGCGTCGGAGTCATCTGCTTCGGAGACCGAGACCTGTTCCTCCTGTCTTGTTCCGGAAGGCTGTCGGGGCCTGGATGGAAGATGTCCGGAATGGAACCGGTTCCTCGGGACATCTCGTGGCATCGAGCCCGACGATCACGAATGGTCTTCTTGGACTTGAACGATAGACAAGCCTCACAGTTGTCCTCTCGGTGTTCTGGAGAGAGGCACAGATTACAAACGGAGTGTAGGTCCGAGTGTGGGAATTTAGCACCACACTGGACATTTCTTGAAGGGAGTCCGTTCCATGGACTTTCGTCGTTACCGGCGCGGGTAGGCCCAACGGCCCGCGTCGAAGTTTTTCTAAATTTTCTTCGAGTGTGGAGGGTGTGCGTCGAAAGGAACACGATCGAGACAATACCATAGAGTAATAGTGATTGCGCGTCGAAAGGGGGGGGGGGGTTTGATAACGACACCGACCCGGAGCGCAGCAAGTCACATCCGAACCCAATGGCGGAAAAAAACAATCTGGGGATGGAGCCGATGCCCATGCGCACTGTCGACCTAAGGAGGAGTCAGACTACAAAGACTTCTTCCAAGACAAAAACAAAGTGCAAACATCCGAGCCCAACACCAGATGGCGATCTATGCAAAAGTATACAATCTGCAGCTCATATGCCTCGAACATAATGTACCTGTTGTAGTATGGTTGGGGTCGTTGACCCTGCTTCTGTGTCTAAAAAATATGTTTATATTGCTAGGAAGGTCCCAGTGGCTGCAGGGGTCGTGCAGAGCAGTGTTGCTGTGATGGAGTGATGTGAGTGTATTATGTGACTTATGGCTGCCTCGATAAAGTTGATTTCTTGGAATGTCCTTGGTATCGCTGCCTTTGAGAAACGCAGACGGGTGTTCACTTATCTGAAACGGTACAGGGTGTCAGTAACATGTCTGCAAGAAACGCATATTTGGGGGCATTCCCTACCATGCCTAAGGAAATGATGGCGAGGACAGCTTTTTGAAAACAGAGGTAGACGGTGCACACCGAGATGCTGAACAAACAATTTTAGCGTGCTGATACTAGAGTTAGAGAAAACTGATAGATAAGGGTGTGCTACGTAGTAACTGTGGGCTGCCCGTCCCACATGCAGTATACATGTAAGGAAATCAAGCACAATAATTGCTTGAGACACTACGTGCACTACAAAATAATGTTTCTGGGTAGTTTGGGAACAATTTTTACACAAAACTTATCAATCGAAATCACAGTGTATTCAAACAAATACTTAGACTCGAGTTAATTCAAACAAATGTTATCTTTGTTGATACATATCCAATTATGTGATCAAAAACACATCTGTGGTTACAAGGGTAATACATTATACATTGTTATACATAATCCATGTTCCTCAGTGAAAATACAATATTTTGGAAATACGGATCAATGGTGTGCAGCCCAATGCATTTCGGGTCCCTTCTTCGGGGGCCACTGAAATAAACAAAATGGTAACCACGTATTATCATTAAGCGCTGAACAATGTGAATCATTAAGCTACCAAAATAAAAGGACACCCACAACTACGGAAAAACGAAATGTAAAAAAGTAGCATGCCAGAGTTGTTTACAGGAGACGCACATGCCACAGACTCCACTATTCATGTGTGTGAATAAACAACCTTACACGATGACACCACCAGTGTTAGTAAAAAACCTGATCTAAAAAGTGCCGTAGGCCCCGGAAAAGAACCCTAGTGAATGTTGAACAAAAGTGGATATAAATGATGAGTGCGACTGCGTACAAGATAACCAAAAATGTGACCGCGTGTACCAAGTGCTAGAAAAAATATTGCTTACTGGAACGCACAGCCGAGACCTTGCTGTGAAGTGCACTGAAGAACCCGGATGAATCCGAAAAAAGCTGAAAGAAGTTGAAAAAAGTACATGACGGTTGTAAACAGTGCAGGATAAAAAAAACGAAACGTGTTCGGACAACACCCAAAGTGGTAAATGAAAAGTTACCTCTCTACAAAGAAAATGGAGAACGGAGTCTGGAACTAGATAAAACATAAAAAGTGGCACTATAAATACGGTTGACAGATAGAGTACCACTACCAATAAATGTTGGCGCGCAAATATATCGAAAAAGCAAAAAAATAGCCGAGATCACTCACCAGAAGCCGAAAAGTGAAACAGCCTATCTGGTCCACACCGGTGTATTTTAATCATGCATACAGCGAGATGCCATGTCAGTTTTAAAAAAACGATATTCCCGCGATAACTACCGAAAAGTCACGTGATCGGGATAACATATGCATCGTAACTGTCTCGTGATGCAGAGGAAATGCGGCGGCCATCTTAATATGGTACAAAGAGGTGCTCGTGAAATGAACCGAGTAAAGAGAGATCCTAAAAAGAACGCAATGCCGATCTAGTACAGACGTGCACATAAAAAAATAATAATAAAATAAACCCGGTGTACAAGATATAATGGTGTGTTAAAAGTGAAAGAAATCTCACTGGTGAATGTAGACACAGAAATAATAAAACTGTTCCAATTATGAAAATGAGAAACCTGGAATTTACAAATGAAATCTGACATTATACTGTACCAACAGGATGATGTACAACACTAATCGTTTCATGAGAGTAACAGAGAGTCAAAAAGTTATGACAGCATTTAGTAATACAGAATAACAGTTGCATTCCATAGCTATGAACTGAACACAACAGCATGTATGGTATAAGCTACCTATTGAAACACAAACAAAAAAGGATACTAACACATATACAACAGTTGAAAGGCAAATGTTGCCGAAAGCTGTGAAGCAAAAAATACACTGCGAGTGTAAATACACATGAGTGGACGTGCCCATGTAGATCGAGCATAACATAACGAAAGGTACACATGTATGTGCCTGGTGGTGTAAAAATATAGGTGGTGTAAAGGTAAAAAAAAGCTCAAGGATGTTGGAATTTATAGGAAGCAACTTAAGTCCAATTTATCGTTCAGTCCCCAAGGCATCATGGTATTGAATTTTTTTATCCAAAAAACTTCCTTTTGCGACAACATTCTGCTCGGGTCAATGCCTTCTTTGAATGAAAGCTTTTCCAAGATTAAAAATCGAACTTGGGTGATGTTATGACCATGATCAAACCAATGAACTACTAAGTTGGAATTGGTATTTTTGGTCCTGATCGTCTTGTGCTCTCCAATGCATATTTGTATTTTTCTCTCTGTTTTGCCGATATATAAATATCCACAGGGGCATTTGATGCAATAAACAACGTTTGCAGTGTTGCAATCCGATGAATGTTTCAAGTTGATTTTTTCTCCTGTTCTGGGGTGTGTTATATTACTGCATTTCTTCATTCCTGTGTATTTGATGCTACTGAGTTGATCCTTTCTAGCAAGTAATTCTTTGAGATTTTGACTTCTGGTGTATGCAAACAAGGGAGGTTGATTAAATGAGTTGCCGAAATCTGGTTCCCGCTGTAACAATTCCCATCTCCGCACAATGATCTTCTTGATACTTTTGGATTTTGTTGAAAATTTGGATACAAAAACCATCCGATTGGTGGAAGTTTTTTGTTTGGTCTTGAGAAGATCATTGCGATCAATCTTTAGGATGCGATTCTCTGCTTGTTGTATGATGTGTGCAGGGTATCCTCGTTGTAAAAATCTGTTCTTGATGCGGGATAGGTCCTGTTCAAATTTGTCAGTAGTCAATGATATCCTTTTGGAACGGAGCATTTGTGAATAAGGTAAATTCTGCACTAAATGTGGAGTGTGAAAACTTTGAAACAACAAAGTGCTGTTGCGATCAGTGGGTTTGACAAACACACTCGTGTTGATGGTCAAGTTATCCTTCTCCACTTGAACATCCAGAAATGGTAACTGGGTGTCGCTGATGTTATACGTAAATTGAATCCGATGGTTCTTGGTATTCAGTGATGCGATTTGTTGTTTTAGCGAAGCTTCAGAATGTGACCATATTAAAAAAATGTCGTCGATGTACCGACAGTACATAATCAAGTGTTGGCTCCAAGCTGGATCTTCAAAGATGTGCTCTTGCTCAAATGAGGCCATAAAAATGTTCGCGTATGTGGGTGCATTTCCAAAATATTGTATTTTCACTGAGGAACATGGATTATGTATAACAATGTATAATGTATGACCCTTGTAACCACGGATGATCACATAATTGGATATGTATCAACAAAGATAACATTTGTTTGAATTAACTCGAGGACAGCTTTTTGCCACCTCATATTCCGGCTTTGCACGAGGGGTCCTCATATAGTTGTCTCCATGGGTTCCCTTTCAATATTTACACCATGTGGCAGATCCCGAGGAGAGGCATGTCATTTTGCATGGGAAGTTGGAGGGGAAGGAGGTTTGCATCATTAATGTGCATGCCCCTACTGTTGACTGCCCTGCTTTCTTCCCTGCCGTGATGGTGGCGGCGGCTCCCTATTTGGGTGCAGCGATAATATTGGCAGGCGACGTTAACTGTGTTCTTGATGGAACGCTGGACCGCAAGCCCCCTCGATCCCATACTAAACCCCGCTTGACTGGGACACTAATGGTCATTTTGGTTGGCATGCAGTTATGTGACATCTGGAGAGATTGTCGCCCAGCGAAAAGATTGTTCTCTTGTAATTCCCCGGCATCTGGGACTTTTAGCCGCGTAGACTACGGTTTCCTCTCAGTTGACCTCGCACCCAAGGTGGAGGGGATCATCTACTTACCCAGATACCCCTCGGATCACTCGCCTGTTCTGTTGAGTCTTGGGGGATCCGTGATCACCAAGCGATACCCTCTGGCGCCTTAGGGTGCGAAAGCACTGACGGATCCTCCCTTCGCGGCTACTGTCTCGGACAACCTGACACGTTCCTTTGAAGAAAACTGGGGGTCTGCATCGAGCCAAGGCTCGAATGGAAGGCCATGAAAGTTGTCCTTAGTAGGGCGTGTATCAAGATGTCCTATGGGGTCCGGTGTCAGTTGGAACAGGACATAAAAACTCAATAAGTAAAACTGGGTAGACTAGAGGCGGCGCTTCCCACAGACCCTCACACTATCAATCAATCAATCACGGCATTTATAGAGCGCGCTACTCACCCGGGAGGGTCTCAAGGCGCTGGGGGAGGGGGTAAGTTACTGCTCGAACAGCCAGGTCTTGAGCTGCTTCCTGAAGGAGAGATGGTCCTGGGTTCGCCGAAGGTGAGTGGGGAGGGAGTTCCAGGTCTTGGCTGCCAGGTAGGAGAAGGATCTTCCTCCGGCGGTGGTTCTGCGGATGCGTGGTACGGTGGCGAGGGCGTGGCTGGTTGATCGTAGCTGGCGTGTGGGCGTGTAGAAGGTCATGCGGTCGTTGAGGTACTTTGGGCCCAGGTCGTGGAGGGCCTTGTGTGCGTGGGTGAGGAGTCTGAACGTTATTCTCTTGCTGACGGGGAGCCAGTGCAGGTCTTTCAGGTGTCCGGTGATGTGGCTGTGTCGGGGGATGTCCAGGATGAGTCGTGCGGAGGCGTTCTGGATACGCTGGAGTCTTTTTGAAGTTTGGCTGTGGTTCCGGCGTAGAGGGTGTTCCCATAGTCCAGTCGGCTGGTGAAGAGTGCCTGGGTGACGGTCTTCCTGGTTTCAGTGGGGATCCATCTGAAGATCTTGCGGAGCATGCGCAGGGTGTTGAAGCATGAAGATGAGACGGCGTTGACTTGTCTGGTCATCGACAGGGAGGAGTCCAGGATGAAGCCCAGGTTGCGTGCGTGGTCCGTTGGCTTGGGCGCGGTGCCCAGGGCCGGGGGCCACCAGGAGTCATCCCAGGCGGAGGGTGATGAGCCCAGGATGAGGGCTTCCGTCTTGTCTGAGTTCAGTTTAAGGCGGCTGTTCCTCATCCAGTCGGCGACGTCTCTCATCCCGTCGTGTAGGTTGGCTCTGGCGGTGGTGGGGTCGTTGGTGAGGGAGAGGATCAGCTGGGTGTCGTCGGCGTAGGAGATGATGTTGAGGTTGTGTCGGCGTGCGATGGCTGCGAGGGGGCTCATGTAGACGTTGAAGAGGGTTGGGCTGAGTGAGGATCCCTGTGGAACGCCGCAGATGACTTCGGTGGCTTCGGATCTGAACGGGGGAGGCGGACTCTCTGGGTTCTTCCGGCGAGGAACGAGATGATCCATTCCAGTGCTTTCTCTCGGATTCCGATGTTGCTGAGGCGCTTCACTAGGGTGCGGTGGCAGACGGTGTCGAACGCCGCGGAGAGGTCCAAGAGGATGAGGGCAGCTGTTTCCCCGTTGTCGGTTAGGGTTCTGATGTCGTCGGTGGCTGCGATAAGGGCGGTCTCGGTGCTGTGGTTGGCCCGAAACCCGGACTGCGAGGGGTCGAGGATCCATTCGTCTCGAGGAAGGCGGCAAGCTGTCTGTTGACGGTCTTCTCGATGACTTTGGCTGGAAACGGAAGGAGCGAGATGGGACGGTAGTTCTTAAGGTCGGTGGGGTCCGCCGTTGGTTTCTTCAGGAGGGCGGTAAGCTCGGCGTGCTTCCAGCTCTCCGGGAAGGTGGCGGTGTGGAAGGAGGAGTTGATGATGTCCCGGAGATGGGGTGCGATGGTGGCGTCGGCTTTGTTGAAGACGTGGTGTGGGCAGGGGTCGGTTGGTGATCCGGAGTGGATGGAGTTCATCGTGCGGGTGGTGTCTTCGGTGCTGATCGGGGTCCAGTTGCAGAGGGTGGTGGTGGCGGGCGTTGGTTCGGCGGTAGGGTGCGTTGTTTGTGCGTCGAAGCTGTTATGTATGTCGGTGATCTTGCGGTGGAAGAACGCGGAGAGTGAGTTGCATAGGTCTTGCGAGGGGGTGATGTCGTTGTTTCCGGGCGCTGGGGTTGGAGAACTCTTTGACGATGCTGAAAAGTTCCTTGCTGTCATGGGCGTTGTTGTCCAGTCGTTCTTTGAGTGCCGACTTCTTGGTGGCACGGATCAGCTGGTGGTGTTTGCGGGTGGCGTGCTTGAGGGCGGTCCTGTTGTCTGTGGTCTGGTCGAGTCGCCAGGTTTTCTCGAGAGTGCGGCAGTTCTTCTTGGATTCCTTGAGTTCGTTGGTGAACCAAGGGGTTTTCTTGCTTCCGGGTCTGCTGGGAGGGTTTTTTAGTGGTGCGAGGTCGTCGGCGCAGGCGGTCAGCCACTTGGCGAGGTTGCTGGCTGCTTCGTTTGGGTCCGTTGTGTTGGTGGGTGTGTTCTGGCTGAGGGAGGCGGTGAGCTGCTCGGCGGTGATCTTGCTCCAGCTCCGGCGGGGAGCCTGTTGCGGGTGGTGGTGGGTCGTAGTCTTTCTGAAGCTGAAGTGGACGCAGCTGTGGTCGGTCCAGTGGAGTCCGGTGGCGTGGCTGAAGGAGATGTGCTTGCTGGACGAGAAGACGGGGTCAAGCGTGTGGCCGGCGTAGTGGGTGGGCGTGTTCACCAGTTGCTTGAGTCCGAGGTTGGCGAGGTTGTCCAGCAGGGCGGTGGTGTTTCTGTCGTTGTTGTTCTCCAGGTGGAAGTTGAGGTCCCCTAGGAGGATGTAGTCGGCGGAGGGCATGGCGTGCGGGCTGATGAAGTCTGCGATGTCTTCGCTGAATAGTGTGCGTGGTCCCGGGGGTCTGTAGATGAGGGTGCCTCGGAGGGTGGTCTTGGGGTCAGTGTGTATCTGGAAGTGTAGGTGTTCGGCGGCGGTGAAGGTCTCGTCGGAGTTAGTCGAGATGCGGATGGTGTTCTTGTGTACGATGGCGATGCCTCCTCCCGTCTGGTTGACGCGGTCCTTCCGGGTGATCTTGTATCCGTCCGGGATGGCTATGGCTATGGCGATGTCGGGCGCTGAGGAGGCGTTCATCCATCTATGGCAGAGTGATGTGCCACCCAGGAGACTTTGCTGGAGGATTGGCGCAGGTTAGAGAAATTCATGCATACTGCATACCAACAATGACTGCACATGGAGGGAGATAAAACGGGAACATTGCTGGCCCGATTGGTTGAACGGGAATCGCCTACGGCACCTATATTACAGCTACGTGGTAGCAACGGAGAGTTAGTGTATACGCAACATGCGATTACTTAAGTCCTGGCTGTTCATCTCGGTAACATATATGCAAAACAAATATCCCCTCCACAGGAGGCGGTTCAGGACTTTCTGGCCTCTGTCGAACTCCCCAGATTAGAACCAGAGGTGACTGAAGCACTGAATGCTCAGATTACTAGAGAGGAGATCCACCTGGTAATCCAACGTCTTAAGACCGTCAAAAGTCCTGGGAATAACGGGCTGCCGGCGGAGTTTTCCCATAGGTTTGCCCCTCTATTGGCTGACCACCTTTTGGAAGTCTATAATGGGGCACTCCGGGTTAACTCTCTGCCAGCCTCCATGCGTGAGGCCTTGGTGGCTATGATACCAAAATCTGACAAGGGCCCTTTGATGGCTAGCTCCTACAGGCTGATCTCACTCTTAAACCTGGATGTGAAAGTTCTGAGCGGAATTCTGGCGGCCCGCCTTCTCCCGCACGTACCCCTTCTTATACATACGGATCAAGCAGGGTTTATCCCGAAGCATAGTACCACCCATAACCTGCGACGTCTGGCGCATGTGTGGCACGCCTTGTGCCCTATGGAGGATGATTACGATCTAGCACTTTTAGACATAGAACAAGCCTTCGATTCTGTGAATTGGTCCTATGTCTGGCAAGTTCGTCAACGGGTTAGAGTGGGTCCGGGTTTCATTAAATGGGTCCAGTTACTTTATGCCGCTCCCTCAGCCAGAATAAGAGCTGGAGGATTGGTATCAAATCCCTTTGAGCTGTGCCAGGGCACCCATCAGGGTTGCCCTCTAACATCACTCCTATTTGCAGTTGGTATGGAACCCCTTTTAGCTGCCCTGCGTGAAAGGATGGGTTTATGGGGGATTATTCTGGAGGAAACCATCCATGTGGTCCCCCTTTAAGCTGATGACACGCTGGTATACCTCCGAAAGCCAGCATATTCGGTGCCTATCCTCAAGGTGCTACAACAGTTTGGAGATATCTCAGGTCTCCTAATTAATCAGTGGAAATCTATATTGATCCCCATAGGAAGACTGGCAGGAAGACCAGTGGATGATTTACCTCTGGTAGAGTTTCCATGGGTGACTGAGGGAGCTAGATACTTAGAGATCTGACTGGTGACTACAGCCTCCTCCTACTTAGATCTTAATATGTGAAGGGGGGTGGAAGGAATATGCGGCTCCATATGGTTCTGTCCCTTATGGGTTGGATAGTATTCGTGAAAATGAGAATTCTGCCATGATTTCTATATGCACTACAACACTCAATTTATGTGGTCCCCAAACCTTATTTCCAGGCGCTAGACAGTTTATTGATGGACCTCCTGTGGGCCTCCGGACGCAATAGGGTACACCTTAAGACATTACAGAGAACATGGGGTTTAGGGGGGCTGGAGGTTCCCTGCCTGGAATATTATTACATGGCTTCCCAACTACAACATGCGGTACATTGGCTGGATAGTGAGGATAACTGGGAGAAGCGATTCCTAGCGAGCACGTACAGTAACCGCCTTCTGCCAGATCTCCTGATGCTAGGTTCCAGGGTCCCCGCATTGCTTCCCTATATTGTGCAGCATGTGGATATCACCTGGGAGGCCGCGGTCAGGTAGGTGGTACGGCGTGCCCCCTATGCCCCAGATATGCCTCTGTGGGCGGTACGACCTTTCTCCTGTATCGTTAACTCAATGTCTGTGCGGTGCTGGATGGAGGGAGGATGCCAGCTGCTAGGGGATCTTTATGTTAATGGCCAATTTATAACACAGGAAGAGGCAATGACTTCCTTTAATCTGGGGGCGGGAAAGTTTCTACAGTACGAAAAGATATCAAGGATTGCACGCAAGGTCTGGCCGTGTTTACCTGTTTACGTGTAATGCTGTATATGGCCCAGGGACGTTGGTTGGTGTCTCATCTCTACCGAGCCCTACGGGATAACTTACTGGTAGAGACTTTGCCTGTGCAGATGAAATGGGATGCACTGGTGGGGGAAACCCCTAACCGAGGGAGAATGGCTGAGGGTCCATGAGGGGGTCCGGGGTGTAAGCTCAAATGCACGTTTTAAGCTACTTCAATATACTTTTGTGCATCAGACATACTTTACCCCACGGACACTGTGTACGATTTATCCGGCCCTCCCTGGAACATGCCCACGATGTGGGTCACCGGACGCTGATTTTCTCCATATAACATGAGCCTGTCCATCCCTTACTTCCTACTGGGAAGCCACACTCACACAGCTGCGTGGGGCTACAGGCTGGGTGGTTCCCATGGAGATCCGCCAAATGCTGCTTGGTTTACTGCCTATCCCAAAAAACAAGAAACTAAGTAGACGATTTGTTCTTCTAGGACTAGGACTAGTACTAGCAAAGAGATGCATTGTATTGCGTGGCTTCGGCCTGGGCCCCCACCCGTTGAGGCATGGGTGAGAGACATGTGCGAATGGGCAACAGCAGCGGTGGTGCGAATGTAATGCGTCCGGAAGGATGAGAAACTTGAAGAAGATCTTCAGGCATGGTCCTATATGTTGTTTGACCTGAGGTACCCATGGGCCCCAGGGGTGCGTGATACTGCGGGGGAGCGGGGACTCAGTTGGCCCTGGAGAGCTGAACGTTGGATGGTGGATGATGGGTGGCGATCAAGAGTACATTGGGATACCTAGGATGCACTTGTACATTTTATTCTTTTCATTGATACGATGCCATGACACAGAGGTAGGGGGTGGCGGAGTTAATCTGTTAAAATTGGCATGCAGTTCCACAGATAGGGTGGAGGGGGTTTCTGTTAAGCGCTGTATAATGCAATTGCGGTAGATCCTATTTCATCATATCATGTTACAAATTGAGGATTGGGACATTTATATGCATAGAATTGTTGTGTTGCCGCCCTTCCCTTCTCTCCTCTTCCTGGATAACATGGGAATTACTGGTGATGCTATGTCTTGTCCATTTACAGCTGTTCAGGGGGAGATTGGAAGAGAGAATAGATATCCCACCGGTGAATTCCTATGAAAATACTGTCTCCATAATTTTCAAATGCCAATAAAGTTATATTAACAAACAAAAAAATGACTGCTTCTGCTCCAGAGAGAAAAGCCACTGCTAACACTGGGGAAACTTTGTTCTCTGCGCCCACCTAACTCCACCCCACCCTCACCTTCAAAACTCTGGCTTGCTCCTTTTCTACACCCAAATCTTCCAAATGTTAGAAAGGTAAAAGGGTCATTCTTATGCTTCACTCTTATTTGGTGACCTTGTTCTCTGCTCAAAATTGCTGTCCATGTCCAGCCTACTTTCTCTCACTTCTTCCTCATCCTTCTACTCTCTCGTTGTCCTCTCTACTTCGGTTTAAAAGCATTCCACTTGCTCCCATCTCCTTTTCTCATCACCCAATCTGAGATCCTTCTCTTGCTTTTCTCTTTCTTTTTCATGTCCCTCCCTCCCTTTTCTCCCTTTTAACACTGCTTTTTCCTTTGTCCTATCTCTCACTTCGTTTTCTTTTCTTGCCCAGACTTTTCCATCAATTCCTTTATTTTGGCCTCTTTGTCCACTTCCTTGCAGCCTTGTTTCAAACAGGCCTCCTCTTTACCTTCCTTCCACCTCACTGCCTCTTTCTTTCTACATTCTCTTCTTTACCATCCAATTCTTTTGTCCATTGCTCCTTCCTCTCGCACTCCCTATTCTTCTATTCCTTTCTCGCTTTTCATTAACTCTGTTCTTCTTATGTCTCTTCTTGCACTCACTTCCTCTTCCCATCCGTCAGCATGCACATATCTATTTCTTTCCTCACTCTGCTTGCATGACTCACTGTTTATTAGTGGTACTGTCTTTTCAAAGCACCATTTCTCTGCCTTGACTACATGAAGAGAAACAATTAAATACTTACCTCTAGATCCAGGTCTCCAGCATTGGTAACATTCATAGAATGACATACTTGAATCATTCCCAGTCCACATGGTTGGAAAATAGCAATAGGCAGTGTTAACATGTTAATAGTCCCTACAAACATGTTTAGGAGAACAGCTACCTCATTTGAGATGGAAGTAGCTAGAGACCACCATAGCTCAGATTTCAAGGCACAAGTGTGAAGGATTGTAATGTATTTAGTGAGCCTTTGACCAGGAAGGAGAGAGAGTCTCGTGAACAGCTGAAAGATCCCAACCCTGCAGAACTGGAGGAACAGGTAAGCAACTAACTTCTTCTACAGCGCAGAATCTTTTATTGATTTACACATTTGAATCAGAATAACTAAAAGAACTATATTCAAATCAAGGGGGAAGCAAGGCTAATCTTTAACGAAACAGGTTGCAATGAAATGCTTGGGTCACTGAAGAGTCTTCTCCTGCGTTCAAATCCAGGCATTAGTGCTTGGTGAAAGAATTCCTACTTTTCCACATACCTGATCAACCGATCTCTGGAAGCAGAACTGTGATACAGAGTGCAACTGTCACCAACATGCTTCTAGTGGAGCACCTTACTTTGTTGGGACAAGAAGTAATGCAGGCTGAGTGTTAATGGGCAATGCCCTGCCTGGACAAAGGACAGTCCCTGCCCGGGCAGCCAAAGATGATGATGAGTAGTTGACCAAATGAAGGAAAATCTTTGGTTCTGTCCATGTAAAATTTGAAGCACCTGCATACATCCAGCGAATGTAGAGCTCTCTCAGCTGATGTTGAAGTGCTTGGGAAATAAGATCTAAGCATAACTGGTGTGTTTAAATTTGGGCACTTGGGGCATGTAGAGAAATGTCTCTACAATTAAGTAGAATGGCACAGTTTTTAAGCCCTATCCTTTCCATTCCTGTGAATCAATATACTAAGAGTCGATTGAAGCATAGGTCGTGAGGATCTCTCTCCCCTTTTACTGTGTTCAATAAATATTAAGAAAGTTACATTTTCCTTGCCTGAAACTCCTGGAGGCTAATTGGCATAAGCATTCAACTGTTATACAGCTGGGGAATTGCTCCCTCATAAGGTGTGAAAACTGCTCCCAGGAAAGGGGCAAAGAAAGGCCAGGGTGTGGGGAGGTGTTTCTATTCCTCTGGAGGGAAAGCTATTTGGGCTGTGCCCAGGAACTTAATTTATGTCAAAGTGGCCGCCACTTTCAAAAGCAGATGTCAGATAACACCTCGGCATGCTCCTGCTTTTTTACTTCCAGTCTGGCAGGTACCAAACCTAGTGTAAGTAAAGCTGCCTGAGTACTAATTTGGAGTGACCACAGATGAGGGGCTGCTCATTACCCTTGCCACACTTCTGGGTGTGCACACAGGTTCTGCACAAGAGGTGAACGTTCTTGGATCTTGGATGTAGTGAGTGAGGGACACTGTGGGATTGTTTGCAGTTGTGCACACAGAAACTGCTGCAAAGGTGGGTAGGGTTACCCCTGGGAACATTTACCCTATTGGTTAGGGAGAGGCCAGAAGTCACCTCTACCCACAAGCTACTGCCAGGCATAAATATGGCACCCAAAGACACCTTAAGAATACTCTGTACACATGGAAGAACAGAAGGAGGACTGCACCTTCTTTTTGTGACGTTTGAGGAAACCGAAAAGGCTGAACCTGCTCCCACTTGTACCCAGAACAAAGACGTGGACTCCAGGAGGTCACTTGGCTGACCTCCTGTGTCACTACAAGACCTCAACAGTTTGCAAGAGGCCTTTTTCTTGAAGTGCCCAACTGACCAGTACCAACTGGACCTGACCTGGACCTGGCTGGTGGTCTCTGCTGTAGTGAGTCTTGATCTCTAAGCGCCGTTTCTGAGGTCCAGGGATACTTGGTTCTGTCTAACTGGACTTCTCTTACCTATCCTGAAAATGCTTGGACTTTAAGACCTCTGCAGGGCCGAGACAAACCAGCTAAGCCAATCCGTCCAAGGTGCGATCTTGGTGGGCTGAAGAAACAAGGTTTCCCCTGCTCGGAGCTTCTCCGCAGCAGTAAATCTGTTTCAGCAGAACCTCGCTGAGAAGGTATCCTGTCTCATGAAGTCTCTGTTGGACAAATCACACACCCTTCTCCTGCTGGAGGACTACAAGCTCTGAAAAGAGGCAAAGTCCAAAGTTAGAAATCTTGACTGAAAGAAGGTGCCAAAAGTATCCAGGAAGCAAGAGGTCTTCACTGGATGTGAAATGTGAATTTTTCCCACTCTAAACTGTTCCAGCCAAAACAGTCTTCACCGGGACCTAGTCCAATGCCTATCTGACATCGTGGAGCCCTCCTCAGATACAGCCTGCTGCCTTGCCAAAAAAAAGACTAAGTTCCAAATTAAAATATCTGACAGTCGGACCAGGTTGGTGTACCTGACCAGCGCATAGCAGCTGGCATGAAATCACACATAGGTCTTTCTCTACTGTGACATTTGAGTACCATTAGTGCCTTCCCCACTTTTTGGCGTTATTGTTACTTAAATCTTTCAAAATGTATATCTCTGGTTCTCCCTATTGGACTTTTGTCATTTTGGTGTAATTTTGCTAATTCAATTATTCTCTATTTTTATAAATTGGAGAGGGATTTTTATTATGCTAGGTTTTTTTTATTTTATTATGTTGGGTTTTCAGGTTAACTGTTTTGGTATTACTAACTGCTATACAGATTTTCTCTCAGTTAAGCTGGTCTGCTATGTGCCTTAGTTACAAAGGATTGAGCTCAGGTTTAAATTACTGAAACCTTTTACTGGAGCTAACAGGATAGTAGTGCCTTTATTACTGGTGGTGTACCTCAATCCACATAAAAATCAAGACAGGGAAATGGAGGTTGTGACTCAGCCTCCTTATATACAGTGTTACAATCAAGAGAGAGTCAACCTCAAGTCATCTAGGGTGGGCCCACTGGATATAGGGGAAAACCTTTTTCTTAAAGGTACTCTCCCTCACTGAATGTTATCCAGTGACATGCTTCATTGAGTTCTTCCCGACCCTCTGAGGGTCTGGGCTTTCTGCGACCTCTTTCCTTACAAGAGAGCCCTTTTTCAAGGAAAACATTTGTGGGATCTATACGAGTTAATCTTTAAAAATGCCTAGACGGTGTCCAAATCAGTATTTATTCACAGGTCCATTTGACCAGGTTAAACACTGGGGAAAACGGGCTAGTTGGAGTTACCATCACTCCTTGGCCCTTACGTATGATCAACTAGTTTCTGCCATGTACTCCAATCCAGTAGCTCTCGTCAGCATCAATATGTCCCTTTTAATACCCTTTTGGGAAAGAGTGGCTGGTTATTTATTTAATTATTCATACTATGCCACATACATACACGGTACACTACTGTAATAACCTTTCTTAGAAGAAGGTCCACTTATTAGAGAGGCTTCCCATAGAGGAAAATTTAGGAAGGAACTCTTACAGAACCTCTGAGTACATGGTTTTTCTGGAGACTTTGGGTGCAAAAGTGTTCTTTGACGGACTGAAGAAGAATTTTAGTTTTTTTCTTTCTGTCCGAGAGGTGGACCCCAGCAATCTTTTTTAGACCATTATAGCCCAGGAAATTCTAAACTTTAGAGAACCAATGTTTTTATTAAGGAGATTCAGAGTAAAAGAACACAGCTTCATGCCTACAACCACTGGCCGGCAGCGCTTATATCAAATGTGATTACACAGCTGTGTGCCTACAACCCTGAGGCTGGCAGCGTTAATAGAATCGTTTCTTGACTTTATAAACCCTTACTCACATAACAGAGATAAAGTAGAACAAAACTCTAAATAAAAGAACCCCTCCCCCCAACCCCTCCCTAAGACCCGCACTAGTCATCCCGTCCCCACCACCCCACCCCTCGCCTAGATAGCAGAAAGTGTACCTAGAAGCATCTCATACCTTCGGCCGCGATATATGTTGGGGAGCGTCTTGCGGAAGCAATCTTAGAATTTGTAGATATTCGGGACATGTTATCTCCCGCAGTTCTTTGGAGAGCAATTGAAGGAAAGGGGCCCATAGCTCAGTGTACGACTCTTCCTCGCAATCAGCTACCAAGGACATTCGCTACATAGCCAATATTAGCCATCATTTCTGAAGCCAAGCGCTAAAGTCAGGAATAGCCGGTGTCCCCCAGTGGGCCAGAATCACTTGTCGCGCAGCTAGTAAGGCTAGCGCAATCTGTCTACCCCTCAGAGAGCGAAGGGGAAAGGTTAGAGGGTTTGACAGCCCCAGAATGGTGTATGCTGGAAATCTAGGAAGGGAAGAGTCAAAAGCCTCGTCTACATGATCTAAAACCTCCTTCCAGCAGCGCTGCAGTTTGGGACAGTGCCATAATAAATGCACTAAAGATGCGGTCATCCAGCACCCCCTCCAACATTGCTCGGATCTGCCTTTATCCCAGCTATGTATGCGTGCTGGCGTAAAGTACCAATACGATATCACTTTATATGCTGATTTCATTCCCGCTGTGTTATGCGCTGTATGGTATGCCCGATAGTGCATGTCTGCCCATTCTTTGTCGGAGAGCGTCCTTTCCAATTCTGCCTCCCAACGCAATTGCCCCTTAGTTCGTCCCCCATTGTTGCTTGTGGAAAGCATTGAGTATAACTCAGAAATGAGGCGCTTATCGTCTTTTTTACATACCAGCCATTTTTCGAAAGCTGTGAGCGGCCAAGATGCCCCCCTTTGGCAGGAAGGTGATGTAACCCAGTGTCTTAATTGGCGATAGTGGAATTCATCGGATTGAGAGAGATCGTAGTCTTGCCTCAACTGTTCGAATGGAATCAGTCCCTTTGTATCAAACAAGGATCCTATCCTCTTGCACCCCCCCTCCCTCCATCTTTGAAACTCCTCTGACTCACGCCCCGGGGGAAAGTCTGGATTGCCCACTATCGGGGAAAAGAAAACCAGGGTTTGATAAATTTCACATGCAGCAGACACAATCACTCTAGACCAATAAATAACAACATTTATTTATCCAAGCAAAAAGATACCATGTGACCAAGCGTAAATTGAACTTGATTTCTTTATTATGCTTTCGTTTATCTCCTTTCTTTTTTTAATATTTTGTAATTTTATATAAAGTTTAAAAAAATCATCCATTGAGATACGTGTGCTCGAGTAACGCGTTGTGTGTCAAAGAACCTCCAGTCTCTATGCTTTATGCCTTTTTATTAAGGATTTGAATTGCCCCAAATGTCTAGTCAAACTATATGTTGACTTATGTATATATCTAAAATTTTTATGAAAATATGACAAAATGATGATAGAAATATTTGAATTGTCTAGAGATTATTGACAGAAAATTATAACTGGAAAAGAACAGATGATTTTTTTACTTTTTATAAAATTACAAAATATAAAAAAAGAAAAGAAGAGATAAACGAAAGCATAATAAAGAAATCAAGTTCAATTTACGCTTGGTCACATGGTATCTTTTTGCTTGGATAAATAAATGTTGTTATTTATTGGTCTAGAGTGATTGTGTCTGCTGCATGTGAAATTTATCAAACCCTGGTTTTCTTTTCCCCAAATGTCATTCCCTGGTTGGGTATATTTATCCTATTTTCAGGGGCCCCGTTTGTTTTCCAATCATTGCCCACTATCGGGGACATTGGAGATGGGAAAGTAGTCCAGCCTCTCCTGCCCGCCACTGCATCCCACATGGTTAAAGATGTTACCGGGGAGGAATACAGTCCCCATGCCCTGTGTTTACGGTGAAGCCAGATCTCTCCCCATATGTTCGCCCCTGCCACAGATTGGTCCATAAAATTCCAGTGTTTTTTAGAGAGGGGACGGTTCCACTTTACTATGTACCGAAGGTTCGATGCCTGAAAATATCGGTTAATCATAGGGAGCCCCATAACCCCCTCCCTTCTGGGGAGCGTCATTTGGGCAAGCGATATGCGTGGTTCCCTTCCCACCCCACACACAAATTTATTAATTAGTGACTGCAGTTGGCGAAGCGCTTTCGGAGGCGGCGCCATAGGGATTGTTTGAAAAATGTAGAGGATACGAGGCAGGATCGTCTAAAAATTCTAAACTTTAGAGAGGGATTTTTTATTTATGGGATGAGACCAGTCCTTCTGGATCCTCGAAGGGTTTTTTAAGGAAAGGTTTGACAAATGTCATAAAAAGCCACCTTATGCTTTTAGCGTAAGCAATATAGGTATTTAATATGAGGGTGATCAATGTCGGTCTTTCACTGTCCACAAAAGGAACATATTTTGAAGAGAGCTCTTCTCGTTGTCTGCCATGATGAAAGACAAACTCTTCCTCTGGCTAAAAAAAATAATAATTCATGAAGCAACTCACTGTACAGTGTAGATGAAGCAGGAGTCCAGGGAAGTTGAAGAAAATGTAAAAGTTCTGAGAAATGTAGCAATCCATCAATCTAGAGCAGAGACTTTTGTGAGAAAGGTAGAAATCCAAGCTAAGGTGGCCTCTAGGAGGAGCAGAGAACTCAGCACTTTCACCTCATTAGCTGAAATTTGGGTTGTTTCAAATGAAGTGGATGTGCTACTAACTAACCACTGTAGCTGGTTCTATGGCTCTTAACACAGTGTTTTGTTATTCCAAAAGACACGGGGATTCTCAGTCTCACAATGGGGAATGATTCAAGCATGTGAATCAATGAAAAATCCAGTGCTGGAGAATTAGCAATTACCTGAGCCTTACCTTCTCTCCACAGCAACTCTTAGCAAGTGAGGTCAGCACTATGTCAGGACCTAAATGATGTAGGCACCGACACATGAGGATGTTGCTGTAATCATGTTTTCAGCAGTTGGTAGGAGATGACCCCAGGATTAGTATGCTGTTCTCTCAAAGTAATGGGTGGTGCAAAGTATTAGCATGACCAAACTCTAGGTGGCACAGATAATCTTACCCGCAGATCAAAATATGGCAGGGTAAATATCCCCATTTCCTAAATTCACCCTCCGATTATCAGCCCTCAACATCAATCCAAAATAATACTGAATCTAGTACAATGGAAAGAATACCATTGACATACATGGATTCATTACATAGAACTTCATGTATATAGATGAATTTCTTGCTCTCCAACATCAGTTTTTTTCATTGTCTTACCGGTATTTCTGAAGCTTCTAACCAATTTTCAATTATCTCAATACTCTGTCTTTTGGTAGGAGGTTCCGCACTAATTACTGTTTCTTGAACCATTTCTGTTGCTGGAACGGTTAAAACTAAAATAGAAATCGGATACTTGGTTTAATAAATATTTAATCACCATTTTGTAGGACAAGGAGAATTCTCAGTGTTTCTGTTACACCTTGACCAACATCCCTGTTTCAGATGTTATTTCAGTAAAGGAAACCTAAGCATTTTGCACAACAAAAAGTAAAAACAGCTTTGAAGCCAGGGAGGTACACTATATCTGCCACACCGCCCCATGTCTACCTCTTCCAAGGTAAGCCATTGAAATTCACAAGTTGAGTGACTGAAATTCCCTTATTCGGTTAATAATTTAACCATAAAAGATACAAGCATAGAATAAAAGGAGAACACAACCATAACGTCCAGCATCCCAAACCATTCAGTCACATAAATGTAAAAAGAATAAAAATATTGCATAGTCTTATAAAAACTTTGACAGACAAAAACTGCAGCCTCCTTATATTACAATGTACAAATAAAAAAGTAGCAATAAATGGAGAAGAATAAGCATGAGGAAAATAAATAAGTCAAACCACCATAAAGCATTTTACAATTCTGAGAGCAAACTGCATAGACTTGACAAGCGTTCACCCAGCAAATGTGAATAGAAGTTAGACATTGAATAAAAAGCATAATTTGCCTGCAGTGCCTAAAGTTAGCATGCATCAGGTTCGAGACCAAAAAATGTCACCAGAGAGGCACAGAAAATTTATAAAACAAGAAATGCATCGTGGCCTGGGAAGAAGTATAATCGCAAGGAGAAACTGGTAGAGAACACAAACACGTGCAGGAAAGGCAACCATAAAGTGCACAGTGTTGTCTTAATCGTATCACAAATATCTATGTTGACTATTGGGGACCCAAACAAGATGAGACTCCATCCCAAGTCTTGGGGTGATTAACATGTGGTTTTTCACAGTGTGTTTCATGGACTCTGTTTATTCTCTATTAGTAAGACAGGCCATCTGGATTACAAACAATTCTGACATATTCAAGCTCCCACTAAGTTTATTTATTTGAGACAACCACTGGATCCTCATTACATTGTCTGCCCTGATTCAATCTTTCAATGCCAGCCAGGTGAAGAATGTTTGCAAATCTTAGTCTTATTTACAACATAAATGTTTTGGGCTGTAAACTATTACGTGGGTCTTAGACTGATTTATTTTAAGATTAAGATCTGCCATAAAAAGAGAAATACTATCCAAGAGTCTCTGCAATACAAGTGGGGTATGGGCTAGAAGCACCCTGTGGATCGCATAAAAAAGGGCGGATACCAACACTTGGAACATCGAGGCCAGAGTTGGTCAGGAATTTGTTGAAGCCGGTGATACATAGTGTGAACAAAAAGGGGTGAGAGCACAAACTACCCTTGAGATTAAAAACCATAGCTGACACGGCCATATCATTATGCAGTTGCCTGAGGTAGCTCACCAGTTCTAGTTAAATGAAGTAACTATAACTCGGGACCTGCCATGTACTGCTTATACCTGCACATATTAAATCACTCATGACATGTTCAA
The DNA here is from genome assembly GCA_963921515.1 of Calotriton arnoldi. Taxonomy (NCBI): domain Eukaryota; kingdom Metazoa; phylum Chordata; class Amphibia; order Caudata; family Salamandridae; genus Calotriton; species Calotriton arnoldi. Next base: position 6,066,743 of record CAWUFW010000043.1, on the reverse strand, counting down.
TGACAAAATTGATCACATCACATCACTGATGATATCTGAAATTACATAATCTACAAAAACAGTGTGCATCATGAGGGCACGAGTTACAGGTTGTCTGTGCATGGCGGTGAGGGGGAGATTTCCAGGTTCCTTCAGTTAACTATAACTGGTGAATTTCAGTGGTTATTTTTAGTTTAAAATGTTATGTTGCAACCAACATTGTCTCCCAACTATAACAGCACTTTAACCTTTTGTTTTTTATCAGTACATTTCTGCAGTTTTTTTGAATACCTTACTAGAGCTGTCACTTTAACCTTTGTTTTTTCAGTGAATTGCTAAGGTTTTTCTTTATTGTAAGTCACTGTCAATATATCAAAGGCAGGCCTATTGGTTTTGTCAAGGGGTCATTGCAATGACTGTCAAACATTAAAAAAGCATTTGTAATTAAAACAACATTAAACAATTGTTAGAGTCTTTCTTTTACTCTGCTCAAGCCCCTTAATGCAGCCATAAGACATACCACCAGGGGTACCTGCACTCCCAAACTGACAAGCAAATGCTCCAGATCAGGGAATGTTTAGAAATATCATCACATTTTCCTTGGGGTCATTGTTTTATAAACCCCAGGAGACATAGGGTTCCTGCACTCCCTACAGCCCCTTACAACACTTAAAAAATATGCTGGTGGTGCCCCTGCCCAGCTTGGGGCACCACCATGCAGCAAAATATATCTAAATCAGCCCATAAAGGACATTATGTGGTGCTCCTTCCCAGCTGCTCATTTATTCTTCTTTCCCCATATATCTTTTTTTTGGGTCTGTCCTTGTCCCACCCGGGACACCCATAGCCTTCCACAGTCTTTTGTTGTTGTTGGGGAAGTGGGGGAACCTCAGTGCCCCCGTGGTCCAAACGGCTCCCTGGATGCAGCCCCATTTTTATGGGGCTATGCAGGAGTCAGTCACTCTTTTTTATGTTGTTTTTTTATCCTCTTTTCCAAAACTGGGTGCCCCGGGTGAGGCTGGGACTTTAACATGGGGCATCCAGAGGGCTTTGGGAGGCAGCTTTGCTCCCACCTAGCTGAGAGAACCTTTATCTCTGCGCCTGCTGGGTGGAGGCAATCCTAGGTTCCCTGCCTGTGAGAGAGCGGGCAAGGCAAACATTTCACTTGTTCCTATCGGGTGGGAGCTCTGAAGTCTTCCCTGCCCGTGATTACGTGGGCAGGGAACAATGTACCAGGGGACGGCCCAGGGGATGGGGTCCCCAGGGCTATACCTTGGTTACCCAAAATAAAATACAGTAGGTCTGGGGGATGGGGTAACCAGGGCACAAATAGGCTCTGAAAGAGGAGATCCACGTCTCCCATCAAAAACATAGCGATCCCTGGAGGATGGGGTCCCCAGGGCTGTACTACACCTCAGGAAGGGGAGGGACCATTCTTTTCTCCTCATGAAACAAATACATCGGCCATGGGGGAATGTGGTCCCCGTGGCCTTCTGAAGGCTATGGGGAGAGTGTGGGGGGTCTGCACACCCCTCTCATTTAAATTGCCATTGGCCATGGGGCCACCGGGGCCTTCAGAAGGCTCAGGTAGGGGGCTGCATGCCCCTGTCACCATTAAAATGATTTTGGCCTCAGGGGATGGGGTCTCTTAGGCCTTGAAATGGTGCGGGGAGGGGGACGCATGCTCCTCATCATGCGTTGCACTTGGGCCCTGGCCCAACCCGGGGGAATTTTTTTTTTTTAAACAATGGCGGGAGCCCAACATTTTTTTTTTTTCTTAATCTTACAGCGAATCCGCCATTTAAGTTTTTGATCCCAGGCCTAGGGGGTCAGGATATTCCTGCATCCTATCCTATATTTTTTCAGGCTACGAAACTGAGTCCGCGAGTCCTAAAATGGCTCGCACAACATTTTTGTTGATGTAGCGGCAACCAATCAGATCTTATCTTTTGATCTGTTGGAGCCACGGATCCTCCACAACCCACGAGAGATGGCCCTTTTCTGCACTGTCCTTCCTTTCTTTGCTCTCATCCCCACAAAGAGTTTGTCATCCACCCAAAACTCTTTTGTGCGGTCAAGGTAGAATGACAACGCTCTTTTTGGGTCCAGTTCCTTAGAGAGAAGCGGGGGAGCAAATAAGGTGGGCAAAATGAACCGAATAGAATGGGGTCACAACCTTTGGCAAAAAAGATGCCCTGGTGCGAAGCACCACCTTGTCCGGAAAGGACATAAGATTAGGAGGCGAGCAAGATAATGCCTTCAACTCACTCACCCTCCAGGTAGATGTAATCGCCACTAAGCAGTCTGTTTTGATGGTCAACAGCCAGACAGGACAATTGTGCAAAGGCTCAAAGGGAGCACACACTAGATAGGTAAGGACCAAATTAAGGTCCCGCTGTGGCATAACAAAGTGTGTGGGTGAGCCAGCCCTTTTAGAAATCTATTTACAATAGGAGATTTGAAGAGAGAGGCTGGTCTGGCAGCCGCAAAAAGCAGACAGAGCAGAGAGGTAACCCTTGAGAGTTACCAAGGCAGAGCCCTGCTGGGCAAGGGTTACAATGAATAAAAGGACAGTAGAAAGAGGAGAAGAAAGAGGGTCAATGGACCTTTCTGTACAGTATGATGCAAATTTCTGCCAACGGCAGGCGTATACCATCTTAGTGGAGGGCTGCCTGGCCGCCAAAATAGCGTTACAGACTTTGGGAGGAAGGTCAAAAGCTATCAACTGTCGCCGCTCAATCGCCACGCATGGAGGCACAGAGTTGACAGGTTCGGGTGGAGAACCCTCCCCTGCTGCTGTGACAGAAGATCCTCCCGAAGGGGCAGCCTGATCGGAGGATCAATACTCATTCTCAGAAGCTCTGGATACCAGACTCTCCTCGCCCAGTCCGGAGCCACAAGAGTGACTTGGGCCCGGTCGCTCCTGATCTTTTTCAGAACCCTGGGGAGGAGTGGTATGGGCGGAAAGGCGTACAACAGGCCTAAGCTCCATTCGCGACAAAAAGCATAGCCGAGCAATAGCCGTCTTGGAAACTCAAGCGCGCAGTACCGCTGACACTGCGCGTTCTCTTCGGAGGCGAACAAATCTAACCAAGGTTCTCCCCACTACTGAAAGAGACCTTGCGCAACCTCTGTCTGGGGACACCACTCGTGATCCGCTAGGCATCGTCGGCTGAGTTTGTCCGCCCTGGCATTCAGAGAACCTTCCAGGTGTTGAACCATCAGGGTTATGCCCTGCTGTTCCAGCCATGTCCAGAGACTCTTTACAAAGGGTCCATGCCCCCACACCGCCCTGCTTGTTGCAATACCACATGGCAGTGGTGTGGTCTGTGAACACCTGCACTAACTTCCCCTTGACAGAGGGAAGGAATGGTTTCAATGCCAACCGAATCGCTGGGAGCTCCAACAAATTTGTGTGGAGCCCCATCTCCGCCGGAGACCAGTGTCCCCTGATCTCCACCTCTCCCAAGTGGCCGCCCCATCCCAGAAGTGACGCATCTGTCACGACCGTGAGATCTGGTTGGGGAAGGGAGAGGGGTCTGCCATTGACGCAATCGCGCTTCGTTAACCACCAGTGCAGATCTTTCGCAGTTCCTTCCGAGATCTGTACCATGTCGGTGAGATTTCCCTGATGCTGTGCCCATTGGAACTTCAAGTCCCACAGCACAGCCCGCATACGCTATCCGGTGTGTCTTACCAACAGGATGCAGGAGGTCATGAGGCTCAACAAGCCTCAGAGTCAGTCTCACCGAAATCCAGGATAGAGGCTGAAATATCGGAATCACAGCCTGAATATCCTGGACTCGCTGCTGGGGAGAATAAGCCCGAAACTGCACTGTGTCCAGAACAGCTCCGATGAAAGGGAGCGTCTGAGAAGGAGTCAGGTGCGACTTTGGCACGTTTATAGAGAACCCCAGCGAATGCAGAAGGTTCGCCGTAGTCTGAAGGTGGGAGACGACAGCCTGGGGCGAGGACATCTTCGGGGCGAGGACATCTTCAACAGCCAGTCGTCAAGGTAGGGGAAGACAGACACCCCTAACCTGCGCAGATAAGCTGCGACCACCGCCATCACCTTGGTGAACACCCGAGGGGCACTGGTAAGGCCTAAGGGGAGCACAGTAAACTGAAAGTGCTCGCGGCCTACCTTGAACCGCATATAACACCTGTGGCCCGGCAGGATGGGAATATGAAAGTACGCGTCCTGCAGGTCCAACGCTACCAACCAGTCTTCTTGGTCTAGGGCAGACAAGACCTGAACAGAATGAGCATTTTGAATTTCTCCTTTTTGAGGAACAGATTGACAGTCCGAAGATCTAAAATGGGCTGTAGCCCCTTGTTCTTCTTAGGAATCAGAAAGTAGCGGGACAAACAGCCACTGCCTACTTCTGAAACTGGGACCCTTTCTATAGCTGGCTTGGCCAAGAGAGCCGTAACTTCCTCTTGGAGCAACTTTAAATGATCCTCCGTCAGCCTTTCCTGATTTGGCAGAATAGGAGGAGGAAAAGGTAGGAAATAGCCCTCCTGGACTATTTGCAAGACCCACTTGTCCAATGTTATGGATCTCCAGTGGGGGAGATGATGACGAATTCTCCCACCAACTGGAGTAGTGTGGTCCTGCTCAATCAGCCTAGGATTGCTTGGAGGCTGCGGCTACTGGGGGCAGTGTGGTCGACGACTTCTGGCCTCCATTCCGAGATCGGAATGCACCGTGTCCTTGCACGGCTTGGGCAGTCTGTGCGGGACGGTGGCTGGGATATGGCTGACGCGGCTAGAAACCCCTTCCGTTGCCACAAAAGGGGCGAAAGGAAGACTGGCCACGGGGATGGAGGAGAGGCCCAAGGATCTGGCCGTAGCTCAAGAGTCCTTGAACCTGACCAGGGCCAAGTCTGCCTTTTCCCCAAAAAGGCGGGTTCAGTCAAAGGGCATGTCCATCAAATTGGCTTGGACATCGCCCGAGAAGCCAGTTGTACGAAGCCAAGCGTGGCGCCTCAAGGCCACCGTCGTTGAAATCGATCTGCCCAGCGAATCAGTCGTATCTACGCCACACCGTATGGTGAATTTTGTTGCGTCTCTCTTATCCTTGACAGCTTGGGAGAGTACAGCCCGGGCCTCCTCCTTGGCAGCAATTGCGCAACTGTCTCCCAAAGGGAATGGGAGAAACGGCCCAATAAGCATGCGGTATTCACCGACCGCAATGCCAGGCTGGAAGAAGAGAACAACTTCTTCCCGAATGAATCCAGATCCTTGGATTCCCTATCCGGTGGGGCAGAAGGGAATGCTGCTTGGTAAGTAGAGGCCTGCACCACCAAACTCTCTGGGGTGGGGTGTTGGCTGAGGAATTTTGGGTTGCTGGGCTGTGCAATTATCCTATTCACAGGAGCCCCTGTGCTAAGTTTGGACCATGTTCCTAGAAGGACGTCTGTAAGTGCCTCATTGAAGGGCAACAGGGGTTCGGACGTGGAAGCCCCAGGTTGAAGCACCTCAGTCAGGAGATTAGTCCTGACCTGCACCAAGGGCAGCTCCAGCCCAAGGACCTCAGCTGCCCTCGTTACCACCATGGCATAGGATGCCCCTCCTCCGTAGCCACTGTTGGTGGAGAGAGCACACCAGTATCTGGAGAAGTATTCAGTCCACTGGCCTCCCCAAGTTCCCCCTACCAGTCCAAATTCTCCTCAGAGACTTCCTGGGTTTCAAGAGGGTCCCCAGACCCCTCCCATTCCTCTCCTGAGCCTAGCACATTCTCAAAGTGCTCAGGCGACAATATAGAACCTCTGGGTTCTGTCAACGCCGTTCCGGCTCCGTGTCGTCGGGGATGAGGATGGGGCTTGCGCCACGGACGGGCATCGGTGAAGTCGCAGGCACCGACTTCCAATTCGACGTCAGGGAAGGTTGCGTTGGCACGAACAGCGTCGAACCAAATCCGGGATCGGATCCCTGGAGCCCCACTGGCGGTGTGGCCGGAGCAGACCGCGTCAAACCCAATGGGGCCCCTTCCGACCCCGCGGGGCCGGAAGGCTCTCCAGCTGGGTCGTTCCGCTCAAATATGCGGCGCATGGCCTCGTAAAACTCTTTCATCTGAGCGGGAGTTGCTACGGCTCCCGGAAAGGGAGCCGGGCCTAGAGCGTTGGTGCTCCTTACCTCTCTCGATGACGGACGCCAGCTGAGGTGAAGACGAAGTCCGCTTGGACTTCTTCTTCTTATGCCTCTTCCCCGAGTGTCCAAAGGACCTCGCATGGTAGGAAGAGGACTTAGGCCTCCATGAGTAGTCCCCGACCTCCTCTTCTTCAATCAGGACCGTGACCTCCTCAGAGTCTCGCTTGATGGGGTCGACTGCCGGGCCACGAGTAACTTCATCGCCCGCTCCCTCAAGGTCTTGGGAGCCATCGCCCAACAGTCCGAACATGACTTCGTATCGTGGTCGCGCTCGAGACACCACAGACATGCGGTGGGGATCGGTGACCGACATCATGAGGGAACAAGTCCAGCACGGCTTGAAACCTGTCTTCCTCGGAGACATCCCTCACACACGAAGTCGGAAATCCAAAGATTTTTTAAAATAGTCGAGAAAAAGCCTGCCAAAAAGTGGCAGAGGGGAAGCTCTTCCCGGATCGGCGCTTAACTGGCACGGAAAGAAAAGAACTGACGTCCGCGTGCTTATATAGGCACCGCAATGTCATAACCAACGCTAACGATGCTGACGACGTCACGCAGAGCCGAATAGAGCCACCCGACGGCGCGCGCAAGGGGTATTCCTCAGCAAAAGTTTCCGGATCCAGCCTGATGCCTGGGAAATTCAAAGGTAAGGAATCTGCAGCTAGAAGTCTCTATCAGATATTCCCATTGAAAAGCATTGGGCGCTTGATGCTGAATTGCACCCTGCACCCGGCCACCCCTAAGCCACTGGTGGTATAAGATTGCAGCCCTGTGGCCTCACCTGTGCTTGCTTTAACCCCCGGGGCCAGTGCCGTGAAACTGCAAACTGCACCTTATTGGGTGCCCCAGGTCTCTGTTGACTAACATTGGGCCTAGTGACCTCTGCACCGGACGCCCCAGTGCCGCTGGTGGTGCAGTACCTACCCCAATCTGAGCCTTGCCCGTGTTAGTCTAAACCCCCAAAGACTGGAAGAGTAAGTCGTGTACTTGCCTGTTAATGCATATAACTGTTTTCCTCCCATAGGATTGCATTGCACTTCTCCTATTCCATTCTAATGTCTATTTTCTACAATTGCTAAGTTTTATAATTGCTAATTGATAAAACCAAAGTATTTCTAGTACTGTAAAGCATTTTTACTGCTTTGCAAGACAATAACTACTGTATCTTGAAAAGTATTATTGCTATTCTTGAAAGTGTTATTTACTGCTTGGTTCTAAAATAAAATAACAAAGTAATAACTTTTGATACAAACAATTGGTCTGGTTGGAGTGTGTGTAATCATTTCTTGCCCAAGTGTGTACCACAAATGCTTAACACAGCCCTCTGATAAGCCTAACTGCTCGACCACACTACCACAAATAGAGCTGTTAGTATTATCTACTTAAGCCTCTATAAGCCTCTGAGGATCCACTGGACTCTGTGCACAATATACCTTACTTTGGTGTAGTATATACAGTCCGCTTCCTACAGGGCATCAGCAAGCGGGCCCCTGAAAGCAATACAGCTCGTGGAGAGCGGGCGCCTAGTGACACACCGAGGTCTCTAACCCTGTATGCCGTAGGGGCTGACACCCAAGTGTACGGGGCTGCTCGTGCTGCAGCGTCATAGCCACAACGGGCGAAAGCAAGCAGGTCCCTGTACTAACAACCCCTTCTAAGCGCTACTGCTGGGCGCGCCGCCCTCAGGCCACTCTGGACAGTTTATACTACGATGCTCCATAACACGTCCAGACGCTTGCAGGCGGGCCCTATTCGACCTCCCTGAAGCCAACGCCTAAGCACTCCCAGTCTGCCGGCGTCTCCAGGGACAGCTCTCTCATCGGCGATGGACCGGCTCTGCTGTTCACTTGTGGGCATGGTGAGGGACTTCTGCAAGATCATCGACTGATCTGAACTACCACTGCCCTTTGAGACACACTGACCGGTCATTGATCGCCTTTGCTCCGGCATGCAACCAGCGACGACAAAGCAATCATCCACTATGGAACGGCCATCAAGAGATCCTGCTGCAACAGGCCCACCGGAATTGGAGGTGTCCTTGGGAGCTAAACTAGATGTTGTACTGCATGCAGTCGAGAAGATTGGAGGAACCCTCAAACAGAAACGTTCATAACTTGAAAGTAGAATTGATAAGATCACAGCAGACTTTACCTTACTGTGCACAGATCACCTCAAATCGATACAGAGTCTGTGATGTCAAACACACGATAGCTGAGCTCCAAGCGACAACGCAAGTCTCAGCATCGCACTTGCAGAGCTTGCTAGATCGTAGTCATGCACTGGAAAGCAGAGTGGAGAATGCGGAGGGCAGATCCAGATGAAATAACATACGCATTGTGGGTCTACCGGGAGGTGCAGTATGGCTTACACTGAGAACTGGATCCGCACCTTACTTCCAGACGCGGAGATCTCTCCCTTTTTTACCGTCGAGCGAGCTCATTATGTGCCGGCCCGCCACCCACCGCCTGAGGCCAATCCCAGGGGTTTCTTATTTCATCTACTCAACTACAGAGACCGTGACTCCATCTTGCGCGCAGGCCGGTAACTACAAAACATAAGAGTGGACAATGCATCTATCATGATCTTTCCTGATTACACCATAGTGGTGCAGCATCAGAGAAGCTCCTTTTTTAGGTCTCGGCTAGGCAGCGCATGCGCTGTCTCGTTGAGAGATGCTGTATACAGTATTGTGGGGGGAAGCTCCGCCCACTTTCTGTCTATGTCTTCCATTGGCTTCAATCTTAAAATCTGCTTTTTGATTCGTTTTCAGGTTGTTAGTCCCTCCTCCTGACGGCCATGTTTTCATTTATATCCTTCCCCTGGCTATTGGCCCCTTTACTCCAAAACTATTTTTGCCCCTTCAGCCCTCCCCACTCCCGTTCGTGCATTCCTGGACCCCCACCCTCCCATTTCCAATGCAATAGGTTTTGCGTAAAAACACGTCCTATTGCATTAAGAAATGCTTGTTTGGCGTGTGATTGGTGGGTCAGTTCGCACTCTTTGTCTCGCATGCGTGCGATGCCTTACATCGTACGCATGCGTGACAAAACAGTGGCTTTTCATAATTCACAGCGCGGGAGGCAGAGACAGCACAAGCAGCGAAGCGGTTTCCTGCAGCCTTCTGAGAGCCGAGAGAACAATGGTGAGGCGAATTACAAGCAGGCGCCGCCTCATACCTCCTTCATTCTTAGAGTTAGCCCTGTCTCCTTCCAGTCCTGAAATGACCTCTATGTGGCAGGATTATAGCAAATCATGTCGATTAACGGAAGCAGTCCACTTAGGAATTTGACCTCCTTTGTTTGTGTGCACGTCGTCGCTTTGAGGAGAAGGAAATATGAAAGCGATTCCCAAACAGGCGCGCGAGGCAGCTGAATCACACTGGTCTCTCCGAGCCAGAGAGCGGGTTCTGTCGGCATTATTTGCGCGTCCAGGCAGAAGAGGGAGACATTACCACTGGCACCCGGTAGCAGCTTTGTCAGACGCCGGCTGAGTGCTTTGCGCATAGGTAAACAACAGTTTTAATTAGCATCACGGAGGATGCCGGGCACGGCTGCCAGACGCGGTCTGTGAATGTAACAAGCTGTAAATTCTGCAGTATGCAGAGAGGGCATGGTAATTCAGGAGATGAATCAAAGTAAAGAGAGGGACGTGCAACCGCCATTGTAGAGGTTGGTTGGCCTGCAAAGAAATGTGAAAAATTCTCAAAAGACTTGTGCCTTCAATGGCCCAATGGCCTCTGAGCTTTCGATTCTCGTTAGGGCGTGTTTTGCTCTGCACTTAGTAGGACAAAAATCCCATAACTCCGTTATCTAGAAGTCCACGTCTGGTCACCTGGTGAGGTTTCTATGGACACTCCTTAAGGTAGCGCAGTCGATTTTGGGGGATTTAGCTCAAGAAGTAGACATATTGATTCTAGCAGTATTTTACACCAGCACAAAGGCTACGAATTAAACGGTGTTTGAAATGGAAATGCCACCAGGGAAAGTAACAGCTTGATGTTTGTCGAGCAATTTGAAGGAATATGGCAACTTGTGTCTAGTATGCCAAGCAATTTGAGCGGGGGTGTGTAGAATGTGCGGTATGCATGGAAGATGATTCCATTATCCACAATTTCATCTCTCTCGAGCAAGAAGCTGCACATGTTTATCCGTTAAATTGACAATGAAAATCTCCAAACTGACAGTAGGTTGTGTATGATATGATAAACGTCAAGATTTGCTACTACATTACAGTGTGGTTTGTGACTGGGTAAGGACTATCGTCACATATGCTAGGGTTGTGATATGATACGGTTCTGTCTTCTCTATTCCAGTAAATTGTGGTGCACGCCAAGATGTGAACTACAATGTTGATATATATGGTATTGGGTGAGATTTATACAGAAATGTTTGAGGTGCATAAATGCAATATCTTTAAGTGAGCTGTCATTTCGTAATATCTAATGCCTGATTGAGAGTTTGGCAGACAGGTAATAATCCAAAGCGTCCCAGGTACACAGACACATAGTGTAATCGACATTAACATTTATTTATGTGTTATGTTGTTTTTCAGGAAAGCGTTTAATATTATGAAAGTACTAAGGGGCAGATTTACAAGCCCCTTGCGCCACTTTTAACATGGGAAAAGTGACGCAAAAGTGGCGCAAGGGGCTTGTAAATCTGCCCCAATATGTTTAAGCTCCTTCCTACAGTGTGCTTCCTACGCACATTGAAACAGTTTTTTGTTTTTTTTTGCTAACTTGGTGTCTGGTTTAACGTCTGTTTCATTGTAGCCGCAGTCAAGGAGTTCACTGGTCTCCTTTTAATTATATGCTTTTGTAGTACGAACAAACACATAATTGCAAACTTGCTGCTTGGCGTTAAAGCCGCACCCCAGTCATTCACAGGTCTTCTTCACATCGTGTGCTTTACAAGCAGAACGAAACAAAGACCTTCAAAGTAGCTGCTTCTTGGAGCCGCAGTTAAGTACTTCACACCTTTCGAAAACAGCATGCATATGTTCAAAAGGCTGTATTGTTTCTGTTGGTTAAAGGGTTTCCATTTTCACTGTCTCTATTGCTAAAAGAATTATCCCTCCCCATCCAACGCACCAATTTATGCCAAGCCCATAATGTTAATAAATTAAACAATGTTTCAGCCTCTGCTAATTGTATGCTTCCCAAGTACAAATGCATCTACTTTTTGAACTGCTGCTTAGTTTGGGTCCGTTTTGCATACATACATATAATTTTGTTGCATGTACTTCATGTGGCGTTTGTATTATTATTAAAAATTACACTTCGCATAGGTACTTTCTCATGTGCTATCCCTCGATATAACACATAGACACGCAGTACTCATATGGCCTAAGTTTGTTTTTGTCGATGCCTCTGCTTGCCTTTCCTTTTTGCTGGTGCTTGCTTGCTTCCTTCTTTTAGCGGTGGGTAAACATGCGCTATCCATTACAAAGGGAAATACAATTTTTTTTAAATTAACAACAGCTTACTGTTTTTCTGTTTTAAAAAAAAAATTACATTAGATTGTACTATATGTTTTTAGGTCAAGCGCGTCATGTTAATAAGGCATGTTAATAAAGTGCAAAAAGTTTACGTTTACATACACACACTGTTGTATAAGGACAAATAGCAGCGCTATCTCTAATAATACACATACAATAATGTATAAGAACAAAGCTAGCAGCTTTATTTGTGAAAATACATACATAGTGATATGCAAGGAAACAAACAGCAGCGCTATCTCTCAATATACCACAAGTGATGTGCAACGATTAAAATAGCAGCGCTATTCTTAAAATACCACAACTAATCTGCAAGGACTGAGACAGCAGTGCTATCACTCATGATACCACATACACATATAGTGCTTAAATGGACAATGGTTGTTTGGTTGTTTCATCTCCAGCTCCCAACTTCTTTTTGTCAGTTTTTTTCAAAATTGTATTTTATCGTAAGAACAAAGCTAGCAGCTCTATCTCTAAAAATACACACACAGTAATATGCGAGGAGACACAGCAGCGCTGTCTCTCCACATACCACAACTAATGTGCGAGGACTGAGACAGCAGTGCTATCACTCAAAATACCACAACTGATCTGCGAGGACTAAAACAGCAGTGCTATTACTCGTAATACCATATACACACGCAGTAATATGGCGAGACCGATTGGCATTGCCAATGCTTGTTGCTGTTAAGGGGCACCTCAGAGAGTTAGACATACGCCACTTGCTTCTGTTCCCTGCGCGACTTCATGTGATGGCAGAGGGATTCACGCATTGTTTCGACTCAGCTGAAGTATTGGACTGACTGGAGTCTACAGGCCTCGTAGCGACACATCCCTGCCCCGTGCGATGGAGTGCCCTGGTGGTGCGGTAGGAGGTAGTCGTCGCAAGCGCCGATGAAAGGAGCGCCCCTGATGCAGCCTGGCTCTGCTCCAAACCTGGAACAGGTGATCCTAGAACGACGGCAGGCGCTGCAGATTGCATCCATGATACAAGACAGTGAACACAGTCCGGACCCTAATGCAACCTCTGATGTCCTTCAGCGACGATGGCTCCTCCACCACATGGTCCGCTGGTGCGGACTCGATGGCCTGCGGTCACCCCTCAGACTGCGGATGACCTTATATGAATAACTGTTATTTGATGCACACACAAAAGTCAACCTTCCTTGCTACTACTTCCTTTACTCTCCCATTGCATCACTTATGCATGCAGTAACCTCTATTGGACTACTGGTGACAACAACAGCCCTCTACAAGGCGTACCCCTTGGCATAGAGTATGAACAGACACTGTATTGCGACACGCGCTCGCTCAGTAATCATTTGCCTCATTAGATGTTGTCTCCACATCCTGCGAGACAGGGCACCATGCTTCTTGCTCTCACACTTCTCTCTACACTACTACTAGTTAGCCTGTAGAGCCACCACTTGCCTTCGATAGTTTGGAAGTTTGGGCGGATACCAGTTGTCCCTCTACCCTAATGATGTTACCTGTTTGGACTTTCCCCTTTTCCCCAGATGGAACTGGTTGCCCGGAGCTCCCTGAGCCCCCAATCACCCTTGCCCACCAGCGTTCTTATGGAAAACAAGGAACAATCCCCCTTGTGGCGCTGTCACATGTGGGGTTTCATTGCACTTGCCTCATGACCCGCACTAATTTCATCACATGGAATTTGAGAGGCATGCACACAACCTCTTGCCGTTAAGCAGTATACTCTTACCTGAAGCGCCGAGCCATGCACATAGCGTTCCTGAAGGAAACACACCTGACATTAGTCGAGGCCCGCAAGCTCCACCAGTGGTGGTGGGGACAGGTGTTCGCTACAGACTACTCATTTGCGAGAAGGATGCTGATCTGGGTGAAACCAGGGGTCCCCTTCATGGCAGATGACATTATGGTTAATCCGAATGGCCGGTTTGTGCTACTGCACGGACGCTTAGATTGACGGCACCTTCTCTTAGGGACGATATATAGCCCTAATACTGACCAGACCTCGTTCTTACACACAATATTTAATATATTGGAGTGGGATCCTGTGGCTCCTAGGGGGCGACATCAATTCTGTCTGAGACAGTTCTGGATCGCTCCTTTCCTCCCCTGTCGCACACACTGACCACATCTAATGCACAGGCCCTCACTGACTGGCTTTCAGACTGGCAAATTGCTGACATATGGCGAGTTCGCAACCTTAACACATCACACAACCCACAGGTTGGACTTGACCGCTTCATTTGTTCCGCCAATCTGCTTCCTACTATAGGCCGTACGCACTCTGACCATAACCCACAAAACCTCCAGCAATCAATCAATCAGGGGAATTGTAAGCGCATTACTCACCCGAGGGTCTCAAGGCGCTGGGGGGGAGGGGCGGTGGGGGGCTGAGCAGCTCCGTTCAGTCGAAGAGCCAGGTCTTGAGTGTCTTCCTGAAGATGTTCAGGGAGGGGCGCGTCTGATGTCGATCGGGAGCTCGTTCCAGTTCTTGGCCGCGATGTAGGAAAAGGCTCTTCCTCCTGTTCTGGCTCTGCGGATGCTCAGGGTTTCGGAGAGGGCGAGGTTGGTGGATTGGAGGTTTCTTTTGGGTACGTGGAAGGAGATTTGTGGTATTGGGGTCCGGTGTTGTGGAGGCATTTGTGGGTGAGTATCTTTAACGTGACTCTTCTCGACGGGGAGCCAGTGGAGGTTTCGTAGGTGCTGGCTGATGGGTTCGTCTCAAGGGATGCCGAGGACGAGTCTGGTTGCGGTATTCTGTATTGTCTGGAGCTTGCGGATTAGAGACTTGTTGATCCCGGCGTAGAGGGCGTTTCCGTAGTCCAGTCTGCATGTTATGAGTGCGTGGGTGATGGTCTTCCTTGACTCAGGGGGGGAGAGGGGGGAACCATTTGAAGGTCTTTCGGAGAATGCAGAGGGTATTGAAGCAGCTGGAGGCGAAGGCATTGACTTGTCGGTTCATGGAGAGGGAGGAGTCGAGTACGATGCTGAGGTTTTGGGGGTGGTCCGTGGGGGTCGGGGGGCTGCCGAGGGCGGTGGGCCACCAGGTGTTGTCCCATGCAGAGGGGGAGGGTCCGAGGATGAGGACTTCTGTCTTCTCTGAGTTGAGCTTCAGGCAGCTGTTGCTCATCCAGGATGCGACGTCCTTCATTCCTTCCTGGAAGTTGAGCCTGGTGGTGGTGGGGTCCTTGTTGAGGGAGGAGATGAGCTGGGTGTCGTCGGCGTAGGATACTATGCTGAGTCCGTGCTGTCTGACTATGGTGGCGAGGGGGGGCCATGTAGATGTTGAACAGGGTTGGACTGAGAGATGATCCCTGGGGTACTCCGCAGTTGATTTCCGTGGGTTTGGAGAGGAAGGGTGGCAGTCTGATTCTTTGGGTTCTGCCGGCGAGGAAGGAGCGTAGCCAGTCCAGGGTGGTTCCCTGAATGCTGGCTTCGTAGAGTCTGGGGGCGAGTGTGCGGTGGGAGACGGTGTCAAATGTTGCTGAGAGGTCGAGTAGGATCAGGGCCGCGGTGGGTCCTTGGTGGAGGAGGGTGCGGATGTCGTCTGTGGCGGCGAGTAGGGCGGTCTCGGTGCTGTGTTTGCTGCAGAATCCCGATTGGGAGGAGTCGAGAATGGAGTTGTCTTCGATGAACCTTGTCAGTTGAGCGTTGACGGTCTTTTCAGCGACTTTTGCCGCGAAGGGGAGGAGGGAGATGTGGCGGTAGTGCTTGAGGTCCGTGGGATCTGCTGAGGGCTTCTTGATCAGGGGTCTGATTTCTGTGCGTTTCCAATCGTCGGGGAAGGTGCCGGTCTTGAAGGTGGCGTTGATGGTGCATCGTAGTTCTGGAGCGATGGCGGCTCTGTGGAAGATGTGGGGAGGGCAGGTGTCTGTGAGGGCCCCCCGAGTGGATGCCTTTCATGGTCGAGGTGGTCTCTTTGGTCATGACCGGTGCCCAGGAGGTGGTGGTGGGCTGGCTGGTGTTGCTGGAGGAGGGAGTGGTTGCGGAGTCGGGTGTCCGGTCGTTGAAGTGGTCGTAGAGGCTCTTGATTTTCAGATGGAAGTAGGATCAGAGCTTGTCGCAGAGGTCTTGGGAGGGGGTGATGTCCGTGGTTTCGCTGGGGGTCTTGGTGAATTCCTGAATGACGCTGAAGAGTTCCTTGGAGTTGGCGAGGATTTTGTTTTGGATGAAGGTCCTTTTGGTGGTTCTGATGCGCTCTTGTAGGAGGTATGGTCTTCCGGCGTTTTGCTGTTTCTCCAGTTTTTCTCGAGACGTCTGCAGGTGCGTCTGGCTTCTTGGAGGTCGGTGGTGAACCAGGCGGCCTTCCTGGGGCGCTGTCTGTCGGAGTTGCGTAGGGGTGCGTGCTTGTCTGTGCAGTTGGTGATCCATTTGTGCAGTTCCCTGGCTGCGACGTTGGCGTCTGTCGTGGTGGTGTCCCGGTTGAGGGGGGGAGTGGAGCTGATCCTC
The DNA here is from genome assembly GCA_963921515.1 of Calotriton arnoldi. Classification (NCBI taxonomy): domain Eukaryota; kingdom Metazoa; phylum Chordata; class Amphibia; order Caudata; family Salamandridae; genus Calotriton; species Calotriton arnoldi. The sequence goes on along the minus strand of CAWUFW010000043.1, from coordinate 6,050,675 downwards.
TGTGACTTTGCTCCAGTTCCTTCACGGAGGGCGCGGAGCAGGCTTGGGCGGCTTGGGTTTGTCGACGATGAAGTGTACGCAGTGGTGGTCCGTCAATGGGGGTTGCGTGGTGTGGCTGAAGTGGATGTTGTTTCCTCCTGCGAAGATGGGGTCGAGGGTGTGTCCTGCCTTGTGGGTAGGCGTGGTGACGAGCTGTTTCAGTCTGATGGGGACATGGGGAGATACCTTACCTGCCATACCCACATGACGACTGCAACCCACCACGCTCGAGGACCCGTCCTTCCATGCATCCTTGGGTACAGCTACAGCAGGCTATTTCGAGTTCAATAATGACACCGCCACTGACAAACTGATAGAATGGTATGCCTTTGAAGTGACCGTCAGGGGACTCTGCTTGGGGTTGATTTGGAACACTCGTAAACAATTGGATGGTGACATAACACGCGTTGAGCACAAACTTCTGCACCTGGAAACACGCTCCGCAACTGGCCAAGCATACACCTAACGCCTGCCCATGACACGCAGTGAATGCACCTCTCTGCTGGAGCGACTCCGGTGCCTGAACTACGCTGCACATTCCTCACGCACTCACGCAACATCTGATGGAACAGGACGACTTCTGGCATGGTTGATACACCAGGATCAGCCTAGACAACCCGTTTCTCACAAAACATGTCTACTGGACACCCCTTCACACTCAAAACGAAATACATGCTGAACTCACAAGGCACTACACCTCACTTTACACGTTGGCTGCGGACGACGACCCGAATGGGGGCCTTCTTCTCCGCGTTCCGCCTTTCCACCATCAGACCTGACCAGCGCGAACCTATAACGCTAACAGAAATTTGCGGGGCCATTAGAGCCCTAGCAACCGCAAGTACCCTGGCCCAGTTGGCTTGCCAGCTGAATATTATAAAGCCTACACTCCTATGCTGGCTCCCCGCCTACTTACTTTTTATGAAACATCTCTCACAGCACATATCCTGCCTCAATCATTACGCGAGGCTCTACTTATCTCCTTGGCAAACACAAGGAGATGATAGACGGAGTGCTGAAACTTTTCAAACACTCACCCCCAGTCACAGATCTGGGTTGAATCCATCATCGTTCTTTAGCTCACTTCGCCACCCCAGTTCAGACACAGCTATATGCAAATCCGTCTTGACCCTGTGCCTCCGGCCCGAACTGCCAAGCCATGTCTTCCCTGGACCGGAAACAAGCATCCTGGGACCGCTTTCGGGGTAACACCCCTCATCAGCCAAGCTAGCTTGAATCCAGTGGCAAAGTGAGCAAGGGACCCACGTCTGGGCATACCCTGCCAACTTAGGGAGAACAAAGCAAACACAAGAAGATGATAGACGGAGTGCTGAAACTTTTCAAACACTCACCCCCAGTCACAAATCTGGGTTGAATCCATCATCGTTCTTTAGCTCACTTCGCCATCCCAGTTCAGACACAGCTATATGCAAATCCGTCTTGACCCTGTGCCTCATGGGAACAGTCCGGCCCGAACTGCCAAGCCATGTCTTCCCTGGACCGGAAACAAGCACCCTTGCTCACTTTGTCACTGGATTCAAGCTAGCCTGGCTGATGAAGGGTGTTACCCAGAAACCGGTCCCAGGATGCTTGTTTCCGGTTCAGGTAAGACCTGGCTTGGCAGTTCGGGCTGGACTGTTCCCATGAGGCACAGGGTCAAGACTGATTTGCATATAGTTGGGTCTGAACTGAGGTGGCGAAGTGAGCTAAAGAATGATGATGGATTCAACCCAGATCTGTTACTGGGGATGAGTGTGTGAAAAGTTTCAGCGCTCCGTCCATCATCTCCTTGTGTTTGCTCTACTTATCTCCTTACCTATGCCCGACAGGGACCCCATGGCACTAGGCTCCTACCAACCGCTAGCGCTTCTAAACACAGGTTACAAAATTTTAGCCAAGATCCTAGCTGACCGACCGCATGGCGCCCTTGTAACCGCTGCTGGTCCACACGGACACAAATGGGTTTGTCCCGGCTCGAAACACCTCATTGAATCTGCGGCGATGCTTCCGAGTCTCAAAATACTCCACGCATCATTGGCCACACTCTGGATGCTTGGTCCTAGGTCTTGAGAAAGCCTTTGATTTGCTGGAATGGGGTTTTCCATTTGATGTACTACTTCGCTATGGGCTGGGAGACCACTTCCTTCAATTGATTAAATTACACCACACCGCTGGCTAAAGTAAAAGGAGCTTCTTATATCTCCGACACTATTTCGACAGGCAGAGGCACCCGCCAGGAATGTCCGCTATCCCCACTACTTTTCTCTTTGACCATAGAGTCACTTGCTATGGCAGTCAGGGCAGAGGGCAAAGAATGTGGCATTCCATTGGGAGGTGAGACCCATGCAATTTCTTTGTATGCTGATGATCTCCTCATCTATAGTCGAGACATGAGATTGGAACCTGATGCCCTAGCGCAGACACTCACTGAATTTGATGCCATTTTTTGCCCTCCGAGTTAACTGGACCAAATCCTGCTTGTTGCTTTTTACACCTTTGTATCCCAATCCAACATTTACCCTTGATGGGACCCCAGCCAAGTGGCAACCCAACATGTTTCGCTACCTGGAGGTTCGTATATACCATCAAAAAGCTGACTTATTGGTCGGCAATCTAACCGGGGCAACAATTGCCCTCAGATCCCCAATGTCATTCTGGCGCACACTCCTGTGGTCTGTCATGGGTCGGGGTAGCTCTGCTTAAAATGGTGGTCTTGCCCCGGGTACTCTATTTCTTCACTAACCTGCCCCTATATATTATGCCCCCCTACTTTAGATCCTTTGAAGGAACCATGCAAGAGTTCATATGGGACATGTCTCAGTGCAGAGTAACACTGGCAAAAATGTACCTGCCTACAGATCAGGGTGGACTCGCAGTGCCCAATATGTAGCAATATTATCTTGCCTCACAACTTCATTTGGTGGCCCGGTGGGCTGGCGGGGGAGTGGTGCTCAGACACTGCCAAGTTGACCCCAGCCTTGACCCGCTCAGTGGTCTTTCACCCCTGCGCGTGTGAGAAGCCACCGGAGTCTCTACTGCTTGAGGTAGCGTGTAAGTGCTACCGACGTGGTCTGTACCTTACACAAGCCACTACCCCATATGCGCCGGCACCTCTCTAGTTAGGCACCACAAGAGGCAACATGCACACCTCGTCGGAGATCTTCGCTTGGAGTGCCGCGGGTCTGCATACACTAGGGCACTTTTATCGAGATAGCGACCTAGTACCATACGATAAACTGGTGGAGGACGAGGGCTGCCTGCAGGCCTGTTCCTGTTCCATAACTCGCTATTCGCATTGCTGGGCGGCAAGTGGGGGGACATGACGAGGGACCTTCCATGCACCTCACACTACAGCACCTGCATGTTATTGGAACAGGTCAACACCTCACGAAATGGTTGGCAGCCTCCCTCCGCCAACATACAGCAGTAACTCTCACACCCCCGAGGCAATGCTGGGAGGGGGACCTGGCCAGTCCCTACACAGATAAAGAGTGGGCCTCCGTACTGGAGAGTCTGACACACGTCCCTCGGAATGCCCGCTTCTACCTCATCCAATACTCCATAACCCAACGAGCCCATTTCATGCCAGCAAAAATTTACAGATATAAACGGACAGATGCATACTGCCCCAGATGTCATTTACTAGAAGCCGACCTCCTTCACATGCTATTGACATGTCCTCATCCCCACCTACTGGCAACAAGTAACCAACCAAATGACCACCTGCACGAGCTGCACGAACCTGCATACGTGGGAGGCATGCATCTTATGACTCATTTGCAGAAACAAGAGGTAAAGGGTTACATCGTGATTTCTTGATCTGAGTCTGATAGTGACTAAATGCTTAATCACCAGGCAATGGAAGTCACCAGAACCACCCCAATTCCTGGCATGGCAGCAACCGCTGCTGGTGTGGGCACAAGCCGAAAGTGTCGCACTGCACAAAGAAGACACTCTGGGGCTGCGTAAGAAAACACAGCTGCCAATTGGGACACTATATTACATGACTTCCGACTAGACCAGCGCTCAGACTCTGAGCACACTGATGTGGAGGCGGGAACGGGTGGAATAGGCACAGTAAGCTAGTTTGCTACTCTACACTACACGGCAGAGATAGCGGTGTTGTGCTAGCCCCCATCTGTAGCAAAGATCTGCTGTGGTCATTAATGGGTAATGTTTACCTTGATATCTTTCGGGGATTGGAGGGGAGCAGAGGGGAGCATGGGAAACCCAAGTTGGGCCGATTAGTATTCCTGTTCCAGATTGTTATCGACTTTTCTTTCCTTCCTTCACTAATGTGATGTACTACAGTGACATCGGCCTAGTGGTGGGCCCTCTTCCACGTTCTCACCGCATGTTTTCGACTACATAGGTAGAAGGATTCTGCAACATTTTTGCTAGACACCGGATTGTGATCTTACGCTAATATATTAACATATGTACTTCTCTTTGTGGTGAATGTTGACTTCTCATGTTGTCACATGTAACAATATTATTGAACTATAGTTGATGTCTCAAATCCTAAGCTGTAACCTCTCTCAATATAAAAATGTTTCTTCAACAAAATCAATAAAACAGATTTAAACACACAAATCAAATAAGAAGCTGTCAGCAACGGGAGGAACAAAAAGGAAGAGTCTTGCTGAAAGGTTTAAGAAATGCATTTAACTTTAGGACACCTTGAAGGATCTGTGAGAAGTCAAAAAGAAGAACCCAAAGTTAATGAATGATGTTAAGATATAAAGAATTGAAGTGATGATTTAGAAATAATCGGGGGGGTGGGAGGGGTGTGGGAGTTTTTTCTGCATACTAAATGAATCATAAAATTGGGCTTACGCTAACCTAGGTTGTTTTTACACTGTCCTCCATCTTGCATCTACGTTACAAACTGTCAAGTGTTAACTGTTGCTGTTCTTCATGTCCTAAATAAAGAATTGCGAGACTCACACCAATAAACAGAGAACATTCCCAGAACCTTTCTCCCACTGTACCTAATCAAGGACATTTTACCTGTCCCAGGCTAATGCCATACAATGTATCAATTGAACTGCTCGAGTGAACTGTGAGAATGCCAGTAGTTCCAATCCATTACTATCATGAGAGAAACTTTGAATGTATTTGGTGGTAAAATGTTTCTTCTTGCTTGTTCCCTATTGGTGTACCTCCTTACAACCATGCATTTGTATGGATGTCTTTGTCTGAAGTCTCATAAAAGGATGTGTATATTTCTAGGTGAGAGACTCCTTTTCCCACACCTCTAGAATGTGAATCTAAGCCGGATTTTAATTTGAACTGTACTGAGTTCTTTGTACTTATGATTTGTATGCTTTGCTGCTGAACTTACTTATGCATGTTCTACGTAAACTGCCTATTAATTCTTTATATAAAGCTTTGAAACAACAATCATTGTCTGTCTTTTTTACAAGAATGTTTGTCACCTGCTACTATGTTCAATTCTTCTAATAATAGTGATGGTTTCAGTCGGGGAGCACCAAAGTTCGTCCCAGGACTACACCACTCCCCGTCCAAGCTGCTGCTGTGCCCCATGAGTAAATCCTAGTACTAGACTATGCACTGATATGCACCTGCTGGGCTAGGCAAGATGGTGTCAAGGGTGAGGTCACTCCACCCTCATGGGTGGCTGTGGAAACTGACGCAGCTGCTAGACCTGACTGGAAGACGCCCCACTGCAAGGGGGGGTTGGGGGGGAGACATCTTAGGCGAGTTGGAGATGGCGGTCATCACTGCCCAGCACTGGGGAGAAGCTGTGGTACCGCCTAGGATATTGTGGGCTGCAATGGAACAGATGGGTGCATGCGGAGCATCCGCAGAGGCCACTTGTGTAGAGGCAAAAAACCTCAAAGGAGGCTCATACCAGTTGTAGTGCAGGTGGCACTAGCAGGCCCTTTGAATCGTAGTACTAGGGTGGCACTGCGGGCTGGACTGTGCTGCTGTTCCGGACCTTGGGCACTCAACACTCCGGAAAAGATGGCAGTTGCAAAGTAAAGATGAAGCCGTCCCCATCATGTCGAAAGGCCAAATAACCCACATAACACTGCAGGAACATTCTGGAGTGCACCCCACAGATGAGACAACAGCCAGGAGAACCTCGGGTGAGAGACTAGGTCACCCATTTCCAGGGTTGAGATGAGGCGCTGCGGTGAAGAATTTGAATACAGCTCAGCATTAGGAGGGAAATTGTGTCACTGCAAAGGGATGGGCCTAGCACCCAGAGAAGGCTCATACGGTACGACATAGTATGGGGACCACTGGAGGACTACTGGGGTCTGCTGAAACAGGTGCTGCAACACAAGAACAGAACCACTAATTTGCCTGCATGAGAGCCTCAAGACAGAGGCCCCATAATGAAGGAATAATGCCCCGCTACAATAAGGGGTAGCATCCCTACATAGCCTGCCTATAGCTTTCTCTGTTACTATATATCGAGGAAGCTCTAGTGGGCCCAAAATTAAGTGATCACAATTCGGTCAGTGGGGACTGAGGACTTGGTCGGAGTTGGGGTGTAACACTGATCAAGTTACAGGACACCCTTCCTCCCCCCCCCCCCTCCCCCCAAGGCACAGAGCACGCCTAAATTGCACTAGGGCTGTGCTGCTGTGATCTTGGGTTAACCTAGCTGCCCAGTTGATGCCAACAGGGTCCCCGTGTCTACATAAGTATGCCCACCGAGACAGGTGCGGCTCTTTGAAGCTTGTCATTTGAATGAAGGGTGAGAGGTGCCAGAGGTTGAAAGACTCAAAAGTAAAAGGTATGCTGTTCCTAAAGGGGACCAAGTGGAGTAGGTCAGAGGAAAGGAGCCACTACAAGGGGAGTAGTTCCGGTTTGAAAATAGGGCCCTCACAAACCCTTGCGGGTGTCATGCTTCATCATAGGGCTTGCTCCTAGTTGGGCCGGCGCTGCAATGCCTGATGGGCACCCTCAAGGGAGCTCTTTATCGGATATCTTTTTCCAAAGCTGTGATGTGAAGTGCAAGTTAAGGGCCCTTTGTGTAGACTGAGGAAATGTAGCTGTCGATGTGATGATTAGTGACTTAAAGAAGGCTAGGCAAGTCTCAAATCAAATTTTAATCCATGAGTATGCCTTACTTATTAAAAACGTGATGTCACCTGGGGGGACAATGATCCCTGGTGACTTATAATGTCAACATGTTTCATGCCGTCAATTAGTCAAGATGTGATCTAGGCCAATACTTCGGGACCGTAAAATTTAGAATAGCACTCGTTACTTAGCATGCGTTTAGTACGCATGCCATTACAACGCGGTCGTTAGAACGACCGCGTTGTTAGTTCGCATACCTTTACTACGCAATTCGGAACAACGAATTGCAGTAGGGGGCGCTGGATGTTGGAATAGTATAATTTACTATTCCAACTCCAGTCTTTGCGGACACTAGGGAAGGTGTTGGATTTTAAATCCAACACCTTCTCCCCCCTAACGCAAGTCGTTGTTCCGACTTGCGTAGTAAAGGTATGCGAACTAACAATGCGGTCGTTGTAACAACCGCGTTGTAATCGCATGCGAAGTAAACGCTGTTTGCCAAAATTTATAACTAATCTACACAGTGTCTGGGACCAAGGATGCAACAAGTAGTGTCCAAACACTAAGTACCCTAGAAGTGTACCTTAAGAATGTAAAATCCCTGACCTGGGGTAGAAAGACAAGAAATCATAAAATAGCACCATACAGAGCAGTCTTGATAGTACTTGTAGAAGCATGCAATACTAGCATGCGTGAATTTGGAATTGCAGCAAGAAGTGATAGGAACCAAGTTAGACAAGCACGTGACACATACATAAAAACATATAGCTGGTGGTTTCATAAACTGTGGTCAAAAGAGGGAAAACACTCACCCAATGAGGGTGATGTAATCACCTCCTCGAGAGGAACACTGACAAAAGGGCAAAAAAAAAAATGTGCGTGCTGTTGGGAAGTAAATGTTCAAATTTCAATTTTGTAAGTGAGCCCGGGGGGGGGAATAAAAACCTCCTTCACATGGTGGAAAGCCAAAGATCCAGTACTTGCGCCATCCATTGGAGAACTCCACCAACGACCTACCCCTTCTCATGTGCCTCGGGAGTGAGGATTTGGAGGTGGTCATTCGGTTTAAAAACCCTCGACCCGGCCCTAATTGGTAACAGGTGATCAGTATGAAGTGGTTAATTGCTGATCAAAGGGCAGCAGAGATGGGCTGGGGATCGTGGGCGCCATCTTGTAGTGGGTGAGGATTCCATGTATCACGTGGATTGTTGCTAGCAATTAATATGACAGGGTTGAAAATTGTTGGAATGCTCTCAATGAATGTAGGAATCCCATTGTGGAAAGGGAGGCGGCGCGATACCCCCTAGTCGGGATTAGTTACCGGGGGCGGTACCCCGGCAGCCCCGCCCCAGCGGCGTGTCATGCTGGCTGGAGGAGAGGCACATGTCAGAATACCGACCAACCCCGGCACCGCAAAGGACAGAGGTCTGCGTTGACAGTGAGAGGGGCGGGTCCAAACCAGTGTCGCCCAAGTATTGTAGTGAAAATTCTATCCAAAGTATGCCGGCTGCATTGTGTGTCGGCCGCAATGTGCTGTGCGGTCTCCTTTCCTTACCACGAAATGAATAGGAAAGACAATGTCAAAAACGCAATTTTCCAGGAGAGCAGTCACCCACTAACAATCCTTGACTTCTTGTCTTCCTCCCCCAGGTCAGCGATTTTACATTCTGCAGGTACACTTATAGGGTACTTAGTGTTTGGACACTACTTGTTGCATCCTTGGTACCAGACACTGTGTAGATTAGTTATACATTTTACGGTCCTGAAGAATTGCCCTAGATCACATCTTGACTGACATGAAACATGTTGACCTTATAAGTCACCAGGGATCATTGTCCCCACTGGTGACATCACGTTTTTAATAAGTCAGGCATACTCCTGGATTAAAATTTGATTTGGGACTTGCCTAGCCTTTTTTAAGTCACTAATCACCACATCGACACCTATGTTTCCTCAATCTACACAAAGGGCCCTCAACTTGCAATTCACATCAGGGCTTTGGAGAAAGATATCCGATAAAGAGCCCACTTGAGGGTGCCCGTCAGGCATTGCAGCGCAAGCCCGACGAGGAGCAAGCCAGATGATGAAGCATGACACCTGCAAGGGTGTGTGAGGGCCCCATTTCCAAAAAGGAACTACTCCTCTTGTAGTGGCTCTTTTTCTCTGACCTACTTCCCTTTGTCCCCTTTAGGAACAGCATACCTTTTTCTTTTGAGAATTAACAGTGAAGCATGTATGCTGGACCTTTAAGCGCTCTATGGCCCCAATTTTTTGTGATAGAGGTTGAGAGACAAGATTTGCATAAACCCCACTTTAATCTAGCCTCAGAAGCTCCAAGTGGATCTGCACAATGACCTCTGCGAACAGTATAAAAGACTAGCTCAGCAGAGTGCGATCCCAGCAAACAGGCATGCAACGAACAAACCCCAGGGTGACAGAAGATGACATTCCTAACATTGCTCGGGATTTTGAAGCCCCAATCACCAGATCATTCATGGAGGAACTAAGCAAGAGCATCTGGGACTATATAGATCATAAAATATCACAAGCTGGAAGAGACAAGGGACTAAGCCTCCTCTGACTCCCTTTCCACGATAGAAATCTCACTCAACAGATAAGTGCTACAAAAGGTAGATTACGTTCCCCAAGGTGAAAAGAGGTGCTGCAATTCATACGCCCACCAACGTGTGGGTAGTATACCACACCTCAACAGAGACAACAAACAAGAAAGAGGAAAGACAATAATTGTCTTAATACTGCCCTCACACACTTTGCAGTGTCATGCTTCATCATGGAGCGCAGGAATTTTTTTTTTTAAATGAAGAATAGTGGTGAGGGTAGAATGAAATATACCAGGTATCTGCAGTAGGGATATAGGGGCTTTTACCTCCCCTGAATATCCCAGATCTTATGTTTTAATCCTACCAGGGGTTAACAGGAATAAAAATCGAGTGTTGCCCTCTAGGTAGTTTTAATTGTATGTGTCTGCACTATTTGGTCCCTTTTTGAAGGGAATAGTCTTTCCTTTAATTTGTGTGTCTCTTTATGTGGTTTGTTTGTTCCTCTTTATTCACTCTACCCTCACCACTATTCTTCCTTTAACATTTTTTTTCCTGCGCTCCATCCAGTGTGTTGGTTTGCACCTGGATGTATGATGCGGCCCTATGATGAAGCATGACACTCAAAGTGTGTGAGGGCAGTATTAAGACAATTATTGTCTTTCCTCTTTCTTGTTTGTTGTCTCTGTTGAGGTGTGGTATACTACCCACACGTTGGTGGGCGTATGAATTGCAGCACCTCTTTTCACCTCGGGGAACGTAATCAACCTTTTGTAGCACTTCTCTGTTGAGTGAGATTACTATATAGATCATCTCCGCGACAAAGTCTCCAAAGATCTGCACGATATGAAACAAAATGTCACAGCCTTGGGACACAGAGTAGAATCCCTTGAAGAATCCAAACACGCTAGGAAATATGAATTGGAAGCTCTGGGCCAACGACTTTGCACTACATGATCAAAACACTGCCTTACAAACCCATCTGGAAGACCTGTAAAGCAACTCAAAAAGACAGAATATTCGGATTAAGAGTGTTCCACTGCTATCTGAAACCAACAACATTGACCTTTACGTCAAGAGGCTCCTCAACACATAAGAACACTACTTCCTCAGACATTCTCACTTGGATATACTCCTACAGACAAGCTGGCAGTATGCGAGAAATGCCCAGTTACCTTTGAACACAATCCACACTTATCCGCAATCACCCTTCAAAAAAGATGCTCTTTACCACCGATCTCATTCTATTTAAATTCCAAAGACATTAAATATCGATGAGGCCATCACTTAGACTTACTTTTCAATGGGAAGGACACCAACACAGAGTGTGTTCCACCACCAAGGTCCAAGAGATCCTTGGGCTAGAAATGGAGAAAGGTAAATCGGGCCCTTCGCAGATGACTTCTCAACACAAATGCATAAGAAAAGCCACAGACAACGAATGGCTGCCAGCATAATAGATCCAAACCATATGCTGATGTTATAGCCTTAGAGAGGAAAGCAGTCCTCTTGCAGCTTCAAAAATCCAAATCACAACGCACTCCTAAGATACGTAAAAGCTACACTGCCTATGGACCCCCATAATATGGAGATGGCTGGGATGTTGAAGGGACCTGGCAGATGAGCAGCAGGTTCCCCAAGGCCCAACTGTAGATACTTACATGATTAGTGATCTGGTTTGAGGAGCGTTCATGGGTAAGTGTGAACATAAGCAAACAGACAACAAATTGGCTAGTCTGAGTCCTCAAAACCATGGAGGGTGGGGTGTTGCTTTCAATGTCCTGTTCTAGCTGACTAAATGGTTGTTTTCAAATGCTATGGAAATTTGTTGAATAGGATTCCGGAGTATGACCCTCCCAACCTCCATGAATTACTAGGCATAGGTCCTATGACATGGAAGGAAACTATAGTACTACCTTTCCCTCTATTATCTATAAGCTTGGCCCAGATAAATAAATAAAATAAATTCCAGCATTTGTAAAGCGCGCAGCTACCTCAGGCGAGGTGTCCCGGCGCTGGGGGCCGTAGGGAAGATTAAGTGAGCTATTGCCCAGAGATAGCTACTCTGCTGTAAGAAAATACTGATATGACACAGACACACTTAAAATCATTCAAAATCTCAAGGCCTGGGGCCTAAATACTCCTACAAAATAAATGGCTCTTCTTTCTGCCACTCTTGAAGGACTCGGTAGCCAAGATATGCCTCCTGCAGGAGACACATCTGCTCAAAAAAAGACTGGTCCCATATGCAATTAGAAAGACTATGGGAGACAACACCTTTACAGTAGCCTCCATATATGCACCCAATGAAAAAACAGAAGGGGTCCTCAGATCCTTCTAGTGTTGCAGTCCCCAGACAGAGAACTAATAGGTGGAGACACCTTAACGTGGTCATGAACAACGCAGCGGGACAGGAAATCCCAGAGGACGAGCCACTCTGGGTAACTTGCTAAGGAGGCTAAAGAATGGCTAGCAGACTTTGGCCTCTGGGATATCTCGGGGGCATTATGCCTGAATGAAAGACTTTACATTTTACTCCTCTGTTCACCACACATACGCCAGACTAAATCCTAGAGGACGAGCCACTCTGGGTAACTTTCCAAGGAGGCTAAAGAATGACTAGCAGACTTTGGCCTCGGGGATATCTCAGGGGCATTATGCCTGAATGAAAGACTTTACATTTTACTCCTCTGTTCACCACACATACGCCAGACTAGTTTGCTTTTTGGGGCAAGTGTCCGAGACCTTCATAGGGCCTCAGTCATTATCAAACCACGCCTCTAAATATCTCGGTCTCAAAATACCTCAATCTGGGGCGCAAGGAGAAAGAAGGAGATTACGGGAGATATTATTATGAAACAAACATGTCGATCAAATAGCAGAATCCTTAAAAATGTCCTGAAAGGCAATGATGGGGAGGTGGTCTATACGCTGTGGGACACTTTGGAAGCTTACATTAGAGGCCACTTTATCTCCTTGGCGGCCAGAAAGAACAGTGACGTGAAGGAGAAAAGAACAGACAGGGGACAGGTCAAGGAATTGGAAGAGGTACACAAGAGATTTAGTCGTGGCGTACCCTGCTGCAGCTGGTAAAGGACTGTGCACAACTAAAGTTATTAGACATTGACAGGGCTGAATCTCCCTCTTGTGGGCAAAACGAATATATTGGAGGGCCAGGATTCAACGAGAACAGGTTTATCCCATTAGGTCCAAGTCGGGCTCTCTACATCCTGAGGAATCTGAGATCCACAAGAAACTTTTAAGATTATTATAAAACCCTATACACAGCAGAGCAGGTAAGGTAAGTGAGACTGTAATGCTAGATTATTTCAGGGACTCCACATTCAGGCTCATATCACAATTCCAAAGGGACACCTTAGATAACCTGATAGGCACAGGAGAGGTTATTACTGTGATAGCCAAATTAAGGTTGCAAAAGGTTACGGGCCTTGCTTCAAAAACCTCTGTCCCATATTGGCCCCGCTTCTCACTTGCCTTTACGACTCCCTTTCTACATACTTTTTAATTACTGATCCTAAGCACAAAGCCTCTATTGTAGCTCTCCCAAAACTGGGTAAGGACCTGTCACTGCGCTCCTCTTCTGGAAAATTTCACTGTTGAATACAGACGCCAAGATCTTCTCCAGGACTTTGCTTGACATCGCATAAGTGCACACTCCATCTGCCAGGCTAAGTACGCAGATCCCACACTTATGCATTGTTCCTAGCTGTCAACACGAAAAAATGTTTGACAGGGTGCACTGGCCATGCTTGTGGAAGATTCTCAAAGAATATGGATTTGGACCCAAGTATAGGGCATGGATAGCTAGCATTTATGCAAACCCAGTGCCTAGTGTCCTGGTCAATGGTAGGGCCTCTACCCCTTTTAAGATAGTGAGGGTAAGTAAGTAAGTACATTTATTTGCATAGTTAATTAAAACCATTGCAATACAAACATCGAAGAAAAAAATAAATAAAAATTTTTAAAACTTTTTCCACATGCATTTGTAAAACCGATATATCATGAATCTTAGTTTTTTTTGTTTTTGTTTAAAACCATAAAAAGATATACTTTTAGCAGCCTTATGTGCAAAATAGATACAATTTCATACATCAGTATTTTTCAAAATCATAAAAATATATGCTTAGCAGCGATCTTGAATTAAAATAAATCCAGTTTTGTATTATAAATCTATCTAAAGGACAGTTAAGAATCAAGTTCTGGCATTTTCCGCTCCACCACCTTCATAAACTTCACAAGTCTACAGTTCAGCTGTGGATCCTGGGGTGCAAAACAGGCAAGGACTGCCTGTCTACGTGAGCGTATCCCCCGCTGATTGAAATGGAATTTTAGCAGATGTTTTCGTTCTTCCAACAGTTTATCACAGGAGCAAAGCAAATGCAGCATATCCTCCGGCGCTGAGCCGCATAACCGGCAGAGAAGACCAGCCTTATCCTTAAGCCAATGTGGTAAATGCCGGATACAGGGAAGCAAGCCCAACCTGTACTTTAAAAACTTCATTTTGATTGCTTTGGCATAACCCAAATCAAGGTAGCTCTGTGATACTTGTTTGGAGTAGGAATTCAAAGTCATCCAGCCATGTGACCTCTTCACAAGGGATGCCTTGTCTTCAATCCATGAAAGATGTTTGACGGTTTTCCTAACCAGTTTTTTAAGTGTTATATGATTTGTGGGGGTATTCCAGAGCTGAATTAAGCCAGTATTTGCCAAACTGCTTTTTAAATACTTGGCAGCTGGAGACGCTGAATGTTGCTCTAACTCCATCCATAAATAATTATTTAGAGTTCCTTCTTTGGTTTTTCGCACTTTGTCCCAAGTAGTTATGTATGCCCCCTGTCTCATCAGGAGCTGTTTCTGGGCACCGAACTCTAGCCTAATTTGAGCTGGTGAAGTATATTTGGGTAGACTAAAGATAATCCTATAGGCAGCTATAACAGTACTATCCAAAATCATTGCGTCTCTACCTCTCTGTACTTCACTCCCGTAAGTAATTGTTGGCAGGAGTTTAGCTTGTATTACTTGTACCAGTGGTAGAAGAGATGGCCCAGTAAGCTTGCTGTTTAGTGCTTTTAAAGAAATTGCTAAGGCAAGGCCTTTACCTCTGATGCTGGTTTTCTGTGCAGTAAAGTGACCGCTGTTGTCGATTTTTACTCCCAAATATTTGTATACTGACGTGTTCTCAATACGGACATTGTTCCAAAACCAAATAGACGATTTTTTCCTGTTCTTACTAATCGTCATTGTCTGCGTTTTCTCCAGGTTTATGGTCAGTTTATTTGCTTCAGAATAGCCCTGCGTAGCATTCACAAGATGTTGTAGCCCTACTTTTGTGTGGCTAATTAGGACTATATCGTCCGCATAGAGAAGACACGGTAGTGGTAGCCCACCTAATTTGGGGGCATGCGAGTTACAGCTGTTTAGGATCGGGACGAGGTCTCCTATAAACAAATTGAATAGTGTGGGGGCTAAAACACAGCCCTGTTTAAGGCCCTTGTTGGTTGGTATACGTCTTGACAGAAGTGATCCGTCACCCAGTTTTATCTGGACCCAAGTTTCTGTGTGAAGGTTGATCAACAAATCCAACAAAGATCTTGGTATCCCCCAACTATTCAATTTGGACCACAAAATATTCCGATTTATGTGGTCAAAAGCAGCCTTATAGTCTATAAAACAGAAGTGAATGGGCATTTTGGTTGATCCAGCCTTATCAATCAACATACCTATAGTTAGAATATTGGTGGTTGTCCCAACTGATTTTACAAAGCCTGTCTGGTTAACCGGAATTAGGGATTTCTCTGAGGCCCAGGCCTGCAGCTCCTCCAAAAGTATACCTGCAAAATACTTTGCCTCATTATCCATTAGGGCCACTAATCGATAACTTTGCGGGAGAGACTTATCCCCAGACTTAAAAATCGGAGAGATAATTGAGCCCTTCCAGGAGGCAGGCAGTATATTGAAAAGTCTTATTTCCAAAAATAGAGGCTCAAGCGCTGTTGCCCATTCATTCTCATCTTGTTTGTAAAAGATGGGTGGAATTCCGTTCGGGCCTGGCGCCCCCTCACTTCTTCCTTTTTTAATTTGGCGTTTGACGATGTTTCGCATACTTAACAATCCATCATTTATAGGTGGTGCGTGGCCTTCTGAATTGCTGAACCTCCTATGGAATATCTCTTTTTATTTGTAACGAGCCTCTTTATCGCATTGTCGCTTTTAGTCTCACATTTACCATCCATATCCTGATTAAAATGATTCTTAAGATGGCTTGCCCATACCTCTTCGGTAATATTAGAGGAAAGCCCGTCATGCATTGGTCTTATAAAGTGGTTTATGGTTTTCCAAAAACTTGCACCATCGTTCCCTTTTATATCAGCATGTAATTTTGCCCACATTTGGTCCTCCATTGATCTGTTGGCTTCCCATTTTATTTTTTTCAACGTTGCCTTTTGTTTCCGTAGAAAATCATGTTTTATCGTATCCATAGGATTATAACGAAGTTGTCTCATCGTTTGATAAATTGAATTTTTTATACACCTAAGTTTCTCTTTATATTTTTGTGGAAAATGTTTCATGTTGCTGCACCTCAATTGGCCTTGTGGTTTTAATCTTGTTGCATAAGCTGCCATAGATATTGTAAATTGCTCCCATTTCTCGACTTCGCTAGATCCGATTCTGGCATTGAAGTGCTGTTTAGCCTTTTCCAATATATTTTCGTCAGTTGCTGCTGAGTACTTAATCCTTTTATAGTTAATAGTATACACCGACTCCTTTGGCACCGCGGATAACTCGAATTTAGGCTTGCTAATATTAAGGACCGTTTCTTGAGGGCAATGATCACTATCAGCTTTTCCACCTATCTGAAATGAAATCATGTGCTGAAATAGAGATAGTGAGGGGAATAAGACAGGGTTGCCCCTTGTCTCCCTACTATTCGTTCTATATATGGAGCAGTTAGCAAATGAGATCTGAGCAAAACAAATCATTAAAGGAGTGCTTATAGGCAAAGAGGAACATAAAATCTGCCTTTATGTCTGCTGATGATGTTTTAACACTAACCGAAACAGCGCAATCGCTTCGCCCTTATTAGAGGCACTAACTCCATTTGGCCAGGCTGCACGTTTTTGTTAACCAACAAATGTTCCAACTTTTGAACTTATCCCTCTCATCGAACAAGTGGCCAGCATAAGGGAACTTTAGCCTCTGTCATGAGCCGAGAAATACATTGCTTAGCTCAGTGTTAAGATCTATCCCTCCCTGTAAGAAACAGTCTGAGCAAATATTGTAGACCTTTTGTAATCCCTCCAAGCTGAATTCTAAAAGGGGCACACTGGGGGCCTCTCTTGGCTTTGCCGCATTGCCACAGTCAAAATGACGACCTCACCAGATTCCCTCCCTGTTAAACTACTGAACAGAGCACTACAAGACATTCAAAGCACTTTAACATGGAGGTGAGGAAGGGAAATGAGAAAGGAATTGTCCTTGTCTCTGTGATTCTGGACACTCTGCGTTTGAATAGACATTTGAACAGTTTCCGGCAACACTTTTAGGCGCAAAGACTGAATTAATATGAAAATTGCATTGGGTTCAATTTTAAAACACGTGATGTTGGCTTTTATTTTTAGGCAACTGAGCACTGGAATAATATTGTAATTGTGGAGCAATGACGCTATTACAGCATCACTTACACTACGCTCTACAGTTTTGGAAATATGTGATCTCATTCCAGGTGCATGCTGGGCATCCTAGGATGTAGTAGCATCACGTGTGGTTGGACTTAAAAGCACAGGATCACTGCACATGTCATTTGCTCACCTGTGATCAAGGCTTAATGGACAAGCTGAAAGGCGTTAGGACGACGAAAGTGTGCCTTCTTAAGAAATAAAAATGCATCTTTTGTTTTCAGAATCTGGCTTCAGCGCCATATATATATATATATATATATATATATATATATATATATATATATATATATATATATATATATATATATATATATATATATATATATATATATATCTATCTATCTATCTATCTATCTATATATATATATATATATATAGATATAGATATATATATATATATATTCACCACATGCATTTAATTTACATGTATATTATCGCCATTTGATAAATGGGAACTTGCTACAATAAATATTCCCCTTTACTTTGCAAATGAGTGTTGAGCTTTGTTTACGTTGTATTTTGGTATTCTAAAGTGTGTGGAGTCCTATTTTGAAGAGTGTTCATGTTGTGCCCTGGTATTTTGAAGTGTTGCCCAGGTGTTTTGAAGAAAAAAGGCAAGTCACAAGTGCTACATTAATCTCATGGAACACGGTCATTGTTCGAAAGGGCCCTCTCTACTTATCGATCCCCTCTTACTCCTATTATAGGAACCCTGACTTCAACCCGGGCATGGATCAAAGTCAGTTCTGGAGTGGCAGACAGCCAATTGTAAGCAAGTAGGAGATTTGACACCCAAGCCATTAAGTTGTTTACAAAGGTCAGAAAGGAATCTGGCCTTTCTGAAACTGAGAGATTGTGCTATTTTCATGTTTGGGACTGGGTGACCCACACAGAAGTGAAACCATGGGTCTCCAAGCCCAAGACTTCTTTTGAAAGACGAATTTTTCTTAAGGCTGGCTATAGGTGACTAACTTCGAAACTTAACAAAGCCCATAATTCCAAAAGCAATCCAAAACAAATATTGTGACAGTTATGGTAAGGGGCTGAAATTGTGAGGACAATCACAAACACAGAATAGGCAAAAATACTTGCAAGATCCAGTTAAGCGCCTCTAGCACGTCAAAGAGACACGAAAACTGAGACTGATTGGTATTATACCCCTAGTAGGGTACATAGATAGAATACCAACAAAAAGCAACCGCTATTGGAGGAACTATGGTAACCCTAGGTCACTTCTTCCTTTGCTATGGCACTGCCACTAGCTCCAGAGGTACTGGAAGGATGTTGTCAATGAGGTCACTCAAATGTACGGGGCTCAACTGATAAGGCTACCAGCATATATTATTCTAGGAGTGGCAGACTGTATTTCCTACCCTTTAAACTCACACAGCGATACACAAATCCTCCTCCTGCTAGGTGCAGCCAAAACAAGCAATTCTGAACCTCTGGGCAGGGAATTACACCCACATATAGAAGAAAACAAGTTACTTACCTGTAACTACAGTTATCCAGTATTGGTATCTTTCATAGATTCACATGCCTGAATCATTCCCCGTCGTCAAGGCGGGAGTCCCACGGTAAATTACAAAAGTAGTGCCATAAGTACATAATAGTAGTAGGCTAAAAAGAAAAGCCAAAGGCCTAAATCTTAGAAGCCTATCTACATCATTATAGTAAAAAGAACCAAAGGTTAGTTCCAACCAATCAGCTACCAGCACCCTCTAGAACACTGTCAGCAGAGCCAGTTCTCCTCAGATTTTCTTAGCACAAGAGGAAGATTCCCAAATCATAAAGAACTGACTCGCCGGGGAGGAGGGTGGGTGCATGTGAATCTATGAAAGATACCAATACTGGATAACTGTAGTTACAGGTAAGTAACTTGTTTTCTTATCCAGTATTGGGGTATCTTTCATAGATTCACATGCCTGAATCAGAGTAGCAAGCAGTAAGCCAAAAGTATCGTCGTGTGCGGATGGTGGGAGACAAGTGTTCATAAACTCCCAAAACGCATCCATAATGGTTGAGAAATTTGTAACATATCCAAGCCTTTAAGGAATTAAAATGCATATTAAGAAACATTACCGAAATAAAGCAAGAATATTAACATAGAAATATATCTATATATCCAGCTATTAAACATATAAACAAGCATGTTACATGAAACATGGTAGCATATAAAAGAGAAAATACCTGAATCTGACCTTAATGAAAGAGATGGCGTAGGACCGCTTGTCCAACAGCTGCATCATCTTGTTGTGCAGATTACAGACAGTAATGCTTCGTGAACGTGTGGACATTTTTCCATGTCGCAGCACAACAGATGTTCTCCAGAGTCACTCCAGCAAACAATGCTGTAGAAGCTGCCACAGTCCTGGTAGAATGAGCTTTGACCTTTCTCTGCAAAGGTTTGTTGGCTTTGTCATGGCAGAAATGAATCGTAGAAGCTAGCCATCTGGCTATTGTTGCCTTCGTTACTGCGGTCCCAAGTGTCGCTTGACCATAGGCCACGAACAATTGGTTGGATCGCCTGATGTCTTTAGTCTTCTGTAAGTAGAATTTTAAACAACGCTTAACATCAAGAGAGTGCAAAGCTCTCTCAGCTGGAGTGGATGGATCCGGAAAGAAAGTTCTTAACTTTACCGGTTCATTCAAGTGAAATTGAGACAGTACTTTAGGGATGAAACTAGGATTTGTTCAAAGAGTTACGTAGTCCTTAGTGAAACGTAAAAAGGGTTCTGTGATAGTGAAAGCTTGAATTTCACTAACCCTTCGTGCAGAAGTAAGAGCCAGGAGAATGGCAACCTTCCACGTGAGGAATTTGAGATCAGCTTTGTGGATAGGCTCAAATGGTCGTCTCATTAATTGCGCCAGCACGGTATTGAGTTCCCAGTCTGGAGGGGGTGCCCGCACTGGAGGAAAAGCTCGGAAAAGTCCTTTCATAAATTGTTTGACAAGCGAAGATGAACAGAGAGAAGGCACTTTGGTGCACTTTCTGAATCTGGAGAGAGCAGCAAGATGAACCTTGACCAATGAAAAGGTAAGCCCAGATTTGGCCAGGGATAGCAAGTAGGGAAGAATTTGTTCCGCAGGAGCTTGAACTGGGTGGATATTATTCGCCTCGCACCAGTAACAAAATCGCTTCCATTTTAAACGATAAGTTTTGATTGTACTCTGGGCACGAGATTTGGCCAAGATCTCACGACAGTCCTGGGAGAAGTTAAGGTCCTTGAATTCTAAGAAATTAGGAGCCATGCGTGCAAGTGTAGCCACTGTGGGTCCGGATGAACCACTTGGCCCCTGTCCCTTGACAACATCGTGAGTGTCGGAATAAGGCGAATAGGTTTGTCCTGAGATAGTAGAAGAAGTTCCTGGAACCAATACTGTCTTGGCCAACGGGGTGCAATCAGAATGAGACGGCAACCCTCCATCTTCATCTTGCGGAGCACTTTCGGGATCAATGGTATGGGGGGAAAAGCATATGCACAAATCCCTGACCATCGCATGGACAGGGCATTCCCCCTTGAGCCCTGTTGAGGGAACCTGCTGGCATAATATTGGCATTTCTTGTTCTCCCTCGTTGCGAATAAATCCAGTGCTGGTTTGCCCCAAGCTTGGAAGACTCTGTTCACCTGCTTCTGCTCCAGTTCCCACTCGTGACAGTCCGATAGAGATCTGCTCAGCGTGTCGGCCAGAGTATTGTGGAGACCCCTGACGTGTTCGGCCCTCAGGGTTATTCTGTGGAATGTGACCCACTCCCACAACTCCTGAGCTTCCTGCGAAAGCGTTGGTGACTTTGTTCCTCCTTGTTTGTTGATGTAATACATGCTGGTCGTATTGTTGGTACGGACTAGCACTGAGGAACCCGCAATCCTCGGGAGGAACGCTTGCAGAGAAAGAAAGATGGTGCGGAGCTCCAGCCTGTTGATATGCTGTTGTCGGTGCACTTGAGACCATTTTCCTTGAATCTGCAAGTCTTGCAGATGACCTCCCCATCCCTCCATGGAAGCATCGGTTGTTAAAACAAAGTCTGGAGTGGTTGGTAGGAATGTGAGACCTGGGGCCAAATTCGCTGTCTGAGACCACCAATGCAGAGAATCTATCATGCGCGACGTGACCCTGATGGAATCGTCGAACGAACCCACGGCTTGTTGCCATTGAAGATGTAATTCCTCCTGAAGAGGTCTCATTTTGAGCCGTGCCAAGGGTATGAGGTTTATCGTAGAGGAACACATCCCTAGAAGAGAAGCAAACATCCGGATAGAAACTGACCTTTTTGAAATTGAGATTGCCAATTTTTGGAGACATAATTGGCGGTCCTGTGACAAGAATGCTTTGCACTGCACCGTGTCCAGCATTGCCCCGAGAAAAGGAATGACTTGTAGAGGACGCAACTGTGATTTGCTCTCGTTGAGAGTGAGTCGAAGAGAAGAGATGGAGACATGTTGTTGTGGCCTCTTTGGCTGCTTGCTCCGAAGGACCTTTGAGAAGCCAATCGTCGAGATAAGGGAACACCTGTATTCGTCGAGATCTCAACGTCGCTGCCACTTTTGCCAAGCACTTTGTGAAGATTCTTGGTGCCGATTTCAGCCCGAACGGGAGCACCTTGAACTGATAGTGGACCCCAGCCACTATGAAGCGAAGATATTTGCGATGTTTGGGATGGATAGGGACGTGGAAGTACGCATCTTCCAAATCCAGAGAAGCCATAAAATCTCCTTCGTTCAGACAGCTTAAGACCTCGGAAAGTGTGACCATCCGGAAACTTTGCTTTTTGAGGAATTTGTTGAGCTTGCCGAGGTCCAGAATCGGTCGCCATTCCCCTGACTTCTTCTTGATGAGGAAGAAACGAGAATAGAAACCGGTTCGTCTTTGAGACGATGGAACCTTCTCTATTGCATTCTTGAGGAGCATCTTTAAGGCTTCTTTGAACAATAAGTGAAGACGAGGGGGACCCCTGGGTGGAGTAGTAGGTGGCTGTTTGATGAATTCCAGGGTGTGGCCGTTGGTTACTAGGTCGAGAACCCATCGGTCCGAAGTAATTTCTTGCCACTTGTGAACAAAAGCTGAAATTTTCGCGCCCACAGGCATGGGGGGTACTATGGCTGGCACCCTGCGTAGATCATTGCTTCCTGTTGGTCTCGCGACCTTGATTGTTCGATCGCTTTCGACCACCCTGACGGGAGAAACAAGTCGAAGAGGATTGGCAGTAGGATGACTGGCTGTAAGGCTGTCTATACTGCGGTTGGTACTGCTTATTCTGTTGGTTTTGGTATCCTCCTCTTGAAGCAAAACCACGTCCTCTTGCACCTCTGAATGATCCGCGCCTGTATTGCAGGGCGCCTAACGATCTAGCAGTATCCGTATCAGTTTTGATAGCAAGGAGGGCCTCGTCAATGTGTTTTCCAAATAAGGACTCTCCGTCATAGGCCATGTCTAAGATCTTTGTTTGCACTTCCGGCCTAAAAGAAGTGGCCTTAAGCCATCCCTGGCGTCTAAGCACTGCAGCACCTGCAAGCTGACGAAAGTTGGTGTTCGCAATGTCCAGCGCGCAGTCTATGATCTCAGATGCGGCTCGTTCTCCCTCCAGAAGAATCTTCCTTGCGTCTTGTCTACGGTCCTCAGGGATGAGGTCAATAAATTCCGCCATATCTGACCACATCTGACGGTCAGAACGGCCGATTATTGCCAGAGAATTCGCAGCTTTAATAGAGGCCGCTGCCATAGTGGAGAATTTTTTACCTATAAGGTCCAGTCTCCGCCCTTCCTTATCAGGCGGTGTTGTTATAGGCATCGTCGGATTTTTAGATCTTTGCTGGGCGGCTTGAGAAATCACTGAATCTGGTCGTGGATGACCAATCAGACAAGATGGAGTATTAGCAGGAGCACGGTACTTTTTCTCATTGCGAGGAAGTACAGCCGGAATGGACGCAGGCGTTTTCATGATCTTAATTCCTTCATTCCAGATATAATCAATGATAGGAACAGCTCGCGTGATCTTTCTAGACTCTTCTTTGAAATCATGCAAAAAGCAGTCTGTCTGCTCTACTGTAACAGGTAATTGGAATCTAGATGCTTGTCGCTGCATCAAATTATGAAAGCCCCCGATGTCCTCAAGGGGAGAATCAGAAGGCTGAGGAAGGGGTGGAGAAGGCATCGGTATGACATAATCGTCCCAAGGATCCGTGACATTAGTCTTGTCAGGTAACTCACCCTCTTCAACCTCCTCTTCCGAGGATGTAGTGTCATGGTGCACTTGTTCAGATGGACCTGAAGGATGAGGCGGCGAAGCAGGAACCTCAGACTGAGGTAACAGATCAGGGATCCCCACTGGTGGAGGTGGATTTTCTGGGACAGCCTGTTGTGGGGGAAACCTTTGACGGTAGTCCGCCAGCATGGCCTGGAGATCTTGAATGAGCGTTGGAGGAAGATGGCTCATCTCCTTGTGACGCGACTCACTTCTAGGAAATCTATGGTATGGGGTCATAAGTTCCTCTTGATAATAGTGCTCCTGGTATTGTTCGTCATCATTGTCTTGACACTTGATGTTAAGCTCAGAGAGATGGTGAGCTATGCCAAATGGTCCCTCCTCTTCTTCATCGTCATAATCCTCATCGTCAACGTAAGTTTCCAAGAGGTGAGAAGGCAAGAGTGGAGATATTTTACAGTAATCCTGTCTTTGAAAAGTTTTCAATTGAAAAGATGCAGATGATATGGGCGTTGAATGTGAAGGCAAAAGTACCACTGCTGATTTCTGAGAAACTGGTAAAATCGTCGTCGACGAGCTCTTCGTCGACGGGCTCTTCGTCGTCGACGGGCTTATCGTCGACAGGCTCTTCGTCGACAGGCTCTTCGTCGACGGGCTCTTCGTCGACGAGGTCTTTGTCGTTGACGGGGCCGTCGTCGACGGACTCGTCGTCAGCGGGATCTTCACTGATGCAGTCGTCGACGGGACAGTCGTCGACGATGACATCGTCGACACGGCAAACGTCGACGAAGTAGACTCTATTGATAACAGTACCTTCGTCGACGGTGGAGGCGTCGTCGATGGAACCGTCAACGCGGTCGTCGACGGGGACTTCGTCGATGAATTCCTCGTCGACGAGTCTTCAAGAACAGGTTTTTTAGTCGTGACAGAAATCTTGGTAGATAAAATGGGTGAAGTAATGGCCGTCGTCGAGACAGTAGTCGTCGAGACAGTAGCCGCCGACGAGGGGGCAGCAGAAGTCACAGAAACCGTCGACGATGGAGTCAACGTGAGAGTTTTAACCTGGGTATTACTCACGGTTTTTGAAGCAGATGTTCTCTTAGATTCCTTAGAGGGCGGAGACAGCGTTGACCCAGAGGAAAGCTTAGGTGACCTCTGTGGAGGGTCAGAAACATCATGGGAAGTCTTATGTTGTTTTCTTCCCTCACTAGAAGAGCTGTCATGGGATCTAGCCCTTTTACTCGAAGTTGAGGCCCTGTCATCCTCCTCAACCGAGGAAGATTTGAGCCATAAAAGTAGTCTTGCCTCTCTATCCCTAAGAGTCTTATTAGGGAAAGTACGGCAGATTCTACAATCCTTAGCAATATGCTTTGGATAAAGACAGTAAATGCAGTCCTTATGCTGGTCATCAACATGGACCCTCTTCTTCTCGCAGGTCCTGCAGGGTCTAAATAGAGCCTTCTTGTCAAACATCCTGAAGAAATGAAGTGTAGAACTGAGTAGGTACTCAGGGAGACTCCCTTCCACACGACGTGCGGTGAAAATCTGAGGAGAACTGGCTCTGCTGACAGTGTTCTAGAGGGTGCTGGTAGCTGATTGGTTGGAACTAACCTTTGGTTCTTTTTACTATAATGATGTAGATAGGCTTCTAAGATTTAGGCCTTTGGCTTTTCTTTTTAGCCTACAACTATTATTTACTTATGGCACTACTTTTGTAATTTACCTTGGGACTCCCGCCTCGACGACCGGGAATGATTCAGGCATGTGAATCTATGAAAGATACCCCAATACTGGATAACCTGGCTGTACAGTGTTTTCGATATGCTTGGAAAATACTTAATTGGGGCTGGCTAGCAGAAGAGATAGTTTTAGGGAAATTTGGAAGTCCTACCTGCATATGCTATCAATAGGATTAATTATAACGTGCCCCAGATACCTAAGGGTCATAAATATCACTCCCACACAAGTAGACAGGCAGACGGACTGGTGTACATGTCAAGCTAACAATGCAACCTTGCTGTTTCAGGCCATGTACTAGTGTACTTACTCAGTAAGGGAGGCATTCTCCTAAGTCAAAGAGAGGTTGGGAGGGTGGGGAGTGATGTAAAAATTGATCCATTTCATGTTGACAACTGTTATCAGTATCATTCTTCCTTACGCAATAGGCCCAGTCGGTCTTGTGATGTAGGCGGGTGTATGTATACCAATAAATACATTTCGAAAAACAAAGTTAATCCTAAAAGTGAAAGTTAAAAAAATTATAATAATAAATAGTATTGGTCCCTCATACTACAGTCTGTTTAAAACAGTTCTCATTTGACTTACCCTGTAGGTAAGAAGACAGTCTATAATGTGTTTTATTTTTTATATTTGTGGTATGTTATGATTGATATTTCCTCTGATCCGGAATCTGCTCTACAGCCACATTATGAACTGCACATGTGCCATTTACCCTCCTAGGACATGCCAACTTTCAAAGCCTACCTTCCTTGTGATTACAGCTCCGACTGCACAGCACTGCAGCATGACTAGACCTCCCTTACCAAGGCAAACGAGTGGCTGAACTGTCCTTAGTCCAGATACCAGCACTGTGTGTGTATATGTCCCATGCTGTGGCTGTGTGATTCTCTGCAGTTGTGTGCCTGTATGACAGTGTATGCGTCTGTGCCCCTCTCTCCCCCTCACCTTGTCTCTACTAGTGCCTCACAACGTATACCTCTCTACCGATCTCCTTGTTTATGTCTTGTTGTGGCAAAGTACTTTTTTGTGTACATTTCGGTGTGAGTGCACATTGTATAGGTATGTACTGT
Source organism: Calotriton arnoldi (assembly GCA_963921515.1). Taxonomy (NCBI): domain Eukaryota; kingdom Metazoa; phylum Chordata; class Amphibia; order Caudata; family Salamandridae; genus Calotriton; species Calotriton arnoldi. The sequence goes on along the minus strand of CAWUFW010000043.1, from coordinate 6,024,304 downwards.
ATGAACTTAACAAGAAAATCAATGGAAAAGGCGTGGGTATAGGACAGGTAGTAGACGTGGGTTGGTGAGGTTCCAGCCTCATAATAAGGGATAAAGGTGCACGAGCAAAGGTGGGTAAAATTCTGTACCTAGTAGCTTTGTAATAATCTAGCAGTGAGGTGTTTGAAGGAGAGGTCTTGAGTTCATGTCTGAAGTGGAGGAGGGAAGGCTAATGTCGAAATTCAATTGGAATGGAGTTTCACACTCCTGGCAGGTAGCACGAAAAAGCCTGGCACTTAATGAACTTCAGTAGGTTGGTAAGATTTCACTTGTGCAAAATTTCACACGTTTTTAAACCCCATTTAATGTGGGAGAAACATGGGAGACTGCTTTTAGCAGAAAATGTCACACCGACACAGTAAACTCACTGTAGGGACCCATTTTCTCCTAAAACCAGTTTTCTACTGAAACCTCGTGAGACTTTTGAATGCAAGGTATGCCTTCCCACGAGATACCAGCAGGTATATTTTCATGAATTTTCTATTTCTCCCACACCTCTAATCAAGTAATGCTACTTACGTGAATCTTGCCTATCGCTTCGCTAGTCTTGCTCTTGAACATAGGGCACGGTGGCTTCCAAGCATATGAGTGTTTTAGTGAAATTTTACAGTCTATTTAATGTGTTCAGTCTCTGACTGATAAATGCTTTCCAGAGGCATCAGATGGGTGTCTGGAATGCCAATACGTAGGAAGTTAACCTTCACTGAAGTGAAGCAGTAACAGGATCCAACAGGCTATTCAGAAGAACTCTTCCGGGAGGAAAGGCTTTATTTTTCAGACCAAGGTGAGCTGACACCAGCTCTTCAATGTGATGCGAGTCTTGAAAATGAGAATTGAGCCAATAGGAAAGTCCAGGGATTTGTCATTCTCTGGTGTGAACCCATATATATTCATTTTAATCAATTCTGAACATGGTACTGTTCGTTGGCATTTGCAATGAGGACAAACTCTTTTGTCTAAGTTTACACTGAGTGAGACTTCGACTATCCAAACTTAATTGGCAGTGAGGTATGTTTTCAGTTGAGCAATAGCACAACAGGATATTATCTTCAGTTTGAGCTGGTATCATTCGTGGTACTGGTGGATTCCCATTTGTGGATTCCCATTTCTTTGTCAGTGAAAAGGATTTCAAAAGGTTTCATTGACAAGATGAAAATCACTAGTTATGGAAGGGAGCCTTGTACAGTGTTGTAGTTTACAGAGATATGACCAACCTGGAGGAGCTTATTTCGACAGGCTTGGAACTGTTCTTCAAGTACTAATCTAACAGTGATGGACAACTCCATATGAGTACATTCTGTGAGGCAGGGTATCAGTAATGATCTAGTGATCAATGGTGTTGAAGGCAGCAGAGAAGTAATTGATCTGTAGGGCGTCATGGACCACTTATATGGTGGCTGTCTCAAACTTAGGGAGCAGAGATGGGCGTGTTACATTTGAGAAGCGGTCCTTGCATTAAAAGAGTCTCTATAATGAAATGGTAAATGGAAAGGATTGGGTTGAGCAGGGGGTGGGAGGGGCATTAAAGTGATTTATCAACAGGAGTCCCATAAATTCATGCACCAAGCTCTGACTTGGTGGCAAGGCATGGATGTACCCAACTTCTCAACTGAAATGTGAGTTGAAGTGCTGTAATTCGGTCATGCTCTGCAAGGTCTTCTCAAGCATCCAGGAGCAGGGGTACAGAGATGCTGGCGTAAAATAATATAACAGCAAATTTAACTAAAATATTTTGTCGAAAATCTTTTACAATGCTGCAGAAATTAGAAGCGGTCACATGAAGGAGGCACACATTACCCTCGCTTTCCCAAATCCTTCTTTCCAACGCAAGCACACAAAAATAAACTGCTTGGAAAATTCCTAAAGTTTTACTCATTGAGGGATAATGCAAAATGTGATAAAACGAGCATGTAATATAGCAATAGATGGAATCATTATATACACATTTTTTGCAACGATCTGCATAAAGCACGTTTTCACAAAGTTAACAATGCTTCAGATATAACTAACCTTGCTGTCCATCTGGCATTGTTACAATAATAGGCTGTCCAATTCCACTATTCTGGATTCCAGACTGTAGATTGCTGAGATGAATGCCATCTGTGACAATTGTAATAACTTGCTGGCCTCCGGAACTTACAACCTGTTGTATCGCCCCATCTACAGATTCTGCAGTCACTACTTCTTCTGAAGCCACCACTGAAAGAAGTGTCATAAGTGTACATTTAAATCTCTAAAAGTAACAAAATGTTTAGCATTCAATAATGTATAAAACACACTGCTGCTTTTGAAAGCTAGAATGCATAGTTCAAATAAGAATCCGTAATGTATTTTTATTTTAAAGTTCTTTACAGCCTTATATTTTTAATTAATTTTCAAACATGAAAGATTGTTCGAAGTGAAAAGAACCACAACGAGACACTACATTCCGAATGTTTCCTCAAGATACCTTTCAGACAATACCCAAGGCAGCTCATGACTTTCTGTGCCATTGTATCAGGCCCACTGCTCTTTGGGTGCGCACGAGGAGGCTAGGGGGCCGATTCCGATCTCGGCCGGTAGGGCTCCGAATCGGATTCGGATTTACCGGATCCGATTCGGAGCCCTGTTTCCGGACCGAATCGTACGCGGGTCCGGCCGAGCGAGTACGATGCAGGCACCCGCGAAAACTCCGACCGACTCGAACGCGGCTTCAACACGCTCCGACCAACTCGCATGGACACGACTCGCACCGCGCTATGGAGACGTTTCCCGGCCGGGTAAGTACGATGCGCGCCGCGAGCAGTCCGATCGACTCGCGCCGTCCGGCTCGAAAAAGCTGTCGGAGCCGGACTTTGGGGGTCCGCGTCGGACCCCCTGTACGCGTAGGCGCGCGAGTCGCACACAGGGGGGACCCATGGGTCCCCCCTACCTGTGCGTGTACGGCGCAAATCGCTTCGCCGCGTACCTGCTGTAGGGGGCGCCCTTGTCCGCCTCGCACCCATTGAGTCAATGGGAGCCCGCGTACGCGTTGTACGACAGGCTCCCATTGACTTCATTGGGAGTCCGACCGACTCGAGTCCGATGGCATGCGTGCGCATCGTACTCGATCGGTCGGACTGCCCGAGTCCGATTCGGTCGGAAATCTCTCCGGGTCCGGCTCGGTCGGAGAGATTTCCGGCCCGAATCGGAATCGGCCCCTAGGTTTGGTAGCCCTAGGGAGAAGTGTGAATGATACTGCAAAAGGTAAACTGGACCACGCACTGTTTCCGTGTATCCTAATGGCCTGCCTACACGTTCTCCTGCTGGAGAACATGGGTGTCTGTTGGCCAAAACACTGATTTGGCAGTACTGAGATCAGGAGCAACAAGGGGAGTAACAAAGGATACCTAAGAGAAGTGTTCGGGGTAGCAACTACTACAGTAATGCTTTTCCTATGAAACATAGCAAGTGAAAGTTTTAAATTAAATTGGAAACAGATCTTGATGAAAGTGACTAATCAATGACCTATAAAGTGTTAAATATTTTAAGCTGTCTAGCGCATTCATATTACAAGTACAGATCATATCCATCATTGCTAATCCTTTAAGTTTTATTAGTTTCATAAATATGCAAGGAGACATGATATATTACGTCATATTCCTAATCTGGATAGCCACAGCCACCATTATTTTGGAGCATAGTATCTTACATCCTCCGATGCGCAAATAAATGCCTTGCTTGTTTTATGAGAACTCATGGAATTTACTCAATTGTTCCATTTCCTATGAAACTTCTGAAATTTCCTCTGCTCTCATAGATCTCCCTCTAGGCCACAATGCACCAAGATCCTATTTTGTCACAATTCTCTGAAAAAGAGTGCCTGTGCCCTTCGCTATCTCTCTTCTGGCGACTGCTAGTCCAATATTGCAGAGCATCATCTCATGTTTAGGTGGGGCATGTTCCCCCCTTATGCCGAGTAGCCTTTGTTAGGGTTCTGATCTAGGATGGCTTCTGTTACCTTACCCCCACCCCAACAAACAGCATCCCACCTTATAGTACAACTCTTTAATCATCGGCATTCCTAAAACCTGTGAATAAAGGTACCCCTCTTCCCACAGCACTTAAGGCACAGATCAGACTGGGTAAACCCAAAGGCTTTGAGTTGCGTACATACATAGTATATCCAGAGTAGTAGTTTCATGAGCACCAGTCTAAACTGGCCTTTATTGGTTAGTGGTATGGGTGCCCAGGCCACTTCTTCCTACTCATGAGTTGCATAAATCTCCCAGATATCGAAACCCTTCTGGCTCTCACTCTTCGGAGGCTGTTGGCTGTGTAGTTCAACAAGTTATTTACAGTGACGTTCTTTTTGGATACTCCAACCACAGATTCCTCCCGATCAAGTTATTCCCCGGACACTAGACTGAATCCAGATGGTTTCTTTGCCGTGCTACTGCATGCTGGTAGGTGGCATTGTGCAAATCCACATTGACCTCGTTCTGCTCTGGAAATGACGAAACAGAGCTGCATATAAGGGCCACCTCTGCGCGCCAACATCAACTTTCTTGTTTGACTCTTTCAGCGCACTCTGATGCAGATCAGAAAAACAAGGAACACGAAAACAATGGGAAGAACCGGTATGCAGAGCTCTAATTTGGGACCTTAGTAGATGACAAAAAGGTGATCATTCCACAGAATGGGAAGGTGAGTAATCTGCAGTTAGACAGGGTACCCACCAGAAAGTTTATTATCGAAAGTTAGTAACTTGTTCTCCACATTGATACTTCGGACTGCAGATTCCTCACTGTTAAAATAGATACCAACGCAGTACGGTATTCAGTCAAAATATAGAGTATGAAATGTCGACGTACACGAATATCGAGTTTTAAATATTGTGACAAATATCGACAGCAAGAATATTGTGATCAAGAATATCGACTTTAAGGTAAGAAATATCGATTTTAAAAATATAGAAGTCATTAATATCGTTTGCAAAAATATAGTTGTTTAAAATATCGATTTTTAAATTAGTGTTATGTATTTTAGTATATATTTTAAATGTATGTGATGTATTTTTTGTATAAGTATTGTTTATGTTATTTAATATACGTGTTACATTTTTAGTCGTTATTAATTCTATTTTAATTAAATTTTGCGTTTTTTAGTTCCGTAGCGGGTTGTGGGTTTATAGGGGCATAGGGTGGGAAGTAATTTAATTATAATAAATTAATGAATATTTATTAATATTTTTTTATTTGAGATTTTATAATGTTAATTGTGTTTTTAATTTTCTTTGGTAAATTTTAGGTGCAGGTTGTGGGGTTTATAGGGGTAAAGGGTGGGAAGTAATTTATTTTTAATTAATTAATAATTAGTTAATTATTATTAATTAATGGACAATTAATTATGGCAACTGTGTAATAAATTTTAGGTGCGGGTTGTGGGGCTTATAGGGGTAAAGGGTAGGAAGTAATTTATTGTTAATTAATTAATAATCCGTTGTTAATTATTAATTAATGGACAATTAATTATGGCAATTGTGTAATACATTTTAGGTGCGGGTTGTGGGGTTTATATGGGTAAAGGGTGGGAAGTAATTTATTTTTAATTAATTAATAATTAGATGTTAGTTAATATTAATTAATTAGTGTAATTCATTATTTTTTTATATGTGGGTTTTGGGTTTATAGGGGTGAAGGGTGGGGAGTAAATTAATTTTACTTACTTTATAATTAGTTGTTAAATACTATTAGTTTTTCAATTGAAAAAGTTTTTTAATTGTGCAATTAATTTTTTACAGTTTACTTGTAGGTGTGGTTGTGGGGATTATAGCTGTAATGGGTGGGAAGTTAATTAAATTGTATGTGTTTTAATTTATTTAATTAATTTTTTTTAATTGATAATTATGTTAATTATGCAAAAAAAATTTTTTTTATGTGGGTAGTGAGTTGTGTGGTGTTACTTGGTAGGAAGTAAATACACTAAATGTATGTAATAATTCATGTTTTTGTTAATAAATAATTTGTACATAAAAATATTTGTTTGAAAATTATTTTGTTAATTTATTTAATATATTTGTAGGTATTTGTAGTATGTATTTAACATTATAATATATATATTTTTTAATATTAAATATATTTCAATTTAAATTTTTAACATTGATTTTTTTATTTACTCTTTTAATAATATTTTTATTTTGTTGATGATATTTTGTTTGTTTTTAATTTTGAACTGACTGGAGTGAGAATAGTAATTTTTACCCCTCTGCTATCCAACACTTTCCCTACTGTTGCACTGACTGGAGTGGGAATAGTAAATGTTATCCCTCCGCTATCCAACACTTTCCCTACTGTTGAACTCACTGGAGTGGGAATAGTAATTTTTACCCCTCCACTAGCCATCACTTTCCTTACTCTTGCACTCACTGAAGTGGAAATAGTAATTTTTACCCCTCCGCTATACAACACTTTCCCTACTGTTGCACTCACTGGAGTGGGAAATTTAAGTTTAAAGATTTTTAAATAGTTTAATGTTAAATTTATAATGGAATGCTTTTTTAAATAGATCTTATGTTATTGGTGTGTATATATATATAAATATATTTGTTCAATTTTTTATAAAATACATAAAAATTATTAGTTTAATAATTGTTTGGAAGTAAATATATATATAAATACATATATATATTAATTATTATATATGTGTGTTTCACTTTTTTAAATTAAGTTTATTACATTTTTCCTTTATCGTCCAAACCATACTCCACAAAAGCAGGGTTTCCTCAAGGCTCTATCATCTCGCCCACGCTTTTCAACATCTACATGAAGTCATTATCGGTACTGATCAATCAATTTCACCTCACGATCTAGAACTATGCAGATGACACACAAATACTCCTTCAACTGGAATGCCCCAAAGACATTGGAAACTCACCAATTTTCAGTTGTCTCAGAGCTGTGGATCAATGGATGACTTGGAGCCATCTCAAATTGAATGCTTCCAAAACGGAAATACTCACGTGTGGCGATTGAAAATATTATGACCCACTTGCCACCTAGCCTGATGAACTGGGATCACCACCTAAAGTATCGAAGCAAGTAAGAAACTTCAGAATGACCATGGACTCCAAGCTATCGATGAATGCCCATGTGGACAAACTAGCAAGATCAAGCTTTGTAACTATAAAAACTCTGCGACGAATCTTCCCCCATTTGGGATTTCCACACAAGGTCCAAGCTACCATCTCCCTTGTTCTGTCCAAACTAGATTACGCCAATAGCCTCTACCACGGGTCACCTTTAACAACCATGAAAAGACTACAACGGATTCAGAACTCGGCTGCCAGACTACTCTTGCATATCAAACCGCGAGACCACATCTCACTTGCCTTGAAAGCCCTGCATTGGTTACCGGTTGCCAGAAGATCCACGTTCATGCTGCTTTGTATCACCCACAAAGCGATACATGGAATGGGACCGCTCTTCATCAGGAATAAAGTCACCAAACTCATTCAACAAAGGAACCTCCGCTCTAGAGTGGCACCTCGCCTCAAAATCCCAAAATACAAGAAAAAAACCCATGGGTCGCACATCCTTCTCTGTTCAAGCAGCCAAACTATGGAACTCTTTACCCCTCCCACCCCCCCAACATAAGATCCACGGACAACCACCTTATCTTCAGAAAACGACTAAAAAATTGGCTCTTCCCCACATAAGCACCATACGCAAACAGAAATATACAGCATATCACTCTGTATATACGCATTTATTTGTACTATAGATATGTACCTATATATGTGTATTGCTTTGTATAAACATGTAGAATTGTTTAAAAAAAAAAAAATTGTAAGTACAACAACACTTGAAAACCAGAGTTTATCTAATGCATTGTTAATCTACATATACTTACTTCCTTTATGCATCTATATACCTTCCATGTACTTGGATCTATATATTTATTACTTTTCTCCTAAAAAAGCATATTCAATACACTACCCTATTTCTCATCCTATACCTCTATCAATATCTTTAATCTACATATACTTACCTCCTTTATGCATCTATATACTTTCCATGTACTTATGGATCTATATATTTATTACTTTCTTCTAATTCATCATATCCAAAGCACTACCCTATTTCTCACCCTATACCTCTATCAATATATCCTCTACATCCACTCTCATTCATCCCAAACCCCATACCACTACTATGATCCCCAAAATAACCCTCTCTAGACTCTCCCCTACTGTATCCCTATTTGCATCATCTGACACCTCTTTTACTATACAGATCCCCCAAAACAAGCCTTTCTGAACTCTTCCCTCTGACTCTTCCCCTCCACATCCCCTTTTACTCATCCCAAGCCTCCTCCTACTGCTAAGACCTCCAAAACAAACAAAAAAAAGTCTAAATCCTTCACTCTTCTATCCCTCCACTATGCTTTTCAATCAAAATAACAGACTAACATGCCCACTTCTCAAATTTCATATTTCACTATACTAATTCACCACTAATCCTTTATGGGTTCCAGAGTATCGTGCTACTCGACGAAAAAGCGCTTCAACACCTCATCAGGGGTAGCAAGCACTATATAAATGCAAACTTTTTTCCCTCTTCTATCCCTCCGCTACCCTTCTCTATCCAAATATATGATTAACATATCCACCACTCAAATGACTTTCATATTTCAGTATACTAATTCAACACTAATCCTTTATGGGTTCAGGAGTAGCGTGCTACTTGCCAAAAAAGCGTTTCAACACCCCATCAGGGTTAACAAGCGCTATATAAATGCAAACCTTTTTCCCTCTTCTATCCCTCCGCTATCCTTCTCAATCCAAATAACTGATTAACATCCACCACTCAAATTTCTTTCATATTTCACTATACTAATTCACCACTAATCCTCTATGGGTTCCGGAGTAGCGTACTACTTGCCGAAAAAGCGCTTTGACGCCTCGTCAGGGGTAGTAAGCGCTATATAAAGGCAATAACAATACAATATTTGTTAAAATGTACATTAAATCTAATTAATTTTTGGGCGAGCCAAGATGGTGGACGCACCTTGAGAGTGCTCCCGGACCCCTCCGCCATCCGCCCGTAATCCGCCCGTCCAGAGAGCCATCCGGCCCTGAGGCTAGTCGACGGTCCATCGCTGTACCTTCGGCTGTGTCCCCGACTGCGCAAATTCCCGTGGGCCATTATCGCGCTGAGCTCGGCCGGCCGGAGCCCGCACCTAAGATGGCGGCCTCTCCGCGCTGATCGGCACTGCCTGCTGCCTCCGGACCTAGCTGCCTGGTTTCCTGCTTGAGCGCCTGAAGGTTCAGAGAGGACCCTCCCCGGGGTCGGGCGTCTGGAGGTGGGCCGCGGAGTCTGGGTCGCTGCCCGTATCCCCCTCCCTGCAGCAGCTGATCCGGCGCGGGCGGCCGTGGAGGCCTTGTCCCGCCGCCGGTGCTGCAAGCGCCATGACCGGCGCGAAGCTGCCCCCCCTGCCTGCGATTGACGGGGACACCCATTGCCGCTCCCCGGTGCCCCAGCGGCGCTGCCGCACCATCGACCGCCACCTCGGGCGGTGGGGGCTGAGGACGATCGGCCTCTGTCCGGGCAACTGGAGGACCTTCTCCTGGCCGCCGGTGCGGAGGACGTCGCACCCTGCGTGGCGCTGCCCTCTGCCTGCTCCTCCTGGGGGCTCCCATTGCTGATCCCTGGCGCCCCGGCGAAGATGCTGTAGGACCGACCACCGTTCCGGGCGGCCGGGAGCTGGAGACGGACGGTGCTGGACTGTGGTGAAGTAGCCTAGGTGATCGGGAGCCCGACGCTCATCTGCCCTGACGGCTGGTAAGTCCCGGCGGCGGAGGGGGGGGTCCCGGGCCAGCTGAGAAGGGGGATGGGGGGGCCCCCCGCACGCGCAGGCGGCCTGCTGTTGGGTGGGACCGGGCCCCGGGTGGTGCTACTTGCTGCCTGCAGGCCGTGTCTCCTCATCCTTGGTGCCCCGCGGCCCTCTTTCCGGCCCCCGGACCCGCTTGTAGTTGCTGTGCTGGGGAAGACTCTGGACTCCAGATTGGGGGGGGGTCCGGTGAGGTGGTGTCGGCCGCGTCCATCGAGCGGCAGTAGGACCCCGGTGAGGACCCCTCCGCCGCCCCCGGCCCCCCAGTCCGCCTTGGCCCTACTCGGAGCGGTTCCGGGGTCTAGTGGGGTGGTAATCATCCGGACTGGCCTTGAAGATCCGGCCCTGACAGCTCCACCTTCGGAGACGACGTTATCGGGAGGGGCGGGGTGTCCGGCCGTGCCTATCGGACGGCTTGAGGAACTGTGTGGTGGTCTCCCTCTCCACCCCCCCGGTCTGACTTTGTGGCACCGGCTGGGAACGGTGGTACCTCTCTCTCGGAGGCCCAATACGGATCTTTGGTCGGCCTCCCACCGCGCCACCTCTGGTTGAGGGGGGGCCCGGGGAAGCGGAATCAGCCGCGGATACCGAGCGGCGGGAGACCTGGAGGGTGGCCTCCTCCATCGGCCCCCCGGCCTCTGTCCTACTCACGCGGTGCGCGGTGCAGGCTTTGGACCCCGGACGCAGAGGTCCTGCTGCCGCCTTGGGACCAGATCTTCACCCGGTGGGTGGAACCGGCCGTGCATACCGAGCGGCGGAGGGCCTCGGGGGGGCCTCCTCCTCCATCCCCAGCTGCCTCCCGGCTCTTGTGCCTCCCGGAGTCGCCCGCCGGCCCACCTGCTGCGATAACCTTCGAGACACCTCTTGGGGTCCCCTGCCCTACTGAGAGGCAATATGGGCCGAGACAGACCTGCCAAAACCCCGGCCACCCAGACCAAAATGGATCGCTTCACCACCACTGAAACTGGGGCGACCGGAGGAACTGCGGACAGGGACGCACCGCCGGCAACGGATCTGTCTACCATCCTTCAAGCCATTCACACCTCGCAATCCTCCGTGGAGGGGAAGATCGGGGAGGTCCGGGTGGACATGACCCTCATCCGGCAAGACCTCCGAAACGCCACAGCCCGGATCAAAGAGACCGAATCCAGCATTTCCACCGTGGAAGATGACGTCCAACAACTTAAGGGGCAGGTCGCGCATCTCCAATCGCACACCCAGGAACTGCACAGGCGGGCCGAAGACTCAGAAAACAGATCCCGCAGCAACAACCTTCGCCTGGTAAGGTTTCCGGAAGGGGCGGAACAGGGCCGCACCGCGGACTTCATAGAGAAGTGGTTGAGATCATGGATCCCTGAAGGCTCCCTCTCTCCGTGGTTCGCAATCGAACGGGCACACCGCTCCCTTGCTCCAAGACCACCAACGGGAGCGGCGCCCAGACCGGTCATAATGCGGATTCTCAACTACAAGGACCGAGACTCTATCCTGGCTGAAGCCCGCAAACAGCAACGTCTCCGATACGAAAATCACACGATCATGATTTTTCCGGACTACACTCGTGAGGTCCAGGGTCAACGCCGTTCGTTTGGCGAGGTCAAGCAAAAGCTACGTGCCCTCAACATCCAATATAGGCTCCTCTTCCCGGCACGCTTGCGGGTGGTGTTCTCCAATAAGACCCTATTCTTTGACTCTCCTGAGGAGGCTTGGACTTGGGCTACGGAGGAGCGTTCCCTTCAGACCAACGATCGTAACTCATTGCCGGGTGGTGCGGAGGGTGGTCCTGCCCGCCCGGAGACTCCTGCTCCCCGGCCCCAGCGCAACCGCTCACGCAGGCGCCGTGGCCAGAGGCGAGCCCGCTCCGACTCCCCGTTGGGACCCTCTCAGCTGTCCGCGCCGCCCCATGGGGATCCTCTGGTTGTGAGGCGGTCTGGCTCCTCCGGCCGCCTGAGCCATGGGGGCGCCTCGCCCTTCATTGCTTGACCTCCCGGACACTGATCTTTCACGGAGCCCGACGCTTCTTAGGGACCCAGCTTGAACTCGTCTCTGCCTGCCGGACCTGGCTCCGCGGCCGGAGGCGGCGTATCGGCTCAACATTGCTTTCACTCTTGATGGACTTGAATATGTACATCCTGCCATGAGGAGGGGTCCTCCATGCTTCCCCGTTCCCTAGCGTTCTAGTTTGGTCTTGTGTTAACTCTTCCTTTGTTAGGGCGACAGATGCTTCTGTTCCTGAAGTATAGGGTGGGGGTTGGGGGTTGGGTTAGGGTTGGGGGACCGTTGTCCCGAGTTCTATTTTTTGTTTGTTGTTGCTTTTTTGTTTTGCCGCACCAGCACTCACATGACGTCTGGTTCCACTCCCTGTGGGACATAATGACTGCTATCTGGGCACCCAGTCACGCCTCCTGACGACCCTGCTTCTGGCCGGGCTTCCCTGCGGGACTTTACCCCGCCACTGCGACCGTTCGCCACTATGTCTGACGCACCACGCCTAGGCGCCTCCCTGCGCGTTATGTCCTGGAATGTCAATGGCCTTCTGGACCGCTTCAAGCGCATGGCTGTATTGCGATACGCACAACGCCTTGGGGTGGAGGTCTTATTGTTACAAGAGACACACTTAATGGGCAACCAATGCCCCTTTTTAGCGAGATACGGGTACGACAGGGTTTGGCATTCGGGCTTCATCCGGGGTTCCCGTGGGGTGGCGATCCTGGTGAAACATTCCCTTCCTTTTGTGGCAGTGCGAGTCATTCATGATGTCCAGGGCACCTATGTGGCCCTCTCCGGCACTCTGAATGGCGACCCCCTCAACCTGGTATCACTCTACTCACCTCCGTCGATGTTGACGGCGACCCTAGCCACCTCCGCCGCACTCCTGGCCTCCTTGCCCCTGGGCTCCACTTTCCTGGGGGGCGACTTTAATGCGGTCTCCTCCCCTGATTTGGACACGACAGGGCCCCCATCTCACAGTAGACTTGCGCATGCGAGACATCTAACGAACTGGTCTGAATCCCTAGGTCTTTGTGACGCATGGCGCACCTGGCATCCACGCTCCAAGCAATTTACACACACCTCGGCAGCCCACCACACACACACGCGCGTATCGACACGATTTTCGTTCCCTCGACTGATTGTCTCACGATCCAAGACGTTTCCATCCTCCCCCGAGGTCTATCCGATCACTCCCCGGTAATACTCACTATGGGCTCCCCTCCCGCCTCAATGCGTCAGACGTGGAGGCTAAACGCGTGGTTTCTTCAGGACAGGGAATTCCGGAAGGTGGTGGGGCGGGAACTCAAACATTATTTCCAGACCAATGAGGGGTCGGTATCTTCACCAGGCACCCTGTGGGAGGCTAGCAAGGCCACGATTAGGGGAGTCGCCAAGGGCCAACTCAAGCTCCTGCGGCAGGCGCAATTGGAACAAATTACCTCGCGAGAGCCGCAGGCTCTACGCCTTAAACAATCCACCGCTCTGAATCCAGACGCCTCAGAAGTGAGGCTCCTTGCTCATATCCGCGAAGAGATTCGACAGCTGTCGCTAGATGCGGCCAAACTCCTCTGGCGCTCATCCGTTGCCAGGGTGTACGGCTGGGGTGACAAAAACGGCTCACTCCTCCACAGATTGGCCACCTACCCTAGGGCGAACCGCATAATCCCCAAAATCATAACTCAGGAAGGATCGGTGTGCCGCTCCCCGGCGGAGATGGCCGGCGCCTTTGCCTCATGCTACCACCGACTATATACGGCCAAAACTCCTACCCTCTCTCTCTCTGGCTTGTTGGGGGCTGGAAACGGCAACCTACCTAGCCTGGATTCCATTGTTCAGGAAGACCTGGACCGTCCCATCACCCAAGACGAAATTGGGGAGGCAATCACCCTTACCTCCTCCGGCAAGACATAGGGCCCGGATGGCCTTCCCCAGGAATATTATGCTCTGTATCGTGAAACCCTCGTTCCACACCTTGCTAACCTATTCCGGGAGGCGGCTGAAAAGGGTTCCTTCCCTCCTGAGACAGATATGGCCACCATAGTTGTCCTTCCCAAATCCCAGCCACCCTCGCCCCGGTGCACGGACTACCATCCCCATCTCCCTTATCAACACGGAACTGAAGTTGTTTGCCACGGTCCTCGCACAGCGACTCAAACCCCACTTGTCCACGCTGGTCCACTCAGACCAATGTGGGTTCATGCCTTTGCGTGGTACCCGACACCGTCTCCAGCGGCTGCATTCAGCCCTGGCCCACTGTCATTTGATCACCCCCTACCTAGCGCTCCTCCTAGTAGACTTTGAGAAGGCCTTCGATTCGGTGGACTGGGGGTTCCTAGAGGATGTCCTTGCCAAGATGGGCTTCGGGCCCTGCTTTCGGGGTTTAGTCCGCGTGCTATATGCCCGTCCGAGGGCGCGTGTCCTGGTGAACGGGGCCCTATCGGAACCCTTCTTGGTCTGCAGGGGAACGAGGCAGGGATGTCCCCTTTCCTCCCTGCTCTTCGCTCTGGTGATGGAGCCCTTGGCTGCCCTGATACGCTCGAGCGGACAGGTGCATGGTTGGGAATGGCCCAATACGGAACCAGACAAAATCGCCCTTTACGCGGACGATGTCCTCATCTATTTAGCAGACCCTGCGCGGTCGGGCCCTCACTGCCTCCAGATCCTCCATTCCTTTGAACAGGCCTCTGGCCTCCGACTCAACCCCGACAAGTCGGTCCTGGTCCCTCTCCACATGTCTAGAGAATGTTTCGATTGGCAGTTCAACATACCGCTCCGCCACCAATCGTTCAAATATCTGGGGATATGGGTGACTTTACTCCCTGAACTCAGCTGGGCTCTTAATGTTACTCCCCTAGTGAAGAGGGCTAAGGCAGACCTCCAGAAGTGGCAAGCATTGCCCTTGAACCCCATGGGGAGAGTCGCACTCTTCAAAATGCTGATTCTCCCCAGGTTCCTTTACATGCTTCAAAACACCCCCCTCACCTTCCCGAGGGCCTGGTTTTGGGACCTTGATAACATGGCCTCTAAGTTCCTCTGGGGGAAAGGGAGGGCCCGCCTGGCTTTGAGCGTCTGCAGGATCCCTTCCTTCGAAGGGGGCCTAGGAATGACCCATTTATATCTATACTATTTGGCCAAGCGTCTGCTATCTCTGCACGACTGGTTTAAAGGGGGCTGGTCCGATCCGGCATACAGGCTGGAGCTAAGTGAGCTGGGATTGACCAGAGTTCAGTCGATGCTGAATGGGGAGCCTATTCCGTCCCGATTGCCAGAAGTGACGCGTTCCGTGCTGCAGGCCTGGCGAGCCACGTTGCGACACATCAAGTGGACACACACATTGACCCAGTGCATGCCCTTGTGGCAGGGCACTTGGCTCAGGGAGGTCAACGGGCTGCAGGGTTTCCGGTCCTGGGACCTTATAGGTATTTCTCAACTGGGAGATGTATGGGTGGGCGATCACATGCGCTCCTTCCAAGACCTTCAAACTAGACACTCCCTGCACCAGTCACAGTTTTACAGATACCTACAGCTGCGCCATGCTCTTCAAGCGCACCTCACGACAGGTACACGGCTTCCTGACCATAGCCCTCCCGAGGCACAGATTATGCTGGGGGACCTGGGGAAGGGGGGCATCTCTTTCATCTACCAGACACTGATCAACAACACCCCAACATCTTTAGATCGGCTACGGGTTCAATGGGAGGAGTGGGTGGGCACCCTGGAGGAAGAAGACTGGCGTGACGCCCTTATGGCCCCCAGGACAGTCACCGCCTCTGCCAAACTGCGCATGGTACAGCTATATTACTTACATGCTGCCTACCTGACCCCTGCGCGCCTTCATCGCGCAGGACTTCGCCCGACCCCTGCCTGTGCTAGGTGCGGCCATGAACCAGCTGACTTTTTCCATATGGTATGGGCCTGTCCACGCTTGACGCGGTTCTGGGGGGACATTGAGGAGGAACTCACCGAAGTACTGGGGTGGGAAATCCCACACGATTCTAGGCATCACAGACGGACTGGACGGGTCTAGAAACGAGAAATTGTTTTATACTACAGCAATGGTGGTGGCTAAAAGGGAAATAGCGGCCTCCTGGAAATGCCCTGTCCCCCCCCCCCCCAACGTTGGGCGGTGGCGGACTGGGGTCGACTGGTGCGCCACGCAGGAAAAGTCCATGTATGAGGCGCGTGGCTGTCCCAAGAAATACCGAAGGGTCTGGGGGAAGTGGTTGGGAGGAGTGGTTTAGTCTCGCCGGGAATGTTCAAATGTATATCGTTCTGAATTTGTCCATCCCTGTTAAATGGGTTACTCAGAACATTGCCTATATTTCTATGTTATCATGGTGTCGTGATGATTGGCTGGTGCTCTCTGTTAAATCAATAAAAATGTGTTTATCAAAAAATCTAATTAATTTTTTTTTAAATTAATTTTTGTAAACATTTATTAATTTATTATATATATATACACATATAAAAAACGATATTTTGTACAACTATATTTATGACAGATATTTTGTTTTCAATATTTTTGTACTTACCAATCTAAGTATAGGATGTAGATATTTTTGACATCGATATTTTGGTCATGATATTTTTGTATGGGGATATTTTGGGTGTCGATATTTTGTCAGTGTACCACGCAGTACTTCCCAAAGGTGGGGGGTCGGAGTAGTGGGCTCAGACCAAACAGTCCAGAAGCGCAAAGCAGGCGAAATGCCCGCTCTCTGATCTGGTTTTAAGGTGCTTTGTGAATATATATATATATATATATACATATATATACATATATACATACATACATATATACATATATATATACATACATATATATATATATACACATACATACATACATACATACATATATATATATATATATATATATATATATATATATATATATATCTCTTTCCCACCCCCTCCCTCCACCTCCTCCCGGGACCCCGTACAGTGAAGAACATCGGGAGGGTGATGTATGGCCCAATATATAACTGAATCACAAATTTCAACAAGAAGGCCGCCATGGTCCTCAACACCACCATGTCTGTTTGTGAGGTGGGGGGGGGGACATGTGCATCAAAGCTTTAATGAAATATCAAAAAATGTCATTTAAACAAGGACGGTTGGTTTGCCAATTGCAAAAAAGCTGAAAGGGCAGCCAAATAATCTTTAAGAACGCCAACTGCGAGTCAGTGGTGGGCTAAAGATAAAACAAACAGTAATAAATCTGACAGTTTGGATTGTAAGAAGTCTGTACTGTGGACTCCACGCCAGAAATTTGTCCCAGCATAGAAGGTTGCCTGGATGCAAGGAAACATCCACAACCTCAGGTCGCAGATAGAGTTCAGTTGACTGCTGCTGCTCAATTTTCACACATGGAGGTTTAGATGTCACAGGTTCGGGTGCAGAACCCTGCCCTGCTGCTGCCACAAAAGATCTTCCCGTAGCTGCTGTCCGATTAGAGGACAAATGCTCATGACCAGAAGTTCCGGGTACTACACTCTCCTGACTCGATCGGGATCCACTAGGATGAGTTGCACGCGGTTGGTACTGATCATTGCAGGCATTGGCGAAGCACAGGCGGAAAGGCATAAAGGAGTCCCATGCCCATTCCAGTCTGAATGTGTCTCCTAGAGAGATCATTCTCTGAAACTCCAAAGTGGAGAAGTCTGGAAACTGCATGTTCTTGACGGTAGCATAAAGATCTAGCCAGGGCTCTCTCTACAGTCACAAGATGCACTGCACCACCTCAGGATGCAACTGCCATTCGTGATCCACCAGGCATCACTGTCTGAGCTTGTCCGCCCTGGAGCTCAAAGATCCCACCAGATGGTTGGCAATCTGGCAAATGCCCTGATGCTCCAGCCAACTCCAGAGGAGCAGTGCGTCTTGGAACAGGATCCAGGCCTCACTCTGCACTGCTTGTTGCAGTACCACATGCTGTTGGTGTTGTCCAAGTGAACCTGCATAAGCCTTCCCGTGATGGATGGCAGGAAGGCCTTCAATGCCAAGTGAATGGCCCACAGCCCAAACAGATTCATGTAGAGTCGGGTTTCCCACAAAGACCACCCTTCTGATCTCCTCTTCCAGAGGACAACCCCAGTCCAGCAGGGACGTAACCCTCACCACCATCAGCTCTAGGTGGGGGAGGGAGCTGAACAGATTACAGTCGAGCAGCCACCACTGCAGAACTTGATCAGTCTCCTTGGCAACTTGGATGATATCCGACAGGTTACCTTGGTGCAAGTCCCACTGAGACTTCACATTCCACTGTAAGACCCTTATATGCCACCTGGTGAAGTGGACAAGCAGGATACAGGAGGACAACATGCCTAGGCATCTCAGAGCTGTTCTCACCGAAATCCTAGACCACGGATGAAACACTCGATTCATACTCCGAATGTCCTGGACTCATCGTGAAGGAGGAAAGGCACTGAACTGCGTCTTGAACAGCTCCTGTAAGAGGGTGCCTCTGCAAAGGAGTCAGGTGTGACTTCAGCTCATTGATCTAGAACTAAATGATGTAAAGACATTCGCCGTCATGAATGACTGTGGCGAGTCCACCTTGAACAGTGAGCAATTTAAGCCGGGGAGGATGGGCAGCAACAACCACTATCACTTTTGTGTACACCCAAGGGGCGCTAGTGCTGAAGGGGAGCAAGGCAAACTGAAAATGCTCCT
Source organism: Calotriton arnoldi (assembly GCA_963921515.1). Lineage (NCBI taxonomy): Eukaryota > Metazoa > Chordata > Amphibia > Caudata > Salamandridae > Calotriton > Calotriton arnoldi. Next base: position 6,005,752 of record CAWUFW010000043.1, on the reverse strand, counting down.
GGCCGACCTTCATCTGGAGATACTATCTATGAGACAGAAAGATGGGCTGATGAAATTATGCATCCTGCAGGGCCATGGTGACTATCTAGGACAGACAGACCTTGGGCCAAAGTGAGCATTTTGATTTTGTTCTTTCAGAAGAAGCTATTTAGAAGGTGAAGACCCAAAATAGAACAAAGGCCTTTGTCCTTCTTCGGCATGAGAAAATAGCAGCAGTAACAAATTGTTCCTACTTCCGAGGCCGGCATCCTCTCAATGGCCAGTTTGGCCAACAGAGCCTGCACCTCTTGCAACAAGATGGATAGGTGCTCCTCCCCTCCGAAAGCTGCTCTGATGTCGAAGGGTGTTGACATGAGTCAGAAAAAAGAATAGTAGGGCATAGTCCTGATGGACGATCTAGAAGACCCATGTGTCAGATGCCCTACCGCTCTGGAAAGAAATGTCTGATCTTACAGTGTGCAGCTAAGGGCGAACTAATGTAGACTAGAAGTGGAGGTTGTAGGGACAGAGATATGGTGAACTAGTGCCCCTGGTGACCTGCATGATGTCTGTTTGATCCAAGCCCTCAACCATGAAAGGACTGGGCCGATATCTGCACTGGTGGCGGAGCCAAGGGATGCCTTTACACCAGCCCCTTGGAGTAGCCTCGAAAGGGTCGAGGCTGCTAAGGAAACTTGCGGGCAGGGGTAGAAACGCCCAAGGAACCTGCTGTGGATCTGCTCTCTTTACAGCACAAGAGGTTAGATTCAGCCTTTTTGCTAAAGCGGCAGGACCTACCAAAAGGCATATCCATTGGACATGCCTGCATGTTCCCAGAAAAGCCAGTCTATCGCATCCACGACTGGCGGCGGAGCACCACACTAATGTCCACTGCATACCCCAAGCTGTTAGTTTTATGCAGGCCAGTCCTAATGACATACTTTGCTGCATACTAACCATCCTGAACGCTTTAAGCCAAAGAGGCCCAAAACTCCCACAGGACTACCAGCAAGACCTCGCCAGCCATGTCCGAAAGGAGTGCGTGCATATAGCAGCCTAATAGGCAGACTGCATTGCCAGATCCCAACGCCGAACTGGTGGAGAACAAGATCCGCTTTCCATACACCTCAGCATGCATTAGGGTTAACTTTATTGGTGGATGCTTGGACCACCAAACTCTCAGGAGTCAGATGCTGTGTAAGAAAGTAACGACTCAGATGAGAGGCCATGTGTACAAAACCTTCGTAAGGACAGTCGTCTTTGGTTTCACTAAGGGTAGCTGTAGGTCCAGGACCTCATCTGCAAGTCTAATCACTAAAGCAAAGGATGCGCTCTCCTCCATAGGGTGTCTAAGGGGCGACGTCTACCCTGTGCCAGGCAGATATCCAGCTCATTGTCCACCTGTAAGTCCATGTAAATATCATCAACATAGTGTGGGGTTAAATCATCCCCATCATCATTGACAGGCTGATCAGAGTCCGGACCAAAAAGGTGATGAAGACTCTGAGGAAGGCCTCATGGGAGAGTAAGAGTTTTTTCAAAATTAGAGCCCACTGGGATCAGGTGCTCTGGAGTGGAGTTAAGGCACAACCTTAGTCGAGTTGAAGTGGATTCAGCTCAATGTTGGGCACCAGTGTCGGTAGGGGCTCAACCTCCGACAACGTCAGGACCAGCAGAGATCTATGGGCCAAAGTGGAGTTGAAGTTGGCACTGGAGTTGGTGCGGAACTCATGGCGAGTCCTATGGGCACAGAGGACGGACCTTAGCGGGATAGTAGATCTATCCAGTGCAGTGCGGGTTAATTCCTAACCACTACCACCTTAGTTTTATTTCCATTAAGCTTTAAACAGTTAGCTGATATCCATGCTGATATCCATTCTGCTACCTCATTCAAACAAAATTCAAGACAGTCATAGTCCACAACCGTATCTGGGGTAAGAGAGATGACAATCTGAGTGTCATCCGCATAAGACACTATCGAGAAACTATGCGAGTTGTAGGAAGCTGGCTCTGTATATACTATACTAAAGTAAGGTATAGTGTGCACAGAGTCCAGTGGATCCCCAGAGGTTTTACAGAGGCTAAAGTAGATAATACTAAATACTCTCTTTTGTTAAAGTTTAGTCGAGCAGATAGGCTCATCAGAAGGCTGTGTTAAGCATTTAGTGAACACACTCGGGTAACAAATGATTACACACACACACACTCAAAGACTAAATCAGAGACCAACTTTAGGAAAGTAGGATCTGCTTCTTTTGGTTACCCCCACTTTTTGCTGAATGTAATGCTGTTTTTGACTAGTCTGACTGGGATCCTGCTAATCAGGAACCCAGTCTATCTGCTTTCTCCTTAAACTGTTATGCTATGTACTTTTGTACACTCCAGATTGGATACTGGGGTACCCTTGTCAGTCCCTAGTATATGGTATCCATGTACCCAGGGCACAGGTACCCCAGAGGCCTCCCATGGGCTGAAGCATGTATTATGCCACCCATGAGAGGCCATGCAAAATGGAATCTACAGGCCTGCCATTGCAGCCTGTGTAAGCTGGTGCATGCACCACTTACTTAAGATATAGGTTTACTATATCTAAGGGTCACTGCACTTAAAACCTATAAGTCACCCCCTAGCAGGCCTTTACAATCCTGAGGGTAGGGTGCTTGGTTCTAAGTGAGAGGGTGCCACTGCGTAAGCAGGACACCCCTGCAGCCTAAGGAGTCCATTCTCCCGGGTTGTCAGTGAAGCAGCCATTTACGACATATAGAGTGGCATTATGCGACCGCGTGATGACCAACTCTAAAACGGGTGAAACTAACCCCATCGTGTTTCGTGTCAAACATGTTGGAATCATACCCCCACACTGGTAACCGGTGTGGGAGGTATGATTCCACCCCTTAGAAGCGAGCTTCATTGGGTCCCTGGTGTTCCCGGTACCAGCCATCTAGTCCCAGGCAGCACAAAATGGTTGCTGCCGACCAGAGACACATTTCTGCCCTCCTGCTTCTGAGCCAAGCTCGAGCAGGGGAAGGCAGAACAATAGGCATCCTGTCACAGGGAGGTGTGACCACCTCCCAGACAGGATTTAGTGTATTAGCGCTGGGTGGGTGCGCTTGCCAGCGACCGAAAGTCTACATGAGGGGCACATTTGGTGTCCCTGTGCATAGTCCAGTTCAAACCAGTCCTGGGAGCTGTTGGCTCCTGCTCTGGCGCAAAATGGACAAAGGACAGGGGAGTAACCTCCCATTGTCCAGACCCTCCCCTGGGAGGATCCCCTGAATCTGTCCAACCCTCTCCCATGGGTACTTAAGGGCTTACCTGGCTGTAGGACCCTAGATTGGACGTGGACAAGATTCTGAACCAGAAACCACTGAACTTTGACCGTCTGGACACTCTGGACATCGCTGGACTTCGTTTGGGCCCGACTTCGTCTCCCTCTCAGTCTGAAGCATCGTCTGTGCCTGTGCACCATACAGGATCCTGGCAGGACCTGTGGAGCATCAAGGACAACCGAAGAGATCTCCTTTGGAGTGAAGGAGTCACTCCCCTGCATTCGCAGGCACCGCAACACTGCTCTCCGGTCAGCAGACCCTGAGCTCCTACAGACTCCGAAGGCTTCAGCAGCATAGGGGGTGGGTTTCTATGTCCCTCGAGGTGCCCTCTCACCAAGTTTGAGGTCAGAATCCCTTGTGGGGGCTGCAATACCCGAACCCCTGTGCACCACGTACATTTGCAAGTGCATATCCTTGTTGGCGTTTCCCGAACAAGTGCATTGGGCTCCGAGTAGCCCCAACCTCTGTCACCATTTCCTACCAAGAACTCCGGCCTCCTCACACCGAGTGCTCCGTGGGCTGCTGTTTGGTGAAATCGCTCGAGGTCCTCTCGTGACTCCTGTGCCTCCGGCCTGTGGGTCCACCTGAGGGTCAACTTTGCTTTTCTTGGGCTCCGCTGGTTGCTCCAGGCCTGCCCTGACTCCCCTTGCTGTGGTGAGTCTCCTGGACCTTGCTGGTCCGAACCGTATCCCTCCTTGACCTTCTGTGTGGGTTGCCGTTGCCAAGGCTTGTTGGTGCTCCAGCCGGACACCGAACCCTCAGTACTCGACATCCTTCGTGGGACAGCTTGTATCCGGCTCCTTGTCATCCTCGACGTCTCCTGGTCCCCTTAGCTGCAGAGTCAAGAACTCCCTCAACGCACCTGAAGCACCCGACATCGGTGGGCATTCGTCTACCGAGCCCCTGGTCACTCCTGAGTGACCCAGACTCTGTCCCCTCTGCTTTCAGGTACTCTTCGACAAGAATCACCTTTGGATTCGAACGGACATTTTTCTTTCTTCCAGCAGTCCTCCATTGGGTTCGACGGTGGTTTCCGACGCCACTTCAGACCTATGCACCCGGCTTCCCTGGGATAGGTAACTCAGGTACTTCGGTATCCACGGGTGGGGTGGCTCTCCAACCGCCTAACTTCCACGGGGTTTCTTCGAAGTCCACTGGGAATGGTCCTTAAACTCTAAAACTTCAACCGCGACTTTCCCATAAAATTGTACGGGCACGCGGTCGTGTTCCCACACTGCACCCGTCTTCCGTGGGGTCCCTATTTACTCACCTTAGGTGGTTCCTTGAGGTCCGAGTGATTCTACAACCTCTCGACACTGTTTTGACTCGAGTCGTGGTTCTTATATCACTATTTTAGTATATGGTTTGGTCCCCCCCCCTGGGGCCCACTGTGTATTGATAGTGTTATATTAATAAATACATATTTTTATAACTACTGTGTGGTTCTCCTTTCATTTAACCAATACTATAAGGTTGCATTCTGGTAAAACAAGCTGCTTGACATTCCTTCAAGACTAAGCCTGAAAGCTGCCCTCCACAGCTACCACTTGGATAGCTTTCTAAGGTTATCTTTGACCTCTTAAATCACCATAAGGGTTGTTTGGACTGGTGCAAGGTGCCCACTTTAATTAGTGGACAGCATATACCAGGCCAACTTCCCACACCAACTGTTTGTAAAAAGATTACTTTTTGTATGTTTATTACTTAGAACCAAAGATACTTTGTTGCAGTAAAATAAGTTTTGCAAAATTACAGTTTTTAAGGAAAATATAATGGACAATTAGTGCATTTCTCAAACAGTTCAATGTTAATATATGGAGGAAAAACAATGTTGTAATTCCGTAGGTAAGTACACGACTTACAATTCCAGTTGTCGGGTTTTAAGACCAACACTGGGCAAGGGTCAGGTAAATGTAGAGACTGCACCACCAGCGACACTGGGGCTGCCGGGTGGAGAGGTCAAAATTGGTCACTGGGGCCCAATGTTAGTCAATGGAGACTAGGGGAAAACAAAGAGGTGCCGGTTGCAGGTACGTAAAATCAGTGTTGGGGGTCAATCTCCAGGGGTTAGGACCAGCACTGGGGGGCCCACGAGGCAGCACCAAACACACGCTCTAAGCGACAAGGAGGCGACAGGTGCAGAGTGCCAAATCGGCGTCGGTCGCTCAATGCAAAGAAATGGAGACTGAAGATTTTGAACAAAGGCTGCAGACTCGGCCCAGGAGGCTGGATGAGGGGAACAGGTGGCTCTGAAGGTAAGTTGGGTAGTTGAAGGGCACAGTCGGTCGGGCTCCCCAAGGCCTGGGTGCAGGGGTGTCCTTCAAGGTCGGGAGATCCTTACCAGAGCCAGTCGCGGTTAGGGGGTCCTTCGTGTTGAGGCTGCAGGTGTCGTCGTCGAGTCCAGGAGAGGTCACTCTGGAGTGGACTCGAGCTCAGGACCGCTGGGGAACCTACTTAGGACTGGTGGGCCACTTCGACTCAGGCCAGAGGCGTCGGGCGCAGAGGTCGTCCGGAGGTCTGGTTAGGCTGTTCAGCAAGGCACAGGAGCTCTTCTTGTTGGTTTCTTTGTGGACAGGGCCGTTGTCCTGCAGGACGAGCCGCTTTTTGGCGCAGGTTTCTTTGAAGGCTGCAAACAGGCCGGTAGAGCTGGGGCCAAGTCAGTTGTCGTCGAGAGTCTACACATCTGGTACAGCTCTTTGGTCCTTCTTTAGGTTGCCAGGAATCTAAGGATCAAGGTTCAGGGGTGCCTCTAAATACTCAATTTAGGGGTGTTACAGGTGCTGGCAGTTAGTAGCCAATCAGCTACTTACCTTTAGGGTGACTACACCCTTTGTATGTCAACTCCCTTAGGGGAGGGGGTATACCCCTAATCCTATTGGATGCAATCCTCAAAACCAATATGGAGGAGTTTCAAAGGAGGGAGTCACTTCAGCTCAGGACACCTTAGAGGTGGTCCTGGCTGAGAGGGGACACACCTCTCCTGCTTACTAATTTTCCTGCTGACCTTGCAGCCAAAGATGGGGCTTGGTCTGGGGAGCAGGCATCTCCACTAGCTGGAGAGACCCTGGCTAGCATTACAAAGGGCAGGAAGCCTTTGAGGCTCACTGACCTTGAATGCTGTTCTTGCTTGGGAGTAGGTGTGAAGCACCTCCACTCAGAGCACACTTTGTTTCTGACCCACAAGAGCACAAGGCTCCCACCTCAGTGGGTCAGAAACATGTCTGTGTAGGAGAGTAGGATCTGCCTCTTATGGTTACCCCCACTTTTTGCTGATGCTTCACTGTTTTTCGACTTTAGTCTGGCTGGGGCCCTGCTATCCAGGACCCCAGCCTAGCTGCTTCCTCTCTAAATGGATTCCTAGTACCTTAGGTACACTTCAGATTGGATTCTGGGGTGCCCTTATAAGACCCTAGTATATGGTATACTATGTACCCAGGGCATAGGTACCCCGGCGGCCTACCAGGGGCTGCAGCATGTATTATGCCACCCCTGGAAGGTCCTCCAAAATGACACCACAGGACTGCTACAGCAGCCTGCGTGAGGTGGTGCATGCACCCCTTACTGAGATATAGGGTCACTATATCTCACCCTATCACTGCACATATAAACCTATCAGTCACCCCTATGGCAGGCCTTATCAAACCTGAAGGCAGGGTGCTTGGTTTTATGTGAGAGGGTGCCCCTGCATGAGCAGAGCCCCTCTGCAGCCTTCAGAATCTCCTCTCCGGGGTTGTCTGGGGTGCAGCCTGACCATATACTCTTAAGTGCATTATATCTTAAACGGTAAATGCTAACTTTGGGATGGCTGCACGGAAACATGTCGTGTTTGGTGTCAAACACCTTGGAATCATACCCCCACACCAGTAACTGGTGTGGGAGTATGATCCCACCCTTCTAGAGGGAGAGACATGACAGCACCGGTATACCCAGTACCAACTAAACAGAGCCCTGGCATCACAAAATGGAAGCTGCAGCCACAGACACGAGTCTGACCTCCCACTGCTGACCGAAACTCCGGCAGGGGAGGCCTGGACAATAGGTTTCCTGTCGTAGGGAGATGTTACCACCTCCCAGACAGGCTTTAGTGTATTAGGGCTGGGTTGGTGCACTCTCTGAGTGCTTTGAAGTCCTGCACTGGGGGCACATTTGGTGTCCTCGTGCATACCCCAGTTCAAACCGGTTGCAGGGGCTGCCAGCCCCTGCTCTGGCGCGAAACTGGACAAAGGAAATGGGTGTAGCCACCCCTCTTTCCAAACCCTCCCATAGGTGGGTCCCCAGAGTTAGTCCAACCCCTTTCTTAGGTATAAGTAAGGAACCCCTGGCAACAGGACTTTAGATATCCCTGGACGAAACTCTGCAACTGAATCCTGGAACTTCGACGCTCTACTAAAGACTAGAGGACTGAAGAAATCTCCCTTGGGGTCAAGGAGTGACTCCCCTGCTTGGCAGGCACCAACTAAGCATTTGCCGGTCTGCATCTCCGAAGCTCCCGCCGGACTCCGAAGTACCTGCAGCCCAGGAAGAGGATTTCCAGACTTCTCAGAGGCCGACCCGAGTCCCCAGCAAAGCTGAGACCCGCAGCCCTCACGAGTGACGTGGAACCGGAACTCCTGGACACCGCGCACATTTGCTAGTGCATTGACTTCTCGACGTCTCTTGAAGTCCTGCTTTGGGTTACTTGTACGAGCACCATTTGCACCGAAGATTGTGAGCCTACACTCCACGAATGTTCCGTGGGCCCGCTTCTTGCATTTCCGCTCGAGGCTCCTTCGCGATCCCTGGTCCGTCGACTGGTGGGTCCCTGTGAAGGCAACTCTGATTTTCTTTGGGTTTTCCTGGTTGCTCCAGACGTGCCCTGACTCCCCACCGAGTGGTGAGTCCCTCAGACCTTGCTGGTCTGCACCGAAGCATCTTTCTCCTTTCTGCGTGGGTTGCTGTTGCCAAGGCTTGTTGTGTTCAATCCGGACACCGACGCTGCAGCACTCTACATCCTTCGCGGGACAGCTCGAATCCAGCTCCTGGTCGTCGTCGACGCCTCCGGGGCCTCGTGGCTGAAGAGTCAAGCTTCACCTCTTTCACCTGAAACACCCGACATGGGTGGGCATTCGCCTATCGTGCCCCTGGTCACTGGCAAGTGACCCAGACTCTGTCCCCTCTGCTTTCAGGTTCTTCTCATCTCCGATCCAGGCTTGGATCTCTTCGGACACTTCTCATCTTCCCGGCAGCAGCACTTCTTCGCAGGCTGCCATTGAAATCGACAACGCGACCCGACACCATTCGACACCTATGCACCCGGCTTCCCTGGGTGAGGTAACTCGAGTACTCCGGTGCTCCCGTGGGTGGTAAACCTAGAACTGTCTAAGTCCAAGAGGGTTTTGTCCTAGTCCATTTCTAAGTGTCCTTAAACTCTAAAATTCGTACTGCGACTTTCCCATAGACTTTAACGGAGCTCGCGGCTGTGTTCACACACTGCACACAGTCCCCGTGGGTCCCCTGTGTCACTACCTTGGGTGGTTCCTTGGGGTCCCAGCGATTCTACAGGCTCTAAGCCTTGTGTCTTCTTAAGTCGTGGTTCTTATACCACTTTCTTAATATATGGTTTGGTACGCCCCTAGGGCTAATCGTATATTGTGCTAATTTACTGTGCTATTTGACTTGTAACTTGTGTACTTTGACCTCTAGCCTCATAAAGAGACTAGTTGGTAGTGTTTAGTAATAAATACATATATTTTATATATATACACCTGGTGTGGTTCTCCTTTCATTTGGTCATTCATGAGATTATAGACTGGTAAAACAACTAGCTTTACACTCCTTCAAGACTTAGCCTGAAGGCTGCTCTCCATAGCTACCACTAGGATAGCTTTCAATAAGGTTGTCTTTAAACCTATCATCAATAAAGGTCGTTTGGACTGGTGCAAGGTGCCCACTAGAACTAGTGGACAGCATATGCCAGGCCAACTTCTCACAGTCTGGAAGTGGCAGACTGGTTCAGACTAGTCAGCTACACATTAGCGGTTGGGTAGGTTTTCAGGGGGCACCTCTGAGGTGCCCTCTGAGTGCATTCATTAATTCAACATTGGCATTAGTGTAGGCTCGTTATTCTGAGATGTTTGGTGCCAAACATCCTGGGATTCGGTGAAGCCATCATGGAGCTGTGGAACTTGTATTGACAAGCTCCCAGCCCATGTACTCGATATGGCTTCACCATGCACTTCTAATGCCTAAGAATAGACTTAGACACTTGAAGGGCATATCTGCTTGTGCAGTTATGCCCTCACCAGAGGTATAGTGCATCTTGCCTCAGGGCTGTGAGGCCTGCTGTAGGAGTGTCTTACCTATGCCTCTGGCAGGCCTGGCACACAGGGATGTGTGCCAGGTCGACTCTTCACTTTTAGTTGCACCAAAACACGTAGGTTTCAGTGGCAGTGTGCATGTGTTTGGTGAGGGGTCTCTTAGGATGGCACAACACATGCTGCAGCCCGTAGAGACCCTCTCTGGTCACAATGCCCTTGGCAGCACTGGTACCTTTTACAGGGTGCTTATATGTGGAAAACATGGCAGCAAATTAAAACAAAGGTACAGTTTTGGGAAAGAACACAGGCACTGGGAACCTGATTAGCAAGAACCCAGTGCATTCAGTCAGGCAAAAAGAGAGGGGGTAGCCATGCAAAAAAGAGCACTTTCCTACATGAGAAGCCGGTGGACGGACGAACTGATTGAAGTGAATTGGGTATAGTGAGATGCCCTGAGGCACTCCACACTTTAGAGGATGAGATTCAGAATAAAAAGGTTCCTCATAGACCTGGAAACTCCTAAAGTCTAAAAAGGCGGCAAGCCATTTCAAGGCTCGGCCAACCACTCCTGCCTGTTCCAACCTATGCAATTGAACAGGATGAGATACAGTATCAAAGGCTGCACTGAGGTCTAATAATATTACATCAGCTGACCCACCTTCATCTAGGATTTTTCTCAATCCTTCCGTAACAGCTAGGAGTGCTGTCTCCGTACCACATTCTGGACGATAGCCTGTTTGGCTAAATTGAAGTACATCATGCTTTTCCAAAAATAAGGATAATAACAAGTTTTTCAAGCACTTTACTTATACTCAGAAACAGGGATATTGGCCTGTAATTTTCAACTGATGCACGGTCCAGAGATGGTTTCTTTAGTAGAGGTCTCATTACACCTTTTTTTCCATGAAGGCGGCACCATACCGCTCTGAAGCGATAAATTAAGTATATCTACCAAAACACGGTAGATTAAATTTTTCCCTTGCATAAGTGCAAAGAGAATGGCTGGACCTGATTTAACTATCTTCATCAACCCTTCTACATCTTCCTTCCTAACGGGAGGGAAGGCCGATAAGGCAACATTTGATGCACTGCCCAAATAAGACTGGCCAGAGGTCTTATAATGTTCTGCTTTATCTATAAAAGTAGCATAGATGTCATTAACTTTATCAAGAAAATACTTCCCCAACTTATTACAGTGAGATTTGGATGGAGGGCGTAAGGTACACATTTTGATGGGGTTTGTAAAGAATGTAACTATTTTGAATAGCTCTTTTACAGAGTATCGGGCATTATCAATCTGAGTGGCACTCGAGCGCAGCACCTGAGGTGCGTAGCTGGATCTCCGCAAGGCACTGGTGGCGGAACACACAACACAAACAATGATGGAACACCGTAACCCCTCCCGCACTAACCCCATGCGTTGGCAAGAATACTTGTCCTTTGTGGAGAGCAGATTGAATGAATCCTGTCCCACCCGGGGCTGAGGCAATCTTTTGTCCTTGGCTTTGATAGTAATAGGATGGTACACTGACGTGCGTTGACTGGTCCCTTCCCCGGCTGGGGCCTAACCTAAATAGATGGGCCCTCCGACCCCTGTGGGCGGACGGGAGAATGTTGCATGCGGTCCTCTGGCTCCTCCCCCGCCCCCACCCCTTCGCTACACCCGTCAATTTTTAAGAAACACATTCATGCAATTGTCCTAGCTTACACACGTCCCGCATCACTATGTGCACATGGAATATTAGAGATTGCATAGTTTTCTGTTTTCTTTTTCAGTGTTTATAGCGTATTAGTTGGTGTGAAAATATGGGGACAAAGTAAGTCTGTTGCTTTATTTGTTAAGCACATTGTGGATAATATACAAGGATATTTACAGAGAATTGCTTCTACACCTGTTACTAGAATGCAATGTAACCCGGTTCCCCACCGAGTGTTAAGATGGTAAATGTCACCGAATAATATTGTATACTACAGATGATAACTTGTCATATGCTTCTATTATGGAAAAAACAATAATGACGATTTTAAAAAGAAAATCAATCTGAGTGGCATCATATGTGGAGCGAGCTTCCCTAATAGCATAATGATATTTTTTTACTGCTTTCTTGTAATCTAATTTACTCTTTACATCATATGATTTCCTCTACTTCCTTTCCATCCTTTTGCTTTCTTTCTTGAATTTGGACAGATGAGTATTAAACCAAGGAGACCAACCATACAAATGTCCCTTAATAGGAGTCCTAAAAGGGGTAATCCTATTCAGAAAAGACTTGATCCAGTCATTGAATATTGGAATAGCCTCTGATATTTCATCCTTTATTTCAGGTACAGAGTTCGAAAGAGTATTTTTCCTGTTGGCAGGGTCCAGTGTTTTTCGCCACAACACGGAGGTTTCGCCCTGTCGGATAGCGGACAGCCGATAGAATTGAGGCAACAGTGGCTTCACTGACCTGTAGGAGGTGTATCGACACTCACTGAAATCTATTAGAAAAGTGCTTCCTCCATCTAATTTTATTGATGTGGAACCTATCCTATTACCAATTCGAAGGTGCTGTACCCTTCTTCTCAATATTTCTTTGACAGTTGTTGACTGCAAAACAGATACAGGTATATGTGGAGCCATACGAAGAGGCATATATACATCAATACTTACCTTCATCCCCTGAATATTCAAACTCCTTTGAGTCTGCCTATGAGTTTCTGCTCTTGAGGAATAAAGAGAATAAATTGTGGCTGGGAGATATCGTTTTTTTTTAAGAAGGTGGCTGTGAAATCCTAGTACCCACCGAAATGCGTCGATGCTTCACAGATTTGAAACACTAGATCTTTGGGACATTTGTTAGTATACGAGAACCAAACAAAAAATATTCCGACTAAACAAATGATTTGTTACAGACAGGTGTTTTTTCAATAACATGATAAAATTGTCTAATGTACTCTCCCGCTTTGTTTTCTGTTATATGAGGGTTTATCAATGATGATCTATTTTATCCTTTAGTGATTACGTGAATTTTAAATTTGATATATGTTTTTTATGCTTTTTCAATAATGTTGGAGAATTGTTGGAGAATTTTTTTGTATTGTGATTTTAATGAATATATATAAAATTTTCTAGAAAAAAATTGGCCGACAATGTGTAGATATTTACACTCTTCAGTCCATATTAGTGTTTTGGTGATATTGGTTGATCCTCTGTTTGTATGTATGAGAATTTAACTATTTAGTTTCCCAAAGGGGGTTCTATTTTTCAACTCGGGGTCCAGTTTTGACCAATAGCGACTCAATCTCTGCCATCGAGAAAGGGAATTCCGCCTCCCGCAGCTGCAAGTAGGAAGAGAACAATATAATGGTCTGACCACAGAACCTGAATAGGAGTTTTTACCCTCATGCTTGGTAAATTAGTAAAAATTGGGTCAAGAAGATTTTTGTGCGTTGAGCCTTCCACCAACTGTACAAGTTGTATAGCTGACAAGTCTTGAAGTTCCTTGTGCTCTCACAGCTAGGATCGTCAAAGTACATATTTAAATCTCCCAAAAATGTGAAATTTGACTTATGTAACACCTGTCCAGCCACAATATCAGGTAGGGCTTGCGAGACTGACTGGGCTAGGAGGACGATACGTACCTCTGCAAAAGTAAAGGCAGGGGTAAAGCTGGTGGAAAAGGAGAGACTCCCACATCCTGGAATATTAAGAGGGGTAAACAGACCGTTAAGAATTTTCTTATAAATTATGGCAACCTTGCCACGCATTTTGTCTGGGCGGTCACATCTAACTATAGAGTATCCCATTGGAAGAGCCTGCACTATATCTGGCATGGACTCTCCTCGAAGCCAAGTTTCAGTAAGAAAAAGGGCCTCCGGCTGACATTCATCAAGGAGAGAATACAGGTCTAATTTGTGTCTTGGCAGTGACCTGCAATTAATCACATACATCTGCAACAACTCATTCTTAACAGAAGAAGATTATCGAACACACCGTTGACAAGGTGTATATTGCGATCCAGGCAACTGTATCTTTGTTCTGTGATACATCTCATAGGATCAATTGAATGGTAACAACGGGTATTAGTACTCACGTTAAAAAAATTAAGTTGTTTCAAGGAGAACGTTAAACCACTTGACAGAGAAAAAACAGGGGGTTCTGGCCCCTAGCCCTGGCCGGACACAGACTGGCATGCCTTCGGCGCACCAGCGGCGCATCCGCACCCTGGAATTCATTTTATGGTGTGACCAGGAAAACAACTAGATCACCCACCAAGATGGTGTCTCTAGTTTGGCACAACAATGGGCACTGGTACTAAACACAGCCGAGTGCCAAATTCTATTTACTGAAAAATCTCCAGTCAGTCGAATCTGCTGGCTTCCCGGATTCTAATTTAACTCCCCAAAAGCAGTCAAGAAAATCTTAATCAAAAAGTGTAGTGAATACTTTACCCATATTCATGTACTATAGCAGCAATATAGGAACTCCCCCAATAACGCAACTCCCCCACTAAAACACAATAATATTACACTAATACATTTTCTTTGCTTCATTCTCCAAGGTGAATTTATATTAATCTCGTTTAGCCTCTAAATTCCTGTTTAAGGACAGAGGTCTTTATTATCCTATCACTCTCCATCTGCAGCAATTGGTCCTCTAGATCTTCGATTTTTTTTGTACTATGGCTTTCTGTAGGCCTGCTATTTTTTAAACACTTTGCCCCCGCAGTACTGATTTATAGCCCCCCCACTCCCCATACTGGAGTTAACCGATTTACTGTTGATTTCAAAGTATTGTGTCACAGTGGCGACGTCTACAAAGTACTTTGTGACCTTCTTATTCAAGGCCAGACTGGCAATACCGGGCATCGGAATTTCACTGGGAGGCTGGAAGGGTAGGGGGCCAGTTTTGTTACTGGTGCCGTCTTTGCAGCAGGTGCTTTCAAAACTGCTGCACTGCTACAGAGTTCCTTGTATATCCCTTAGTTTTCAGACAACAATAAAAGTGTCAAGATAACTCTGGTGATTAATGCACCTGCTTGAGAGAAAGATCAGAGTTTTGTCTTGTGGCAGTTTTGAATCCTCTAAGGTAGTGCAGAGGGTTAATATGCCTGCTGCAAACGACGTGTGCCATGCAGATCACAGAACAGTATTTTACGTGCATAGCTTAGCAGGTTACTGCTTTTGTCACAGAGACCCTTTTGGTACTGTGCAGTTCATTAATTACAATCAATCTAGCACAGTTTGCTATCAAGTGTCATCACAGAGCTGAATGCAAACTACATGGTACAGGTTAGAAAGTTATATTTCATTATCCTGATGTTGCTAAAAAGGGTTTGTTTAGGTACAAATAAATGTTTATTAGTAAAGGCAATCCTAACCACCGTGTTATGTTCTGAATGCTGGGTCTGTGCTTCTCTTATCTTATCTTATTGAGACTTATAGAGCGCTACAGCTGCCCCAGAAAAGGGGCGTCCCGGCGCTGATATCCAAAAAAAGACTGACACAAGCACCACACCAAACACTCCTAAAAAATGCCTACCAGTATGGATGACAAGTGAATCCTACACCTTGTATTGCCCTTTGTCTTTGTAACATTTTCTATACACCGATTTACACACGTATTATTTACTGTCTCTTTATTTGTGTGTGATGTAAAGTGCTCTGACACCCTACGGAAGTATGAGAGGCGCTATAAAACAAATGAAATACATGTGAGAGAGGGGCTATGGATAGATGAGAGGCACTATTGGAGGGTGATAGTGAGGGAATCATTAAAAGGCTCCAACAAAGTATATTTTATCCTGGTGCACTGTAAGGACATCATTTACTATGCTTTAAATGTTAATACAATTGAATATATCATGAAAACTGTGTTGTAGAATGCACCATTTTTGCGAAATGTTCTTGGAAGGAGAACCCCCCAAACCCTACTTTTAGTGGTCATGCTTACTCACTGCACTCACTACGCACCATACGGGGCTGGTCTGAAAAAATTTGCTAAGGCTCCTTTGGGTCCCAGTCCGGCCCTGCCCTGATTGCATAGCTCTCCATCACTCCGAGAAGTGCATTCTATGCGATTCCATCGTTGTCATTTGGGCGGGGGGTTTCTTTCAGAGGGTAAAAATATAATCCAGCAGGGAAAGAGCACCATGCACGCCTGAACAGAAGGAGTACTGTCAGGTTGCTCCGTGTGTTGCCCTCCATTTGTCTGACCAATGAATGTCTGCAAAATCTGGTAGAATACTAGTATGTCCTTTAATTGTAGGTGAGTGTGACGGTCTAATGTTGGATTCTGCAGGAGGCTGAATTATTTGCGCACCACCAATGTCGCCCAGAATTGTAGACGAACCTTCCTTAATCTATGTTGTAGCACACCCTCGCTGTTCATCCATCCATCCATCCATCCATGTTTTCTGTGGCATAGACTTCCAAATCAATATCCTCACCCACTGGGGGCTGTTAGACAACCCCAAATACAACATTAATTTGCCTCTCAAAAGGACAGTGGCACGCATTTCCCATCTGGTGCATTTCTACCAAAAATCGCCACTTCAGCATTACACACAAAAAAAATCGCCACTTAAGCATTATACCCCAAGCGCATCCTCAAGACCGTACTCAGTCTATCTCGTCACCTAGTCCTTTCACATTCCAGGAAATTATGTTTAGTGCTTAGAGATATAGTATGTTTAGAGACAACCCCACACACACCATTAATTTGAATTTGCCTCTCAAAAGGTAGTGGCACGCATTTCCCATCTGGTGCATTAAACCGCATTTATACAACTAACCCAATAACCTCAGCTCCCTCTGCCCTGTGCCGTCTTGCAGTGGGCCTCCCAGACCATAATGCGTGTTGTGTCTGTTCTCCCATTAACTTCTATGGATGACAACTTAATGTTGCAGAGCACTTTGGAGTTCTAAAGCTTGGCAGTTACATAAGCTCGTGGTTAAGTCATTTTTCAAATGCATAGCTTTTGAAACAGAAGCAACAGTTATAGTCTACGAAAATACTTTAGTCTTTAAATAGTGAAATGCTTTCATCAAGCTTCGGCAGCAGTAAAAGTACAGCATGGACAGCAGCACTGCAGACTTGCATAACAAACTCCGAACATTCCCAGCACAGGCAAAAGCTTGCCTCACACACTAACCAGGTACAGCACAGGCGTGGCCAGGCCGGCGACCAAGATGGCCGCACAGCGCTGAAGCACCGCCAGCTAGTTCCTCACATGCAAGGATAAGCAATCATCAGGGGCCATCCTCATCGGCCCGAGTTCTGCTAACGTCCCGCCGGTTGAAGCACTGGTCTGGGGGCTGTGGTGTGGAAGATCCTGACCACGGTGGCCTGGGCTCGCCTTGGAGGCCCCACAGCGACAGGGGCCATGCGTGAGCCTGAGGCCAGGACTACAGAGCCCCATCGGGCCCCACTGCTGCGCTTTGGACCGCACTGCCACTCCTGATCACTTCGCCTGACTAGAGGCCACTGGGCATGGGCGTAGTGAGGTGGCGGCATCAGACTGGGGGAGGCGACACTGCTTTGGCCTACCTGGACCGGGCTGCCGCCTGTCATCGGGGACTGCCCACTTGAGGCACCCATCTCGCTGTGGCTGCGGTCACCAACAAGGGCTGCAAGACTACGGGTGAGCGACTGCAGGGGATCAGGGTAGGGTGAGCGGGGATGGTGTCAGCCTCGGCCTAGATTCGGCCCCTTTGTGATCTACTGATGTGCATGCCTTTCTCTCCCCCAACCCGCCTGCAGATAGCCTGCTAGGCTGCTGAGGACTGCAGCCCTGCTTTCTTTTAGCAGATCTGTTGAGACTTAGAGCCCCGTGGCACGACCCACAGATAAGCGGCCTGGGCCTCCTCACTGACCCCGTGGGCGTGACTGTGCAGGATACTGAGCTTATTATTACCCGACCCCACAGGACTATGCATTGGGGGTACTTGCTTTTGGACTGAATACTCTTGGGACTGCCCTTCTAACCTTGCGAGTGCCTTCTGCGGGACTGCCTGAAATCTTCCTATCCCCTCACGCCTCTACCTACAGCTTCATCAGCATGGGTCATGCAGACCCTAAACAGCGCAAACTACAATTTGAACGCACTGGAGAGAGTGAGGAGATGGCCACACCTGTCAGGATGGCCGGGGTGACCGGGGTCCTCTGGAGCTGGTGAAACCTGCAACAGTGGAGGCTTTAATGGCAGATATCCGAGTGGGCTTCAAGGCCATGGATGCACGATTTGATAGCTTGTCAGGCAGACTGGATTGAATGAGTGAACACCTTGACTGCAAGTATCAAAGGGAACTAGCTATTGAATAGGAGCTCCTGATAAGTGTATGTAATGCAACACATATGTGTTTTTGAAGACCCTCACTCACCAACCAAGTTGGTGACATGCTTCATCATCGGGTCCCACCCAAGGTACCGAGTGTACCTTGGGTGTGCTTCGACACCTGGATACAGCGGAGCTGGTTCTGTGCAGTGAAAGTGAAATGGGTGTGATTTAAAAAGCTGTCCGTAGGGTCCCGTTAAGTAACAAAAAGACTATTTTAATGTGTGGGCCCTCGGCAGTAATTAAAAAGGAGAGGTGGATATCTCTGGAGATAATTAGGCTCCGATATCCTATGTGGTCAACATGTTTCAGCCAGTCTCTCAATGCTGGGCTGGCTTTCTTCAGGACCTTATGTGTGTGAGATTTAAAATGGTGGTCTAAAACTAAATGTGTACGAGACCATCTATGTGACGCACTCGCTAAGGTGCGTTATGTGATAGAGGTTAGTTTCCTCTCGCGACGCATACCTGTAGTGGGAGTAAAAAGGCGACAGACAAACATACACATTGATACATTAAGATGATATCGTTTAGACACATCCATTAGTGTGAATCAGGAGCGTGGTGTCCGTGCTCTAATCGGATAAAATACGTGGTGAGGACGGACCGTGGCGTTGTTGTGCATTGTAATTAAATCAAAACAATGTATACGCCTCTTATGTATTCGTTATCATGTGAAAATCAATATACGATAATGCATGGTGGTAAATAAAAAGATAAAAGGATAAAAACAATTTATGCTCACTCAGAAATTGTCTGAGAAATGCCCCATGAGTTCCGTGGGGGGGCCCGACCTATTGTCACACTCTGTGTGTTTGGAAAACGAAAAAGAAAAGAAGAGTAAAGAGTAAAGGCACATACGTAGTAAATCACTGTATGGCTAGGGGACTCCTTGTCCCTCGAAGGCTGGAAACCCCGGAAGAACGTCCCACTTACTTCTTCAAGATCAGAGGCCCGTCTCCGTACCTAGTCTGGCCGCATCGGAACTCCGACGGTAAATGACTGGTGCGAGGCCGGAGTTTAAATACCCTGTCAGCTTCTGCCGGTGAAAGCAGGTTTCTCTAACGAACTCCAGGTGCGAGTGGTCTGTTTCCATGCCTTGCACCTGTGCGAGTAAACAGAGAAGAAAGCAAGCGCACGTGTTTTTTGCTTACGCTGCGTGTGAATAAAGTTAAATTGAATCGTGTGTAAATTCAATGGGGTATCGGGTAATTCCCTATGTAATGTTGCTTAACTTTATAATTCATTTAGAAAGGTTTTAGTCGGCTGTGTTATGCTAGACAGAGCGCGCTAGTTAAGTGAAGTGTTTTATTATATCCCCATGGAGATAGAGAGGTAGGGGGACTAAGCTCCGTACTGGGTCTGCATACAGAGAGGCGTTTAACAAATGCGCACGTGTTGGTCCCTGTATCTGGGTATCATGCGTGTGTTCAGGGAATATTATTAGGCAATTCCCTCTCTTATGTTTTATGGATTTGAATGTTGGAGGGTTGGGAAGGCCGATTTTGTCTGAGACGCCTATTAGTTGAAGCCTCGTTGTTTTTTCTGCCTGGAAGTGAAAAAGGCAGGGGGGCCGGTCTCCGTACTGTACGTATAGGGGCCACATTGACCGAATGTGCATATATTACCCTCTGTATTTGGCAGTAAGACGTGTATAGGGGAAGGGGTCATAATGAAGACACATGGGTGCTCTTGATGAATACATAGGTGTTCAGGGCTCTGAATATAGTGACCCTAGGCACGGGGGACTCATGCATTCACCGCAGTTATGATGGAAAAAAGTACAGGTAGTCAACAGTGAAGACTGTTCCACGGAATATTGTCATTCAATCCTGTTTTGTTAGTGGAAAGGCGGTATATCCAGCGTTGTTCCTTTTGTAAAAGGATTTTATCATTAGTGCTGCTATTGCATGCAATATGTTCTATAACGGTCCACCTGATGTCATTAGGTGTATGCCCTGTAGTGAGGAAATGATCTGTGAGTTTACTCAAGTTCTTTTTGCAACGTATGGTGCTGCGGTGTTCCACGATGCGTGTCCTTACTTTACGGCTTGTCATGCCTACATAGCGTAATTTGCATGGGCATTCGATTAGATAAATTACATTTGTAGAGTTACAGTGTGTGTGCTTGGTTTGATGCCAAGTTTTGTCTGTCTCTAGGTTCAAGGTTTTGGTTGCTTTTGTCAAATGACAGACGCTGCAATCACCACAGGGATAGTGACCTACTATCCCTGGGAGACCCCATGCATTCAGTATGGTATTAGTCATTGGGGTAGGTCTTTCCTTTGGTCTTGTGGAGACCAGGCGGTCCCTGAGGCTTCCTGCTTTTTTATAAGCAAAGAGTGGGGGGTCCCATGTGAGGGTGCCGGTATTGAGTATGCGCCAGTTTCTCTTTATTATTTTAGCCACCTGGTTGGAGGCCGCATTGTACGTGGTAACACAGGTAAGGGGGGTTGGTATATTTTCCCGTATATTATCTTCCAAAAGGTTTCCCTTGGTTGATTACGTGCCCGTTTGTTGGTTGTCCGAATGATTTTGTCTGGGTAGCCACGTTCCCCTAGTTTCTTTACCAACGCGGATGATTGTGTTTTGTAATCCTGTATATGGCTACAATTGCGACGTATGCGCAAAAATTGGCCATAGGGAAGATTTTCCCGGAGGGGCCTGGGATGGAAACTTCCAAATTGGAGCAAGGAGTTTCTTGAAGTCGGTTTGTAGTAGGTCGTTGTCTGTAGTTTACCCGCTATGGCCATGATATTGAGATCCAGAAAAGCGATATTGGAGTTGCTGGCACTGCTGGTGAATCGTAGGAAAGGGTCCCGTTCATTCAGCCATGTGAGAAAGGTGGTCAATAAATCATTGGATCTTGTCCATATCAGGAGAATATCGTCTATGTATCGGCGCCAGAATTGGATGTTTTGACTGTATGGGTTATTAGTTGGTAGAATGTGTTCTTTCTCAAAGTGGTAGACATAAAGTCCAGCCACACTGGGGGCAAAACGCTGCCCATAGACGTTCCGTTCGTCTGTAAGTAGAAATCGCCCTCAAATTCAAAATAATTCTGTTTGAGTGCTAGAGTTGCGCATTGTAAAATGAATTCTCTTGGCGTGGTGTGCTCCCACGTGGATTCTTGTAGCATGGTTCTGAGGACCCTAATGGTATCGTCCTGTGGGAGACTGGTATATAAGCTTTCAATGTCCAGTCCCACTAGAAGTTGGGACATGGGATCAAAATTGATGTCCTGGATCAGATTTAGAAGAGGTTTCGTGCCCTTGATGTATGTGGACGACTTCTGCACCATAGGATTTAGGAAAAAAAAATCACAGAAACATGATAGTGGTTCCAATAAGGAATTGATTCCTGACACTATTGGGCGTCCTGGTGGAGGTCTAGTGTCCTTATGGATTTTTGGAACCGTATAGAATTATGGTATTTTTGGCTTTTTGGTACAGAGGAAGTCTTCTTCCTGTTTAGAGATCTTGTTAAGTGCCTCTGCTGTCTCTACCAGAGAGATGATGGTGTTCTGCAGTGAGGTCGTGGGATCTTCCTGGAGTCGTCTATAGTTTCTGGCATCACTCAGTAGTCTTCTACATTCAGTAGTGTAATCCATTTTATTCTGGATAACTATGCCTCCCCCCTTGTCCGCTGGTTTAATGACAATGAGGGGGTTGTCTTGGAGACTACGTACAGCTTCCCTTTCTTTTTTGGTGAAGTTGTTAAAAGGTTTCGGTTGATTCAATTCCTCAACTTGGTTAAAGACCGCCTGTTCAAAAGTGGCTACTTCAACTGGGATGCATACAGGCGGTGGTAGGAAGGTGGACTCAGGTCTAAGTCCTGTTTCATTGGTTAAGCGTGTTGTCTCTGTGGGTGGCTGCTTCTCAAAGAATGCCTTCAGTTTTAATTTGCGTAAAAAATCCGCCAATTCCACATGAAGTTGAAATTTATCTAAACGGGTCGTAGGCACAAATGAGAGTCCTTTATTGAGGACCCCTTCCTCTGTCGTGGAGAGTGGAGTGTCTGACAAATTGAACACCAAAGATGGTGTATGTTGATTGGTCTTATTCATCTCATTCCGCTGTGTCCTGGTTGTGGTTCCCTTGTTTTGCTTCTGGTTGCCCCTGCCGGTCCCTCTTCGTCCGACCAATGTACTTGGGGTTGGTTTCGTCTCCTTCCTCGTGAGCGACGGCCTCTCCCTAAAAAAGGAGGGCGTTGGTTGGGTTGGTAGTAGGCCTGTTGACCGGGTTGGTACATGGGTGGCCATCCGAAGAATGGGTTCTGCGGTGGGAGGTTGAATAGTGGTGGGCCATAATTTTGGCCTTGGTGATGGTATGTGCCCCATGGTTGTCGCCATTTTGGTAATCTTCCTTTATTTCGTGTATTATGTGCACTGCCAGTGCTGGATCTGCTCGAGAAAGAACTATCATCCTCTGAGTTATCTGATTTGGGTTCCTGTCGGTGGGGTATAATGTAATTTTCATCAGCATATGGGTAAGCTTTGTTGTACGTGAACCGTTTAAGATCCTTCTGAAATTTGTTGATTTTAGATTGAGTAAGATACTCCTTGTATTCTGTCACTTCCCTGTTGGTTTCATCCAATTTTTTCTTGAAACATGTAAGGGTTGTTTTAAAGTGGTTCTCAGTTGTTTGAATGTCAATAATCATGGCATCGGAGAGGCGTTTTGCGGTCTTAATGATGAGCACTAACCAGTCCCTGGTACATTGCCACGCTATCTGTGCCCAGTCTTTCCTGAAGGAGGCATCCTCCAGGAAAATCCTCGGGGCATTGGTCACTAATAGGCCCTTAGGTGCTGTGTTAGTACGGAGATACTCCGTGAGAATTACGCCATGTAAAATGGTGCGAATTCTATTGCGCTTTTGTTCTGTAAGTTTGTCCCAGTCAGTTGTCTGGGCTATTGCTTGGGATATGTTAACATCAGCCATTAGGGGTGGGTTAGAAAGAATTTCACTGATCTCTTCTTCAGCGAAGGTTAGGCCGGGGTTCTCCGCCATGGTGAATGGCGGTGATAGTGGTAGTGTACTCTTACAGCTGTGCGCTGCTATTAATGGTAACAATCAAAAATGAAGGAAGGTAGAAGCCAGTTCACTTCCCCTGGGTATAATGCAAGTATCAAAGGGAACTAGCTATTGAATAGGAGCTCCTGATATGTGTATGTAATGCAACACATATGTGTTTTTGAAGACCCTCACTCACCAACCAAGTTGGTGACATGCTTCATCATCGGGTCCCACCCAAGGTACCGAGTGTACCTTGGGTGTGCTTCGACACCTGGATACAGCGGAGCTGGTTCTGTGCAGTGAGTGTGCAGTGAAAGTGAAATGGGTGTGATTTAAAAAGCTGTCCGTAGGGTCCCGTTAAGTAACAAAAAGACTATTTTAATGTGTGGGCCCTCGGCAGTAATTAAAACGGAGAGGTGGATATCTGGAGATAATTTATGTGGTCAACATGTTTCAGCCAGTCTCTCAATGCTGGGCTGGCTTTCTTCAGGACCTTATGTGTGTGAGATTTAAAATGGTGGTCTAGGGGCATGGCCAAGATGGCGAGCGGGTAGGACGTGTGTTGCTGCGTCTCCCCGCCCGCCGATGCCCAACTCGGCCCCAGCATAGCGTTAGACTCCCCCGGTAGCGGCCAGACGGTGGCGGATCTGCCCCCCAGCCGAGGTGACGCATAGCTGCAGGGGTTTCGCGGCTGGGGGCCGTCATTTACCTTGTATTCTTTGGCGACGGACGGCGGGGCCCGAGGGAGCCTAAGATGGCGGCCGGGCCTTGAGCGACACCGGAGCCTGGAGTGTGGGTCAGCTGAGACAGAGAGCTACCAGCAGCCGGAGAGGAGGCATCGAGTGCGCCTCCGCTGATTCCGACGACCGGCACATTGGTGGTGGGCCACGGTCGGACCCCCGAGCCTGTGGCACCGGGCGGAGGACAGAGCCAGTGACGCGGCGCTGCAGCCGCGGAGATATCCAGAGGGGCGAGAGCGGCTGTTCCCGGCGATCCTAGCTGGCGGTGGGTGCTGCGTCGTTATCCTGCCCGGGGGCCCCCCTGCATATCCCCACGCGGAGCGAAGGAGACCCAGAAGGCAGAGGGGGCGTCGCGGTGGAGCGGAGCGCTATCGGCCTGGTGCAATAGCGGTAAGAAGAGGCCGGCGCTGAGCGGAAGGCCTGTTGCGCAGCTTCTCGGTCCAGCTGACTGTGTGGACACTGCAGGCAAGTTGGGCCTAGGCGCACCGGCGAGTGGAGGGCCTGAGAGAGAGCGCGAAGCGGCGGCCTAGCGCTAACTAAGGCAGGGAGAGGAACAGCAGCGCGACACAGAGCATCGGCCAGGGCGGGTCGGCTGGCGCTCCAAGAGGGTAGCGCAGATTGCTGGTGGCGGACTTTTCTGCGCTGTTAGCCACGGACAAGGCGCGGTGGGGCCGAGAGGGGCTCGGCTCTGCTCAGTAAAAGGTCAGTCCTGCAGTGGTGACGGCCCACAGCTCCGGGATCCCCAGCAAGGGCCATAGAGAACGACACCAACTCTGCTGGCAAATCTCCATCGAGGGGCGCCCGCTGTGCCCCGGCCGCCCTGTACTGCGCCTGCGGCTCACGGGTCGGCTGTGAGGACCCCCTACGCGTCCCTCGGGGCACTGGGCCCACTGGCTGGTTCTCGCGCAGAGACATGTCCACCCAAAGGGGCCGGAAGGAGCGCACGCTCAAGGAGATGCTGACGAAACCTCCCCAGGCCAAAGATAGCCACGACGATGAGGATACTCCCATCACCAAAGCTTTTTTGGAGTCCCTCTTTAATACCCTGAGGGAGGATTTCCAAACGCTAAAAGGAGAGGTGGCGGGGGAGGTACGCGAGCTCCGGAGGGAAGTGGACACCCTAGGAGATAGGGTGGCAGCCATCGAAGACCAGGAGCGGCCCAGGGAGGAGGAAGTTACACAGCTACAACAGGAGGTGATCCGCCTGACTGAGCAACAGCTTGACCTGCAAGCCCATGCCGAGGACCTGGAAAACCGCTCTCGGCGGAACAACATTCGGGTCCGAGGGGTGCCATCCGATGCAGAAGGGACTGATACCACCTCCTTCCTACAGGGCCTTTTTCGGGACATTCTAGCTGGTCCTCCGGAGATGGAGATACGCATTGACAGGGCTCACCGGGTGGGCCTGCGACGTAGGGCAAATGCTCCGCCGCCTGACATACTGGCTTTCCTTCCGGACTATCCGCTAAAGGAGCACATCATACGGGAGGCCAGAGTGAAACACCCCGTTCAATATCAAGGCCACAACATTACCCTCTACCAGGATCTGGCGGCTAGCACTCTTCAGAAACGCAGAGACTTCAAGGAGGTCACAGCGCACTTGCGAGAAGCCGGCTCCTGGGGACACCCGTTTCGGATTATATTTAAGTGGCATGGCAGACTGCACCAAATACGCTCCCTAGCGGAAGCAACTAAACTCTTGGGCCCGACATGTCGGCACTCGGAAACGGAGAGCCCGCCCAGCCAATGCCAATCTCCAAAGCGATGGCAGCTGGTGGGGGGCAATCGCTTGGGGAGCGCTATAGGAGGGCCCGACCCGGAGATGCAGGTGAAGGAAAGGAGAGCAGCGATTGAAGCAGTCACCAACGACACGGCCTCCCAAGATGGGTCCTGAACGAGATAAAGGGGGCTTCGGTGCAGGATGAGATTTCGGGGCCGTGGGGGGCGGGGGAGACGGAGGGTTTGACCGCCTGCCTCTGCCACAGGATGCCCTGGACAGTCTTTCGACACCACGTGTGCACTGCTAGGTTCAGTGTGCATAGGACTAACGGGGGATGGGTTTGGGAGTTGGGGTTAGGGAGGGGAGGGAGGGGATGGAGGGGAACTGGTGTGCTCAAGCAGGGAATCTAACTCTAACTACACCGGAGGGTGCTTTGGGGAGGGGAGGCCGGGTGGGCTGGGGTGGGGATCCACCCTTTAGGCAGGTGGCGCTGGTCTGGGAGCGTGTGGCCCGTCCCCCCTAATCATGCCTGGTTCAGAACTTACCATCATTACGCTTAACGTTAAGGGTCTTAATAGCCCCAATAAGAGACGCGCCATATTATCATACCTTGAGAACTCGGGCGCGGACATCTGCCTCCTTCAGGAGACCCATCTGCTAGCTCGTGACTGGCACAGATTGAAGTCCCGGGCATTCCCTTACCAATACTTCTCCTCTATGCATGACAAGAAGGCGGGGTTGCCATCTTAGTATCAAGACACTTTCGAGGGTCAGTGGGGGATAAAATAGTGGACATAAAAGGGAGACTGTTAGCATATCGCTTTTGGGTGGCGGGCTTGGCTTTCACGATCGGGTCTATTTATGTACCGAACTCGAGTCAAGAGGCCTTCCTCCAGTCGGCTCTCTCCGAGATCCTGGAATCCCGTGATCGCTTTCTACTAGTGGGAGGCGATTTGAACTTAGTCATGGATACGGCTGCAGACAGGTCTAGCAGTAGGTACTCTCAGGCAGGGGCGGTCTCCGCCGAGGGCAAACGGTGGCTGGCGGACAGAAGTTTGGCAGATCTGTGGAGAGCGGCCCACCCCCGGACCTCCCAGTTCTCCTACTACTCTCATGCTCACCACAGCTATGCTAGACTGGATCACTTTCTTGGCTCTGCGGAGACTCAGGCGGCGGTCACAGACATCTCTATCACAGCGGCTGCCCTGTCGGATCACGATGCAGTAGTGGTCACCCTAGAGGTCCCCCACGTAGCGCGGCGGGTGGGTAGCTGGAAGTTGAGGGAGGCCATGCTCCATAAACCGGCGGTACAGAACCAACTCCTCAAACGCATTACTGATTACCTTGAGCTCAATGACATTCCCGATACATCCATCACCTCGTTATGGGGAGCACTCAAGCAGTGGTGCGGAGGGAGCTCATAGCTCTCTCGGCAGCAGAAAATAAGGAGCGCAAATCCAAGCGGGAGGAGCTCACGGCCCAAGTGATAGAGCTGGAGAGGATACATAGCCGCACCGGCGCCCCCCGAATTTGGCGGCAACTGAAGAACGCGCGGGCCCTGCTGGCGGGGCTCGACTTAGACAGGGCCGAATATGCGGCCCTCCGCCTTAAACACTCATATTATATAGGGGGGGGATAAGACGGGCGGATGCTGGCCAGTAGATTGAGGGCACGGACACAGCAGGGTAAAATAAAGGAAATTGCAAGCCCCGAGGGCGTCCCGCGCACTGACGATATAGCCATAGCACAGACTTTTCGGGATTTCTATGCCGAGTTATACGCGGGGGACTCCCCGTCCCTCCCACAACTAGACGAGTACCTAACAGGCACACACACGACGGCTTTGAACCACCACGACGGAGAACTACTTGACAGGCCCATTCGCATCGAGGAAGTGGTGGGGGCTATCTCCCGCCTCAAGGTCCTGAAATCCCCGGGCCCGGACGGATTTTCCGCCGGGTTTTACAAGATGTACTGTTCCGCTCTAGCCCCCATACTTACCAGGCTCTTTAATTCCTTCACTGGTCCCGGCACTATACCCCAGGAGATGCTAGCGGCTTCCATTGTAGTGCTACCCAAACCGGGTAAGGACGCCTAAATGCAGTTCCTACCGGCCAATATCGTTGCTCAATGTCGACCTCAAACTATTCACTGGTATACTGGCGGCACGGTTGGGCCCCTCTATGCCCGGCATCATCGACCCAGACCAATCCGGTTTTATCTAGTCTCGGCAGAGTAGCGATAACACTAAACGCATCTTCCACCTTATCGATAAAGCCCACCGCACCAAAATGGACGCTCTCCTACTGTCCGTGGACGCGGAGAAAGCGTTCGATCGGGTGGACTGGTGTTATCTTGACAAGACCCTGGCGCATTTCGGTATTGGGGACAAGTTTCGAGCATGGGTCTCAAGCTGCTACACCAATCCCGTGGCCACGATCATAGTGAATGGGGTGACTTCCATGCCTTTCGAAATACGGCGGGGGACCATACAAGGTTGCCCGTTGTCACCTCTTCTTTTCGCCCTGTATAGTGAGCCGTTGGCTCAGAAAATCAGGGATAATCCGGAGATTATGGGCATCCCTTTTGGGGGTGACCGACACACAGTAAGTCTTTACGCGGACGATTTAATTGCCTCTTTAGAATCCCCAGCCCGGTCGGTTCCGGCTTTCCTGAAAGAATTGGAGGATTTTGGCCGGGTCTCGGGACTGCGGGTTAACAAGGGGAAATCCTCGATCCTTAGGCTCCTTGAGGCTGAGCACACGCCCCCCCCCCCGAGGGTGAGACCTATGCGGGCATTCCAATACACACTTCTATCCCCTATCTGGGCATAGAGCTAGCGGCATCAGTCTCTCAAACGGTACACCTCAATTACTCCAAACTGCTCATGCGCACCACGAAAGATTTAAATGAATGGAAACGCCATTCGCTCTCCCTCTTAGGTAGGGTAGCGGCAGTGAAGATGTCTCTCCTGCCTCGAACGCAGTACATTTTCCAAACAATCCCGGTGTGGCCACCCCCCGGTACCCTACAGGCTCTTCAACAGGCCATCAACCAATTTATATGGGGAGGGAAGCGACCCCGGATGCGCAAAGATCTGAGTTACATGAAACTGGATGCAGGAGGTCTGGGCATTCCCAAAGTTCTGGAATACTTCCGCGCAGCACAGCTGCGGTCCCTTGTCGAGTGGCAACGTCCCGAATCCGAGAAGAGCTGGCTCTTCCAGGATAGGGCGTTGGCTCAACTGGACTTATGGAAGGTTCCCTTTCTTAAACGGGGGCATAGGCCTCCTGGCCTGCCGGGTTCCCTATTACTAGGACTCTTCTTCGGGCATGGGATGGAGTGGCGGTAAAAGGGGCCTGACGACATTTCCATCTCCTTTAACTCCCCTCTTTGATAATGCAGAGTTCCCCCCGGGTATGGATGCGAGGGCATTCTCGTTCTGGAAGGCAGCTGACTGGCGATCGGCAGGACACCTCTTCTCTACAGAGGGTATTATCCCTTTCCAGGATCTCAAGGCAGCTATGGGGTTCCGGAAAATGAGCGCTTCCACTACTTTCAGCTTCGGCACTGGCTCCTTCACGCCGACATCCAATCTGGCGTAGCTAGGAAACTCACTAAATTTGAGAAGTGGATACACACCAGAAACACTGATAAAGCATTGATCTCGGACATGTACGATATGCTCAGGAGCGAGACCCCCGCCATAACCACGGCTAACCAACGGAGGTGGGAGAGAGAATTAGGGAGGGACCTGACAAGTAAGGAATGGGCAGACATCTATTACAGAGCGAACCACACGGCGCGTAACACTGGAAGTAGAGAGTCGGCGGTCAAAGTGGCAATGTATTGGCATCTCACTCCGGCCCGCTTGCATAAGGAAAATCCGGCGCGTGGCCCGCTGTGCTGGCGAGGATGCGGGGAGGAGGGCACCCTAGTACACATCTTATGGGAATGCAGGGAGGTGCAGGCTTTCTGGGGGGACGTCCTTGACGATATAGATCGCCAATTTGACACTGAAATACCATGCTTTCCTGTTTATGTGGTTTTGGGGCTACCCAACCCCATAACTTACCCACTTAGATCCAGGCGAGGTAGACAAATGGGGTTAGCTCTTGGGGCAGCCAATCGGCACATCTTATCATACTGGGGTTTGCCCACGAGGCCATCGCGGGTCGGGTGGCTGCACAAGCTATGGTACATTATAGGTATGGAACGGATACAGGCCTCCCTCTCCGGGGCTATGGCTAGCTTCCCAGACGCCTGGCAGCCTCTGCTTTCTTTGCTGTCCACGGAGATGAATGAGATAACATGTCCTAAATACCTCCGTCTTCTCCGCCTTCCAGACAGGGCCACCGCACCACAGCCCCCATAAGTCACCTCTGGATTGCTTTCTTTGCATGATATTCCCCTTTCTTTATAACACACTCCCATAGCACACCAGTTCAAGGGAGGGAGGAGGGTGGGGGGGGGGGGGGGAGTTGGGATGGGGGGGGTTCCTTGGGTTTTGTTTATAAACGGCATTACATTTCTACTTCTCACCAGACGGTCTGGAATGGAGGGGACCACACTCACGGCCTCAATGGGGCGCGGGGGCCGCAAGGTCCCCGGAAGCGTACAGCTGATCAGTATGGACCGACTTAGAATTGATGCACTAGGGGTAGGAGTATAATTCTATTGCATAATGTCTGCATATTCCCTTTTCTTCTGATGCAAATGCCAATAAAATACATTTAAACCTAAAATGGTGGTCTAAAACTAAATGTGTAAGAGACCATCTATGTGACGCACTCGCTAAGGTGCGTTATGTGATAGAGGATAGTTTCCTCTCGCGACGCATACCTGTAGTGGGGGTAAAAGGCGACAGACAAACATACACATTGATACATTAAGATGATATCGTTTAGACACATCCATTAGTGTGAATCAGGAGCGTGGTGTCCGTGCTCTAATCGGATAAAATACGTGGTGAGGACGGACCGTGGCGTTGTTGTGCATTGTAATTAAATCAAAACAATGTATACGCCTCTTATATATGCGTTATCATGTGAAAATCAATATACGATAATGCATGGTGTCCCCTAGCCATACAGTGATTTACTACGTATGTGCCTTTACTCTTTACTCTTCTTTTCTTTTTCGTTTTCCAAACACACAGAGTGTGACAACAGGTCGGGCCCCCCAGGGAACTCATGGGGCATTTCTCAGACAATTTCTGAGTGAGCATAAATTGTTTTTATCCTTTATCTTTTTATTTACCACCATGCATTATTGTATATTGATTTTTTATCCGATTAGAGCACGGACACCACGCTCCTGATTCACACTAATGGATGTGTCTAAACGATATTATCTTAATGTATCAATGTGTATTTTTGTCTGTCGCCTTTTTACCCCCACTACAGGTATGCGTCGCGAGAGGAAACTATCCTCTATCACATAACGCACCTTAGCTGTAGTGCGCCACATAGATGGTCTCTTACACATTTAGTTTTAGACCACCATTTTAAATCTCACACACATAAGGTCCTGAAGAAAGCCAGCCCAGCATTGAGAGACTGGCTGAAACATGTTGACCACATAGGATATCGGAGCCTAATTATCTCCAGAGATATCTACCTCTCCTTTTAATTACTGCCGAGGGCCCACACATTAAAATAGTCTTTTTGTTACTTAACGGGACCCTACGGACAGCTTTTTAAATCACACCCATTTCACTTTCACTGCACACTCACTGCACAGAACCAGCTCCGCTGTATCCAGGCGTCAAGCACACCCAAGGTACACACGGTACCTTGGGTGGGACCCGATGATGAAGCATGTCACCAACTAGGTTGGTGAGTGAGGGTCTTCAAAAACACATATGTGTTGCATTACATACACATATCAGGAGCTCCTATTCAATAGCTAGTTCCCTTTGATACTTGCATTATACCCAGGGGAAGTGAACTGGCTTCTACCTTCCTCGCTCTTCATTTTTGATTGTTACCATTACTAGCAGCGCACAGCTGTAAGAGTACACTACCACTATCACCGCCATTCACCATGGCGGAGAACCCCGGCCTAACCTTCGCTGAAGAAGAGATCAGTGAAATTCTTTCTAACCCACCCCTAATGGCTGATGTTAACATATCCCAAGCAATAGCCCAGACAACTGACTGGGACAAACTTACAGAACAAAAGCGCAATAGAATTCGCACCATTTTACATGGCGTAATTCTCACGGAGTATCTCCGTACTAACACAGCACCTAAGGGCCTATTAGTGACCAATGCCCCGAGGATTTTCCTGGAGGATGCCTCCTTCAGGAAAGACTGGGCACAGATAGCGTGGCACTGTACCAGGGACTGGTTAGTGCTCATCATTAAGACCGCAAAACGCCTCTCCGATGCCATGATTATTGACATTCAAACAACTGAGAACCACTTTAAAACAACCCTTACATGTTTCAAGAAAAATTGGATGAAACCAACAGGGAAGTGACAGAATACAAGGAGTATCTTACTCAATCTAAAATCAACAAATTTCAGAAGGATCTTAAACGGTTCACGTACAACAAAGCTTACCCATATGCTGATGAAAATTACATTATACCCCACCGACAGGAACTCAAATCAGATAACTCAGAGGATGATAGTTCTTTCTCGAGCGGATCCAGCACTGGCAGTGCACATAATACACGAAATAGAGGAAGATTACCAAAATGGCGACAACCATGGGGCACATACCATCACCAAGGCCAAAATTATGGCCCACCACTATTCAACCTCCCACCGCAGAACCCATTCTTCGGATGGCCACCCATGTACCAACCCAGTCAACAGGCCTACTACCAACCCAACCAACGCCCTCCTTTTTTAGGGAGAGGCCGTCGCTCACGAGGAAGGAGACGAAACCAACCCCAAGTACATTGGTCGGACGAAGAGGGACCGGCAGGGGCAACCAGAAGCAAAACAAGGGCACCACAACCAGGACACAGCGGAATGAGATGAATAAGACCAATCAACATACACCATCTTTGGTGTTCAATCTGTCAGACACTCCACTCTCCACGACAGAGGAAGGAGTCCTCAATAAAGGACTCTCATTTGTGCCTACGACCCGTTTAGATAAATTTCAACTTCATGTGGAATTGGCGGATTTTTTCCGCAAATTAAAACTGAAGGCATTCTTTGAGAAGCAGCCACCCACAGAGACAACACGCTTAACCAATGAAACAGGACTTAGACCTGAGTCCACCTTCCTACCACCGCCTGTATGCATCCCAGTTGAAGTAGCCACTTTTGAACAGGCGGTCTTTAACCAAGTTGAGGAATTGAATCAACTGAAACCTTTTAACAACTTCACCAAAAAAGAAAGGGAAGCTGTACGTAGTCTCCAAGACAACCCCCTCATTGTCATTAAACCAGCGGACAAGGGGGGAGGCATAGTTATCCAGAATAAAATGGATTACACTACTGAATGTAGAAGACTACTGAGTGATGCCAGAAACTATAGACGACCTCAGGAAGATCCCACGACCTCACTGCAGAACACCATCATCTCTCTGGTAGAGACAGCAGAGGCACTTAACAAGATCTCTAAACAGGAAGCAAGCTTCCTCTGTACCAAAAGCCAAAAATACCATATTTCTATACGGTTCCAAAAATCCATAAGGACACTAGACCTCCACCAGGACGCCCAATAGTGTCAGGAATCAATTCCTTATTGGAACCACTATCACGTTTCTGTGATTTTTTCCTAAATCCTATGGTGCAGAAGTCGTCCACATACATCAAGGACACGAAACATCTTCTAAATCTGATCCAGGACATCGATTTTGATCCCATGTCCCAACTTCTAGTGGGACTGGACATTGAAAGCTTATATACCAGTCTCCCACAGGACGATACCATTAGGGTCCTCAGAACCATGCTACAAGAATCCACGTGGGAGCACACCACGCCAAGAGAATTCATTTTACAATGCGCAACTCTAGCACTCAAACAGAATTATTTTGAATTTGAGGGCGATTTCTACTTACAGACGAACGGAACGTCTATGGGCAGCGTTTTTGCCCCCAGTGTGGCTGGACTTTATGTCTACCACTTTGAGAAAGAACACATTCTACCAACTAATAACCCATACAGTCAAAACATCCAATTCTGGCGCCGATACATAGACGATATTCTCCTGATATGGACAGGATCCAATGATTTATTGACCACCTTTCTCACATGGCTGAATGAACAGGACCCTTTCCTACGATTCACCAGCAGTGCCAGCAACTCCAATATCGCTTTTCTGGATCTCAATATCATGGCCATAGCGGGTAAACTTCAGACAACGACCTACTACAAACAGACTTCAAGAAACTCCTTGCTCCAATTTGGAAGTTTCCATCCCAGGCCCCTCCGGGAAAATCTTCCCTATGGCCAATTTTTGCACATACGTCGCAATTGTAGCCATATACAGGATTACAAAACACAATCATCCGCGTTGGTAAAGAAACTAGGGGAACGTGGCTACCCAGACAAAATCATTCGGACAACCAACAAACGGGCACGTAATCAACCAAGGGAAACCCTTTTGGAAGATAATATACTGGAAAATATACCAACCCCCTTACCTGTGTTACCACGCACAATGCGGCCTCCAACCAGGTGGCCAAAATAATAAAGAGAAACTGGCGCATACTCAATACCGGCACCCTCACATGGGAACCCCCACTCTTTGCTTATAAAAAGCAGGAAGCCTCAGGGACCGCCTGGTCTCCACAAGACCAAAGGAAAGACCTACCCCAATGACTAATACCATACTGAATGCATGGGGTCTCCCAGGGATAGTAGGTCACTATCCCTGTGGTGATTGCAGCGTCTGTCATTTGACAAAAGCAACCAAAACCTTGAACCTAGAGACAGACAAAACTTGGCATCAAACCAAGCACACAAACTGTAACTCTACAAATGTAATTTATCTAATCGAATGCCCTTGCAAATTACGCTATGTAGGCATGACAAGCCGTAAAGTAAGGACACGCATCGTGGAACACCGCAGCACCATACGTTGCAAAAAGAACTTGAGTAAAATCACAGACCATTTCCTCACTACAGGGCATACACCTAATGACATCAGGTGGACCGTTAAAGAACATATTGCATGCAATAGCAGCACTAATGATAAAATCCTTTTACAAAAGGAACAACGCTGGATATACCGCCTTTCCACTAACAAAACAGGATTGAATGACAATATTCCGTGGAACAGTCTTCACTGTTGACTACCTGTACTTTTTTCCATCATAACTGCGGTGAATGCATGAGTCCCCCGTGCCTAGGGTCACTATATTCAGAGCCCTGAACACCTATATATTCATCAAGAGCACCCATGTGTCTTCATTATGACCCCTTCCCCTATACACGTCTTACTGCCAAATACAGAGGGTAATATATGCACATTCGGTCAATGTGGCCCCTATACGTACAGTACGGAGACCGGCCCACCTGCCTTTTTCACTTCCAGGCAGAAAAAACAACGAGGCTTCAACTAATAGGCGTCTCAGACAAAATCGGCCTTCCCAACCCTCCAACATTCAAATCCATAAAACATAAGAGAGGGAATTGCCTAATAATATTCCCTGAACACACGCATGATACCCAGATACAGGGACCAACACGTGCGCATTTGTTAAACGCCTCTCTGTATGCAGACCCAGTACGGAGCTTAGTCCCCCTACCTCTCTATCTCCATGGGGATATAATTAAACACTTCACTTAACTAGCGCGCTCTCTCTAGCATAACACAGCCGACTAAAACCTTTCTAAATTAATTATAAAGTTAAGCAACATTACATAGGGAATTACCTGATATCCCATTGAATTTACACACGATTCAATTTAACTTTATTCACACGCAGCGTAAGCAAAAAACACGTGCGCTTGCTTTCTTCTCTGTTTACTCGCACAGGTGCAAGGCATGGAAACAGACCACTCGCACCTGGAGTTCGTTAGAGAACCCTGCTTTCACCGGCAGAAGCGGACAGGGTATTTAAACTCCCGCCTCGCACCAGTCATTTACCGTCGGAGTTCCGATGCGGCCAGACTAGGTACGGAGACGGGCCTCTGATCCTGAAGAAGTAAGTGGGGCGTTCTTCCGGGGGGTTCCAGCCTTCGAGGGACAAGGAGTCCCCTAGCCATACAGTGATTTACTACGTATGTGCCTTTACTCTTTACTCTTCTTTTCTTTTCGTTTTCCAAACACACAGAGTGTGACAATAGGTCGGGCCCCCACGGAACTCATGGGGCATTTCTCAGATAATTTCTGAGTGAGCATAAATTGTTTTTATCCTTTTATCTTTTTATTTACCACCATGCATTATCGTATATTGATTTTCACATGATAACGCATATATAAGAGGCGTATACATTGTTTTGATTTAATTACAATGCACAACAACGCCACGGTCCGTCCTCACCACGTATTTTATCCGATTAGAGCACGGACACCACGCTCCTGATTCACACTAATGGATGTGTCTAAACGATATCATCTTAATGTATCAATGTGTATGTTTGTCTGTCGCCTTTTTACCCCCACTACAGGTATGCGTCGCGAGAGGAAACTATCCTCTATCACATAACGCACCTTAGCGAGTGCGTCACATAGATGGTCTCTTACACATTTAGTTTTAGACCACCATTTTAAATCTCACACACATAAGGTCCTGAAGAAAGCCAGCCCAGCATTGAGAGACTGGCTGAAACATGTTGACCACATAGGATATCGGAGCCTAATTATCTCCAGAGATATCCACCTCTCCTTTTTAATTACTGCCGAGGGCCCACACATTAAAATAGTCTTTTTGTTACTTAACGGGACCCTACGGACAGCTTTTTAAATCACACCCATTTCACTTTCACTGCACACTCACTGCACAGAACCAGCTCCGCTGTATCCAGGCGTCGAAGCACACCCAAGGTACACTCGGTACCTTGGGTGGGACCCGATGATGAAGCATGTCACCAACTAGGTTGGTGAGTGAGGCTCTTCAAAAACACATATGTATTGCATTACATACACATATCAGGAGCTCCTATTCAATAGCTAGTTCCCTTTGATACTTGCATTATACCCAGGGGAAGTGAACTGGCTTCTACCTTCCTCGCTCTTCATTTTTGATTGTTACCTGAACACCTTAACTGCCAGCAGGCCCGGATTGAGGGAGCGGAGGAACGTGTTTCTACGCTGGAGGATGGAACCGCTACCATGTGAAAGCGCCTGGAGAAGCTGGAATGCCAGGTTAAGACCGTAGCCATGGAAAATGAGGACTTGGAGGCCAGGTCACGCCGCAATAACGTCCGCATAATTAGCATTGCAGAATCCACAGCTACCGGTAAAATGGACCAATTTGTTGAACAGCTACTGGTGGACTTGTTAGGACGGGAGGCATTATCTACAGCCTTTTTGGTGGAACGTGCCTATCGGTCCCTGGGCACGAGGCCTCCTGCGGGGGCGACACTGCACCCTATTATTGCTTGAATGCTGAATTTTAGAGACAGAGACACTACACTTCGCTTGGCGCGTGAACACGGTCAGGTCCAATATCAGGGAAACACCATTTGCTTTTACCC
The DNA here is from genome assembly GCA_963921515.1 of Calotriton arnoldi. Taxonomy (NCBI): domain Eukaryota; kingdom Metazoa; phylum Chordata; class Amphibia; order Caudata; family Salamandridae; genus Calotriton; species Calotriton arnoldi. The sequence continues at coordinate 5,968,746 of CAWUFW010000043.1, read as the reverse complement.
GGACTTCACTTTGATGGTCCAGGACGCCGGTCGTACGTTTGCAGATGCGAAGGCTTCTCTTAGGGGGCTGGGGCTACGCCATGGCATGCTTTACCTGGCTCGTCTCTGTGTGGATGTACAGGGTAAGCCACGCTTTTTTTGACACCCCTGCGGACACCCAAGCATTCTGCAAGAAATATGCTAAAGACCACCAGAACACCTCCAGAGAGTCTCCTGTGCAATCCCCTCCGGACCTGCAGGCCACAAACAGCTCAGATCTTTTCCCAGCGGACTAACATGGAGTGCTGTTTGATGCTAATGTCATTGTGCTCACTACGCTCCTTCCCATTGGCTCTGGGCATGATCAACAGTTCTTATTGGTCCTTGTACACTGTCAAGGAGGCACGCTTTCAGTGGTGGTTTCTTCAAGGAGGCCGATGTGCTGATGGACGGGTGGAGCACTGGGACGGACTGTTAAATATGCCATACTAATCCAAAGGGACTGATTCTGCCCATTTTCCTTCACAAGTATCCTTTATGCTGATTTATAACTGTTTGTATGAGTTTACAACGGGAACTAGTCGATGCTTTGCCTACCCCCTGTGGTGTACACCGCCATGGTTACTTGTCTGTTTTGGGTATTTTTTTTAGTTTTGTTCTCCTAAGGGTTATCGCTGGGTTCAGTTTTGCCTGGGATGGGTGGGGGGGGGAGGTGGTTGGGAACGGGCTGTTTTTTGTGCTTATGATTAAACACCAACGAAGTGCAGTATCACAATTTGTAGAGTATGTACCATGTACCATGTGTCATGGAATGCCAGGGTCTATGAGTGTTCTACAAAGGCCCTCATACACTAACTAGTTGATAGCTGTATGTCTTGATTCTCTGCTTGAGGAAGTTAGGGGAGTGGTTTCATCATTGGGTCCATTTCCCGTTCTCGAGGCAGTCAACCATCTGGTTCTGTGACAGTCGTGATTATTATGTGAAAATTAGGGGGAAAAATTGTGAAGTTAAAAATATCTCCTTTCCTGTAAAAAAATATTTTATTGATCAGGGAGGGGTAAAAACAGTGACATGTGCTGTAGTGGATGTGTAAGTCGCCCACTGCACCTATTTAGTATTGATATCGGTGGTTGACATGTTTCAGTCCTTAAATGTCTCTATAGATCGGCGGACTTTCATCAGGACTGTAAAATTAGACCGCTCTGTGGTAGGTAAGTTTTAGTCACTTACCTATCTTCGTCACTGGGTTCACTGACTCAATTTGTGACGTTGTTATAGGTTAAGATACTACCTATAACTCAATACAAGTTTTTAAAATCTCCTGCGGGGGCACGGGGAAGCTCTCGAAGCTGCTATTTGCGCCTCATTCGTGTAGCTTCCTATCGTGACCCGGGAGTTGCCCAACTTAGTATCTTAACTTATAACGTCGTCACAAATTGATTGCATGATATCTGTGGTTCATACTCCCTTAGGGATGCATGGAGACATCAAAATACTCAGCTTCTGGGCCACACTTTTTACTCTGCACCCCATGGCACCTGGTCGTGACTAGATTACTGGTTCCTTTCTCTCTCACTCCTCCCCTGGTTGGGTGAGGTGAAATGCCCTCCCCGTACACTGTCAGACCATGCTCCGGTATATATGGTTTTGAATGTTCCACTTCCGGGCGGTGTGGCCAAGAATGTGGCGTCTTCCGCGAAGAACTGCGGACTGCTGTCACTGACTATTTTGAGCTCAATGAAGGCACGGTGGCCACACAGGCCACCCTCTGGGAGGCCTTCTAGGCTTACCTTCGGGGGGTAGTTATAGCTAAGCAATGCGGTATACTATGCGACATACGCCGCTCTTTGGAGCGGGTACAAACCACTCTTTAGGATATAGATGCCGCTGCTTCAAGGAATTTTGATGATGACCAACTCTACCTCCGTGCTAAGGAGATGGAGGAATTTTACGAATAAGCTGACCGCGAGGTGCTCTTCCTCGGAAAATATGCGAGGCCCCACTGCTACGGTAAGGGCGAGGCGCCCGGGCTGTATGCTGGCGAGAGTGCTCTGCCCGCAGAGGGGGTCTGATTCAGCGGCGGCCGGCACGGATTGGAGGTAGGGGCGCTCAGGTACTGACTGGAGGCCTGGGCATGTTCTCCACATAGGCTGTAATGCAGCCTGCATGGAGAACATGCAAAGTGCGCAAGACTGCTTTGGGCAGCCCAAGAGGGCTGTCCAAGCAGTAATTTTCACTTTAGGAGGGTGATACCACTCCTCCCCTGCCCCGCGCCCTCAAACAAAGCTGTGGGCGGAAGTAGGAGAAAATAAAGTGATAACGCAAGTTATTTTCATTTTATTTTCTCTGTGTTTTACTGCAAAAAAGTAGTAGGCAATGCTCCTACGCCTTAGCGGAGGAGCTGCCACTTGTCCGACTACATACTGGAGCTCACACTTGAGGATGAGGCCCAGACTTCAGACAATGGCGAGGTCCTGGCAGAATTGCTATGATATTACACCTGGCTAAACACTTCCCGGTATGGGGAGGAAGGCAGTGCCCTGGCAGACTACCTCTAGGAGGTGGCTATGGTCTTGCTGTCTGCTACACAGCAGCAATTTCTTAGTGAACCAATAGCGGTTGAGGAAATCATCTCCACAATCAACTCCATAGATGGGTCCAAGACCCTTAGCTCTGGTGGACTCGCTGGACTATTTTATAAAACATACATACGCCTACTAGAACTTTATGCTGAATCACTTGACCAGGTATACTACCTCCCACGCTTCGCAAACCGATCATAATCCAACTATTAAAACCCGGGAAGGACCTTTTGCATTTCCAATCCTATAGACTGTTGTCTTTATTAAATTTTGATAAGACTCTTGCTAAGGTTCTTGCCACTACACTCTCTCCTTCTTGAAACCATCATCTCTCCTCTCCAGTCAGGCTTCATTCCGCATCGATCCACCTCCATAAATTTGCGCAAGTTGTTTTCAGTCTTTAATAGAATATCTCCTGAGGTCCCTGCAGCTGTGGCTCTACTCAATGCAGAGAAGGCCTCCGACTCCCTGGAGTGGCCCTTTCTTTTTGCTACACTGCAGAAACGTGGCCTCCCGCGCAGGTTCTCGTCCCTAATCATGCTTCTCAACTCTCAAAGAACGGCTCATGTCATTGTCAACAGTCGTTTAACCTCCTCGTTCACACTGGCTAGGGGCACCAGACAGGGGTGTCCACTTTCCCCAACCCTATTCATTACTGCTATGGACCTGTTAGTGCAACACCTGCAGGAGAAACACCTTTGGCATGGGCTACAGTTTAACCCGGGCCCGCTGCTGCTATAGCTTTATGCGGATGACATATTGGTTTGCCTAAGACATCCCTCCACAAATTTACATCCTATTATTCAGGAAGTCAAAAAATGTTGTCTTTTTTTCGGGTATTCAAATCAACTGGAATAAATCTGAGCTCTTTCCGCTGACCGTGGCCACGCAGCAGTTTCAATGCGATTTCCTTTTGCAGTGGCGGGATGATACAGTTAAGTATCTTGGTATTCATAGTGATAAGGAGCAGGTACTCCGCCTAAACTATGATCTAGCTGTCAGTAAACTAACAATACAAATCAAGAGGTGGATAAAGTTACCGTTATCGTTAGCTGGCCGCATTGTCATTATGAAAATGGTTGTCCTTTCCTGATTTCTCCATCTGTTTCTTAATATTCCTATTCCTCTTACTAACGCCTTTTTTGCCACTTTGAGGGGTCTTCTGTTGTGGTTAATCTGGGCGGGCCGTAGACCGTGGGTTGGTTGGCGGGCGCTGGTCCTCCTCTATGCAAGAGGCAGCTTTGATGTGCCACACTTCCACCTTTTTTATTTGGTCGCTCAGGGTCAATATGCATACCATTGGTACCATAGAGATTCTCGCCTTCCTTATGATCGAATTGACCAGGACTTAGTGGGTAATACACTATTAAATGCCAGGCTCCCCATGGGCCTACCTTTGAATCCCACTGACATTCAGCCTCTCTCCACTACCTGTTGGGCGTGGCGCTGTCTGCTGCACCTGCTGGGAATGGAGGGGTTATATTCCCCTGCTCTACCACTTGCTGATAATCGCTGGCTCCCCCTAATGGTAGAAATCATTGTCAAGCACACATTGAGCCATTATGAACTACACACCACTGGAGATGTCTGGTACTACTGTTTCCAAACAAAATTAGTCTCCCCACCCAGAGACAAAAAATTGTTGCACTTAAAATTCCTCTGACGTACCTACATGACACCCAGTCTCATGGCCAGGATTGCCCCACCTGCCCTTCGAAGGGTCTCAGGTGTAGCACCAAGGATGCAGATTTTTTGCATCTAGTATGGACGTGCCCACACAAGTAGTTACTGGTTTTACATTTTTGCGCGGCTTTCCCAGATGGTGGAGATGAGGCTGATGTCGGAGCCCCTGCTGGCGGTACTGGGATACGTGTGTGAAGTCCCAAAGGAGTTCTGGCGCTTTGTCGCAATAGCACTTCTGTTGGCGAAGCGGGAGATTGCGATATGTTGGGGGAGCAGTCACCACCCCAACGCTGCGCAGTGGCATAAAAGTCTTATTTTTGGTGACACAACCAGCGAGCTGTATGCCTTGATGCAGCCACCCACATCTCACACACAAAATATCTGGCAACCCCTCCAGACATACTTGCGTGTTCAGGAACAGCTGAACAGAAATGATTTCCTGGGGATTGTGCTTCAATGTCATGTACATTTTATGAATGCTGTTACTGCTTGTCTGCATGTCAGACCATGTTAATTCTTTCCCCTTTAGATCCACGAGGTCACAGTAGACCGATTCACCATATGGTATTGAATGTCAGATTCGTCACACGGGCATTACTTTCGGATATTGTTTGGACCTAATTCTGTAACATGCTTCCTCACTATTCCAGCAAAACAAACGTGATTTACTGTTCTTTGCTATAACTGCAAACTGTACAATTGTCACTAAACGTGGTATTGTTCTTGTAATCGAAAATGATAAAATACATTTTTTTTTTTAAAACAGATACAGCACAAGATGCAGTAGTGAAAGCTACAATCACTAACAAAATAGGTACATATTATGCAGTAGGAAAGCTAATTTAACTTCCAAATATGAGGCAATGGTACCACAATAGGTTGGGGTTTGTGACTGAACTCACTCATCTCTCAAGCCTCTCTCTTCCCCCTCTCCAACTGAGCCCCATCCTTAACCTGTCCTCCCACACCAGCAAAATTCCCACACCTCAACCCGAAGCACCCAGTCTTCACCGGACCCCCCGCCCTACATTATGACCACATGTTTCCATGCTTCCCTGGAATCTAGACTAGATGAGATCTCTCTGAATCTTAGTCACCTCAAGGCAGAATTACAAAGCCTCACAAGCATCACCAGAGAGCTGGTGATCAATCAGTGGTCCAACAGGATTAGTTGGATTGTAATTGTAACTACGCCCAACTTGCTAACCTATGCTTTTGGCTGCCTCCCCACACCCCTTCCTTTCCACTCCTGAGATGGAGAACCATACCCTCCCCTTACTCCCCCTCATGGCCCATTAGAATGATGGATAGACTAACTGACAGGGACATTCAAACCCTCCTCCATACTTATCCGTGGACTCGGACCCTTCGAGCATAATTCACATTATTCTTGCCAACCTACACAGAGAACCCAGTCACAATGCCAGAACCCTAAACACAGACAACCTTAAACACATTACCCTCACCCAGACTCCCTCAGCTGACTACACTACTCACCTGAAAGGCATGTTACTCAACTGCAGATCGGCTGTTAAACCCGAGCCAGATATCTCCGACCTCATCCTTACACTCGAGCTCGACCTTGCTATCCTTACAGAAAAAGGGCTTAATGATGCCTCCTCCCCTCTACTTGACTTACTCCTCCCTATTCACAATATCATTAGAGTAGACAGAGCTAACAGATCGGGTGGTGGGATCGCCTGCATCTTCTGCAACAATCTCTAAGTGAAACAGTTTTACACCGCTGCCCAATCCTCCTGCGAATACTTGTGCCTTGACATTGCTATCAATAACCATCCCATATGCAAACTTCATATGATCTACCATCCACCGGGAGACAAGCTACCATTCATTAAGCAAATCATGGAAACAATCACAACCAATGCGGGACATCACGTTACCCAGATCTCCCTTGGAGACTTTAACCTACACTGGAATGACCTGAATGACTCGACAGTAAACATCCTTAAAACCTTTCTAGACGACCTTGACCTGACCCAATTCTGCAACAGACATACGCACAAGGGTAGGACCTTGGACCTTATCATTGCAAAGGTGGATAAAATCCAACTCGAGTCCATTGCGACTGGACAGACTACCACTGTATCACCTTCCGCATCACAAATACTGTGAGTACAAAAAAAGATCCAACTAAAGAAACCGATAGTAAGAAAAAGAAACATGAGAGACATAAACCTAAATGATCTTATTTCCCTCAGCAAAAATATCAACCCTTTCCCCCCAGATAGATATGATCGACACTCGAGCCCTCACAGATCACTACAATACCTCCATACTGCACATTCCTGACTTGGTTGCACCCCTACAACTGAAAAGGATATCCACCAGAGACTCGAAACCATGGTTCCGTGACAGTCTAAACGCATAAAGATGCAACAGTAGACTAGCCGAACAAGCATGGAGACACTCACTATCTATCGGACACCTAAAACACCTAAGATCAGTGAGGAACTCCTATAATAAACGCATTAAAAGTTCGAAAGCAAACTTCTTTAGAACTCGGCTAGACTTAGCCAAAAACCAACCTAAAAATCTATTTGAACTGGTCAAACAACAATTGAATAATCAACCCAACTCAAGTCTAAATGAGTCCCATCTACTGCCAAACTGCAAAACGTTTGCCTCCTTCTTCTTGGTAAAGAAAGGAAACAAACAAAAAGGACTGCGGACTGCAAGGGAGCTCCTTCCAGTAATACCGCCTTTCAGCCTCCCTCCCTCACGAATGGCTGAGCCACTTGGGCGCATAGGGCACCCCCCCCAAAAACAACGCCTCCTGGAATACATTCAAAATCGTCAGCGAACATCACCTTTAAAACATCTTTACTGCGCTTATACCCTCAAACCACTTCAACGACCCGTTACCTTCGAATGAATATCTTCAGGGAGATCAAATCCTCCTTACTCTCAACTTTGGACCAAGATACTAAACACCTCACATCAGCAAGGCAATATCCCAGACTGCCTAAAAGTATGACAGGTAACCCCTATCCTGAAAATACCCACCGCAGATCGCTCGGACCCAAACAACATCCGCCCTATTTCCAACATTCCAACTTTAGCTAAGCTCATTGAAAAATGCGTTCAGGTCCAATTTTGCAACCGTATTGATCACTTCCAACTTCTAGACCAATTTCAATCTGTCTTCTGTCAAGACCACAGCACTGAATCGGCCCTCACGCACATAGTGGACGACCTGCTAAAAATTTCGGACTATAACGAATCCTGCCTTCTAATCCACCATGACTGATCTGCGTTTGATACGGTTAAACATGACAGTCTCCTAGACTTACTTGAAAGGAGGATGGGACTTTCAGGTTCCGTCTTAAATTGGTTCTCCTCATTTCTCCACAACAGAACTCGTAAGGTTAACCATTCCCTGTCCAAAGCCACACCGGTTATGTTAGGGGTTCCACAAGGGTCCTCTCTCTCACCTATGCTCTTCAATCTTTTCATGGAGTCTCTAGCCAAAATCTTGAATTCCTACAACACCCACTACCACATGTACGCGGAAGACACCCAACTGTACCTGAAAATCTCTTCTTCATAAAATATTAGCTCCCTCAACACAACCCCACTAAAAACCCAAAACTGGCTAACGCCCAACCACCTCAAACTCAATGCCATCAAAACAGAATTCCTCCTAATAGTCCCACCCAATCACTCACCCGAGATCGATCTATGGATAAATCATCTAACCGCCCTCAACTGCACACCATGCATTATAGACTCCACAAGATCTCTGGGAATAAAACTTGACTAGAACCTGAACATGCAGGAACACATCAGTTCCACTGTTCAAAGGTGCAAACTACCAAATGAACATTTTTAGGAAATCAAACCCCTTTCTCCTTCAAGACGACTTCAAATCAGCGGTCCAGACCCTAGTCTTTCCCAGACTGGACTATGGAGGTGAAACCCTCTGTGGTCTTCCTCGATCCGAGTTGGCTCCTCTAAGAGCCTCCCTCAATGCTGCAGCCAGTTTCATCACAGGATCAAAAAGAAACAATCACATCACCGTGGATCTTAAAGCCCTAAATTGGCACCTATATGAGGCAAGGATACAGTTACAAATTGCCTGCAGGACCCACAAAGCACTGCGTTGCAACACCCCAAGGTACTTGCCACAAAAGGATAATGTTACTTACCCACTAAGCATCTGTTCTTGGTATGTAGAGCTGTAGATTCACATGCTTGGCATACTCCTGCCATCTAGTGTTGGGTTCAGATGTTTGAAAGTTGTTTTTGTCTTCGAAGAAGTCTTTCCAGTCACGAGGTAAGGTGACTCCTCTTTTCGGTGATAGTACGGATGGTCATCGACTCCATTGTTAGATTGTTTTCCAGCAAGAGGGTGAGAATGGAGTGTGTAAGCGTAGAATAGAGATGCCATGCGCATGTATGTAAGTAGGAAGAACTGCAACACCTACAGCTGTCCGGGGAGGTGGATGGGTGCATGCGAATCTACAGCTCTACATGCCAAGAACAGATGCTTACTCGGTAAGTAACATTATCCGTTCGAGGGATGTGTGCTGTAGATACACATGCTTTGCATAGACTATAAAGCAGTATGCTCCCCAAGCGGTGGCTAACCTGTAGGTGTTGCAGTTGTTTGAAATAGTGTTGTAAGCACTGCCTGGCCTACATTAGCTTGTTGTCTTGCTAACACATCTACACAGTAGTGTTTAGTAAATGTGTGCGGTGTAGACCATGTAGCTGCTTTACATGTCAGCTAGAGGAATGTTGCCTAAAAAAGCCATAGTAGCCCTTATCTGGCATGTAGAATGCGCTCTAGGGGGTATGGATAAAGTTCTTTTGGCTTTTGCATAGCATATTTGAATGCATTTCACAATACATCTTGAAATGCCTGATTTAGAGATGGGATTGCATTTGTGAGGTGGCGCAAATGCAACAAACAGCTGTTTGATTTTGCGAAAATCTTTGGTCCTTTCCATGTAATACAATAAAGCTCTTCTAACGTCTAGCGTGTGTAGAGCTCTTTCTGCCAGTGAATCAGGTTGAGGGAAAAACACAGGTAACTCAACTGATTGGTTAATATGAAAAGCAGAAACCACTTTGGGAAGGAATTTTGGATTGGTGCGAAGAACAACTCTATCTTTGTGGAGTTGAAAGAAAAGTACTTCCAGCGTTAAAGCCTGTAGCTCACCAACTCTTCTCAATGAAGTGATAGCAATGAGGAAAGCAACTTTCCATGAGAGAAACTGTAGAGGACATTTATGCAAGGGTTCAAAGGGTGGACCCATAAGTCTTGTAAGGACAATATTAAGATTCCACACTGGTGCGGGTGGAACTCTTGGTGGTATTATTCTTTTCAAACCTTCCATGAAAGCTTTGATTACTGGAATCTTAAAAAGAGATAAATGCTGTCTGGTTTGCAAATATGCAGCCACTGCTGCAAGGTGTAAACGAATAGATGTGTAAGCCAACCCTGTTTGCTGTAAATGCAACAGGTACCAGATAATTTTTGGTATAGAAGCGTCTAGAGGATTGATCTTGTTATTACAATAAATAACAAATCTTTTCCACTTTTCTGCATAGCAAGCTCTGGTAGTAGGCCTTCTTGCTTCCTTTAAAATAGTCATACATTGTGGTGGTAGATTTAAATAACCAAACTCTATGACTTGAGGAGCCAAATCGCTAGGTTGAGCTCCTTGGGATTTGGATGTCAGATTTCTCCATGGCTCTGATTGAGGAGATGTAGCTTTTGATGTGGAACCACTTACAGTTCTAACAGGGTGGTGTACCAAGGTTGACGAGCCCATGTGGGAGCTACTAGGATCAGTGTGAGTGATGTTTGCCTGAGCTTCCGAACTAGCAATGGAAGTAGTGGGAGAGGCGGAAAAGCGTAGGCAAATATCCCTGACCAACTCATCCATAGGGCATAGCCTTTGGATAGAGGGTGTGGGAACCTGGATGCGAAGTTTGGGCATTTTGCATTGTTTACTGTGGCAAACATCTATTTGTGGAAATCCCCAGTGATGGAAGTAGGGAAGAAGAACTTGGGGATGAAGTTCCCACTCGTGAACTTGCTGCCTCGGTTTGCTGAGGAGGTCGGCAATTTGATTATTTACTCCTGGAAGGTGTTCTGCCAGGAGATAAATCTTGTTATGAATTGCCCAATTCCAAATGTTTTGTGAGAGGCGTGACAGTTGGAGGGAGTGTGTTCCTTCTTGTTTTTGTACATAGTACATTGCGGTCATGTTGTCTGTGCGGACTAGGACAACTTTGCCTATAAGGTGAGTTTGAAAAGCTGAGTGCTAGGAACACTGCCAGAAGTTCTAGGTAGTTGATGTGGAGACTTTTGTGATTGTCGCTCCACAGACCCTGGATTGCGTAATGTTGGAGATGGGCACCCCAACTGGTGAGAGAGGTGTCTGCTGTTAGCACAAGGGTCAATGAAGGGCCGCCCTTTTGATACGTTTTGTGGGTTCCACCACTGTAGAGAGCGATGGGTGCGGCCGCTTACCAACACTAGATTGGTTAATTGACCCTGTGATTGATTCCACTGACTCGCTAGACATTCTTGTAGGGGACGCATGTGAAGCCTTGCATGAGGTGCAATTGCAGTGCAAGATGCCATAATTCCCAGCAGTTGCATGAAAACTCTGGCTGGTAATGTTTGATTGGGTTGAAACTGTAGTACCAAAGACTGAATCTTGTGAATTCTGGCTGCATTGGGAGATGCTAGAGTTTTGAGAGTGTTGACAGTAGCTCCTAGATAAGACTGCATCTGTGCATTGATGGTGACGCCCAATTGATGAAGTAAGTGTATTGTTGTCTGAGTGTGTTGCAGTCAGCTTTGGTAAGTGCTGGCTTTGATAAGCCATTCGTCTAGGTAGGGGAAGACATGAATACATTGTCTTCTGAGATGAGCAGCTACTTCTGCCAGACATTTGGTAATTACTCTGGGAGCAGTGGTGACTCCAAACGGAAGTACTTTGAACTGGTAATGCTTGCCTGCTATCACAAACCTGAGGTATTTGCGATGAGCTGGATGAATTGGAATGTGAAAGTATGCGTCTTTTAAGTCTAGAGTAGACATAAAATCGCCTTGCTGTAAAAGAGGAAGTACTTGTTGAAGGGTATCCATGTGAAAGTGCTCCGACAGTATGCATCGGTTCAACTCTCTGAGATCTAGAATAGGTCTTAATGAGACGTCCTTTTTGGGGATCAGAAAGTAGAGAGAATAGACCCCTGACCCGTGGTACTGAAGTGAAACTGATTCTGTGGCTCCTTTCAGTAATAGAGATTGCAGCTGTAGTTCGAGCAATGTCAGGTGGTCTGGTGACAATTTGTGAAAACGAGGTGAAATATTTGGAGGATTGGTAGTAAGCTCCAGGCAATAACCATGTTGGATAATTCCAAGCACCCATTTGTCGGTTGTTCTAGATTCCCAAATGGGGAGAAAGTGTTGAAGTCTTCCTCCGACAGGTGTGGAATAATCGGAGGGAACCATGGGAAAGTCACTGCTTATTGGGGGAAGGGGAGTTAAGGGGTGTGGTGTTTTTACCTCTACCTTTGGAACTGCTTCCCTATAACCTCCTCTGAAAAATCCTCTTGGAGAAGAGGATTGGTTGTTACCCTTGTAGGAGGAAGTGTTTTAATCTGAGGCTGTTGACTTGGACCCTCTCCGGTAAAAGGAGCGCCGAAAGGAACCTCTGTTTGAAGGAGACTGAAGTGCTCCCATAGATTTGGCAACTTCAGTGTCTTTTTTTCATTTTTTCGAGCGCTTGATCAACTTTGGGGCCGAAAAGATGTTGTTTATCAAAAGGTGCATTTAAAATGAATAGTTGGACTTCAGGTTTAAACCCGGAAATCCGTAACCAGGCATGCCTTCTGAGTAATAGTATTAATCTCCCTAGCTGAGGTGTCAGCAGCATCTAGAGCAGACCTTATGGAAGAGTTGGAAATTAATTTCCCTTCCTGGACTAAGTCTTGAGCTTTGGCTTTATGCTCATCTGGGAGATATTGTAGTAATTGCTCCATTTCGTCCCAGTGTGCCCTATCGTATCTGGCTAGAAGGCCCTGCGTGTTAGCAATGCGCCAATGATTGGCCGCTTGTGCAGCTATATGCTTACCAGAAGCATCAATGAGTTTTGATTCTTTATCTGGGGGAGAAGCATCCCCCGAAGTTTGAGAATTAGCTCGCTTACGAGCATTAGATACTACCAAAGAATCAAGTGTTAACTGGCCTTTAATAAATACTGGATCTGTTGGGGAAGGTTTATATTTCTTGTCGACTCTACGAGTGAGGATTCGTGGACGTACAGGGTCTTTAAAAATTTCGTCTGCGTGCCTCATCATACCTTTCAGCATAGGGAGTGTCTGGCTCAACCTGTGTGTGGATCCTGAAAGTCTCAAATAGAAAATCCTCCTCTAAGGATTCTTTGTGGCGATCCACCCCATGGTATTGTGCAGCCCTGGCAATGAGTTCTTGATAAGAGAAATTGTCATCAGTTGGAGATGGCTTGGCAGGGTAAAGGTCAGGATCATTATTTATTGGAGGGTCAATTGTATAATCCGTCCATGGATCCACTGGTAAGTGTGTGTCTCCCTCATCAGTCTCGTCTCCGCCATGGTGAGATAATGGAGAGTGATGAGGTGTGATGTGTGATGTGTAAAGGATGTAAAGTTAGGGAGGAGAAGGAGATGATGGTAGTGGATGGAAAGGGCTAGTACCAACATTTTTCCTTTTCAAAGGGATTTTATAATGACTGTTGTCATCGGGAAGCTTGTGCTTGGATGGCGTCTTAGCGTGAATATGTCCTGTGTCAGGATTAATATAGAGTTTCTTTTGCTTGGGATCCGATTTGGACGGTACAATGTCTATTTTCGGATCAGAGGGTGCCGAAGGGACTTCTTTGGTTTTCGGCACCGAAGGTTTCGGAGCAGAGATGGAATGACCTTTCGGCGTGGAAGATTTCGGCTCCGAAGGTTGTTTGCTGCTTTTCGGTGCCAAAGGTTTCGGCTCCGAACCGACTTTGTGCTTGGAACCGGAAGGTTTCGGCTCCGGAGTGGATTTGTGCCGACTAGGGCCCGAGCCGGAAGGCTTGACAGTATCTTTTGGTGCTGAGCCGGGAGGCAGAGCATCAGAAACATTGTCTCGGTGCCGACCTTGGCCAGAAGGCGGAGGTAGTGCCTAAGCCTTAGATTTTTTAGGGATGGGTTGATGGGGCAAGGGTTCTTCTGTACTCACAGCACCCTGTCCTTGCGGCACATCGTCAACTTCGAGGTCTATCTCCAACTCTGATTCCGACACGTCGAAGGCCTGTTCTTTCTCGGCCGCTGTGGGCTCGGGGTCATCTTGCTCGGAGTCTTCACCGAAGATATCCGGCGTGTCGTCGATATGTTGGCGCTGCATCTCCCGACGTCGAGTCAGACGATCACGGAGAGTTTTCTTTCATCGAAGCGAATTGCACGCATTGCAGTCTTGTTCTCTGTGCTCTGGAGACAAGCACAAGTTACACACCTAGTGCAAGTCAGTACGCGGGTACTTGGCGTGGCACCTGGGGCAGAATTTTAATGGAGTTCAGTCCATCGACGAAGAGCCGCACTGACGCAGTTAGGGCCGAAGGCCGCCCACGAAACCTTGCGATCGGAAATGGAGATTTCATTGACCGAATCAAACCGCGGAGAAGTGGGAAACGTGTTCGAAACAATACAGTCATGGGTAGAGTGGATTGCGCACCGAGGGGAACCCGAGGAACGATTCTGAACCGGAGCGCAGCAATACACGTCCGAACCCGATGGCAGAAAAAAACAATCTAACAATGGAGTCGATGACCATGCGCACTATCACCGATAGGAGGAGTCACCTTACCTTGTGACTGGAAAGACTTCTTCGAAGACAAAAACAACTTGCAAATATCCGGATCCAACACTAGATGGAAGGAGTATGCAAAGCATGTGTATCTACAGCACACATGCCTCGAACACTAGAATTATATGGCGGATGCAGATCCTCTAGAAGCAACAGCACCTTCCTACCTTAACAACACAAATTCCATAAGACGAAAACTAGCAACAGAGCCTTCTTGGGTATTGCCCCGAGAATTTGGAATTTCCCACAACCTGAAATCAGATTGATTGCATCAACTCCTTCTTTCAAAAAAGAAGTGAAACTACTACTTATGAACAAATGCCTAACCTAGATCATATAATTCGACTCATGATCTGCACCCTTGATGATTATCACTAGACTGTCCGTCCATATCTATTTTCCTGCTGACTTGTCCTAGAGACATTACCTCCGCATTTCGTGAACTTACACAGTTGATACCACTCTTGATTATGTTCTTGTTTGCTTTCCTGTTTTTCTTCTTTCCGAGAATTTGTAAAGCGCAATGATACCTTCACAGGTCATGGTCGCGCTATATACAACTTTTTAAATAAATAAAAAAATAAAAAATAGAGAGGGAATGTAGCAGGAGAAACTATCATTTGACTTTGGGGCATTATCTCACTATCAAAGCGCGTAATCTTCATCACTCACAACATTTTTAACTGTTTTTCTGCCTATTACATACACCAAAAAACACAGGAGTCCTAATTCAGCATAAGCCGAAAATCATCAGTTATCAAAGTGAAGCACTTCAGTTCCAGTGAATGAAGGGAACAGTGGTTAAAAATAACATGAACATACTGAAATGATACTGCTCTACCCTATCCTATATCCCCCAATTCAAGGAAAGTTTCAGAAAGTAACTGAACACAAGCAACAAATATTTGTAGATCCAGGATTCACTTTGGGAACCACAAGTATCAAATGAAGCTTATTTGGTTTGCACCCCCAAACCAGTCTGCGAACCTCGCAGCTGTAGGAAGCAGACCCTGAATATGCTACTGCCACTAGGTGGACAGAGTCCAGGGGTTCCCCAGAAGTGTACAGGGCTCAATGTAAAACCCAAAATGCTCTATTGGGGGTAGTGTGGGCGAACAGCCTTAGGTTTAACACAGAGGCATGCAAGACATTTATTGCACAACATGGACCAATAATGGACACACAACTCAAGAAGGAGATCCAGACCAATTAAAAAAAATATATATTTTGTTTGTATTTTATTTTAAGACCAAGATCTTGACAATCAGGTAAGTACATTTTTAAATAAAAATAGTTTTCACTTTGAAAAATCGATGCTTAGAAACCTTTCAGAGCGATACCAAAGGGGATGATGGACGGAGCGCTTGAGCTAATCAAACACTCACCCCCAGTCAACTGATCTGGGTTTAATCCATCATCATTCTTTAGCTCACTCCACCACCCCAGTTCAGACATGGCCATATGCAAATCAGTCTGACCCTGTGCCTCATGGGAACAGTCCAGCCCGAACTGCCAAGCCATGTCTTCCCTGGACCGGAAACAAGCATCCTGGGACCGGTTTCTGGCCATTCAGCCGTCATCAGCCAGGCTAGCTTGAATCCAGTGGCAAAGTGAGCAAGGGACCCACGTCTGGGCATACCCTGCCAACTTAGGGCGAACAAAGCGATACCAAAGGGGATGATGGACGGAGCGCTTGAGCTAATCAAACACTCACCCCCAGTCAACTGATCTGGGTTTAATCCATCATCATTCTTTAGCTCACTCCACCACCCCAGTTCAGACATGGCCATATGCAAATCAGTCTGACCCTGTGCCTCATGGGAACAGTCCAGCCCAAACTGCCAAGCCATGTCTTCCCTGGACCGGAAACAAGCATCCTGGGGACCGGTTTCTGGCCATTCAGCCGTCATCAGCCAGGCTAGCTTGAATCCAGTGGCAAAGTGAGCAAGGGACCCACGTCTGGGCATACCCTGCCAACTTAGGGCGAACAAAGCGATACCAAAGGGGATGATGGACGGAGCGCTTGAGCTAATCAAACACTCACCCCCAGTCAACTGATCTGGGTTTAATCCATCATCATTCTTTAGCTCACTCCACCACCCCAGTTCAGACATGGCCATATGCAAATCAGTCTGACCCTGTGCCTCATGGGAACAGTCCAGCCCGAACTGCCAAGCCATGTCTTCCCTGGACCGGAAACAAGCATCCTGGGACCGGTTTCTGGCCATTCAGCCGTCATCAGCCAGGCTAGCTTGAATCCAGTGGCAAAGTGAGCAAGGGACCCACGTCTGGGCATACCCTGCCAACTTAGGGCGAACAAAGCGATACTCAAAGGGGATGATGGACGGAGCGCTTGAGCTAATCAAACACTCACCCCCAGTCAACTGATCTGGGTTTAATCCATCATCATTCTTTAGCTCACTCCACCACCCCAGTTCAGACATGGCCATATGCAAATCAGTCTGACCCTGTGCCTCATGGGAACAGTCCAGCCCGAACTGCCAAGCCATGTCTTCCCTGGACCGGAAACAAGCATCCTGGGACCGGTTTCTGGCCATTCAGCCGTCATCAGCCAGGCTAGCTTGAATCCAGTGGCAAAGTGAGCAAGGGACCCACGTCTGGGCATACCCTGCCAACTTAGGGCGAACAAAGCGATACCAAAGGGGATGATGGACGGAGCGCTTGAGCTAATCAAACACTCACCCCCAGTCAACTGATCTGGGTTTAATCCATCATCATTCTTTAGCTCACTCCACCACCCCAGTTCAGACATGGCCATATGCAAATCAGTCTGACCCTGTGCCTCATGGGAACAGTCCAGCCCGAACTGCCAAGCCATGTCTTCCCTGGACCGGAAACAAGCATCCTGGGACCGGTTTCTGGCCATTCAGCCGTCATCAGCCAGGCTAGCTTGAATCCAGTGGCAAAGTGAGCAAGGGACCCACGCCTGGGCATACCCTGCCAACTTAGGGCGAACAAAGCGATACCAAAGGGGATGATGGACGGAGCGCTTGAGCTAATCAAACACTCACCCCCAGTCAACTGATCTGGGTTTAATCCATCATCATTCTTTAGCTCACTCCACCACCCCAGTTCAGACATGGCCATATGCAAATCAGTCTGACCCTGTGCCTCATGGGAACAGTCCAGCCCGAACTGCCAAGCCATGTCTTCCCTGGACCGGAAACAAGCATCCTGGGACCGGTTTCTGGCCATTCAGCCGTCTTCAGCCAGGCTAGCTTGAATCCAGTGGCAAAGTGAGCAAGGGACCCACGTCTGGGCATACCCTGCCAACTTAGGGCGAACAAAGCGATACCAAAGGGGATGATGGACGGAGCGCTTGAGCTAATCAAACACTCACCCCCAGTCAACTGATCTGGGTTTAATCCATCATCATTCTTTAGCTCACTCCACCACTCCCAGTTCAGACATGGCCATATGCAAATCAGTCTGACCCTGTGCCTCATGGGAACAGTCCAGCCCGAACTGCCAAGCCATGTCTTCCCTGGACCGGAAACAAGCATCCTGGGACCGGTTTCTGGCCATTCAGCCGTCATCAGCCAGGCTAGCTTGAATCCAGTGGCAAAGTGAGCAAGGGACCCACGTCTGGGCATACCCTGCCAACTTAGGGCGAACAAAGCGATACCAAAGGGGATGATGGACGGAGCGCTTGAGCTAATCAAACACTCACCCCCAGTCAACTGATCTGGGTTTAATCCATCATCATTCTTTAGCTCACTCCACCACCCCAGTTCAGACATGGCCATATGCAAATCAGTCTGACCCTGTGCCTCATGGGAACAGTCCAGCCCGAACTGCCAAGCCATGTCTTCCCTGGACCGGAAACAAGCATCCTGGGACCGGTTTCTGGCCATTCAGCCGTCATCAGCCAGGCTAGCTTGAATCCAGTGAAACCTTTCAGAACAGTTCAATGTTATCATATGGGGAAAGCAATATCGCGGTAAAACAGGCATATAATGCATTTACAATTCAAGTGTCTAGGACCAAAAGTTAGCACGGGGCAAGGGTCAGGCGAGTACCAAAACTGCACCACCAGCGGCACAGGGGTGGCCTGGTGCAGAGGTCAAAATCAGAGTTCAGCCCAAAGCTTTTCAATGGAGACTGGTGATGTCTGGAGCCACATTGCTTCTGGGTATGTAGATCGGTTGCAGGGGCCAAGTGTTGGGGGTGAGCACAAGCACGGGGGGGACACAAAGCAGCAACAAACGTATACCACCAGTGGCACAGGGGCGCCAGGTGCAAAATCAGCATTGGGCACCAAATGCTTTTCAATGGAGTTTCTTCTTTGTGGCAACCAGGCTGAAGGCGTTGCACCGGAGGTTGCAGGAGGGAGACCAATGACAGCAGAGGAAAAGAGAGATGTAGGGGGTTGTGGGGGCACCGTCGGTTCAGCTCACCAAGGCCCAAGGGCTTCAGGTGCAGGGGTGCATTTCGACATCAGAGTCTTCTTGCCAGAGCCAGTCGGGGTGGCTCTGGATTCACACTGCAGGCACTGCCAGGGAGATAAGGAGAGGTTATCCAACACTGGACACAAGGTTGGGATCGCTTCACAGCACAGGTGAGCCACTCAGATTTGGGCCGGGGGCGTCGGGTGCAAGTGTGGGAAGGGTTTGCGGTTACAGCTGGATCCGGAGCACTTGGAGTCGGTTGCTTCTGGACAGGTCCACTGTCCATGTGAGATTGGAGTCTTTTTCCAAGGCAGCAGTCCTCCCAAGGTTTTCAGAGCCCGATGCAAGACAGGTCGCAGAAGCTGGAGACCGGCCAGAAGGGCTGGGGGCCAAAGCAGTCGCCGTCTTCTGCTTCTTAGGTCATCGCAGATCTAGTTTCTAGGTCTGGGGGAGCCACTTAAATACTAGATTTAGGGGCGTTTTAGGGAAGCAGCAGGTAGGGCCAATGGGCACCATAGTCTTCTATACTTTTAATCAGTTTTACATTTGTGTATCTATTTACTGTATCATATGTTTCCTCTATGTTCTTGTTTCCCTATGATGTAGTGATGTTCCTTTCTGGAACCCATCTCTAGTTGCTAGGAGAAAAATCAGATCTCTGGGCTTTCTCCTGAGCAACTGGTGATAGCTGTGGGTCCTCTTCTTTGAAGCTTGTATTGACAAATAAACCTTATTTGTGGATCTTCCATCAGGTCCTGCTTCGTTTGTCAGCCACCCCGATACTTCATCTGGTACCAGGAGTGGGGTTGTGCTGACTTTGCGGCTCATATGCTGTTCCCGGACCAACCAGCTTCAATACTTCTCATTGCCTGCTTTTATTACTCTTCATTGACTTAAAGGATTGGGGGCTCGATTGGGGGCTCGATTGGGGGCTCATGCAACTTCCACGTTCATTTCAAGGTGCGTGACTGTATTTTGTTAAAATATTTCATTTCGGTAAGAAGCTCTTACCATTAGTCCGCCTGCCCAACGGAGCTTTGGAACACTGCTCCTTCTGCTGCAGTGTGCCTTGCGCTGCCCGAGACGTGTCATCCTTTGTCTCTGCTTGCTCCACACATTTGACTCCTTCGCTGTGCTCCTTAAGACCGTTCAGCCTTTGTGTCTGTGCGCTGGTGCCTAGTAACTTCCACGCGCTCAGGCAGTGCTCCAGACGCCGCTCTACATTGTGGCCAGTGTCTCAGCGCACGCTGGATCTGCCTGATTTTGCTGCCGGCTTCGCGCATTCTTACCGCTTCCTGTCTCCTTCAGGCTGGGTCCTTTTTAGGCTGTGGGAGCCTCGGTTTGCTGTTTTCTGCATTCTCGCTCCAGCCCAGACCAGCTCACAGATTTTTAAAGGAAATTCAGAGCAGCCTTCATGTTGTCACTTGCTGTTTGGGCTGCCTAGTTTACTGATTAGGCGTTCTCGCTCCAGTTCAGACCAGCACACCTATTCATTATTTACTGTGCTGCTTTCGTGTTGTCACTTGTGAATTGTGTTGTATACATTTATTTTTCCTGCAATCTGTTCTATTTATTCATTTTTGTTTTATTTTCTGTTTTAACAACTTACTTTTTCAGGTATGGCCTCTTCTCAGAATGTTTTACATCCTTCTTTTTTACAGAAACGTGGCAAATCAGAAATCAAATGTAAGCACTGGCGTCGCAACTTTCAAAGTTACCTGGTTGCCATAGATGGTCTTGATTACACACCTGCCAGGAAACTCGCATTGCTTTTCAGTCATCTGGGTATTGCAGGACAGAATGTTTTTGACAATCTTCCTGTTATACCTCACCCTGTGGGTGAATCTGTATAGAATGAGTATATTAAGGTTAAATAAAGACTTAAAAAAACAATATTCTGAAGAACCCAGTGTATTGTTAGAGAGGCATAGTTTTGTTATGTGCAAACAGGATAATGATGAAACTGTATAAGAGTATATAGCTGCTTTGTGCGTCTTAGATGCTCCTTGTGAATTTGAGAACTCAGTTGACACGTGTATATATATATATATATATATATTACTTACCTGTCGCAATCCTTCACTTTCTGAAGTGACTGACATTGCTAAAAGTATTGAACGTTCCATCTTGTCTACTCAAGCCCTAGCTTCTCACAAGAGACATCCGTCTGTTGCACTTGTAACGGATGATAGTACCATCTCTGCCATCAAGTTTAGTAAGGATAGAAAGAAACAAGCTGTGTGTTATCGTAGTGGCTCTAAGACTCATATTGGTAACAATCCCATATGTCCTGCTTTCACAAAAAAAAGCATCAAGTGTAAAAAAAAATTGAACATTTTCACACGGTTTGTAGGTCACAGGGCATACAAGTATACATAGTGTTGACTTGCAACACGGATCTGGTCAGGACAATTCTAAAACTACTGTTCGTGATTGCACATATAATTTGTCTAATGTTGTACTAACTATTGAAAATGGACAGGATTTAGAAAACAGAGGGTCCATTTTGTCAAGCTTTTTTGGAAGAGAAGTCTCTGCAAGTTATGGCTAATCCAGGTGCGCCCATAACAGTTTTAGCTGGCAGTACATTTAATTCGTTTTGGTCTTAATACACTTTTTTTTTTTTTTACATTTTATTTATTTGCATTTTCATATTCTATGACATTTACAGGATAGCACGCATAATCCTTATATACATAGCATCGCTTACTCAGAAACTTAACAGTTAACAAAACTCTAGGCCAGTCATTTGCATCACTCAAGAAAAATCAGTTCTGAACATTTATAGCTCTTATAGCAGGCACAGCTTTATGAATCCTCCGGGTTGATAGCCCATCACAATACAAAGTACATTGACCCCACACCACATGTCAATAATTTGTTTCTACCTTGAGAGACTTGAATTGTTAGTACCTGTAACAAGCAAGACTGGATCAATGTCGTCTGAACCGTGTACACGGAACCACTCCAACATGGGGCTCCAAATATCTTTAGGTCTAGAGTTTCCAAAATAAGGAGAGCTGGGTTTGACAATATGTAATATCTCGAAGCCACTACTTCACTTAAGGGGCTTGCGGTTTCCTCCAGTGTATGGCCACTTTGCGTTTAGCTAGTAACAATAGCATGGCATGCAATTTCCGAAGTCCAGTAGGGGTATCTTTTACAAACCCTAACAGTCCTATCTGCGGTTTAGGTGTAGTTGGTGTGTTTAGAACTTCCCCAATGACGCGAAAGATCTTTATCCAGAACTTTGCTATAGCGGGGCATTCCCATGCAACATGCAGGAATGCTGCAGAGTCCGCCCTACATCTCCAGCAACTGGCCGTGGGCCTCAGACCCATACGATGTAGCTGGGAGGGGGTTCGATAGAATCTGTGCAGATATTTAAAAT
Source organism: Calotriton arnoldi (assembly GCA_963921515.1). NCBI lineage: Eukaryota > Metazoa > Chordata > Amphibia > Caudata > Salamandridae > Calotriton > Calotriton arnoldi. The sequence continues at coordinate 5,946,845 of CAWUFW010000043.1, read as the reverse complement.
GGATCAAGCGCAATTTGTAGTTAGGGGATAGCATCTTTAATTGGGCACAACAATATTTCCATTGTTCTACTGTAATTTGGGGGTCTAGTTCAGTATTCCAGAGCGATAGTGCCTTGGGCTCCACTACTGCAGCAGTGTTTTGCATATTACTATAAAGCCTTGTGATCAATCTGCGTGGTGACGAGTTAGTTATCATTTGCTCTAGGGCATGCATAGTGGAAGGCTGGTTGGGGAAGGTATCATGCAGCTGGCGAAAAGTAGCCCTTATTCGGTAGTACAAAAATAGCCCAGAGAAAGTGAATTCCGTGTCTCGTTCCGCATCAGGGGGTGGCATGAATGTGTCCCCAGGGTAGAGGTCTTCAAATTTACTTATCCCCAACGTGGCAGCTAGTTTTACATTTCCTTTCTCCTCCAATGGTGGCATCTGGGGGTTCTGCACCAGCGAGGCCGAAGGGGCATAAAGAACCTCCAACCCAGCTCTCTTTCGCAGCCCATCCCAAATCCACCTTAGCGTCTCGACTGGGTCAATTTCATTGCGGGGACGTTTGAATGGCTGAAACAGCGCCACCTGAAGTGGAATTGGGGCCGTTCTATCCAATTCGACCGCCACATGTGGCTGAAAAGGTGTGGGATGTAGCCAGTAATGCAAAAATTGGGCTTGTGCGCAGTAGGCCTAAAGGACCCAGACCGCCTGGAGCCAGAGGGAGAGTCAGGAGTTCCCATGATATCCTGGCTTGCCTTCCTGCCCACACCAGGGATATCATCAATGAACGCATAGTTTTAAAAAAGGCATTTGTGAGCGGGAGGGGAATATTAATGAATAAATATAAAAATTTGGGGTGGACGACCATTTTAGCAATAGCAATGTGCCCAGCCAGCGAAATCGGGAGATGGGACCAAATCTTGATTTTTGTTTTCCAACCAGGTCACTGCTCTACCATAGTTTTCGTTCCAGAGTTCCTGTGTAGTTTGGCACAACCAAATCCCTAGGTATTGGAACGGGCCGGATGCCCATTGGAGAGGATATTCTAATGGATAGGGCAGGGTACTTGAGGTTAACGGAAACAAAACCGACTTAGACCAATTAATCTGAATGCCTGACAATCCCCCAAATTTTAGGATTTCACGTATTACCGGATTAAGGTTTGTCTCGGGGTTATTAATATATAGGGTAATATCGTCCACATATAGCGAGACTATGATGCCACGAGTAGTGAAGCCTAGCCCTCTTGCTGCATGGTGCTGTCGGAGTGCTGCTGCCAGTGGCTCCATGGCGATCGCAAATAGTAATGGGGATAGGGGACAGCCCTGTCTCGTTCCCCGGGTAATGGAGGCGAGATCAGACCATTTATTCTAAGTCTGGCTGAGGGTGAAGTATAGAGTATTTTTAACTGACCTATGAAAGTGGGGCTTAATCCCAGTCTTATAAGTATAGAGAATAGATACTGCCATTCGAGTGAATCGAAGGCCTTCGTGGCATCTAAGAGGGCCGCGAATGCCGGGAGTTGAGAGTTTAAATAGTGAAGTGTCGTGAAAAATGTACGTAGGTTATGTGATGTTGACCTACCCGGAATAAAACCAGATTGATCTGGCCTGGCGATCAGGGGCAACAACGGTTGTAACCGGTTTGCCAGCAGTTTAGCATAAATTTTTGTGTCGAGGTTTAGTAGGGAGAGAGGACGGTAGGAGTCTCTATCTTCAGGAGATTTCCCAGGTTTTAGCCTCTCTCATTGTGGGTGGGAATATCCCCAATTCCTGTGCCTCCTCATATAGATGCAGGAGTTGTGGCGCAAGCAGATCAGCATATGCCTTGTAGAATGCTGCTGTTAGCCCGTCTGAACCAGGCCCCTTGCCTGAAGGGAGGCTGTTTATTACCTGAGTAACATCTTACACCGTGAAAGGCTCGTCTAAGTAGGCCCTGTGGCCGCTGCTCAACCACAGTAGTTCAAGAGTATCTAGGCAAGCCTGTAATTCTTCAGGAGTAGTCTGGGAGGAGGATTTATAGAGTGTTGAGTAGTGGTTAGTGAATTGTTCCAGTATTCCCTGGGGACCTCTAACTGTCTCGTGGTTGTCATCAAGGATTTCAGTTATAAATAGATTGGTGGTGTGAGTGCGTAGGGTATTGGCTAGCATCCTTCCTGGTCCGTCACCTTCTCCATATCTACGTGCTCGAGTATATTTCCCTAGGAATTTCACCTCTCTGTCGGCTTCCTCTTTGTATTCTATTATTTTTGCTTTATTGTCACTCAACCTTTGTAAGTTCCCAGTGGTGTAGTATTGTGACTCCAGGTCTCAAATATTTGTTTTTAGCTTACTAAGTGTTTGGCTGATGGATTTTAGTACCCCAGCTTGCCTCGAAATACACTTCCCACGAATCACAACTTTAAATGCTTCCCACAGTGTGGCCTGTGTCTGAACCGAACACGTGTTAATGGAAAAATGTCTGTGAGGGCATGTGGTGATAGTCTCCAACAAGATGATTTTGGTGGGCCGTCTGGAATAGACAGTATTAGCAGGACAGGGGCATGATCAGAGAGCGTCCTAGGTAGTGGTCGCATGGCTGTGGTCCAGGTGGTTGCATCTAGAGAGATCAGCCGCTCTGAAAGGCATGATTGTTCAGGAACTTGTTGCAGCCAGCGGAGCCCTCTTAGCGAGCGACCATTACGCTGCCCGGCAAGCCATGCCCCCCCCCCAGCGTTTAACACTTGAACTAAATGCACCTGACATTTGTCCCAAAGCATTTGGAGGATAAAGCAATTGATCTCCACAGTTTTTTCTTTGATGATTTAAGAATCTTAGGAAAAATGGTACATAACAAAATTTAGGTAGCTAATAATGGCAAAGACCTTCTTGGCTGGATGTATCTAACGAAGTTGGGCATATACCTCAAACCGGGTCACAAACATCCCATTGTCCTGGGAGAAATGCCTTTAGTGTCTCTTTCTGGTGATTCAATGGGCGATATTGTGGCCAGTCTTATGCACAAATTCCCCGCAGTCTTTAAGGATGAGATAGGAACAGTGAATTGCTTTGAGCATGAGATCTTATTAAAGAAGAATGCTGTACCCATCATTCAGAAAGTCAGACCTGTTCCTATTAGTGTTCGCTCTGAATTAAAAATATTACTTGAAAAGCTTACAGAAGAAGGTATCATTATGCCCACAGACCAAAAAGAAAAATGGGAATCTTCACCTCTGTGTGGACTTGAGATTCCTTAATCGTAATATTATTGTTGACTGTCGCCCACTACCACACATCCAAGAAATGCTGTCCAATATAGGCCAAGCCAAGTATTTTTCAACCATAGATTTGCACTCTGCTTACCATCAGACAGCCTTACCTAGCGAGTCCCAAGAACTTACCACCTATATAACACCCTTTGGGGCTTTTAAGTACTTAAGGCTACCTTTTGGTCTTGCTTCGGCGGCCACTGTTTTACAGAAGGTTATGGAAATTTTATTTAAAGATCTCAAGAATGTCCAAGCCTTCCAAGATGATATTCTTGTGTTTACGGAGACCAGAGAGGAACATTTGTTGATCTTGGGCAGAGAATAAAACATTCTCAACTCAAGAGGCATAACCATACAGTAGAAAACTGTAAGTTTTTAGTACAGAATCTGGATTACTTTGGTCACACTATCACGCCTGATAACATCAAACCAAACTTTTGCAATGTTGAAGCCCTTTTGAAAGCTCCTGTACCTGCTGACAGAGATTCATTAAGATAATTTCTTTGTCTCTGTGAATATTATGCACGTTTTGTACCATCTTATGCATGTGCAGTTCAACCTTTGAGATCTAAAAAAAAATGGTCAATTTCATTTGGACTGATGAAACTAATGAATCTTTTACTAATCTTAAACAATTGGTGGTGACTGCTCACGCTCTTAGCCCTTTTGGTGCAGGCCAAAAATGCATTATCTCTGTGGATGCTAGCATGAAGGGCATTGGTGCAGTATTTGGGCAAAAAGTCAGTGGAAAGGAGATCACCATAGCCTTTGCGTCTAAAGCTCTTTCAGAGGCTGACTCACACTACAGCACTAGAAAGAGAAGCATTAGCTTGTGTCTGGGCTGTCCAGAAATGTAAAACGTATTTGTGGGGCTGTTCATTTGAAATTTGAAATGATCACAACACACTTTTGTTTCTGCTACAAGGTAATGGTCTATGGGAAGGCATCATACCGCCTGGTACGTTTGCTCTTGAAATTGCAAGAATACCATTTTATCATAAAGTACATACAGGGTGGAAGGACTTTTTGTACTGATTGCCTTTCACGTTTACCTCTGACTGTTGATGATGACATCAAAGAATATTGTGACTGTGTGGTTGCTGCCTTGGATGCGGGGTCTTCTCATTGTGAGGTCATTTCTGAAAAGGACTGGTTGGAAGCTGTCTCCCAAGATGAGGTTCTCAAGAGAGTCTTGGAGCAAATTAGGAATTGTTGGCCTCCCTTACGTAATCTTTCTGATGAATTAAACGCTTTTGCTCAAGTCTCTCATGAGCGCTCTATTGAAAATCAAGTATGCACCAGAAATGGTAAATTCATCCCTCCTCTTTCTCTTAGGCCACGCTTAATAAAATAGCACATGAAAGACACTTGGGTATCACAACCACTAGCAAAAAATTAAGGAAGCATTATTGGTGGCCCGCCATGAACGCACAAGTTACCTCTTTTGTGAATTTGTGTCCTCAGTGCATCATGTCTGATAAGCACTGGAAAACCTCTAATAAACCGGTGCATCCTGTATCTTTACCTGATGAACCTTGGATGAAGGTAGCTTTGGATTTTGCTGGTCCATTCACTCTTCTTCCTTCATGCAACAGATTTCTTATAGTCCTCATTGACTTTTTCTAAGTGGATTTATTTCTCTTTTGTTGAGTCAGCTTACACCCAGTCTGTTTTAAATTTCCACCAACATGTTTTTTTCTCTTGGAGGTACACTGAGAGAAATTTTGACGGACAACAAGACACATTTTACTTCAATTCTCATGAAAAAAATTCTCATTGATTCAGACATTAAACAATTCCAAGTTGCCCTTTATAGTCCTTTGGCTAATGGATTAGTAGAAAGAGCGAACCGTTTTATGAAAGATGGTATTCAATCTGCTCTTGCCTCAGGTCTTGATGTGTACAGTTTCCTAAGAGAAAAAAATCAATGCTTATTATACTACTCCCCATTCAACCACTGGGTTCACCCCTTTTAAATTGTTAAGAGGAAGGAAGTTCAGATCCAAATTTTCCCTACATGGCTTGATTTTCAGGCTGGTTTGAAAACACATGATACTTTAGCAGTAATGAAAAATGTTTTGTTAAAGCCAAAACTGTAGAAACTCTATTTTGATTGTACAAAGCATGAAGGTGAAAGAGAATTTCTGATTAGATCTTGGGTTCTCATCAAAAAACCTATAAAGGTCAAGAAAGGTGAGTCTGTATACTCCTCTCCTTGTAAAATCAAGCGGGTTAGTAAAAATTCTATTCTTTTGCAAGGGAGGGGTTGGTGGAATAAAAACAATCTAGTGCCTATCTCTGATATTCAGCGAGAAATTTATTTGAAATCGCATACTCCTGTTGGTGATGATTCTATCATTTATGAAGCAAGTACTTCTAAGTCAGGTGAGGGATCTTCTCACGGTGTGTGTCCTAGTGTGGATGTTTCTAATGATTCTGTTAGACACTCTTCTGAATCTCTGTTGTTTCCACCTGAGAATTCACAGTGTGCTTCACAGGGTTTACTTATAAAGCAAACCACACCATTTGACTCTATGCTGTCTACTCCTGCTTCTCAAACATGTTCCTCCCAGAGTTCACAGTATTCTCGCAAGACAAGTTCTTATAACTCAGAACCTATTCTCATTAAAAGTCTCCAGATTACCACCACGTTTTGATGATTATGATCTATCTTATTTTTCCTTTTGGGGGGGGGGGGGAGAGATATGATGTAGTGTTCTATACTTTTAATCTGTTTTACATTTGTGTATCTATATACTGTGTCATGTATTTCCTCTATGTTCTTGTTTCCCTATGATGTAGTGATGTTCCATTCTGGAACCTATCTCTAGTTGCCAGGAGACACATCAGATGTCTCTGGGCTTTCCCCTGAGTAACTGGCGATAGCTGTGGGTCCTATGCTTTGAAGGCTGTATTGACAAATAAACCTTATTTGTGGATCTTCCATCAGCTCCTGCTTCGTTTGTCAGCCACCCCGATCCTTCAGGGACCCACCTAAATTCTAGATGTAGGGGCATGTTAGGGGAGTAGCAGGTAGGGCCAATGGGCACCTTACCTGGGGTGACTACACCCTCTATTATGCCACCCTCCTGTGGGAGGGGGCATCGACCTAGCCCTGATTGGAGCGGTCCCTTATCATCAAGATGGCAGGGACTGAAAGATGTGCTTCATTTTGCCTCCCCCAACTTGGGGGAGGCAAAGTTCTCCTGAGTTTTTGCGCCGGTTTTCCCACCCAAAGTGGGGTCGTAACCCAGGGGCTGCCATCTGCGGCTAGCAGCAGAAGCTGGGGGTCTCATTACAAAGGCGGCAGGCCTTTGAAGCTTCCGCCTTCTCGCACTGGCCCATCCTGGAGGAGGAGGTGTGAAACCTTCAGGCAGTGCTGGCTGGCATGGCACTTAGGCAAGGTGCCATGTCATCTTTGTTGTTTTCTCCCTCACGGGGGCATGCAAGCTGCAAGGGCAGTTGCATGGTCCCAGTGAGGGGGGCGGGGGGGGGTCCCCGGGCGACCCTCTTAAGCTCTCAGGCCCTAGGCACCCAGGGTACAACTTACTAGGGACTTACTGGAGGCAGAAGTACTAATTGGGGATATATTTTTAGGGAAGAAGCACTGGTGCAGGGGCCCTGGATGGCAGGGACCCTGTGTACTACAATTGAACCCACATCAAAACCACGCAAAAAGTGGAGGAGGAGGAGAGCAGCGGCCAGGGCAGATGACTCTGGAGCGCTGGGGTCATGGCTCGATCCCTGGCGTCAGCAGCAGCTCAACGTCATGTGACTCTGGGCAATAGCTCACTTAATCTCCCCGACGGCCCCTAGTGCCTTGAAACTCTTTATATTATTTTATTTATTAAGCATTTTCATATAATCAATACAGCTTATACTTAACATCCGCATTAGATAATAAAACAAATGAAAAGAAATATACTTTACAGTCTTAGCATTGAAGTACAAGTTACTTACCTTCGGTAACGATGTAACTGGTAGAGACGATTCTAGCCGCAGATTCCTTAACGTAGAATTATCCCCAGGCGGGAGACTGGATCCGGAAAATTTTGCCACAGCATCCCTGCGCACCTGGGGCGGGCGTGGCACCACACGACTCCGCCCTGACGCTGTCCGCGGACGTGACGTCAGCGAGGTCACATAAGTCCCACCCCGGCACGCTGAAATCAGTTTTCCTTGGAGAACTTTTCCGCGCCACAACGCGGAGCCATCACAAACAAAACTGGGAAAGCATGGGAACAGTGTGCGAAAAGCAGTGAAACAGAAAGGGAAGAAACGAATGGTGAAGGACAGCACCATGAGGGACAGTGCCAGGCACTGTGTCACTGAAAGGCATGTAAGGGAAAGAGCAGAGTACCGCCTCTGAGAAGCAACCCTGCAAAGCCAAAGCGATATCCACCCTGGAGACAGAAAAAACAAATGAAAAATGCCACGACAGAAAGTCTGCAACCACAAGCTAGAACAGTGAAGGGCAACAAGCCGGAACAGAGGAGGAACGACAAAGGACCCCAAGTCAACACCACCAAGGGGCGTCGCATCCCCTGTAAAGAACCAAGGGCTGAGGCACAGCCAAGAGACCCTAACCCAGAGGACTGCAGAGGAGTCAGAGAACCCCAAGCAATGAGAAAGGGAGAAGAGCATGAGTAGACCCCACACTGGAACAACCAGGGTGGAGGGACGCAGAAAGACATATAAACCCACCGTCCAAGTACCAGAAAGGAAGGGGTGGAACAAGAAACAGAACGAAGCATCCCGCCAGGGAGGAAGTGAAAGAGGAGACCCGCAAAAGACTAGCCACCCTGAGGGAGGCGATTGCAGAAGACCAAACCAAATTGTCCTCGCAGAACGGGGAGGAAGGGCGGGCCGTGAAGGAATCTGCGGCTAGAATCGTCTCTACCAGACACATCGTTACCGAAGGTAAGTAACTTGTACATCTGATAGAGACTACTAGCCGCAGATTCCTTAACGTAGAATAGATACCCTAGCCATACCCAGAGGGGAGGAGGGCCTGCGAGAGAATCCCACCAGCTTGGAAGAACACAGGACCCCAACAGGGGAGGTGTCACGGGGACAGGAAGAACGGCCCAGCCCCCACCAAGCAGCGGAAGAACAAGGAGAAGGGAAGGCTAGGATACCACAAGCCTACCCGAAGGCCCAAGGGAGTCCGCCAGAGAACCCGGAGGGACAGGCGGCACCAAGAGAGTATCAAGAAGAAAGAACCACCCACGAATCCAAGGAGAAGAGGTGGGAACGGGGGCAGAGCCCGCTTCAGGAGCAGGAGCGGCCCCCCACAGCCGAGAAGCACAGACGTGAGAAGGAAGACACAGTCACGCAAGCCCCAGCAGAGCGACGGACAGGAGCACACGGGACACGCCAAGGCCCACAGGGGTGGACCATAACGTCCCGGCGCGCACAGCCGGCAGCTGGTACAGACCATGAAGAAGCGCCCAGAACAGGCCGAGCGCAAGACCAGGACCGAGGCAAGGGAGCCCCCCGCACAAGCCCCAAGAAGGACCGTCCCAGTGGTACAATCCGGCCCACGAAGAGAAGTGGGAAACATGTAGCACAGACCCAAAGCCGCCAACCAGAACACAGGAGAACACCAGGAAGAACCCGGCCCCCCTGGAACTCAAGGTAGAGGAAACACCAAGACACGATGCCGTAGACGGCATGACAAAAAGTCGGTCTGGCGATCCAGCGGCTGAGGAGGGAAGGCAAAACGCACCAGCGGAACTGAGCAGGACGGAACCTAGAGCAGCGGACGCCACGCGAAGGCTGAGGAAAAAAAGAAGAGAGAGAGGGACCGCACCAAGCGGAATACAGTGACACCAGGAAACACGAGGAACCCAAGGAGGGATCCACGCCCGCCCAGCTGAGGACAGGGCAATTCAATAGCCAACAAGTACCCCACCTAGGGTATGGCCAAAACAAAACAGGGGAATACCTCTCAGGGAAAAAACCCACAGCAGAGGTCCAGAACAGAAAAACCTGTGGTTATCACCACAGATGGCTTACCAATCAGCCAAAAAAGGGGACACAAATGGCCCAACCTGAGGACCCATACGGCGTCATTAACCGCCAAAAACACACACACAGCAAGCGAAAAGGCCGTACCCGCAGCCAAAAGGACAGAGGGACCAAACGAAGGACCCGAAAGGCAGTCCTAGCCCCACACAGCACACAGAGGGGCCAACCGAAACACCAAGCCCAAGGAGAAAGGCGGGACAAACGCCTCCCAGAAGACACCTGAGGACCGACAACCCGAAGGTTACGGAGGGGGAGGAGGACGGAGCCTCGCAACGAGTCGTTAAATAGCAGAGTCCGCGTGGGAGTTAAATAACAGAATCCCATCAAAGGGCAGGTCAACAAGACGCTCTCGAATATTCTCGGGAAAGACGCTATCCCGCAACCAAGCACGGCGGCGGAGGGCCACGGAACTCGCCATAGCGCGGGCATCAGAGACATCCAAGGCCGAACAGAGAATAAAAGCAGCCAACTCCCGACCATCCAACACATGGTGCCGCAGATCAGCATGGACACTGTCGTGGGAGGCGCGAGACAGGAGGGACTCCGCGGAATCCCATAGGTCAGAGGTAGCCCTGGCCAACACACAAAGGGTGTTGAGCGCGCGCAGAGCAGCACTAGTGGAAGCGAAAATGTTACGCCCCAGGAGTCCAACCACCGGGCCTCCCGTGACGGAGGGAGCAACACCGAAGGCAAGGAGGGGAAAGCAGTCTGCAGGACAGGGCCCTGGGCAGAGGGGTGAGAAAAAAGGCAGACCGGATCGTGCGGGGCAGGACGGTGGCGGTGGAGGAGCGGGTGAGGCACCGGATCCCCCGTAGCAGGATGCCCCCAGGCTCCCAGAAGAGAGTTATGGAGCGAAGCTTCAAACGGAAGAAGAGGATCCCCTCCACCAGAGCCCTGGTGGAGAATCCCCAACAAGTGATCCGTTGGGAGCAGAGCAACCGGATTGCCCATCTGCAAAATGCCAGCGGCCGTGGAGATGGCCCGGACAAAGGCTACACTCGCCTCCGTAGGGCGACGTGGGGGAGAGAGCAACTCTTCCGTGGGCGAAGGCTGTAAACTAAGCCGCCCGTCCCCATGCCCTGCCGGAGGAAGAAAAGGCCAGCCCCTGTAGGATGAAGGACCCACAGACGAGTGGGGAGCCTGAGGGGTCTCCGAAGAAGGCCGAGAAGCCTGCGGGGCCGCCAACTGCAAGGTGCGGGAGAGCGGGACTGGGGACGCGGAGACGGCATAGAGCCCGCCCCGGAAGCCGCCGGGGAAAAAGCAACAATGAGGCGTACAGTCTCCGGGGAAGAGGAGACAAGGAGATGAGAACCCTCCGGAGAGGAGGAGTCGACGCTCTGACGCCGGGACGGCTCTGGAGAGACCGCCAGCGGCACCAGTGCGTCCTCGCAAGGCGCCGAAGTGTCCACCAGGGGCACCGAGTCGACCTCCACCACCACACGCAGTCTAGGAGAAAGGGGCGGAGTTGGAGCCGAAGCGGCCAATGAACGGCGCCAAAAAGGCGCCGGCTCGACCCCCGACGAGTCAGCCGCCGGTGCAGGGGTCCGAGAGGGAACCGGGGAGGCACCCCGGGTCCCGGCCTCCACCCGCGGCGCCGCCAGGGCGGAAAGCCGTCTGTGCCGGAAAGGCGCCGGCTCGGCCTCCGGGAAGACAGCCGCCTGCCCAGAGGACCGAGGGGGACTCGGGGATGAGCCCCGAGTCCCGGCGACCACCCGCGACACCACAGGGAGCCCCGCGGGGCTTTGCGGCGAGGCAGGGACGCAGTGGGCCGAAGAGGGGAACCCCGGAGGGCTGCACCTCGACGACACCACACCTCCAGAACCTGAAGCCGAACACGTCGGCGCCGGGGACAAATCCGCCGGCGAGTCCGCGGAAGGCCCAGCGCATGGCAAGGGATCCGCAGACGTCTCAGGAAGAGGAGGGGGTCCAAAGAAGCCCGCAGAGCCGAAGCGTAGGCCTTCATTTGGGCCCTTGTCGCCCCAACGCCAGGAAACGGCGGATAGGTTGGCGACGGGCGAGGGCGCACGTCCCGAGAGGAACCCGCGCCCGCATCAGAACGAGGACAGGGCCTCGGCGACAAACTGCAAGACTTACCGGCGGGCGAGCAACGCCCATGGGACCTCGGCGAAGGTCGATGCCGTAACCGGAATCGGCGGCCCTTGGACCCTTCCGAGGCAGGGGACGGACGCGGGGACAAGACCGATCTGGACAAGCGGGCCGAAAGCAACTTCATCCGGCGCTCCCGCCGGGACTTCGGCTTGAGATGCTGACAGGCGTCGCAGTCCGTAGAGTCATGGTGCTCGCCCAAACACCACATACAAATAGGGTGAGGGTCCGTCGGCCACATCTGACGCGCACAAGAAGCACACGTTTTGAAACCCGAAGGCATTGCACACTGTTCCCAACACAAAGCGTTAAAAGAGGCCTGAAAACAGGCCAAGGGAACACACTCCGGATCCGCGTTGCACCCGGAAAAGAAGAAAACTGATGTGAGCGCGCCGGGGAGGGACTTATGTGACCTCGCTGACGTCACGTCCGCGGACAGCGTCAGGGCGGAGTCGTGTGGTGCCACGCCCCCTCCCCCCCCGCCTCCCCCCCGGCGCGCAGGGATGCTGTGGCAAAATTTTCCGGATCCAGTCTCACGCCTGGGGATAATTCTACATTAAGGAATCTGCGGCTAGTAGTCTCTATCAGATTGTTACATTCAGAGCATGTTGTCATAGTTGTGTTACATTTTACACCATCAGGAATAAACATTACTAATCGTATCCTGGTTGTCTATATAGGGGTCTACACTTTGTGCTGGTTACAAGTGCCTTATATCACAATGAGACTACCTATGTCGTGATCTAGCAGCACAGTGTATCTACACTATATGCTACTGCTAGGTCAAATCGGGACACAATCCCTGCTGTGACCCAGTAGTGTTTTAATCTGTCTATACATTTTGTTGTATCTCTTGTTGTCCTTCCGCCTCCCGCCTTTCTTGAGTGTTTGGTGTAGTATCTTGAGTAGAGAGAAGGTAGGTTTTGAGGGGCTCCCATATATCTTTGGGCCTTGACGAGGGCGGAAGCAATTCTGCATAAGTAAGAGCTTGTTCCTGCCATGTTGTCATGTCCAAAAGCCAATCTTTAAATTTAGGGGCTCTGCCTCTGCCCCACCTGCAAGCGATTTTGCGTTTTGCTATCAATAGCCCCAATACTAGAAACTTCTTATGTATAGTTTCAACCTCATCTGAGTATCCCGGTATAGCTATAATCGGGGTAGCTTGAAGGGGAGAGCCCACCATTTGTTCCATAGCCGCGAACACCTGTTGCCAATATTCGTTGATGGTCGGGCATTCCCAGGCTAGGTGTAGGAACCCCGCTCCTTCCTGCCTACATCCTGTGCACCTGTCGTCATCTCTTAAGTGGAGTTTATATAGCCTAGCAGGTATATAATATAATCGGTGTAAAAATGTATAGTGTATCAATTTTAGCTTGCTATTTGCTGAGATATATCTTGTTTGTTTAGAACAATAGTCCCACTGCTTTTCTGTTATTGATGTGCCCAGTTCTTCTTCCCAAGCTTTTCGGGATGATATCTGAGGCGCTTTAATTGCACTTTGTGTGTTATGGTATATGCGCGACGTCTCATGTCTAGGTGGTTCTGTTTGAAGTATATCATGCAATGGCATTAAAGTCTGGGGCTCTTGCAGGAAATCCGGTGTGATGGCCCGGACACTTTGTCTGATTCTAACAAAAATAAATAGTTCCATAGTTGTGGGAATTTTGTCTCTAAAGAATTGCGCCTTTGTTAAAAACTCCTCGTTTTCATAGAGGTCTCCCCATGTTCTCCTCTGAACTCTGTCTAGGACCTGCCTGCATGTCTTCTCATAGGTAACCTGCAGGTCGGGGTGGTACTCAATTGGTAGACCGAGGGGAGTATAGCATAGGTACTTCTAGTCTATTTGCTATTCTCATCCATGCGATGAGTGTATGCTACAGTCGAAGGGGCTGCCTCTCGTTTTTTTGACTTTATGGAGATAAATCCTGACAGAGGGATTGGATCCATATATCCCATCTCTACTGCTAAGTGTGGCATAAAAGGGGGTGGGTGAAACCAATATGTTGCATAGTGTGCCTGTGCACAGTGATAATACAGTTCGAGGTCTAGTATCTCAAATCCTCCTTGAGAGTATGGGAGTATAAGTACTTCCCACTTGAGTTGAGGTTGTTTGCCTCCCCATGCTAGCCGGATCATTTGCATTCGTAGGGCCTTGAATAAAACCCTACCTAGGTTGTATGGGATGTTTGTGAATAGGTCAAGCATTTTGGGAAGTATGACCATTTTTATTAATGATATCCGTCCCGCCATGGACAGTGGCATCGCGATCCAGCGAGATACAGAGTCTGTTATAGTATCTAGGGCTTTGCCATAGTTAATGCGCATCAACTCACTCTTATCTATTGTTACCTTAATCCCAAGGTATTTAACTTCAGTCTCGTTCCATTCCAGGGGATAATCAAGGGTGTAAGGTGTGATTTTGTCTGTGAGAGGGAATATGCATGATTTTTTCCAATTCATGTGTATACCCGAGTACTCCCCAAACTTGGTAATTTCTCGCAACAAGGGGTTTAGGTTTTCCTGTGGGTTTTATACATAAAGGGTAATGTCATCTGCATATAATGATATTGGGATGTGTCTGCTGGGGTATGCTAATGCCCGTTCTTTATGATGCTGTCTTAGTTTTGCAGCTGATGGTTCAATTACTAACGCAAATAAGGTAGGGGATAGCGGGCACCCTTGCCTCGTACCTCTTGTAATTTCAAATGGGGGTGAGTGGGACCCATTAAGGAGGACTGTGGCCTGGGGTTTCCGATATAGGAGCTCTATCCACCTCAGAAAACCGGGGGGCATTCCCATGTGTCGCAGTATTCCGCTAAGCAAGTCCCATTCCACAGAATCAAATGCTTTGGTGGCGTCAAGAAAAACTGCCACCGCAGCGGTGTCTGGGTCTATATCCTGCAGGAGCGAGAACAGTGTTCTAAGGTTATGCAATGTCGCTCTTCCTGGAATAAACCCGGCCTGATCGGGCAGAACCAATCTGTCCATTTATTTATAAAGTTTTATATAGCGCGAACATGACCTGTGAGGGTATCAGAGCGCTTTACAGATGAACGGAAGGAAGAACCAGAAAAGCAAACAACATAATCAAGAGAGGTACAGACTGTGTAAGCTCACAAATTGAGGAGAGTTACCTCCTTAGGACCAAGCCGCCATGACAATAGACATGATCCAACATTCAAATAATACTCATGTGTAGATACTGAATCAAATTGTGAGACCTAGAGCAGAAATTTGTTCATAAGTAATATTTTAACCTCTTTTTTTTCCACCACAAAATTTTATTGTCGATAGCCAAATCAGCCCTGGAGTATCCAAGGTTTACAATATTACAATATACATAGTAGCGGTAATAATGTCAACATTTACCGTATCAATATAGAGCAGTTTAGGATTTAAGAAAATCTGAACAAGAACCCAAACAATAAACAACAGTGCCATATATCTAATATAAAGTCTAAAACATGTAGTTTCGAGTTAACCTCTTTTTTGAATGATGCACTTGAGGGGCCAGTCTGATTTCAGGTGGTAGAGAGTTCCAAATTCTCTGGGCAATACCCGAGAAGACTCTGTTGCAAGTTTTCTTTTTATGGAATTTCTGTGGTTTCAGCAACAAGGTGCTGGTGCTAATCTAGAGGATTTGCATCCACCAGATGGTTATAGTTTTTGTACCAAGCACCTTGGGGTGTTGTAATGTAATGCTTTATGGGTCATGCAGGCAATTTTTAACAGTATCCTTGACTCATATGGGAGCCAGTTTAGGAATTTTAGATCTGGAGTGATGCGTTTGTTTCTTTTTGTTCCTGTGAGGAGACAAAAAGCATCGTTCAGATAGGCCCTTAGAGGCGCCAACCTGGATCTAGAAAGGCCACATACGGTAGCACTTCCATAGTTCAGCCTGGGGATAACTCGGGCTTGAACCGCTTTCTTGAAGTCGTCATGGGGGAGGAAGGGTCATAATTTTCTTAAAATGTTCTTTTGGTAGTTCGCTCCTTTGGTGGCAGTACTGATGTGCTCCTGCAGGTTTAGGTTCTTGTCAGAAGTTATTCCCAGAGATCTCGTGGAATCGATAATGCTTGGTGAGCAGTTAGATGCTTCATCCATAATTTGATTTCAGGAGAATGTTTGGGTGGGACGATTAGGAGAAATTCCATTTTGAGGGCATTTAGTTTGAGGTGGTTGCAAGTTAGCTAGTTTTAGGTTTTTTGTAAAGTTGTGTTGAGGGACCCAATATCTTCTGGGAAAGTGATTTTCAAGTACAATTGTTTTTCATCAGTATACATGTGATAATGAATGTTGGAAGATATCAAAATGTCAGCTAGAGGCTCCATGAATACATTGAAGAGAGTAGATGAAAGAGAGGACCCCTGTGGGACCCCTAACGTGTCCATCAGTAGATTTAGTCTATTTGATAGGGCCTTAGCAAGGATTTTAGTATCGCAGTTTATCAATGAGAGCGGTCTGTATGACTCACAATATTCAGCTGGTTTGCCCGGCTTAAGCAGAGAGGTGATCATTGCTTCTCTCATTGTCAATGGAAGTATCCCGTCTTCGTACGCTTCCTCAAACACCTTCTTTAGCATGGGGGCTAGTTGTGTAATATATCTCTTGTAAAATTTTACAGGTAGCCCATCTGATCCGGGGGAATCGCCCTCAGCTCATTTGCATAATGGCTGCCGTGATTTCGTCCTCTTGCAAGTCGGCTGAAAGAAAGTCTCTTTGGGAGTCCCCCAGCCAGGCTAGTGCAGTGTCTTCGAGGTAGTGTGGGAGGTCAAGGGGCTGCGTCCTCTGAGGTGTATAGGGCAGAGTAGTATGTCGTGGCGTCCCTATGAATATTCCCCTCAGGGTCATACAGTTCTGTGACAAAGTTAGAGAACCTAGGTTGCCTAATGTAGTCAGCAATTACTTTCCCTGGACGGTCACCTTCTCTGTAGGTTCTCGCTCTATGGTATTTACTTTTAAATTTGCACTCCCGATCGGCTATGTCTTTCTACTCTGTTAGTTTGTCTCGTAGGGTAGCTTTTGTATGTCCCCCCGTGTTTGGTTAGCTCGCTTTTTGTTCTAGTTCTTTTATATCCTTCTCTAGCTTGGTAAGTTGTGTGCGGATATCTCTTAAAATTCCCCCTCCCTTTGTAATACAGAGTCCTCGTATGGTGACTTTGAACGCTTCCCACACCGAGGTGATTTTGGGGACAGTGTCAATATTGCTCTCGAAAAAATCTTGTATTTCTTCTTTAAAGACTGGATTTAATAATATCGTTGAGCTTAGTCGCCACTTGTTGTACGGTGACTCGCATCCTGGAATGGAAAGTGTCATTTTCACTGGGGAATGGTCGGAAAGTGTCCTCGCTAAGTGTCCAGTCTGTTCTACCAAGTGTCCCATTCCTCTTGTGATCAACCAGCAGTCGATTCTCGACCACGTCGAGTGTACGGCTGAGTAGTGTGTCCCTTCTTTGTCAGTGGGATAGAGATATCTCCACGCATTGAGAAGATAATTGTCTGTGATAATTCCAGCTAGTTGACCCTGTGCAGCGGTGTAATGTTGCGCAGTTGGGTGTGATCGGTCCACGGCGGGCGAGACTGCTATATTAAAATTTCCCCCCCTGATGACATACGTCTTTCCTATGGAGAGTATTTTTCCCCATAGCGTGGTGAAGAAATGGAGGTCATCTACATTAGGACCGTAACAGTTGGCGATGGTAACTACGTGTGGGCCCAAACGGCCCCATACCATGCAGTATCGTCCCTGTTGGTCAGACAATGATCCCCCAGGGACAAATAGTGTGTTTTTCCTAACGAGAATCATCCCCCCCCCCCCCATGCGTATGTGGAATATGATGAAAAGTAGCGGTGCGATGCCCAGCGGGCAGCGAAGCTTGGTTGCATAGTTGGGTCAAAATGGATCTCCTGTAGAAGTGCTATTTGAATTAGGTGTCTATCCAGGTATGCTAGAATATGCCGCCTTTTACGCGGGTTGTTTAACCCCCTGACATTCCAGGATATGAAATGAATTTTGACCAGTGTCCTAGTGTTACTCATCCCATAATGTTGGTGAATATGTATGCAACATTTATTATCTCCCTATGCAGTTTGAAAAACACACTCTGACCCGAGACTCTATCAAGGAGTACTTGATTGCTGTGACTGTTTTCCTCTTCCATCCCCCACCCACACAGACTTCCCCAACTTGTCGGGTATGCATTTCCCACCCATTTCCCATCTAGCAATAAGAACGTAAAAACATAACTTCTTACATGCAGTCATCCTAACTGAATGTACTAATACCAAAGAGGTTGGTTAGGGGGATCTCCCGCGGAGGTACCGCTAGGGGGGTTGCGCCATCCCTCCATCCCGTAATGCTCCGCTGACAAGGGTGGGAACCTCCAGCTAGTGGAGGTGTGTGGGAGTGGGGTGGGGCATCCGGACCTTTTATTAGTTTCTGTACCACTTAAGAAATCATATTACCATCAGGATAGAAAGAAAAGAGAGAAGAAGCAGGGGCACCTTGTTCGTGTTCAAGAGTTCTATGCCCATTACCGTCTGTCAGGTCGCGCCATTGGGGTCGTCTCGACTGCTTTAAATGTCCCATGTTGGTCTGGAGGTTACGACAACCCACAGTTGGGGTAAAGTGAATGCACTTCAGAAGAGTGCAGTGCATATCATCTTTGCTCTATAGTATATCCGTGAGTTCAATCAAGTTTAGATAATGGTGAAGAAGATCGGGACCTGGATCTGCTAGGGGCATCGCTGGGCGCCGTGCGTTGGTTCTTTTTCAGGAAGTCTTCGACTTGCTGTGGGTTATGGAAAAAATGTTGTTTCCCATTATGAGCAACTCATAGTCGCGCTGTGTACAGCATTGCATATTCTAAGTGGGCCTGCTGAAGTTTCCGTTTGACCAATCTAAATTTTCTTCTTGCTTCTTGGTCAGATTCGGTAAAGTCAGGATAAAAGCTGAGGGCGTTGTTCTCGTATTCCCCCTTCTTTTTCTCACGTGCCAGTCGTAGCACAGTATCCCTATCGCGGTAGTTGAGGAATCCTACCACGATGGGCCTTGGTGGAGTTCCCGGAGGCGGTCTCGCTCCCAGCGATCTGGGTGCCCTTTCGATCACTAAGTGTTTGGAGCAGGCTTCTGCACCGAACACGTCGCAGAGCAGCCGTTCCACGTAATCCTCCATGCAGCCTGTATTTGACGATTCGGGTAGTCCTAGCACGCGGACATTGCTTCGATGAGAGCGCGCCTCTAAGTCTTCATTTTTGGCGGCAATTACCCTCAGTAGTCGATCCATCTGAGAGATCTGTTCTTTATGACTTGTTGTGCTGTCTTCCAGATCTGAGATTCTGGTTTCTGCTTCTTTAATCCTGTGTCCGTGTTTTTCGATTTTCTGGACTATTGTGTCCAGGCGCGTGGACATGGCATCCATTTTTGATTCGATGGAGGTTAAGCTACTTTTCATGGTGAGGAGTATTGCTTTCCAGTCGTCTTCTTGTCCATCAGGAGGGTCCCTACCTCAGTCTGTTCTTAGTGTTGTGAGCGCGCAGTTTTACGGGCCTCGAATGGCAACTACGACTGTTTGCCGTCTGTGTGCCCCATCTTGCCAATGTTAGTGCACCATGGTGTCTCGGCCCACTGCCCCAGCGTCTGATCCAGCGCTGGGGCTTCACTGTTTGTGCAATTTGTTCCTCTGGGGATCAGCTCTGTCTCTTTATGGTGCAACTCTTCTCCAGCTGAGCCAACTTCTGGTAATGTCTTTATGTCCACGGGTACGTTATGGGGGTCGCCGATTCCTGGGGGAGCCCAGCGGGGCCACGGCCGGTATCAGTTCGTCCCCTCACTATGGTCCGCAGGGGAGGAGGGGTCACTCCGTCAGACCGCACCCACCCCAGTATATGAGGGCACAGCACCGCAGTGTCCATAGCGCGCAGGCCTGGTGGCTGGAGTGGTAGTCGGTTATGGCAGTGCTCTGTGCCCGTCGTTTCAGGCCAGTTGCGCGACAAACTTCTGGCCCTTAGTCCTCGGTCTAGCATTGATTTGGCACACTGACCCCCGCCTCCCACTGTGTTGCGCCTTGCCCCCAGGGTCCGGGGGGGGGGGGGTCCAACCGCTGTCTCCTTGTTTAATCAGCTGGCACTGAGGGGGTGCAATGGATACTACTGTCCCTCGTAGTTGTGGCCCATAAGTTGTAGCAGCTCCACTACTTCGTGTTGGGGAGGCTCTTTGTTGTGTCCACTGATTATCTTATGGGAGCGGGGGGGCCACGCTAGTCTCACCTCAGGTCTCGATCCTGTAGCCTGGAGGGGGTGGGGATCCACATTGCGCTGCTGCCTTATATTTTGTTATCATACCCTCCCGGGCCTCAAAGAGTTCCTTCTCGCCTTGGCCAGCGGCAGGGGGGGAGTGGGGGTTGTCACAAGAAGCTCCCGTCAACTCCCAAGGCCACGCAGTCCGCGGGCCCCTCCCACCGATCGCGAAGTTGCGGGTGCGCACGAACTTGGCCCGCTCGTCGTGCCCGACCCCGGGCTCGATTAGTTGTTGTGCCCGCCTCTCAGCTCCATACGTCGCTCGCCCGCATCCACTTAGGCTCGGGGTCGGCTTTTCCGAGCCTTGCTTCGATCCGCCAGTGCTGTTTAGGTCACCGGGTGGTTCCGGAGGTGCTCCGACGTCGATTTTGGCATAGCAGGCACGCTATTCAGCAGCGGTACCGCATGTTAATTGAATATTTGCAGTCCAGGTCGCCAGAGCCTCACCGGCGTGCGGCCATCTTGGTCGCGCGCCCCCTAGCGCCTTGATACTCCTAATGGTATGATATGTTCGCGCGTTACAAAAATAGGAATTAATATTACAGCAGCCAAATGTATTATTTTTTGTTTTAGGGGGCATTTTTCCACTGGTCACAGGTGAGTCCTTGTCACCTCGTAAGGAGAGACCACAACTCAAATGTGACAGCATGTTTATTAAGCATGGTTAACAAACTGGCTTGCAACCCTCAAAGCATAGCAAAACAATGCTGCTTCTGCAGTAAATAAGATGGCCAGCTGAGTATGCAAAATGTTGCTTACTTATGAATGTTGCACACCTTTAGATCATAGGGGTTTTATTTCCCCAAAAATAGCTGACCAAACAATAAAATAAACAAATACATAAAAATTCCAAAATGGTCATTAGTCATACCCTTGTTCCAGCCCCAATTTCAGGCATCTATTTAAAAATGTCCAGGTTCAATCTTATGTTGGGTTGTTATTTATTTTTGGTAACATTTGTGGCCACTGTTATTAGTGAAACAATGTTAATATTGAAGCAAAAACTATTTTGCACAACTGAAAGTGAAAGAAAATAAAGCTAAAGACTTACATCAATGATTTTGTTTTATATATTTATTTCTCCTGAGTCAATGAAAAGAAAGATGGCTCACTATTATGGAGGAAGTGTACTACAAATGTAATAATCACACATTGAATACTTCTGTATAACTTGCCAGATTGTATGTTGCTACCATAGTTCAGATTCTCTTATTCCTGTACTCTATTTTACAATCATTTTACAAAGATAAGAACTGGGGCACCTTCCCACACATCTCATGTAATGTAATGAAACCGTCATGGAGTCAAACCTCACTCAATGACATGTACCTTGATGGCTTCGAACCCAAGCCTTCACTGAATGCCAAATAACGTGGATTCACCCGGGACACCAACCTCGCCCTCAAGGAAAACTGCTTCTTCTAGAAGGTGACTTCAGAACTGCAGTTGAAGCCCTTGTATTCTCAGATCTGAATGTTGGTAATGTCCTGCCCCACGACCTCCTAGACTTCACACTGGCACCACTTAAGGACATGCTACTCGCCGCAGCACGTCTCATCCAAGGCCTGAACAAATATGATCACATCATTCCCCTTCTGATGAAACTCCTTTTGTTCCCTTTGCCAGCACGTACCAACTTCAAAACCAACTGCATCATGTACAAAGCCATCACAACCAGCACCCCACATATCTTGCAGACACACCCCAACAATGGTAATAAGTAACATATCCCACTCAGCACATCTGCATATTTACTACACACAAAGACACAATACAGATCCACATTTATATAAGCACAAGTGTAAAAGAGCTTCCACGTTTGATACTCGTAATCCGACTTCTTCTTCTTTTGTTTTTTTTATAAAGAAAAACTATTGCTCTAGATTTTCCATGTTTTCCATTAAAGAAACTGGTGAGTTCAAATAATTCAAACATGCATGCTCTGAGAAAAATAGTAGCATATTCAAAACCTCCATCATACATACGCTTCTTAGAACATTCTCTGCCTCTTTGCTTTGATTTAAAAAAAATATTAAAAAATAGTGACTTTCTAGTGGATGGCTTCTCCTTAACAGGGAAAGGTTTAAAAATAAAAAAATAAAACATTCTTACATTCTTCACATCTCATGTCTGGCACAGTGTTCAAGGTACATCAAACAAGCTCAACCTTTCATCTTTACAGTTAAATGTACCATTACTTTCAATCATTGGTATTATTATAGCAATCATGTCTTCTAAGGATGTTTAGGATTACCTATTGGTACCCCTTGAGAATTACATGCAATACAGCAGAACACGTCATGAATGAAAGCAAGCAATATTATTTTCATTGTACAAAAACACATAAAATAAACTACTATTACAAACGTACAGACAACTCCGAGCCTTTAGAAGAGCACCTTAAAATAATATTTTCCTTATGAAATGAAACAAGACACTGCCGCAGAACAATAAAAAAGCAATTCAATTGCCGAGCAATCAACCTTTAAGTAGAAGTGAGTGGAATTGTGGTACTAATACTTGTAATGTATAATATGGATATGCATTAAAATGTTAAAAATGACCAAAACAAAGAAAAATTGAAATACATGCAGTCTATGTGAGAGCTGTGAAACCAAATCATAAACCAAACTATTAAAACCCTCCTCCGGAAAATCAAAGAAGCATTAACAAAGCCAATAGGTTTCACCTCTGCGAAACAGATTGGTTTTGGCATTTTTTTTTTTAAGACATGTTCGACAGTTAAAATAAAAAACTAAAATGTGCTATGATGTGGCAGCGTTTACGGCGTCATACCGCTTTTACATGTTATACAGCACAAAAAAGGACAGCGGTGGGGGGGGTGAAAATGGACAAAGCGGGTTGGGCATGAAAACAGATGGTGGTGGGGATGAAAACAGTCAGCGGACGGTGTGGGGGAAAACAGACAGATGCGGGACAGCTGGTGTTGGGGAAAACAGACGGCAGGTAGGGGTAAACGGATGGCAGGGTGGGGTGAGTGATGAAGATCATACAGTGCCATGCACTCTTATAAAAACAGGACCTTCAGGAGAGCACGGCCAGTCGAAGAACACTGGCCGTGAACAGGAACTGTGCTGGGTCTATGCTCCACTGCAAAAAGAACAGATTAATGGAATGCTGAACAAATCAAGCATTCACCCTCAGTCACAGATCTGGGTTAAATCCCTCGTTTTTTTGCAGTCTTGACCCTGCTCCCCATGGGAACAGTCCAGCCTGAACTGCCCAGACAGGGCCTCCCTAGACCGGAAACAAGCAGCCTGGGACCGGTTTCGGGTTATCACCCCTCATCAGCCAGGCTAGCTTGAATCCAGTGGCACTTTGAACACGGGACCAACATCTGGGCATACCCTTCCCACTTAGGGCGACAAATACAAAAAAGAACAGATAAAAAAAGAACAGCACTCCGTTCATCAATTGTTCTTTTTGCATTTGTCGCTCTAAGTGGGACAGGTATGCCCAGACGTGTGTTCCTTGCTCGTCATGCCACTGGAGTCAAGCTAGCCTGCTGATGAGTGGTGATACACCCAAAACTGGTTCCAGGATGCTTGTTTCCGGTTCAGGGAGGACCTAGCCTGGCAGTTCGGGCTGGACTGTTCCCATGGGGAGCAAGGTCAAGATTGATTTGCATAAGACTGGGTTCAAACTCGAATGGCATGATGAGCAAAAACAAAAGATGGATTTAGGCCCAGATCTCTGTACTGAGGGTGAATATTTGATATTGTTCAGCATTCCGTCCATCAATTGTTCTTTTTGGTCTATGCTACACAGCATGGACAGAAGCCCGGAGAAGACTGCAGGAGGAGGTGTGCAGCAGGCAGGAGGCATGACCAGTAAGAAGTAAGGAAACAAGAGTGGAAGTGGAAGCCAACCAATGGTAAGTATTGGTAAGTAGTGGGCAGGCTCTAAGAGCACTTTTAATCTTTTTTTAATAACAATAGCTTCCGCTGAGAACTCGTGTGCTGTAGGTGAAATCTAAAAACAGATATTTATGATATTATATCGACAAACTATTAAAATAGCGACAAGCCTTTTTTTCATACAAACATAAAAATGGTTCCTACATGGAAGAAAACTGGTGTCGGTCAGGAAAACGCACATTTGTGATGGCTACAATCTAATTGATTAGAGAAGTTCGTCAATAAAGACAGCAAGAATGATCTGTTTTCTTTTATTGCTGTCCAAGGAAAGAATCCTAAAATACATAGGATCCAGCCTTTTCAAAATACTGCAAAAAAAACGAGGTAACAATGTATTTCCATTAATTGATACTATCCACGAAAGCTTGATATTTTGCTACTCAATGTATTTTAATGGAACAAACCCTAGCAGTAGTGATTTTTTAGTTTTTTTTTGTAAAACACTGAATATCTCTGTTTGGCCACAAAGCCGATGCATTGCCAGTGTTTGATCAGTGACCAATGTGCAGGAAGTAGGCAGGAGGATACATTCCCAGGCGACCACTAGCACAATACCTTGTACACTAGGAAGGGTGGGTATGATGTGAACATGTTGCTTAGTCCAAATGTAGATTGGAAAGGTTCATTTGTTTCCCCACTATGTGGAACTTCTATACCTCAATTTTCAACAGCCAGTAATGGTGTTATAGCAGTCTAGCAAAGAAGCAAAAACAGCTGGATGTAAGGGCTGTAAGAGGACTCCACAAAGTGTGAGGAGACAATGATACTCCGTATTGTGAGTTATTTTATTTTTTTCATACAGAACCACTGCACCAGACGGTGATAGAACGCTTTACATAAAAAAAACTGATACATAGGTCTACCAGGCTGCATAAACAATATTTCAACGTGAGAGAAACGAAAACAGGACCTGGTCTAGGAGGAAATGAAGATACAAAACCAAAGTTTCCAAGGAAGGTCTTGAAAAGGCGAGTCTTTGGACCTTTTCAGAATAAAAGCATGCTTGGTGCAGAGCACATAGGGACAGAGCTCCAGGTGGAAGTGGTGGAACCGGAAAAGGATTGCTTTGGAGCTTAAGAGGTTTGAAATTCAGAAGTTTCTAACAGATCCATCATGTTTGTCGGCTCAAAACGTTCGAACTTACTCCTGGAACGTTTTGAGCCGACAAACATGATGGACCTGTGCTTTGATGTCACAACACTGATTATGTATTACTGCTAACATCTTGTGAGTAATGTAGTGACTATGGCTGCTGACACAATAAAATTTGTTGTGAAAAAAAAAACATGATGGATCTGAGGGATGAAAGGTGAATCACTTTCACAGAGCTCCTAGATGTTCTAGACTTTATGCATGGACTTCAGAGGGATCCACCTCGAGTGAGGGCAAGAAAATGGGAGGAATGATGGATCTCTTGGCAGTTGAAGTAAAACAGGCTTTGTTGCATCACATTCTGCATGTCTTTTAGGCTGTTTATTCCCTGAAGTCCCAGATTCTTCTTCCAGTTAAAAGTAAATGTGTATGTGCATTACCTTCATACAGATAAAATATGAAGTCCTGAGCTTCCAAAGATTAGATCAGTAGGGTGATATAGATTAAAGTAAGTCAGAAAGACAGGACACCCTTGCGGCACTCCACAAGTGAAGGTGGGGTTTTAGATCAATAGGCCAGGTTCACCTGTTGGGTGTGCATGGTGGAGAATAAGGTGAAGTAGTAAATAAATAGAGGACATAAAATGATACTGAACAATAAAGCTATTCAAAGTTTCTCTCATGAAATAAGTTAACTCTATGTTCAGGAATGGTATTCTGATCAAAAACCTAATAACATTACACCTCAAGGCAAGAGAGGGTTCTAGCAGACTAACTCTGCAAAACTAGACATATCAGTAAACCAAGTAGCGAGGATAAAGGAGAAGTTGAGGTGATACAACAGAACAAGTTCCAAACCAAGCTGATTTTAGGAATCAAAACATTGGTAAAAAAAAGGTTACTGCAAAGGACAGGATGTTTTTTTTTTGTAGGCCGAGGTCGCAGCTGCAGAGTTTGGGACAGACATCTAGACTCCATAAAGACAAATCAGAGCCAGGGCTGGAGGCAGTTTCGAAACCTATGTTATTGGTCAGCTGTTTAAAATGAATAACCACTATTGTTGGTCCCTTTCACTTTCTTCTTGTGACCCACTTAAATGAGTGTGATATGTGGTTTATTCTGTTGCAGCACGTGGTTCAGTAGGTCCCACAGGTCAAGGCTCTTAAATGCAGCATTTAAATTAGCAGGCATTTTTATGCATGAACGAAAACAAAAGAAAAAACACAAACAAGACACCTATCTACCTTCTTCTGTCTGTCCCACAAGTCAAAAAAATTGCTTTTGAAGCACTGACTAACTTGGATGTAGAAGAGAAGCCACTCTACACACAGTTGTACGCTTTTAAGAGCGGTGCTTATTTCAGATACCTGGGCTTCACATAGAGGGAATCCCTAATAACAACCACCATAAAGAATCTTCAAAGCACTGCACTGCATTTCATCAGGAGAAGAAAATTTGATCTATGGAGGTAACTCTGGATGTAATGAACACTTCCATGGCAAATACCAAGCGTGATGCAGGAAGGCAGAACAAGCACATGTTCAAAGTTGACAGCACCATACAGGAACACAAGGATATAATCAAGAGATTCAGGGATTGTGTCTAGGCTGCTATTTCTAACTAGGAATCTAAGATGGAATGCTTAAAGAACGAGTCTAAATCCAACTCTGAATCGGAGATTCCACTCTAGTGATAACTGACAAAGGATGAATAATTTTTGAGTGTTTGAGTAAAGTAGTCTTTGATGATATCTGATAACCGCATGCTGCTCAGAGTCAACTACAGGCTCCTCAGGAAAGACAGCAAAAGTAAGATGAATGAAACAAATAAGTGCTTTCAATTAGTAGTTCTCAGAATTGGCAACAACAGAGTCCCACAGTGGCCGATATTTAGGGTTAATGAAAGTTTAATACCTGTATTATTTTTAACCAAGCGAGCATCATAATCACATTAAAGGATATGTTACAAGTTAGGTATGCTATGGTTTCATGCAGTTCTTGAACATTTTCTTCTCAATCCCCGTTCTTCAACCCCATTATTTTCCCGATTCTGACAACGAGAGTATGAAGTGTACTCTGCACTACATCACTTGGGTTTTTAATTTTTTATTTTATTTAACACCACAGAATTGTTTAAGTAAAAGTCTGACCGCACTGTTTTTTCTTAATATAACTTGGTCGTTGCAAGACTGCATAAATCGTGCTTTGATAGTAAAAGTTTGAATTTCACTTACCCTTCCTGCGGATGTTAACGCCAATAACAATACCATTTTCCAAAAGAGATATTTTTAGCTCTGTGTTATTTATTGGTTCAAAGGGACTTCATCAACAGAGAGAGAACTGTGTTCCATTGCATTGGAGTTGGTGGATGTTTCATAAGAGGGAAAACTCTAAAGAGTGCTTTTAAGAACTCCTTAATGCTCCTGAATGACCAAAGCAATGTTCGATTTGAAGATCTTCTGAAGCGGGAAATAGCTGCTAGTGGACTCTGACTGAAGCATGACTAGGGGAGAGGTAGGAATCAGTAGTAATCTGGGCGACCCCTGATGGAAAGGTTGAGTGCCTTTACCTCTGTGCTCTGTTTATTGTCATTGGAGAATTGGGTGGAGGAGGGAGGAGCTAGGGTGAGACAGAAGGCTAAATGAACAAAAGATTAGGTTACACC
This sequence comes from Calotriton arnoldi, assembly GCA_963921515.1. Classification (NCBI taxonomy): domain Eukaryota; kingdom Metazoa; phylum Chordata; class Amphibia; order Caudata; family Salamandridae; genus Calotriton; species Calotriton arnoldi. The sequence continues at coordinate 5,919,488 of CAWUFW010000043.1, read as the reverse complement.
AGTTTCAAATGCTTAAAGTTGTTTGATGGGTAGTAACATATTAAGATAGCATGGAAATAGGAGTGAAAATGTACTTATTATACTGTATAATTTTGATGTAACAAGCTGAATATGTAAATGCTGCTGCTTGAAAGTGCAAAACTTAATTAAATATAAAAAAACTGAAGTAGAAGTGAGGCATGAACGTGCTATGTGTTGCAAATAAGGCAGCAATTATTTAGGAAGAGAAGAAATAGGATCATGTATGTTGTACTTGGTACATCATAAAGAAAATTGTTTCCACTGGTGTTGAAGATTGTTTGTTGTTTCCACTCTAGCTTCGGAGGGTATTCCTCTGCAGTGTTCCGGAATAGTTAAGAGGTTGCATTAGTCATGTTCAGGAGCCACGGCAATAAGTTCAGTGCTACAGGGTTCTGATGAAGGACGTAGCCTTTATGCAAAGATAGTAAGTTGGGTTCAGGTTTTAGTTGTATGCAATTCTGCTCCGATTAGAGAAGTAGCTCTTCGAAATAGTACTTTTTGGGCCACCATGAGCTGAAATGGCTCTTGTTTTATCTTGATGAGTATTTTCAGAATCATGGGTGGGGGGTGGGGTGGTGCAGGGAGCGTAGGCTAACATTCCTGACACTGCTATCAAGAAGGCATTCCATCTCTATCCCAAGTTAGGTATACCTGCTTGCATAAGAATCAGTATTTTCTGTTCTGAGAGGTTGCAGACAGATCTAGGTTTTACTTGCCCCAATGGCGGTAGATGATGATTAGTTTGTGACACTCTTGTTTTTTAATGTGTATTTTTTTCATTTTAACACTGAAACTGTAGAAGGCTTTACAGGCACTTGCCACCAGAAGCATAGTCAGCGTCTTGTCAGAAAGAATATACAGTGGTACATACAGATCCATAATACAAGTTTGTGACACTTGAAGTTGTGATGAGAATATCCACTCACTGGTTGTGGATGCCCAGCACATGTTCTACTGTTAACGTGATGTGACAACGAACAGTCCATTACCATATATTCTGTGCCTCTACCGACAGCAGTCACAATTTTGTTTGTCCTTAGTTATGTAATACATGACGGTAAACATAGTTTACCCCGAAACCGGAACACCGCATGCCATTACAACGCAGTCGTTACAACGACTGCGTTGTTACAACGCATGCCATTACTCCGCAAGTCGGAACAACGACTTGCTCTAGGGGTCAGAAGGTGTTGGATTTAAAATCCAACACCTTCCCTACTGTTGCACAGACTGGAGTTGTAATAGTAAGGAAAATGCTACTTACCCAGTATGCATCTGTTCTTGGCATGTAGAGCTGTAGATTCACATGCTTTGCATAAGTCTGCCATTTAGTGTTGGGTCCGGATGTTTGCACTTTGTTTTTGTTCAAAGAAGTCTTTTCTAGTCACAAGGTAGGTGACTCCTCCTTTCGGTAATAGTGCGCATGGGCATCGACTCCATTGTTAGATTGTTTTCCCGCAGAGGGTGAGAATGGAGTTGGTAAGAGTAGAATAGAGATGTCCATGTGTATGTATCCAAGTAAGATAGTACTGGAACTGGAACAGGTACAGGTACCTGGGGAGGTGGGTGGGCGCATGTGAATCTACATCTCTACATGCCAAGAACAGACGCATACTGGGTAAGTAGCATTTTCCGTTCGAGGCATGTGAGCTGTAGATCACATGCTTTGCATAGACTATACAGCAGTAATCTCCCAAAGCGGTGGCTAACCTGTAGCTGTTGTTTGAAATAGTGTACGTAGAACTGCCTGGCCTACATTAGCTTGTTGTTTAGCTAACACATCTACACAATAGTGTTTTGTAAATGTGTGTGGTGTAGACCATGTTGCAGCTTTACAGATGTCATGTATGGAAATGTTTCCTAAGAAAGCCGTAGAAGCCCCTAGTTTGCGAGTGGAATGCGCCCTAGGGGGAATTGGTAAAGTTCTCTTTGCTTTTGCATAGCAAGTTTGAATGCATTTGACTATCCATTGTGCAAAACCTGATTTAGAAATGGGATTGCCTTTTTGTGGTGGAGCAAAAGCGACAAAGAGTTGTTTAGTTTTACGAAAAGGTTTTGTCCTTTCTATGTAATAGAGCAGTGCTCTTTTAACATCCAAGGTGTGTAGAGCACGTTCTGCCACAGAATCTGCTTGAGGAAAGAACACAGGTAACTCAACAGATTGGTTGATGTGGAAGGCAGAAACAACTTTAGGTAAAAATTTAGGGTTAGTGCGAAGAACCAGTTTGTTTTGGTGTACTTGTAAAAATGGTTCTTCTATGGTTAATGCCTGAAGCTCACCCACTCTCCTCAGTGATGTGATAGCAATGATGAAAGCAACTTTCCAAGTGAGAAATTGCAGTTCACATTTATGCAATGGCTCAAAGCGTGGACCCATTAGTCTGGTGAGAACAATATTAAGATTCCACAGTGGCGCAGGTAGGAGTCTTGGTGGAATAACTCTTCAGAGTCCTTCCATGAAGGCCTTAATAACAGGTACTCTGAAAAGAGACAGATGTTGTCTATTCTGAAGGTATGTGGCTACTGCGACGAGATGTAAGCGTATAGATGTGTTCGCTAAATTTGAGCGTTGTAAATGTAAATAGCAAATTATATTTTGAACGGAAGCATCAAGCAGGTTGATATGGTTGTTATCACAATAAATAACAAACCGCTTCCGTTTTGCTGCATAGCAAGCTCTTGTAGTAGGTCTTCTGGCCTCTTTAATGTTATTCATACAGTCTGTTGGAAGATTCAGATAACCAAACTCTATGACTTCAGGTGCCCGATCGCAAGGTTGAGAGGTTTGGGATCTGGATGTCTTATCTCTCCATGGTTCTGCGTGAGGAGACTGGATGTGAGATGTAATTTTTGATGAGGAACTACTGAGAGTTCCAACAGGGTAGTGAACGAGGGCTGACGGGCCCAAGTAGGAGCTACCATGATTAGTGTGAGGGATGTTTGTCTGAGCTTCCGAACCACTAGTGGAAGGAGTGGGAGAGGCGGAAAAGTGTAGGCAAATATCCCTGACCAATGCATCCATAGAGCATTGCCTTTGGATAATGGGTGTGGATACCTGGAGGCGAAGTTTGGGCATTTTGCGTTTTGGTGTGTGGCAAACAGATTTATGTCTGGGAAGCCCCATATCTGAAAGAACGGGAGGAGAACTTGAGGGTGAAGTTCCCACTCTTGGATTTGTAGTCTCTGTCTGCTGAGCAGATCTGCAATCTGATTGTTTACTCCTGGGAGGTGTTCCGCTAGGAGATACATTTTTTGATGAGTGGCCCATCTCCAAATGGCTTGTGCAAGGTGTGACAGTTGGGGAGAGTGTGTTCCCTCCTCCCCCGTTTCTGTATGTAATACATGGCTGTCATGTTGTCTGTGCGTATTAGGACAACTTTGCCTACAAGGTGAGTTTGGAAGGCTTTGAGCGCTAGAAAGACTGCTAGCAGCTCTAGATGATTTATGTGGAGCTGTTTTTCCCTTTGACTCCACAATCCTTGAATTGTGAGAGTTTGGAGATGAGCTCCCCAACCATTGAGTGATGCGTTTGTTGTTAGTACTGTCTGTGGAATGGGTCGATGAAAGGCCGCCCTTTGGAAAGGTTCTGTGGATTCCACCACTGCAGAGAGCGATGAGTGCGGCCGTCCACCAACACTAGATCTGTCAATCGACCGTGAGACTGATTTCACTGAGGTGCTAAACATTCCTGAAGGGGACGCATTTGAAGTCTTGCATATGGAACTATCATGATGCAAGATGCCATCATTCCTAGTAGCTGCATAAATACCCGAATTGGTAATGAGTGGTTGGGTTGAAATTTGGAAATGAGAACCTGAATATTGTGGATTCTGGCTGGATTGGGACAAGCTAGAGCTCTTTGTGTATCTATAGTGGCCCTCAAATACATTTGTGTTTTGGAAGGTTGAAGATGAGACTTCAACAGATTTACTGTGAATCAGAGGTCGTGCAGTAAACGTAGTGTTCTTTGGGTGTGTTGTAGGCATTTTGAGAGAGTGCTGGCTTTGATGAGCCAGTCGTCTAGATATGGGAAGACGTTAATATGTTGTCTTCGCAGATGTGCAGCAACTACTGCCAGGCATTTGGTAAATACTCTGGGAGCAGCGGTGACTCCGAATGGGAGCACTTTGAATTGGTAATGTTGTCCCGCTACCATAAACTTGAGGTATTTGCGATGAGCGGGATGTATTGGAAAATGGAAATACGCATCCTTTAAGTCCAGAGTGGACATAAAGTCGTTTTGGTGTAACAGAGGACGCGGTAAACATCCATTATTACGCGGCTGTTACACCACGTACCATTACTTCGCAAGCGTTACAACGCATGCGATGTTACAACGCGTAGCCTTTACTACGCAAGTTGATACATCGCATGCGTTGTAACGCTTGTGAAGTAAAGGCTAGCCACATCGTTGTGTGGAAACGGACGCGCTTCCGTTTCATCACAACGACGTGCAACACTGACGACGCAGGAAGCCGGAGAAGACAGGAACCGAGGAACCGAGGAGAGAGAGGTAAGAGGGGCTGTGTAGTATTTAAGGGTTTAGGGTAGGGGGAGGGTCGTGCAGGGGGTAGTCTTTTTGGTTTAAGGGTAGTGTAGTTGTGTTTGTGTAGAGTAGTGTATTTGGGTTTAGGGTAGTGTCTGGGGTCTTGAAGGGTAGTGTTTGGGAGTAGGGACAGGAATGGGGGTAGGGGCAGTGACGTGCTGGGGTAGTGGTTTAGGGTAGTGTTGTGGTGTTAGTGTAGTGTTTTAGGGTAGTGTCGGGGGGTCGTGCAGGGTAGTGTCAGTGTAGGGACCGTCTTGGGGGTAGGGGCAGGGTCGTGATGGGGGTAGTGTTTTAGGGTTTAGGGTAGTGTTGTGGTGTTAGTGTAGGGTAGTGCTTTAGGGTAGTGTTGGGAGGTCGTGCAGGGTAGTGTTTCAGTGTAGGGACCGTCTTGGGGGGAAGGGGCAGGGTCGTGCTGGGGATAGTGTTTTAGGGTTTAGGGTAGTGTTGTGGTTTTTGTGTAGTGTAGGGTAGTGTTTTAGGGTAGTGTCGGGGGTGCATGCAGGGTAGTGTTTGGGAGTAGGGACAGGAATGGGGGTAGGGGCAGTGTCGTGCTTGGGGTAGTGATTTAGGGTTTAGGGTAGTGTTGTGGTGTTTGTGTAGTGTAGGGTAGTGTTTAGGGTAGTGTCGGGGTGTGTGCAGGGTAGTGTTTGAGTGTAGGGAAGGGGGAGGGTCGTCCAGGGGGTAGTGATTTAGGGTTTAGGGTAGTGTAGTGGTGTTTGAGTAGTGTAGGGTAGTGTAGTGTTTGAGGGTTTGGGTAGTGTTTTAGAGTTTGTGATGTGTAGGGTAGTGTATTTGTATTTAGTGTAGTGTTGGAGTTTTTTTTACATTCAAAAAAGGGGTTAGGAAAAATAAGCGGGGTAAATGTCTGTTTTTATTACTAGGCAATTTTTTAGTTCGCATACATTAACACTTGCAATGTAAAGGTATGCGAACTAAAAACTTGCGTAGTAACGGTATTTGCTAAGTAAAAACATCGAAGTAAAAAGCTGCGAAGTAATGGTATGCGAAATAACGACTCATATTCAGAGGACGCACCTGTTGGAGAGTGACCATATGGAAGTGATCTGACTGAATGTATAGGTTTAATTCTCTGAGGTCTAATATAGGTCTGAGAGAACCATCCTTTTTGGGAATCAGAAAGTAAAGGGAGTATACACCCGTCCCTTGATATTGTAATGGGACGGGTTCTATAGCTCCCTTTTCCAGGAGAGATTGAACCTCTTGTTTGAGTAGGTGTATATGTTCTGGAGATAGTTTGTGTTTTCGTGGTGGAATGTTTGGAGGGTTGTTGGTAAGCTCCAGGCAATAACCAGATTGGATAATTTGTAAAACCCATTTGTCTGATGTGATGGTATTCCAGACTGGGAGAAATTGAGTGAGACGTCCCCTGACAGGTGTTAAATGATTGGGGGGAAGGGGAGGAAAGTCACTGTTTATTTGTGGCTGGGCGTATTACCTCTCCCTCTTCCTTTGCCATTGTTTCCCCGAAATCCACCTTGAAAATAACCTCTGGTAGAGGGGGATTGACTATTGCCTCTATATGAGGTAGAGGACCCGTCAGTAGGCATGGTCTTTGAACCTCCCCTGTAAAAGGAGCAGCGAAAGGAACCCCTGTTTGATGGTGTCTGCAGTGCTCCCATTGATTTGGCTACCTCAGTGTCTTTCTTCATTTTTTCTAATGAAGTGTCAACTGTAGGGCCAAATAAATGCTCCTTGTTAAATGGTAAGTTTAAAATGGAAGCTTGAACCTCCAGTTTAAACCCAGATACCTTTAGCCATGCATGACGTCTAAGTAGGACACTGGTGTTAATAGTGCGTGAAGCAGTGTCTGGTGCGTCTAGAGCACATCTGATTGAGGGTGTTGGAAATAAGCTTCCCTTCCTGGTTGAGGTCATGAGCTTTAGCTTTATGCTCATCAGGCAAATGTTGGATTAGCTGCTCTAGCTCATCATAAGAGCTCGGTCATACCTTGCTAAGAGTGCTTGTGTATTAGCTATGCGCCATTAATTGGCTGCTTGCGCTGCTACTCTTTTGCCTGAGGCATCTATTAATTTAGATTCTTTATCAGGAGGCGGGGCGTCTCCTGTTGTTTGAGAATTAGCTCACTTACGAGCATTTGATACCACTAAAGAATCTAATGGAACCTGACCTCTGATGTAAATTGGGTCTGTAGGTGCAGCTTTATATTTTGTCAACTCTAGGTGTGAGGACCCTAGCTCGCACTGGATCTTTGAGTACCTCATCTACATGCTTTAACATACCTTTGAGCATAGGTAGTGTATGTGTAGTCTTTTGCGATGCACTTAGTGTCTCAAATAAAAAATCTTCCTCAAGAGGCTCCTTATGGAGCTGTACTCCATGGTACTGTGCGGCTCTATTAAGCAGTTCAATGAACCCCACATTGTCATCTGGAGGAGAAGGCTTAGATGGGTATAGGTCTGGGTCGGTATCATTATTGGGATCAGTGTTATAGTCGGCCCATGGGTCTGGAGCATTGTCTTGTGGCACATCCCCATGTGTGTCCCCATCTTGATCTCCATCCCCATCCCCATCATCTTGATAATCTGGAGATTGTGGCTGAGGGGAATTTGTGGGTGTTATGAGCAAACTAAGATCAATAGGTGGAGAAGGTGAACGAGGTGGTGGAGAAGTGTTAGTAGCTATACTCTTTCTCTTTAAAGGGATATGATAAGAGTCCTCCATTTCTGGCTTCCTTTTTGCTGGTAACTTTGCATAAAGGTGTCCTGTTTTAGGGTTAATAACAAATTTCTTTTGTTTGGGGTCTGTGTTCACAGGCGGAACATCCAAACAAGGCTCCTTAGATGGTGTAGGAGCAGTTTTTTCTCTTGGGGTCCGAATCTTAGGTGTGGAAGATTTTGGTGCCGAGGATTTTGGATTTGAAGTGTGCTTCGGTGCCGAAGTGGTTGAGGGATCACTCGGTTCGTCTTTCGGTGCTGAAGTTTTGGGTTTGGTCCCCGAAGGAGGTCGACTCGGTCCCGAGCCGGAAGGCTGTGATACGTGTTTCGGTGTCGGGCCCAAAGGCAGGGCGTCCGAAACTTTATCTCGGTGCCGACCTTGGCCCGAAGGCAGAGGAGGGACCGGAGCCTTTTTAGAGGGTAGTTTTTGGGGCAGAGGAGTATCTTTACTCATGGTACGCTGACCGGGCGTGATGTCTTCCTCGATGTCGGAGTCTTCTTCGGACACGTAGATGTGTTGTTCTTCCTCTGTCTCAGCTCCCTGTGCTTCGAAGATCTCTTGGTCGACATCTTCTCCATAGAGATCTGGAGCGGAGTCTCTGCATTGCTGGTACATTTCGTGACGTCGAGCCCGACGGTCACGGAGCGTCTTTTTCAATCGGAACGATCGGCAGGCTTAGCAGTTTTCTTCGTTGTGTTCGGGCGATAAACACAAATTGCACACCGTGTAGATCGGTGCGGGGGTACTTAGAGTGGCACCCGGGGCAGAATTGGAATGGAGTCCGTTCCATCTACTGCAAACTCGGTCGACGTGGCTAGGCCCATGGGCCTTGCACATGATTTTCCGATCTAAGTTTTTAGAAATGGATACAATACGTGAAGATATATATGCGATCGAGAAACAATACCGTCGAGGGTAGAGTATTGCGCACCGAGGAGAACCCGAAAACTGTGGCGAACCGGAGCGCAGCAATTCACGTCCGAACCCGATGGCGGAAAAAAACAATCTAACAAAGGAGTCGATGCCCATCCTTAAGGAAGTGATTGCAATAAGAAAAGCAACCTTCCATGAGAGAAATTGTAGTTGACACTTGTGCATTGGTTCAAAAGGTGGACCCATTAGCCTGGTAAGGACTATGTTCAAGTTCCATGCAGGTGGAATTCTTGGTGGTATTACTCTTTTTAGTCCTTCCATGAAGGCTTTAATCACTGGTACTCTAAATAGAGATAAGTGTTGTCTGTTTTGGAAGTATGCAGCTACTGCCGCTAAATGCAATCGAATGGATGTGTAAGCTAATCCAGATTGCTGTAAGTGTAAAAGATAACAGATGATGTTTTGCACTGAAGCATCAAGGGGATTGATATTGTTACAATACATAACAAATCGTTTCCCCTTTGCTGCATAACATGCCCTAGCCTCCTTTAGGATATTCATACCGTCTGGTGGTAATTGTAAATAACCAAACTCTAGGACTTCAGGAGCCAAATAGCTAGGTTGAGTTCCTTGGGATTTGGATGCCTGATTCCTCCATGGCTCTGAGTGAGGAGACTGGAGTTGAGATGCAGCTTTTGGTGTGGAACTACTGAAAGCTCTAGCAGGGTGGTGAACCAAGGTTGACGTGCCCATGTGGGAGCTATGAGAATGAGTTTGAGGGATGATTGTCTGAGCTTCCGAACTACCAGCGGAATGAGTGGGAGAGGCGGAAAAGCGTAGGCAAATATCCCTGACCAGTTCATCCATAGGGAATTGCCTTTGGAGAGCGATGGGTGCAGCCATCTACCAACACTAGATCGGTCAACTGACCCTGCGACTGGTTCCACTGACTTGCTAACCATTCTTGAAGGGGGCGCATGTGAAGTCTTGCGTGGGGAACAATTATAATGCAAGACGCCATCATCCCTAGCAGTTACATGAATACGTTTGCTGGTAATGATTGGTTGGGCTGAAATTGAGTGAGAAGGGACTGAATACTGTGAATCCTGGCTGTACTGGGAGAGGCTAGAGCTTTCTGAGCGTCTATCGTGGCTACCAGATACGTTTATGTGTTGGAAGGCTGTAGATGAGACTTCAACACATTTACTGTAAACCCTATTTGGTGAAGTAAGTGAATAGTGGTTTGAGTGTGTTGGAGACACATTTGGTAAGTGGTGGCTGTGATGAGCCAGTCGTCCAGGTATGGGAAGACATGGATGTGTTGTCTTCTCAGATGTGCTGCGACTACTGCCAGGCATTTGGTAAATACCCTGGGAGAGGTGGTGACTCCAATGGTAGTACTTTGAATTGGTAATGATGACCCGCTATCATAAATCTGAGGTATTTGCAATTAGCGGGATGAATTGGAATATGGAAATATGCGTCTTTCAAGTCTTGAGTAGTCATAAAATCGCCCTGCTGTAGAAGTGGGAGCACTTGTTGAAGTGTCACCATGTGGAAATGCTCTGAAAGTATGTAGGGGTTTAGTTGTCTGAGGTCTAGAATAGGTCTCAAGGAGCGTCCTTTTTGGGGATGAGAAAGTACAGGGAGTACACACCTGTTCCTTGCTGTTGTAACGGCACAGGTTCTATGGCTCCTTTGGACAGGAGAGATTGGATCTCTTTCTGAAGTAGATGCAAATGTTCTGGTGACATTTTGTGAGAACGTGGTGGAATGTTTGGAGGATTGTTGGTAAGCTCCAGGCAATAACCATGTTGGATAATTCCTAACACCCATTTGTCTGTGGTGATCGATTGTCAAATGGGGAGGAATTGTAGAAAACGTCCCCCGACAGGTGTTAAATGATCAGAGGGGGAAGTGTAGGCAAGTCACTGCTTGTCGGCGGAGGAGGAATCACGTGGTGTAGAACCCCTGCCTCGACCTTTGTTGTTGTTGCCTCTGTATCCTCCTCTAAAGAATCCTCTTGTAGAGGAAGATTGATTGTTGCCTTTGTAGGAGGCGGCAGTATTGTCTGAGGACATGGTTTTTGACCATCCACGGTAGAAGGAGCGACGAAAGGAGCCCCGATTAGAGGGAGACTGCAGAGCTCCCATAGACTTGGCTACTTCTGTGTCTTTTTTATTTTTTCTAATGACTTATCTACTTCGGGCCTCAAGAGATGTTCCTGTCAAAAGGAGTATTTAAAATAGACTGTTGTACTTCTGGTTTGAAACCAGAAATCCTCAACTATGCATGTCTTCTTAATAACACACTAGTGTTGATCTCTCTAGCTGCGGTGTCTGCAGCATCTAAAGCGCATCTAATTGAGGAATTGGATAGGAGTTTCCCTTCCTGGACTAAATCCTGGGCTTTTGCTTTGTGCTCATCTGGGAGGTGTTGTAGCAATTGCTCAATCTCGTCCCAGTGTGCCCAATCATATCTGGCTAGCAGGGCCTGGGGGTTGGCAATGCGCCAATGAGTTGCTGCTTGGGTGGCTACTCGATTACCGGAGGCGTCTAATAGTTTTGACTCTGTCTGGAGGGGGGAACATCTCCTGTAGTCTGTGAATTGGCCCATTTACGGGCATTAGAGACCACCAAGGAGGCTAGTGGTAACTGTTATTAAATAAACACTGGATCTGAGGGAGCAGGCTTATATTTTTATCAATTCTGGGGGTGAGAATGCGAGCACGCACTGGATCTTTAAAGATATCATCGGCATGTCTTATCATACCTTTAAGCATAGGTAGAGTGTGGCTAGCCCTTTGTGTGCTACTAAGCGTTTCAAATAGGACATCTTCCTCTAGAGATTCCTTGTGTAACTGTACCCCATGATATTCTGCAGCTCTAGCTAGTAATTCTAGATATCCTACATTGTCGTCAGGCAGGGAAGGCTTTGCAGGGTAAAGATCTGGGTCGTTGTCTGTAGGTGAATCAGTGTTATAATCCTTCCAGGGGTCTATTGGTAAAATATTGTTCCCCCCCATCTCCATAGTTGGTTTAATCAGTAAATGGTGCAAAGGTGGAGACATTGGTGTAGGGGAACGTGGTGGAGGAGGAGGGGAGGGGTTAGTACCTACATTCTTCCTCTTCAAAGGAATATGGTAAAGGGTGTCCTCTGAATCAGGTTTGCGTTTCTGAGGTGATTTAGTAAGAACATGTCCTATATGTGGATTTATATAAAGTTCCTTTTGTTTTAGGTCCGATTTGGGTGTTGGGGCGTCAAAAATCGGATCCTGCAACTTCGGAGGAATAGCTTTAGGTTTCGGCGCCAAGGATTTTGGTGAGGGGATAGAATGACTTTTCGGCGCGGAAGGTTTCGGTGCCGAAGGAGGTTTTATTTTTGGTGTCAATGGTTTCGGCTCTGAAGCGGTTTTCGGCTCGGTGCCAGTCTTTGGCCGACTCGATCCCGAGCCGGAAGGCTTAGTGACGTGTTTCAGTGCTGAGCAGAGGGCGGGGCATCAGAAACATCTCGTCGGTGCCGACCGTGGCCCGAAAGCGGGCATGGGACCGAAGCCTTTTGTTTTTGCTGAGATGGAGTTTGGGTCAAGGGGCATTCGATACTCACGAGACGTTGACCTTGTGGCAAGTCTTCTTCCATCTCGGAGTCCGATTCTGGAATGTAGCCAAGTTCTTCTTGTTTCTCCTCTGCCCCTTGTGCGTCGAATTCTTGCTCGGATTCTTCGCCGAAGATGTCCAGTGTGTATTCGACGTTTTGACTCTGCATTTCGCGATGTCGAGCGTGACTATCACGGAGCGTTTTCTTCGATCGGAACAATCTGCACGTGTCGCAGTCCTGTTCGTTGTGCTCCGGAGACAAGCACAAGTTGCACACTTCGTGCAAGTCGGTGCACACATACTTGGTGTGGCACCAAGGGCAGAATTTCAATGGAGTCCATTCCTTCGACTGCGAAGTGGACCGACGCGGTTAGGCCGGACGGCCCTCCCGAGGATCTTCGATCGAAATAGAGGTTTTACTCGACGAATATGATACGCAGAGAAGTGGGATACGTGTTCGAAACAATACCGACGCGGGTAGAGTGGATTGCGCACCGAGGGGAACCCGAAGAAACTGTTTCGAAGCGGAGCGCAGCAATACACGTCCGAACCCAATGGTGGAAAAAAACAATCTAACAATGGAGTAGATGCCCATGCGCACTATCACTGAAAGGAGGAGTCACCAACCTCGTGACTGGAAAGACTTCTTCGAAGAAAAACAACTTGCAAACATCCGGACCCAACACTAGAAGGCAGGAGTATGCAAATACATACACATATATATATATATATTCACTGAAAAAACCATAGGTTTCAGGGACGTTATAGTTACAAATTAGCATTTAAAAACCTTTGAAATTCACTGAAAAAACCATAGGTTTTAGGGACAGTTATAGTTAGTTGGACATTGCACTCGTACAAAACCCGTGAAATTCCCCCGTTATAGTTAGTCCAGCTAACTATAACTCGCGCCCGCAATGCACTGCTGATGACGTCACATATTACATCACTCATGACATGGTCAGTGACATCACTGATGACATCACTGATGACATCTCAAATGACATCACTGATGACATCACTGATGACATCACTGATGACATCATCCAGTGACTGTGTGTTTCTGTAAAGTTTAAATATTTTTAATATATATAGGAAAAGACGTATTGAAGAATGAGTGGGTGTGTAAGTGTCTGTATGGATGATTTAGTAGGTGCGTGACTGACTGTATAAGTGAGTGATTTAACGTATCTTACTGAATGCATGGGTTAGTGACTAAACTGGGTGAATGTCTGTATCCGTCTGTCTGTTGCTGTGTAAGTGGCTGCATGTGTTTGAGAATAGCTACATGAGTGTCTATATGAGTTATTGAATGCTTGTGTGAGTATCTGTATGGGTGCCTGAGTGTTTGTGTGGGAGGGGTGTGTGCGACTCTGTGCATAGATGTGTGAGTGGGTGATTCACTGGGTGGATGGTTTCAAGAGTGCATCTGTGATAGACTGTATGGGTGGGTAAGTGTGTGTAAGAGTGTGTTAGTGAGTGAATGTATGTCCCAGTGGTACATGTGTGAGTAACTACATATGTGAAAGGCAGTATATATGTGTGTTGGAGTATATAAATAGCTATAAGCAAGAGTGACTGATTGTGATAGTGGCTGTATGGATGAGTGTGTGCTTGTATCAGTGATTGTATAAGAGCGTAAGAATGTGCTAGTATTTGTATGAGTAAGTGAGCTGGTGTGTGTATAACTGTATAGGTGAGTAAATGGTAGTGTGTTTAATTATTTGCATGACTGACTAGGTGTGTGAGTACCTCTATGGATGAGTGGCGGTGTTTGAGTGTCTATATAGGAGTATGAGTGCATATGATAGTCCTGTACTGAGTGACCGTAAATATGAGTGACTGTTCGGGTGAGTGAGTGGATGTGTGCGTAGACCTAAGAATCAGTGAGTGGGTATGTAGTTATTGGTGTTGGAGTGTCTATGGTTTTGCGAATGGCAGTCTGTACTTTAGAGTGGGTGTATCAAAGGTTATATTAGGGTGTGAGAAGATGCATGAAATTATCACATGGATGATGTCATCAGTGATGTCATCAGTGATGTCATTTGAGATGTCATCAGTGATGTCATCAGTGATGTCACTGACCATGTCATGAGTGATGTAATATGTGACGTCATCAGCAGTGCATTGCGGGGCGCGAGTTATAGTTAGCTGGACTAACTATAACGGGGGAATTTCACGGGTTTTGTACGAGTGCAATGTCCAACTAACTATAACTGTCCCTAAAACCTATGGTTTTTTCAGTGAATTTCAAAGGTTTTTTAAATGCTAATTTGTAACTATAACGTCCCTGAAACCTATGGTTTTTTCAGTGAATTTCAAAGGTTTTTTAAATGCTAATTTGTAACTATAACATGTCTGAAACCTACGGTTTTTTCAGTGAATTTCAAAGGTTTTGTAAATGACAATTTTTAAATGTATTAATTGTTATATACATTTTTAAAATACTGATTTACTACATTTTTAGAAACAATTTTTTTTTACATATTTTATTATTTAAATTACATTGTAATTACATTATACATTACATTACAAAAAATACTTTCTCTTAATGAATTACTTTAGTTTAAATACTTTGCAGATAGGCAATAGACTTTTAAGTACAGTAGTTACAGTTCTTGCAATGGGCAACACATTTTCAAACACAATGCAACATTCAGCTCAATGTGAATTTCTAGTTAAATGCAATTAGTTACTTTATGGATTACTTTTCTAAACACAGGACTGGATCCTAGATTCAGTCCTGGGACATCTCCTGTAAACAGTTGAGTAAAAGCGTTTTGGTTACAGTCGTGATTTTTAAGGAATATTATTGTATTTTAAAAGTTGACACTTTGAAACTTTTTCTCATAGAATCACCAATGTTATCCTATGGAAGGAAATTCACTTAGCAGGTAAAAACTGTTATCGTTACTTTTTCTTACTCAGTGTTGGATCCTGGAGCCAGCACTGGTGCATCTCCTGTAAACAGTTGAAAGAATGCGTTTAAGTCATACTGTCGATTTTTAAGGAATATTTGTAGTTTGTGAAAATCAACACTTTGAAACTTTTTGCTGAAAACCAGTCAATGTTAGCCTATGAAGGAAATTCAAGTTACCGGTAAGTACGGTTAAAATTACTTTTGAGGATCAGTACTGGGCTGAAACATGCAGCACTGAGGTCTCTCCTGATAACAGGTGAGTAAATCGGAATTCGTATTTCGGCTGATTTTAGAGGAATATTTTAAAGTTCCAAAACTCCACACTTAGAAGAATTTCCAAGTGAAACCAGTCAATGTTAGCCTATGAAGGAAATTCAAGTTACCGGTAAGTACGGTTAAAATTACTTTTCAGGACCAGTACTGGGCTGAAAGATGCAGCACTGAGGTCTCTCCTGATAACAGGTGAGTAAATCGGAATTCGTATTTCGGCTGATTTTAGAGGAATATTTGCACAATGGTGAAAGGAGGGGCGGGGCCTGAGGTGACATCTTTGCAAACGCGCCCCGTGGCGCGTTTTAAGTTGGGGGATTAAGTCCCCTTGAATCCTGAGGGTCCCTAGGGGCCAACTAGACCACCAGGAACCTCCAATATGCGCCAGGGGCTGCGTTGCAGAGACGTGTAGAGAGGCCACACCCCTTTTACACCTCTCTGCAACGCAGCTCTGTGGCGCATTCTGGATGTACCTGTTGGGCTAGTTGGCCCCAGGGACCCTCAGGATTGAAGGGGATTTAATTCCCCATCTTAAAACGCGCCACGGGGCCTGTTTGCACACATGTCACCTGAAGCCCCGCCCCCTCCCTTCACCACTGTGCAAACGCGCCCCGTGGCGCGTTTTAAGTTGGGGGATTAAGTCCCCTTGAATCCTGAGGGTCCCCGGAGTCCAACTAGCCCACCATATACCTCCAAAGCGCCACAGAGCTGCGTTGCAGAGAGGTGTAAAAGGGGCGTGGCCTCTGTACACCTCTCTGCAAGGCAGCCCCTGAGCGCATACTGGAGGTACCTGGTGGGCTAGTTGGCCCCAGGGACCCCCAGTATTCAAGGGGAATTCGCCCCTCTGCAAACGCGCCAGGGGCGCGTTTGCAGAGTGGTGAAAGAAGGGCGGGGCCTGCGGGCCCGATCGTTTTTTTTTTTTTTCTCTCCCTGAAGGGGGCTGTGTAGCCCCCTTCCTTTTCTTTTTTGGGCCCTGGGGACCCCATCCCCCAGGGCCTTACCCCTTTTTTAAATTACCTTTAAAAAAAAACGGGAAGGAGGCCGCGTGGCCCCCTTCCCTGGGCCTGTATTGGCCCCGGGGACCCCATCCCCCGGGGCATGGCCTCTATATTTATTTTTTGAGGGGGCAGCGTGGCCCCCTCCTCTGGCCATTTAAGGCCCCGGGGACCCCATCTCCCGGGGCCGGCCTTTCCATTTTTTTTTTTTTTTTTTTCTCTTTTGTGGGGAGGGGGCCGCGTGGCCCCCGCTCCCGGGCCACTACTTGCCCCGGGGACCCCATCCCCCGGGGCTGGCCCTCTCCGTTGGGGACTGTGGGGGGTCCCCAATCCCCCACAGTCCCGCCGGCTCCCCACGTCCCTTGGGAGCCGGCATTGCTGTTCCACATGGGGAGCAGCTGACATGCTGCTCCCCATGTGGAAAAGCAATCGCTTTGGATATTGGAAGAGAGAGCAGGTTTCCCTGCTCTCTCTTCCAATATCCAAAGCAGTTGCTATGGCAGGACGGGAGCCGCGAGGCTCCCGTCCTGCCATAGCAAACTACAGTGTCCCGGGGGTAGGCACCCCGGGACACTGCAGGAGCCGGCCCTGGGGGGTGGTGGTCCCCAGGGCCATCAAGGGCTCCAGGAGGGGGGCCGCGCGGCCCCCCTCCCATTCAGTACACAGCCCTGGGGAGGTGGTGGTCCCCGGGGCTCTGGGGGTCCGTAACGGACCCCCATATTAAAATGTTTAGTGCCCCGGGGAGGTGGTGGTCCCCGGGGCGTGTGGGGGCTGGAGCCCCCACACAGGTTTAATAATTATTTAAAAAAAGCCCCGGGGAGGTGGTGGTCCCCGGGGCTGCGGGAGGGCTCAGAGCCCTCCCGCACCATTTTTAAAAAAGCCCGGGGGTGGCGGTCCCCGGGGCTTGGGGGGCCCTTGAGGCCCCCACACATTAAATTATCCCCCCACCATGCCCCCGGGACTTGGGCCACCCGAGGGCCAATTAACTATCGAAGCGCGGAGACCGCGCTTCGATTTTCGGCAGGATTCGCGCATTCTGAGCGCATCCTGCCGATTTTTAAAAAAAATTATTTTTTTTTGCCCAGGGGTCCTTGTGGGACCCCTGAGCAAACCTAGGGGGTCAGGGTGTTTCTACCCTGCCCCCTTTGTGCGCTTTGCGCACTTGTTTCTGTCCCTCGGTTCTACCGAGGGACAAAATAGCTGCCAACATTTCCTGAATCGGAATGTTGACAGCCAGCTGACAGCCAATTAACATGCAGCTCGTGATCGGGAGGGTACGCGGACCCTACTCGTCCCTAGATATCACTAACTTTTTACTTTTCATTTTCTCAGCAACTACTGAACGGATTTACACCATTTAACAAAAGGGTTCTTTCTGAACCAAGAACTACCTCTTTGCCAAATTTGGTGTAATTCCGTTCAGCAGTTCGGGCTGTAGCCCGTGTCTAAAGTTTCCTATGGGAAAATGCATGGGAAAACGCGTTTTGGGACCCCCTTTTTCTCGGCCCCCGCTTGACGTATCCCCAGAGACTTTCAGGGTAGGAGCGGACCGGAGCGCCCCACGAAGTTTGAAAATTTCGCGAAGATACGTCAACCGGCAAGAGAGTTATTTCAAATAGAATGTCGCGGATTTCTTATGGATAATAGGTTGTAACTATAACTATCTACTGGCGACCGCCAGTAGATAATAAACATATACACATATATACATATACACGAATATACTATATATATATATATATATATATATATATATATATATATATATATATATATATATACATATAATATATATATATATATATTATCTACTGGCGGTCGCCAGTAGATAGTTATAGTTAGGACCTATTTTCCATAGGAAATTCACAACATTCTATTTCCAATAACTTTGGCGCCGGTTGACGAATCTTCGCGAAATTTTCAAAACTTGTGGGGCGCTCTGGTCCACTCCTATCCTGAAAGTTTCGGGGTGATTCGGCAAGCAGGGGACGAGAAAAAAGGGGGGTCCCAAAACGTGTTTTCCCCATGCAATTTTCCATAGGAAACTTTAGACACGGCTACAGCCCGAACTGCTGAACGGAATTACACCAAATTTGGCAAAGAGGTAGTTCTTGGTTCAGAAAGAACCCTTTTTGTTAAATGGTGTAAATCCGTTCAGTAGTTGCTGAGAAAATCAAAAGTAAAAACACGTATATCTATGGCCGCGGAGGATCCGCGCACCCTGCCGATCACGAGCCGCATTGTAATTGGTTGTGAACACTCTAAACCAGGAACTGTTGGTAGCCATCTTGTGCCTCGGTAGAAGCGAGGCACAAGATGGCAGTAAAATGAAGGCGTAAAGAAGAAGAGGGGGCAGGGTTGAAACACCCTGACCCCGTAGGTCTGCTTAGGGGGTCCTAGAAGGACTTCTAGGGCTAAAAAAAAAAAAAATTTTTAAACGCCGCGATACGCGTAGGGTGCGCGGATCCAGCCTTGAAAATGAAAAAAAGGAAGCGCGAGCTCCCGTCCTGTCATTGCAAACTTGCTTTGCTTCATTGAAGCGAGAGCAGGGAAACCTGCTCTCGCTTCAATGAAGCAAAGCAGATTGCTTTTCCATAACGGGAGCTGCATGTCAGCAGCTCCCCTTATGGAAATAACGTAAAGGCCGGTCCCGGGGGATGGGGTCCCCGGGGCCTTAAATGGCCTGAGGGGGGCCACGCAGCCCCCCTCCAAATATTTAGTTTTTTTTAAAAAGAGGGCATGCCCCGGGGGATGGGGTCCCCGGGGCCAATAGAGGCCCAGGGAAGGGGGGCCACGCAGCCCCCTTCCCGTTTTGTTTTAAAAAAAAAAAATCATCAGGCCCTGGGGTATGGGGTCCCCGGGGCCAAAAGTGGCCGAGGGAAGGGGGGCCACGCAACCCCCTCCCATAAAAAAAACAAAAAAAAAAACGACTGGCATCGTGCCGGAAGCCCCGCCCCCTCTCTGCAGCAGTCTGCAAACGCGCCTCCTGGCACGTTTGCAGATGGGGAACGAACTCCCCTTGAATACTGGGGGTGCCTGGGGGCCAACTAGCCCACCAGGAACATCCAGTATGCGCCAGGGGGCTGCGTTGCAGAGAGGTGTACAGAGGCCATGCCCCTTTTTACACCTATCTGCAACGCAGCTCTGTGGCGCTTTTTGGAGGTACATGGTGGGCTAGTTGGACTCCAGGGACCCTCAGGATTCAAGGGGACTTAATCCCCCAACTTAAAAACGCGCCACGGGGCGAGTTTGCACAGTGGTGAAGGGAGGGGCGGGGCTTCAGGTGACATGTGTGCAAACAGGCCCCGTGGCGTGTTTTAAGTTCAGGAATTAATTCCTCTTCAATCCTGAGGGTCCCTGGGGCCAACTAGCCCACCAGGTACCTCCAGTAAGCGCCACGGAGCTGCGTTGCAGAGTGTTGTAAAAGGGGCGTGGCCTCTGAACACCTCTCTGCAACGCAGCTCTCTGGCGAATACTGGAGGTATCTGGTGGGCTAGTTGGCCCCTAAGGACCCTCGTGATTGAGGAGGAATTAATTCTCCAACTTAAAACGCGCCACAGGGCGTGTTTGCAGACATGTCACCTCAGGCCCCACCCCCTTCCTTCACCATTGTGCAAATATTCCTCTAAAATCAGCCGAACTACGAATTCCGATTTACTCACCTGTTATCAGGAGAGACCTCAGTGCTGCATCTTTGAGCCCAGTACTGATCCTGAAAAGTAATTCTAACCGTACTTACCAGTAACTTGTATTTCCTTCCATAGGAATCCATTGTGTGGTTTTCAGCAGAAAAGTTTGTGTCGATTTTCACAAACTACAAATATTCCTTAAAAATCGCCTGTATGACTTAAACGCATTCTTTCAACTGTTTACAGGAGATGCACCAGTGCTGGATCCAGGATCCACCACTGAGTAAGAAAAAGTAACGATAACACTACTTACCTGCTAAGTGAATTTCCTCCCATAGGATAAAATTGGTGATTCTATGTAAAAAGTTTCTAAGTGTCAACTTTTAAAATTCAATAATATTCCATAAAAATCACTACTGTAACCAAAACGCTTTTACTCAACTGTTTACAGGAGATGTCCCAGGACTGAATCTAGGATCCAGTCCTGTGGTTAGAAAAGTAATCCATAAAGTAACTAATTGCATTTAACTAGAAATTCACATTGAGCTCAATGTTGCATTGTGTTTGAAATTGTGTTGCCCATTGCAATAACTGTAACTACTGTACTTAAAAGTCTATTGCCTGTTTGCAAAGTATTTAAACTAAAGTAATTCATTCTGAGAAAGTATATTTTGTAATGTAATGTATAATGTAATTACAATGTAATTTAAAAATAAAATATCTAAAAATAAATAGTTTAAAAAAGTGTAGTAAATCAGTATCAAAAAAATAAATATAACAATTAATACATTTAAAAATTGTCATTTACAAAACCTTTGAAATTCACTGAAAAAAAACCATAGGTTTCAGACATGTTATAGTTAGGAATTAGCATTTAAAAATCCTTTGAAATTCACTGAAAAAACCATAGGTTTCAGGCACGTTATAGTTAGAAATTAGCATTTAAAAAACCTTTGAAATTCACTGAAAAAACCATAGGTTTTAGGGACAGTTATAGTTAGTTGGACATTGCACTCGTACAAAACCCGTGAAATTCCCCCGTTATAGTTAGTTCAGGTAACTATAACTCGCGCCCCGTAATGCACTGCTGATGACGTCACATATTACATCACTCATGACATGGTCAGTGACATCACTGATGACATCATCCATGTGATAATTTGATGCATCTTCTCACACCCTAATATAACTTTTGATACACCCACTGTAAATTACAGACTGCCATTGTCAAAACCATAGACACTCCAACACCAATTACTATATACACACTCACTGATTCTTAGGTCTACACACACACACACACACACACACACACACACACATCTACTCACTCACCCGTACAGTCACTCATACTTATAGTCACTCAGTACAGGACTATTATATGCACTCATACACCTATATAAACACTCACACACCGCCACTCATCCATAGAGGTACTCACACACCTAGTCAGTCATGCAAAAAATTAAGCACACACCCATTTACTCACCTATACAGTTATACACACACCAACTCACTTACTCATACAAATACTAGCACATTCTTCAATGATGTCATCAGTGATGTCACTGACCATGTCATGAGTGATGTAATATGTGACGTCATCAGCAGTGCATTGCGGGGCGCGAGTTATAGTTACCTGAACTAACTATAACGGGAGAATTTCACGGGTTTTGTACGAGTGCAATGTCCAACTAACTATAACTGTCCCTAAAACCTATGGTTTTTCAGTGAATATATAGATATATATATATATATATATATACATACATATACACACATACATAAACACACATATAGATACATACACACATACATACACACATATAATTCTAAATTTCGGTAATATTATCATTTTAACAATATAAAGCCTGCCACTATAGTTCAGGGTAGTTTCTTCCAATTGTAAAATACATTCTTTCAACCTCATGGTTGATTCAGATTATCTCATCCACCTGGCTATGTATTCTGATGCCTACATATGTTGCTTCCTTCACAATATGACAGTCATTCATATGTTATTTATACCCGATAATCACTGGGTCTCATCTATATTCAGTCTATATGTAGATATATATTCAAATTGCTCTGCTATCTTTTGAAATAATTCTGTGATCTGTAGCACATTCAAGGAGTAAACTGCCACTTCTTCCACAAAAGCAGAAATCCTATCCTGTACTTTATTCAGTATAGATGGTTTTAAAGATGGACAATTAATTATCCATCTGATATAAAGTTCCAAATGGTCAATAGAAATGGTGAGATTGGGCATCCCTGTTCCTCGAGAAATACTTAAAGCTTGTGAAATCATACACATTGTACTTATCCTAGACTTAGGTGCAGAACATATTACTTGAACGCGTTTTATTACTTTCTTAGAAACCAGCATTTGATCCTATTCAGTCCATAGAAATCTCCAGGACACTCGATCAATTGCCTTCTCAGCATCTAATATTATACTGGCAGATTGAAGGGAGATATCCAAACATTGCAATAGCCATATTAATATGTTCTGTACAATCTCAACCAGGGATAAACCAGTGTTGTTGGTGGCTAACAATTCTAGTTATCACTTTATATAGTCATCTGGCCAATACTTTTGAGTGGATTTTTACATCTGTGTTTATTAAAAGATATTGGTCAGTACAAACCACATTCATCAGATGATTTGTGTTTCTTTAGAAATATTAAAATATTGACCAGATTCCATGATTGAGGTAATTTGACATCAATTTCCGCAGCAATTTGAATTAAAGATCAGCAGGATTACACATAGTTGGGGATGCTATAAAGGCATATATCAAAGGATGCTCTACTCAACTTACCGCTAAAAAAACACAACAGGGTAAAGAGAGGGAAGAAATAAGTTACTTACCTGTAACTGTAGTTCATAGTCATTATAATGAAAAAGGCCAAAGTTAAGTATTAGCCAATCAGAAAGAATCACCCGCTAGAACACTCCTGGGAGAAGCGCTCTTACCTCAGATTTTAGAGCACGAGTGCCAACATACTAGACTGAGATAGAAAGGTGAGCCTCCCAGGGGAGGAGGGTGGGTCGCATGTGAATCTATGAAAGATTCCAATACTGGAGAACTACAGTTACAGTTAAGTAACTAATTTCTTACTCCATTATTTGAACTTTCCTAGATTCATATGCTTGAATCAGATTACACAGCAGTTGAAGAACACATTTGCAGTATTAACCAATGCATTATAAATATGAGGAAATGTTATGCATCTCAGGAAAGAAATACTGAGAGCGATATTATTGAAAACATAGGAATAAAGAACGAATCGATACATTATCCAATTGTGCATTTAAACCCACAACATAACTAAGTACGGAAATGTGCGTAATCAAATAAGTGGATGGCGGGAAGATGGGGATGGCTCACCTTTAATGAAAAAGATATTGATGCACTGCTTGACCCACTGCTGCATCGTTGAGCACTGCTGAATCAAAGCAGTAATGCGGAGTAAAAGTGTGTCTATTCTTCCATGTTGCTGCACAACAAATTTCCGGAAGAGACACCAGCAAGCAATGCTGTAGAAGTAGATATAGCCCTTGTGGAGTGGGCACGAACTAGAGTTGTCAAGGGTTGGCCGGCTTTCTGGTGGCAAAATTGTATGGTGTTATAAATCCACCTGGAAATGCTTTGCTTGGAGAATAGAAGGCCTTTTCTTGGAACACTGTAAGCTACAAAAAGTTGAGAGGACTTGCGGAATGATTTAGTTTTTTTCTCAGTAAAACTTTAGGCATCTCTTGAGATCCAGGAATGAAGTGCTCTTTCTGTTGATGTTGAAGGATTTGGAAAGAGTCTTGAGAACTACTGGGTACATTAAGGTGAAAATCAGAAGGAATTTTGGGGCTAAACTTTGGGTTCGTACGGAGAATAACCCCATCATTCTTAAATTGGAGAAAAGGTTGCGGAATGGAGAAGGCTTGTATTTCTCTAACCCTTCTTGCAGAAGTCACAGCGAGTGGTAGAGTTAACTTCCATGAAAGAAATGTGTTCTAAGGGGTCTTTCATTAGCTGGGATAGGAGAGTGTCCAGTTGCCATAGCGGTGGTGGAGACTGGAGGGAAAGCACAAAATAAACCCATCATGAACTGTTTAATGACTCTGGAAGACCATAGTGGCTGAGAGGTAGGTGATCACCTGAAACGGGAGATGGCAGCCAAGTAGACCTCTATTGAAGCATGAGCTAAACCTGTCTGCGCTAGGTGTAGAAGATATGGGAGAACCTCTTCCGGAGAGGAGGAAAGGGGATATATGTTAGCCTGATGGCACCAAATGCAGAACCTTTTCCACTTGAGGCGAAACGTTTTATTCGTACTGTCAGCACGGGCCCTGGCTAGAATCTCTCTACAATTGAATGGTATAGTTTTGGAATTCATTGAACTCAGGACCATGCTGACAAATGGAAAGACTTGAGGTCTGGATGCAAGACTTGGCCCTGGTTCATCGATAGGAGATTGGGGAAAACTTTGAATTGCATGCGAGGTTCCTGGGAGAGGAGAACCAACTCACTGAGCCAGTGCTGACGTGGCCCAGCGAGAGCAATCAGTTTCAGTTTGCAGGATCTGCTTTCATCTTTCTCAGGACTCTTGGGAGGAGAGGAATGGAGGAAAGGCGTAGGCAAACATGCCGGACCATGATTGCCCGTTGGGCATGGCAGCTTGCATAATACTGGCATTTGATGTTCTGAGGGGTTGCGAAGAGATTGCGACTTGGCTTGCCCCACCGGAGAAAGACATTGTTTAAAGTCTGTTGGTGTTGTTCCCACAAGACGTAGTGAGTCGGCTGAGAGCGTCTGCTCTAGTGTTGTACTTCCCAAGATGATCTTCCGCTCGAAGTGGAATATTGTGAGTGATGGACCACTGCCATAGCCACTGCGCCTCTTGACAGTAGGAGTGATTTCGTACCTCCGTTTGTTGATGTAGTGCATCGTCATTGTGTTGTCCGTGCGGACGAGCACTGCTGAATGATGTATCCTTGGGAGAAATGCTTGTAAGGCTAGGCGTACCGCCATTAGCTCTAGCAAATTTATGTGCAATCGACTTCGGGCTGGTTGCCATTTGCCACTGACTTGAAGGTCCTGGAGGTAGGGTCCCCATCCTTCCAGGAAAGAATCAGTGGTGGTGATAACTAGAGGAGCTGCGTCTGACTGAAAGAGCCCAAGTGATAGATGTCGGCGTTCTGTCCACTACTGTAATGCTTCCAGCATGCGTGGAGTAATTTTTATGGTGTTGAAGGATCCTGTTAGTTGTAGCCACTGTTTGTACAATTCTTTTTGAAGGGGGTGCATTCTTAGGTGACATAGTGGGATGAGCGGGGAGCAGGAAGACATCATCCCTAGAAGTAATTTGTAGCGCTGAACCGGAAGAGACTTTTTTGAATGGAATTTGCTAGTGAAATAAGTTGTTGCTGTCTTTCTTGAGAGGAGTACACTTTTGAGGATTGAGTGCTCAAAACAGCCCCTAGAAATACTATGGTCTGAGATGGCTGCAGAACAGACCTACCTGTTGGAACAGATCTGTGCAGGCCTTTGTTGATGCAATCATTGATTCTTTGGAAGATGCCTTAACCAGCCAGTCATCCAAATGTGGAAAGACCGGATGGTGGTGCTGCCTGAGAAATGCAGCCACTGGCGTAAGGCACTTTGTAAAAATACGGGGCGCGTATTTGAGACCAAAGGGTAGCACCTTGAACTCATAATGGCTTCAGGCTACCATAAATCTGAGATATTTCCTGTGATTTGGATGGATAGGAATATGAAGATAGGCATCCTGGAGGTCGAGGGTGATCATAAAATCTTGTTGGTTTAGGAGCTGCAGGACCTCATGTAAGGTGACCATCCGAAATGATTGTTTCTTTAAGTAGGTGTTGAGTCGTCTGCATTCCGAAATCGGATGCCACTGCTGTGACTTTTTTCTGATCAGAAAGAAACAGGAGTAGAAGCCTTGCCTTTTCTGGGAGAGCGGGACTCTTTCTATCGCTCCTTTGCGAAGCATGATCTTGACCTCCATTTCTAATAAGTTGAGATGCCTGTGGATGGAAGGGTGGGGCGGAGTTGAAAGTGGTTTCTGAAGGAACTCCAGAGTGTGACCAAATTGTACCAGATTGAGCACCCACTGGTCAGCGGTAATATTTTTCCATTGGTGGAGGAAGTTGGAAATATTGCTCCCTAGTTGAAGAAGAAGGGGGTGGCACCGGGGCCTGGAACACATCATTGGCGGCGGTTGGAATCCTTGCCTGGGCGGGTTGCTTTACCTCTATAAGGTCTGGCCTAACAGGATGGAGGTGGTAGTTTCTGCTGGTACTGCGGGCGGTACAATTGTGTCTTTTTGGAGCGATAAGGGTAACGGTATTGCTGATACCCCCCTCTGTAGGAAGGTTGTCCTCTGACTCTGGAGACTCGAAAAGGCAGGAACTGTAAGGTCCCTAAAGTCTTGGCCGTATCCACCTTGATTGCTTGAAAGGCCTCCTCTATGTGCTTCCCAAAAAGGGCCTCTCCGTCATATGGAAGGTCCAGGATTTTATTCTGGACCTCAGGGCGTAAGGATGTGGCCTTACACCAACCTTGTCATCTGAGAACATCTGCACTCGCTAACTGCCTGAACCCTGCGACAGTCACATCCATTGCAGTGTCAATGATCGCGCTTGATGACCTTTCTCCTTCCTGAAGGATTTTCCTGGCTTCTTCTCGAACGTCCTTGGAGAGCTGATTGATGTAGGGAGCAATATCTGAGCACATTTGTCAGACATACCTCCCGAATATTGCAAAGGAGTGAGAGCTGCCATAGTTGAGAAACGCTTGCCAATGGTATCTGGCCTCTACCATCCTTATCTGGGGTAACCTGAGGTAAGGGAGATTCTCCCAGAAGTGTTCCAGAGGGTGATTCATCCTGATTAACTAAATACTTAAGTTTGGTCCATAAATATCAATACATTGCTTTATTAAAGTACCGGGGGATCCCATCTCGACGACGGGCAGGATTCAAGCATGTGAATCTATGAAAGTTCTAATACTGAAGTAAAGACAAAAGCTGCAGGCAGTACATAAAATTTAAAAGAGCACATGCTGCAGCGGTGCAGGGTGCGGTATATAATGAGGAGAAAGATCGAACAATACTTGTTGGCGCAAGCGCTGAATTGGGTGCGGAATTAGGGAAAAAGAACCACTGCCCAATTTATGGTTCAAAATTGTGAGGAACTTGAATATGGGGAATCAATTTATCGACTTTTGGGGCATAAAATTAGAGTGAACTAATAATATAAACAGGATAGCAGAAATAAACGATGGACATAGCAGTCTTATAAGAGATCCTGATAAGATAAATATTCAATTAGTTATACACAGAAGATGGCCAGAGTCCACAGACTACCTTAGATTCATATATACAGGAGAGCCAACTTTCGAAATGATCTAAGGACTGACCGAATGAATTAGATCCAGTAATGCCCATCGAGGAGGTCCAATATGCTATTAAGTCATTATCTGTGACAGCTGCATGCGAAGATGGGCTTCCCAATGAGTTTTACCAAATATTTTCAGAGGTTTTTGATCACAAAATGGTAAGGATCTCTTTCCACCAATATGCGCTCAACATGCAACTATACTTAAAAATCTCCACCATCATAGACATCAACATCTAAGAACATGCCTGATCACAATTTAACGCTGAATGTAAACACATTTTCTTCTTTTATATACAAACAAGACTAAAGGTATACTCCCCTCCCATTCATGAAAATGCAAGTTGAGGAGTAACACACTTGAAGACCTAAAACTCAATGGGTTCACTCCCACGCTCAAGCCAACCGTAAAAATCGCTCAGCGTGATACTGGATTCCTCACTGCCTTTTATTCAACACATGGTTAAAAGTGCTAACTTTTTTTGCCACACCCTAAAAAAAAAAGTAGAGGCATAATACTCAAAGGCCAACTGAAGGCAGCTGTTCATGTACTTGTTATCTCCAGATCTTCCCATTTTACATTAATTAATTATTCTCCTTTCCTCCTTGTTTGGTTAGGTTATTGATGCTTCCATGCCTAATATATTGCTTTGATTAAATGTAAAGCACCTAACTGCCCATGGGTGCTAGTGTGCCTTATAAGATAAGAAAATACATAAATAAAATGTGTGGACAGTACATCTACACACATTTTTATAAAGTATTGTCAATAGTAAATTAATTTCAATTTTTAAAAAAAGGCAGCCTCACTAATTAACTATTTCTTAAAAAAATTATCTTTGTATTCTTACCTGGTGTATCAGAGGAGTTAGATAACGGTGCTGATGCTTCTGCTAATGCTGCTAGTGTAGCAAGTACTGATGTTGAGGAATTACCAAACTGTACAGTAGAGGAGACTCCAGATTCATCTACAAAGAACAGATTTCTTTATTTATATAAAGCAATAAAAGAAACTAGACTTCAGATTGGCCATTAACCTCGGTTTGTGAAATAGGATCAATATTCAGATTTCAATGTCATTTATAAAATCTTGTTTCACTTTGTTAAGGGTGAAGCAAATCTATTATTGCACTCTCATCCTAGTGCTGCCTGTTCAGAAAGGCAGGCATGGTCATCACTGGTAAAAAAAAGTGTCAAATTATTTCTCATTATTACACATATGTAACTCTCCAGCATTTCCTTTACTAACAGCAGACAGCAGAGAAAATTTGGCAATTGGGAAAAGGAATGGCACAAATCCCTACTCTAAGATGACCTGTAATTCCTGAACGATTAATGTAGAAAACCTGAAGAAAATCCATCTCCCTAGACAAAGATACCTATTGCACAGGATCAACACTGATGCCCCCAACAGAAGCAAAGCATTATTCAATTCAACAAATCACTGTGTAATCCCACTGCCTGAACACACTGTGCTCTATTCAATGGAAACATGCAATGCCATAACTCCGTTCTTCATTAAAAACATGAATTAAAAGAAGAAAATGAACAGCACCATGCAATCGCCAGCCATCCAACTCACACCAACATTCACAACCCTCATCTCTACATCACCACCACTCAAAGCCAAGACGCAATCATATTACATCTTCTTTAGAATATCTAATTAGCCAATACATCACTCTGAAACTGTCTCCTTAAGGCTAGATAGACTAAAAAACAACGAAAAACTCTTATCCTCATTAATGTAGAGTTACAATATGTACACACCCATTACTAGCCTTCTATTCTAAACAATGCAATGGCTATCAATAATATGATCAAACAGCAACAATAACAATCCAATCACTATCCAGCCTCAGTCCACACTGCAGCCTCATTGGTGGATGATGCCCTCCATATAACCGTGGACAACAATGTCTGTCTTTTGGAATTTCCAGACTTCTCAGTAGCATTCAACTGACAACCATAATTTCAACCAGCACCATACATAACTGCTTCAGCCACCAATTCACCAATGTAATCATTCCAGGTTTTAAGAAATGCTATTAGCAACCAAGGTACTCACAAAGGATCAATTTCTTCCCAGTTGTTTGCAATCGCAAAATCAAGCAACTCAATTAACCATCTATCCAGATCCAAAGTGTATCAACACAACATCGATAATGACGTTTTATCACTCAATGACATTCACAGGCTAAAAGTATGCCTCACCCTCATCCAAATGTGAATGTCTTCTATTTCACACGGTCTTAAAAATACAGAATTTATACTTCTCATCAACAGCTCAAAAACAGTACCAGCTCCAAAACATGAACCTACAACACACCACTCAACTCTGAGCAAAATACCTCTGCATCATCCAAAGCAATTTATCCTTTAAAACATGTTAACAATAAGACAGAAACAGCAAAGTATCAGCCATCAATCCTATAGAAAACAAAATATTACTTACTTGAAAAACTTTAGAACCACAGTTCAAACCTGGTTCCTCTCCATCTGGATCTTGGCAACACGCTATTAACCAGTGGACCAGACTCCATATTAGCTCCACTGAAGGGAGTCTTACATGCTGCAGCCAACCTATCAGAATGAAGGACATTTGACCACATCGTCACCATCTCCCTTTAGAATCTACACTGATGGCATAAGCAGTCCTTTTATCATTTTGATGACCTGCTTCAGCACATCTATGGTGAGGTGAGTAATGCTCTATCCGATCCTAAAAGAAAAGAGTCAAAAACTGTTTGCTTCATATGTAACTGTCTTCCCATTCTTCAGGAGAGAGTGCTGAAATCATACAAACTGCCAAATGTTTGGTTATTGTAGGCTCTTACAGCACACTTGGGGTGGGGGGCAACCTGTCGGGTGATTCCAAACACAGCTAGAACCTAAAGTCACAGCTGCACAGACCTACACAAAACTGCAAAGTAAACAGAATACATTTCGTCCAACTGGGAAGGATGGAATTTAAAGTGGTATGCGACATCCAAACTATAGTAGCACAGACTTGCCCCCAATGTATGCTTATCCACCTTCAAGGACACCTAAAGATCAGGTGTAAGACAGCCACCTAGAACAAGGAATGTGATCAGGCGGCTGACACATGCTCAACTGTTGGGCTGTATGGCCAGGAAACACAAATCAACCCTGAATCATTTACAGAAACAAGAAAGAAAAACTTTCAGAAAACAATGCAAGCTAAAAGCCACACAAAGTATTTAGCGGCAGAACGACAGAAGTCCAGCAGGAAACGGAACTTACTCTCATCTAGTATGCAGAGCATACTGTCCATAACTTGCATGGGGACTATCACAGCATTAAAATATTCTGAAAACCCTAGTGATGCACCCCTACTAAATCATGCTGCATCATGCAGAAAGGTAACTTTAGGCAACAGAGAACCAACTCCACTGAGTTACTCCGAAATTGCATTTTGTCTTTGGGGCAAAAAAACTCAGCAAGTACTGCAGGTTTAAAATTTGTGTTGTTTTTAAATTAAGATATGGACTACTATAAGAGGAAGTAAACATCTGATCATGGATAGATTTATCAACTGTGACGAGTAGTGTTGTAGATCAGGAAATTAGATTTTATGGCTGAGGCTTTGAGAATGTCACTGTAGAAGAGTGTAGACTTCACTGGAGCAGCAGTTTAACCAACCTCTTCCAGAGAAAGATTGCTGTAGAAGGACCAGAAGGAAGTGGTTGCAAATGCGATCTAAGAAAGAAGTCCGTGGATGGTTATTAAACTAGAGGTGCAAACACTAGAAAGTGTTCATGTTACATTCTGATTTTGCTTAAGACATGATTTAGTCACCAAAACCGTCAACCCAGACGCAAGATCAAACTTGAAGAATACCCACAGTCTGAACCCCTTATTAGCCATCTTCAAGAAACTATAAAGACGCCCTAGTAGTTCAAACATTTTCATTCAACTAAAGGCGCTCCAAATAAATACAAAAGTATGCAGATATATGGACATTTTCACAACGAACTGAAACAGCATATTTAGTTTCAGACGGTAAGATTAGCACCAGTATCTGGTCTAATATAACTACACTTTTGTATGCATTAACCCTACTGTGACCAACTGAAAGCTTGCCAAGTCATTAAGAGAACTCGTTTGACTTTTGTATGGTGCATGTGCCAGGAGGGAGCACATGAACACAACACACATGTGGAGAGATCAACATGCCCCCAAGTACTGATGTATATATTGACACTCCAAAGTAAACATATATCCAATAAAAAAACACAATCTTTTAGTTAATTTAAGATATGGAAACACCCGTTATCGGCCGACTTGCTTCCATTAAACAGTGCCAAAATCTGAAGCTTACGGCTGCATTTTAGAGTCCTGAAAGACTGTATCTGCAGGGTATGAACACCCAAGAAGTTTATAGAATGAGAGGTCATTTTAAAAGTTCGGCAGCATGGACAGCAGAGACAACTGCCTAGACCAGTTAGAACAGCATTCTGGTTGTTTACATAATCAAAGCAAACACAAGGAGATGATGGACGGAGCGCTGCAACTTTTCAGACACTCACCCCCAGTCACAGAACTGGGGTGGCGAAGTGAGCTAAAGAACGATGATGGATTCAACCCAGATCTGTGACTGGGGGTGAGTGTCTGAAAAGTTTCCGCGCTCCGTTCATCATTTCCTTGTGTTTGCTTTGTTCGTCCTAATTTGGAAGGGTATGCCCGGACGTGGGTCCCTTGCTCACTTTACCACTGGATTCAAGCTAGCCTGGCTGATGAGGGGTGTTACCCCCAAACCGGTCCCAGGATGCTTGTTTCCGGTCCATGGAAAACCTGGCTTGGCAGTTCAGGCTAGGCTGTTACCATGAGGAACAGGGTCAAGACTGATTTGCATATAACTGGGTCTGAACTGGGGTGGCGAAGTGAGCTAAACAACGATGAGGAATTCAACCCAGATCTGTGACTGGGGGTGAGTGTCTGAAAAGTTCAGCGCTCCATCCATCATCTCTTTGTGTTTGCTTTGTTTACATAATCAAACAGTCCAAGTGGCAGAACACCGCAGGCCAGAGCGTTGCTCCACAGCATAAGCGAGTAACAAATCGCCTCAATGGTAACCACTACCAAGTGTTTTTATATAGGTGACAAATGCACGCTTAGGTCATTAAATAATGGCAGAACCGGTAACCACGAATACTTCAAACAGAACTACAATTGCGCTTTTTAGGAACATAAAATGCCAGTCCCTTATTAGATCTTATTCCACTAAAAGCACATCAACAGCCAGCAGCTGTTCATCCTCAAAGGCAGCCTTTCGTTCCCCACACACCAACTCTGGAATACTGACCCTAGGACAGTTGATGGAGGATGGCTCTCTTAAGTCCTTAACAAGCCTATCGCAAGATATCGCCCAGGGGTGTGGAATTCCTATAGCCAGACTCCCAGGACATATTGTTTGGGGTCAAGGACAAGTTTTCATGTTTATTTTGTCCTTGGGACAAGTAGGCCCAACCTCCTGCAGCACACACCACTTGGCTGCCAGTTTACAGTACCACATTATGGATCAGGGAAGGGCATTATCTACAGTTGGGGTAATGTTTGTGTCCATATGTTAATGCTGTTCCAACTTGTATTTATCGTTCATTGATACAAAGCATTTCTTATTAGGGTGAATGCTCTAAGGAAATGTTGTAAGCTCGGACTGCACTATTGACAGTGGTTCCACTGTGCAAATGTGTACACACTTTTGCAAAGTTTAACAATATGAGGATACATACAATGTTCCCAGAATGCTCCCTAATTAGGTACAAATATCTGCAGGAGACTGAAAGCAAGATTGATGATCCTCTGTTCTCAAAATTAAATGTTCACAAAAAAAG
Source organism: Calotriton arnoldi (assembly GCA_963921515.1). NCBI lineage: Eukaryota > Metazoa > Chordata > Amphibia > Caudata > Salamandridae > Calotriton > Calotriton arnoldi. The sequence continues at coordinate 5,886,663 of CAWUFW010000043.1, read as the reverse complement.
CTACTAGGTAGAAAAAAAAACTGTGAAATTGTAGGTTACATTTCTTTGAAGCATCATTTAGTAAAATGTGTTGATGCATGCTAGTATTTCCCAAAAATATTCCTAAAGGAACATCGGTGAAAACAGTTTCAAGAAGATAATGGGAAACATGAAAATAAACAAGCATTGGCAAAGCCAATACGTCTGATTGGTGGTCAGCCTTTGGTTTTGTCAGTGAGTGTCTTGTTTTGATATGCTTTTTGTAAAACTCTTTGGGAGCTACCAGGCCCTCACCATTATAACAAACATTGGCGAAAAAAGCAATAACATTGTTTGGTTTCAAAAAGCACACACTGTCAAGGTAGTCCCTGGCACTGAACAAAACCACTTTGTGTGCCAATATGCGCCTTGTGAAACAGCAGAAGCCGATGGATGGATGGAGGATTTTTATAAAAACAGAAGGTCATGGTTAACTCGAGACATAATTAGAGGCCTGGTTCTTGAAGGAAGTCACAAACTTGCACCGATGGTATATGTCCTTGCATTTGTACAGATTTATGGCTTTCATTAATTCACAAGAATTTACAGAAGTAGGCCAGGAAATAGTACTCCTAGAAAAAATGTGTGAACTGCTTTTTAGCATGAGCAAATATGCATTTGCTCATGAGAAAATCTGTTGAGCTTTTACAAGTTCACTTTCCCTCCAACCACGTTTTCCCAACCCAGCAAAACCCTTTTACATCTGCCATTGTCAGGGCTGAATTTCCAACCTTTCTCAGTATGGGAAAAGATTGGAGAAGAGCATGTGAAAACCTCTAAAACATGCAATTTAGTCGGTTTGCACAGACTTAAGACAGCATTCTAGCCCTGGAACTATTGCTTAATGCTACCTCCAGACTCCATATGTAGAGCTGTCGAAAGGTGTCAAAATAAGGAAATTGATAGAATTCAAACCCTACTATAGTATGAGCCCTGCCATAATCAAAAAGGCTAATATCAGAGCATTTATATAATAAGATAGCCGCTATAATTTGTCGCTGCACTACATGGCACCAAAGGGACAAGTGGATTTTTTTACAGGACAAGTCGATTTATTAAGCAACCTGGCCAATGGACAAGTAGATATTTTATTTTATTCCACAACCCTGATCGCCTAATAACCAGTTATGGTGCTACCTACAGCTGTGACATTGTCTGCATGCCCAACTAAGACCCCAGCCTTGGGGGTTATCTTTTCGACTCCTCCTCCTTCCTACCAAGTTAAAAAGGGACATAATTAGAAAATGGTTTCAGGAATATACGATCTTCTGATTTCAAAACTGTTCTCCAAACTGGTTGAACGACTTCTGCTTTGTAGGTGGCAACTGAGGCTAAAGAAGATTGGGCCGATCTTCTGCAAGCACATGACAGAAGCCTTAGTAAAGCATGTCTTCTTTAAAATCTGCCAGGATTGGTACTGGAAGTCTTGTCAACTACATAGAGTTGAAACTATCCACTACTGAACATGGCTCAACGATAGCTCAGGCCCAGATATCCACCTCGACCTCGCCCTCCCCCTGGGTTACCAGATACATAGGCTAGATCGACCATAGAATTGGGGGCGGTATAGCCATCGTCTTAAAGGACGAATTTAAATGTACTATAGCACAATTCTCTCTCCCAGAATGTGAAAGCGCCCAGTTCCGTATTGCGCTATCCTCTACCCACACATTCTCAGGAGTACTTATTAATAGGCCCCAGGCACAAGTAGCAAATGTTTGGAGGCACTAGCCGCCTCCATAACCAGTCTTGCGATGGAAAAGGCCCATCTGACAATTCTTGGCAACTTTAATTTGCATTTTGACGCACAAGACACCCCCCCCCCCATATCAAACGGTTGCAGGGCGATATGGAAGCTATACAACTAACCCAACTTGTAACATCACCTACGCATGTGAAAGGGCATATATTGGACATTATTTTTTCTAACGATCCGCAGATTACAGTCTCAAAACCTATCCCAGTACCTTGGTCAGACCACTCTCTAGTCACTTTAAGCCTACCAAAACCTTTTCAACAGACAAAAGATAAAGTCCAAACTATCACTACTAGAAGCTGGGCCAAACTGGCTCCTAAAACTTGGCAGACGATCTTGAGGGATAATATTCCCACTTTTTCTGGTAAATTAGAAGAAAAATACCAGCAATGGGAAAACTGGATCACTTGGTCGGCTGACATATGCGCTCCTAAGAGAACTATAAACAGTTAATCTCACCCCAGAACAACCCCATGGTACAACGAACAGCTCTCCGCATTGAAAAAACAATGCAAGAAATTAGAGAGACTCTGGAGAAAAAATTATTACCCGGTCCTCAAGTCTGAATACAAGCTGCTAATCAGAACCTATCATAACGAAAGAGAGCCCAAGCTAAATATTATGAGGATAATATCTCTGTCAGCAAATTCCCCTAAAGAGCTATTTAAAGTAGTCAAAACCCTGACTAGCCCTCATGAAAGTGCCAACGCCCCCCCCCCATCGGTTGAGAGATGCAACGATATAGCTGCCTTTTTTAAAAAAAGAGTGACAGAAATATATGATCAGTTCCCGAAAAATAGGGAACCTGACGCAGTTAAAGGAATCAAGATAATATCATCCACAACATTAGCTCAATTTCCTAGACTGGAGGAAGAGAATGTCCAAAACGTAATTAAAGCAGCCAAATCTGGCTCTCCCATTGATCCAGTACCCCTGCATATTTTAGTGGAGGCACTGGAGATCTTACTACCATCTGTAAGAGACCTACTCAACTTCTCTTTAGACACGCTCTGGTCCCCAAATCTTGGAAGCACGCGATCATTAAGCCATTACAAAAAAAAGCCAATCTCGACCCCACCATATACAATAATTTGCGTCCTATCTCTCTTCTACCATATCTTGGCAAACCTTTGGAGAAGCATGTTAATCACATACTAACCAATTTCTTAGAGACCAATGATGTCCTTTATCCCACTCAAATGGGCTTTCGAGCCGCGCATAGTACAGAGTCAGCATTACCGACGGTCACAGAGGAGCTAAAGGAGATACTAGATGAGGGTGGATCAGCTGCTATCCTCCTATTGGATTTTAGCACTGCATTTGACACCGTAGATCACACTTTCCTAAAAAGGAGACAAGGGGAAGTTAGAATTCAGGGCAAAGCCATGGATTGGCTTGCGTCCTTCTTGGAGAACAGTACCTTCCAAGTGATGAAAAGGGACCGCTTTTCAGATCACCTCCCAATCACATATGGTGTCCCTCAGGGCTCATCCCTTAGCCCTACTTTATTTAATATCTATGTACGACAGCTTGCCAATGTAGTACAGGAATTTGGCATATCAGTGGTGTCATATGCTGACGTTACCCAGCTGGTAGCGTCTCTTACAAACAGCTCCAATCTAAGCAATCATCAGCTCCAATCCAAGCAATCATCAGCTGTCCCATTGTCTTGAGAAAGTGGTAAACTGGATGTCTAACAGCTGTTTGAAGCTGAATGGTGGGAAAACAGAGCTTATGCTACTGGGAAACCTGGCCATCCATGCACCCCTGACACAGTGGCCCAACTGTATGGGAGACCCACCTACCCCCAAACCAGCTATAAAAAACTTGGGAGTCTGGCTGGAGGATACACTTACTATGGACTGTCAATCTAGGAAGCTATCAGGAATTTGCTTTTCGCTTCTTAAAATGTTAAGGGAAATTATTGAAGTGATTCCTGAGCACCAGAAGAAAACTGTGATTCAATCCCTTTTAATCTCACGCTTGGACTATGGCAACTCGCTGTATCTGGGCTCGGCCAAGTATGTAACAAAGAGACTACAAGTGGTACAGAACGCAGCAGCTAGACTCTTACTAAAAATCCCAAACCGCGTATCCACTAAAGAACCACTCAAACAGCTGCATTGGTTGCCCGTCGATGCCAGAGTTAAGTTCAAAACCCTCTGCATAGTACACAGGGCCATCAATAATAAAGGTCCTGCAAAGCTTAGGAAGTTGATATCTAGGCATACCCCGACCAGACACCTCAGATCCTCCCAACAACAGCTCCTCAAGACAACCAGAGTTAAAAGGGCTAGATGGGGTGGCAGATCACTCGCCCATCTGGTACCCAAGCTGTGGAATGCCCTCCCACTTGAAATCAGAGCCCTACCGAACAAAACCTCTTTCAGGAAAAAATTAAAGACCTGGCTGTTTCCCCGCTAGGTACGCGTAGGCTCATCGTTGCACTAACCTCTCTAGCGCTGGGAAGCCTTCGGGCAGCCATGCGCTCTACAAATCCCTTACACATTTACTGCAGCATGCTGGCAATGTGGAAACTCAGGAGACATTTTACATATCCTCTGGTCATGCCCTACAATCCAGCCATACTGGAATCAGTTGTGGTGCACTATTGGAGAACATTGCGATCTAACTTTCACTCCTTTAGCGTCACTGGCACTAATAAATACCCAGGATATCACAGGCATAAGTCACCATCGAAAGAGATGGATGGACTCCGCCCTGGCAGTTGCCAAACTGTGCCTACTCCGACACTGAAAGACGCCCGCAGTGCCCAACCACAGGGAATGGATTGATGCCACATTGATGTCAGTGATTGAACAATTAATGGTCATCAATTAATGACTTAATGATCATGCCTTCAATTCTGATTCCATTTGAGGTGCTTTCCTTTCCTAGAGATATAACCTGTTGTGATCACCTCCCCTTTATACATGTGGAAAATCCAAACCCAGCGAGAGGACATAAAACAAACCTTTTTATGGCTGTGTACAACATTATGGTGCAATTTTAGTAAGATATAGATTAATTATATGATATGTTAACATCAAGAGGGCCTGTGTCTGTTATTATTATTCTCATAAGTGACGATTATCTGTGACGTCCGGAAACTATACTTATGTATCCTCTCTATCCTGATGTGGAACTTTATTTTACATTTAGCAAGTGCGCAGCTATAACCCCCCGCCCCCAATACCCCTAAATCTTGAGATCGAATTTAAACTGAATTCCGATTGGATTATTGACTTATCTTTTTTCCTTTTCTTTTTATGTATAACTTAATAAAAACATTCAAACACACACTGCGTCATAGGTCTGGTCTGCAAGGCACTCTCAATCGGTTGCTAGGACAAGAGTAGTAGATCTGAATTTCACCAATGTGGTGGCCACAAATAGGAATCCTTAGCCTGGATTCCTTTAGCATGTACATGACCTTCAGAAGGATGGGGACAGAAGGAAACTCTTAAAGACAAATAGTTAGCCAACTGATCAAACGTGTTTTCTCCTTATAGCTGGGTTTCAAACACCCGGACGCAAAGTTTATGTACTCTGCATTTCACAATATTGAGAAGAGATCTATTTCGAGGGCACCTGACAGATAAAATATTTGAAACCACCACTGTTTAGAATTCATGTGTGCTCTTCTGAGTGAGTCTTGCTCACATTTTCTGCCACTGGGAGATAGATTACTGTAATGGAAGGATCTCGATCCAATGCGAAATTATCTTAGCTTCCCTCGAGAGGGACCAGGCCAATGTTCCTTCTCAACTGTTCAGTTTGTTCATTTAGTGGTGCAAATTTAAATCAGAACTATCCTGCAGATAGGAGGCAAGATTGGACAGGATGGAAGGACCTCACCTCTGGAATGCTGATGTGAGGGGGCGCTAGTAAGCCGGTGACAAGATGGCTGCGCCTTAGTGCAGCTCTACCGCCCGGGTGTACAAATCCTCAAAACGGATCGCCATCAGAGCGGGAGAGCAGAGGAACCCGCATTCATAGACTGCCAGTACTATTTGGTCCGCAGAAATCCACGCCATTTACCGTGCTCGGGAGGCGAAGAGAGACTCGAGCGGATGGCTGCGAGGTAACATGGCGGCTGCCTGACTCGGCTGTACCGGCCCAGAAACCTGGTCTGGCCGCATTGGCACCGGACAAAGTCAGAGGCGTTGGTGGATGTCGGCCAGCACAGAATAAGGTGAGCTTCTCCACCCGGTGCTACATTTGGGCACGATCTAATCGCGAACAGTGAGCTGCGGTGGCCGTGCGGCATGCACCGAAGGAGAGGTGGGCGCCGGTGGGGCTCTGGGGTGGCGCGGCCATAAAAGTGTAACTGCGAGCCCCCCAGGCTCAGAAAGCATCTGAAGTGCGGGGAGCTGTGAACGCCTGAAGGATCTGTCGGCTGGACGGCGAGAAGATGGTGGTAGCTCCGGTAGGGAGATTATCTATCTTGTGGACTTCGGGCTGGGATCGGCACGGCCCGAGGCCGTGCCCTGGTGAGCTGTGTGGGTGGGCCTGCCTGGTGGTGAACGGGAGGGCCCAACCCCACAGCAGAAATCCAACAAGTGGAGGAAACAAAGAGGGCCCATTGCCTGGACCGGTCCTGTGCGTTGGACCTAAAGCCAAAAGGGGGTGAGTGCGGACAGAACTGCATGCTGGTGCGCGTGTAAAGTTACACAGACTGCGCTAGGCAGAGCGAACCATGGCATAGCGGAGGACTGGGCCTTACAACGCAGCGCTGCTAGGTAATAAGCGCCCGGAAACCCGACCCCTCGAGCATGATGAGGAAAACAGACAAGCAGCAGGCAGGTCTTAATTTCGAAGCGCGGAAACCAACCAGAACGCAGCAGGACGGGCACTCTGATTCGGAGCTGGAGCCACAGGGGAAGGGCACTACAGCACTGGAAACAACGCTGTTAGCGATGCAAAATAGCTTACAATCAATTGATGATTTGAACATACGTATGGACCATCTGGCAGCTAAGTTAGACAAACAAGGAACCAGACTGGGAGAAGCTAAACAACGCATATCAAACCTAGAATGCTGATGTGACAGGCAGTCTCCCTCCTTGACTAATGCCTATACAGTCCAATGGTCCAGGTCTGTTTCCCCATCTCAAGCAGGTAGTGGTTATCTCTGACTTTAAAGGACATCCTGTTAAAAAGGCAGGCCTTTATCAGACTTCTTACCCACTGGTGTCAGCTTGTTCAAAACGTTTCCTATTCTCTAGCACCACTAAGCTTCGTGACATCTGAGCGGAGAGTAACATGGGATACTAGAAGGCAAAAGCAGCCTTTGGTCAAAGGAGACAAAACGGCTGTCAGATTGGTTGCAGGTTGGTTGTAGAAGGAAAATGCTACTTACCAGTATGCATCTGTTCTTGGCATGTAGAGCTGCAGAGTTGTACACTGTGCATAGATCGCCATCTGGTGTTGGGCTCGGATGCTTGCACTTTGTTGTTGTCTTGGAAGAGTGTTTTGTAGTCACGAGATAGGTGACTCCTCCCTTGGACGATAGTGCGCATGGGCATCGACTCCATCCTTAGATTGTTTTTCGAAATGATGGAGTCAGTAAGAAGTAAGAGATGTCCATGTGAATGTATCTAATTAAGATAATACTGGAACAGATACAGGTTCCGGGGAGGCGGGTGGGCGTGTACAACTCTGCAGCTCTACATGCCAAGAACAGATGCATACTGGTAAGTAGCATTTTCCGTTCGAGGCATATGAGCTGCACATTGTACACTGTGCATAGACTGTACAGCAGTGTCTCCCTTAGCGGTGGTCACCTGTATCTGTTGCAGTAGTTTGAAACAATGTTTTAAGAACAGCCTGGCCTACAGAAGCTTGTTGCTTCGCCTGCACGTCAACACAATAGTGTTTGGTGAAGGTGTGTGGTGTAGACCATGTTGCTGCTTTACATATGTCATCTAAGGGAATGTTCCCCAAGAATGCCACGGAAGCCCCTAGTTTGCGTGTTGAATGCGCTCTAGGGGGAATTGTCAATGTGCGTTTAGCCTTTTGGTAGCATATTTGAATGCATTTTACTATCCACCTCGCGATCCCAGCTTTGGAGATGGGGTTACCTTTATGAGGTGGGGAGAAGGCTACAAACAGTTGTTTTGTTTTGCGAAAGGGTTTAGTCCTGTCAATGTAATAAAGTAGTGCTCTTTTGACGTCTAGTGTATGAAGAGCTCTGTGTGCCACAGAGTTTGGGTTTTGGAAAAACACCGGTAACTCAACTGATTGGTTAAGATGAAAAGCAGAGATGACTTTGGGAAGGAATTTTGGATTTGTTCTGAGAACCATTTTGTTATGATGCATTTGTAAGAATGGTTCTTGTATGGTTAAAGCCTGGATCTCGCTTACCCTTCTGAGAGAGGTAATTGCGACAAGGAAAGCAACTTTCCATGTGAGGAACTGAAGTTCACATTTATGTAGAGGTTCAAATGGGGGACCCATGAGCCTGGTAAGAACAATGTTTAAATTCCACACCGGAGAGGGTAGCAGTCTGGGAGGAATTATTCTTTTAAGTCCCTCCATAAAGGCTTTAATTGCAGGTACTCTAAATAATGACAAATGTCGTCTGTTTTGTAAATAAGCGGCGAGCGCTGCTAGATGTAATCGTATGGATGAATATGCTAGATTACATCTTTGTAAGTGTAGCAAATAGCAAATGATGTCCTGGATGGAAGCATCCAGTGGATCAATTTTATTATTTTTGCAGTAGATGACAAATCTTTTCCATTTTGCTGCATAGCAAGCTCTAGTAGTAGGGCGTCTGGCTTCTTTAATGATGTTCATACAGTCCGGCGGAAGGTTAAGATAACCGAACTCTAGGACTTCAGGAGCCAGATCACTAGATTCAGTTGTCCTGGATCGGGGTGTTTTATCTCTCCATGGCTCTGCGTTATCAATGTTGGGGAGAGGCGTAGTTTTTGGTGTGGAACCACTGAGAGTTCCAGTAGTGTTGTGAACCACGGTTGGCGTGCCCATGTGGGAGCCACCAGGATCATCTTGAGAGACTGTTGTCTGAGCTTGCGTACTACTAGGGGAATCAGTGGGAGTGGCGGAAAAGCGTACGCAAATTTGCCTGACCAGTTCATCCATATCGCATTGCCTTTGGACAATGGGTGTGGGAACCTGGCGGCAAAGGTTAGGCATTTTGCGTTTGTGTGTGTGGCGAACAGATCTATGACCCCACATCTGGAACAAAGGTTGGAGAACTTGGGGATGAAGTTCCCATTTGTGTATCTGCTGTGTCTGTGGACTTAGTAGATCCGCAATCTGATTGTGAATTCCTGGAAGATGTTCTGCCAGCAGGTATATATTTTGTGGAATGGCCCATCTCCAAATGTTTTGTGCGAGCTGGGACAGCTGCAGAGGATGTGTGCCTCCTTGTTTCTGTATGTAGTACATGGCTGTCATGTTGTCTGTGCGGACTAGGACAGTCTTGTGTTGTAGATGTACTTGGAATGATTTTAATGCTAGAAATATTGCCAGTAATTCTAGGTGGTTGATAAGGAGCACTTTCTGTTGAGTTGTCCATTTAACTTGAATTGTATGGTTTAGGAGATGGGCTCCCCAACCGGTGAGTGATGCGTCTGCGGTCAGTACTATCTGTGGAACCGGCTGGAGGAACGGCCGCCCTTTGGACAGGTTTCGTGTGTTCCACCACTGCAGAGAGCAATGTGTGCGGTTGTCCACCAACACCAGATCTGTAAGTTGTCCTTGAGCCTGGTTCCAGTGACGTGCTAGGCATTCCTGTAAGGGGCGCATCTGAAGCCTTGCATGAGGTACGATAAAGATGCAAGAGGCCATCATTCCTATGAGTTGCATGAATACCCTTGCTGGGAGGGAGTGCTGCGGTTGAAATTTGCTGCTTAGGGCTTGCATACTGGCTATCCTGGCTGGACTGGGATATGCCAGAGCTTTGGAAGTGTCTACTGTGGCCCCTAGATACTGATGTATGTGGGAGGGCTGGAGATTTGACTTGGGGTAATTTACTGTGAATCCTAAGTCGTGTAGCAGCTGGATAGTTTGATGAGTGTGATGAACACACTGGTTGAATGACTTGGCTTTTATCAGCCAGTCGTCGAGATATGGAAAGACATGGATTTGTTGTCTTCTCAAGTGTGCTGCTACTACCGCAAGGCACTTTGTGAACACTCTGGGTGTGGTGGTCACCCCGAATGGTAGGACTTTGAACTGATAGTGTTGTCCGTCCACTATGAACCTTAGATACTTCCTGTGAGCAGCGTGTATGGGAATGTGGAAGTAGGCGTCTTTGAGATCTAGTGTGGTAAGGAAGTCGCCTTGTTGTAGCAGTGGAAGAACCTGTTGCAGAGTGATCATATGGAAATGATCGGACTGTATATAGAGATTGAGGGGTCTGAGGTTGAGTATTGGCCTTAGGGTCCCGTCCTTATTGGGGATTAGGAAATACAGTGAGTAAACCCCTGTTCCTTGATGCTGTAAGGGAACTGGTTCTATTGCATGCTTTTGAAGCAGTGAGAGAACTTCTTGTTTTTAGAGCGTAATGTGTTCTGTGGACATTGGACGCTGTTTGGGTGGAATGTTGGGCGGGTTGCTGTGAGTTCCAGGCAGTAACCATGCTGGATAATTTGTCTTACCCACTTGTCTGTTGTGATGGAATCCCAGACAGGTAGGAACTGTGAGAGTCTCCCCCCGACCGGAGTGGAATGGTCTGGAGGGAGCGGAGGGAAGTCACTGTTTAGTAGCGGGGGAGGCACGAGTGTTGTTACTACCTCGGCCTCTCCCCTTGTTGTTATTTCCCCTGTATCCGCCTCTAAAATATCCACTATTGGGGGATGTGTGAGTGGTGTTTTTATATGAAGAGGAGGCGGTGTCTGTTCCAATGTTTTTGGATGCTCCTCCGTAGAAGGAGCGACACAAGGAACCGCGTGTGGATGGAGACTGTAATGCTCCCATGGATTTAGCAGTCTTGGTGTCCTTTTTCATCTTCTCTAGAATGGTGTCTACAGCCGGTCCAAAAAGGTGTTCCTGATTGAACGATTGGTTAAGGATAGCTGTTTGAACCTCCTGTTTAAAACCTGAAATGCGTAACCAGGCATGTCGTCTGAGTAGCACACTAGTGTTAACAGATCTAGAGGCTGTGTCAGCTGCATCCAGGGCACACTTAATTGATGCATTGGTTATTAGTTTGCCCTCCTGAATTAAATCATTTGCCTGGGTTTTGTATTGATCAGGCAAATGTTGTAATGGGGTCTCTAGTCGGTCATAGTGAGCCCTATCATACCTAGCAAGTAATGCTTGGGTGTTGGCTATGCGCCAGTGATTAGCTGCTTGAGCAGCAACTCTCTTGCCAGAGGCATCTAGCAACTTAGATTCCTTATCCGGAGGTGGTGCGTCACCGGAGGTTTGAGAGTTGGCGCGTTTCCTAGCGTTAGATACCACTAGTGAGTCTAAGGGTAGCTGCCCCTTGATGTAGGTGGGATCGTCAGGGGCGGGTTTATACTTTGTCAATCCTGGGATTGAGAATTCTAGCCCTCACTGGGTCTTTGAATATGTCTGGGGCATGTTTAATGACCCCTTTTAACATAGGCAGGGTTTGGACAGTCTTCTGGGACTGTTCAAAGGTGTCTAGAAGGAAGTCCTCGTCCGCAGGGTCTGAATGTATGTGGACACCATGGTAGACAGCAGCTCTATTTACGAGTTGTCCAAAACCAATATTGTCATCTAGGGGAGATGGTTTTGTTGGATATGGCTGGGGAGCAGGGAGGTCTGCGGGACCTATTGGGTCATCATAATCGTCCCAATCGTCCTGTGGTACGTCTGTATCGTCGTCAGGATCAGTGAAAGGGTCATTGGTGCCTCCCCCACCCCCTAAATCATCATCAACATCATCCTGTGGTGGTGGTGAATGTGGTGGAAGTCTTGGAGGCTGTGGAGGAGAGACAGGCTTAGGAGGAAGAACTGGCTCAGGAGGAAGGACAGGCTTAGGAGGAAGAACAGGCTGACAAGGAGAAACAGGAGAAGAGGGTCTTATAGGTGAAGTGGCACAGTCTTTTTTTCTTTACAGGCACTGCAGGAGTGTCTGATGTGTCCAGCTTCCTCTTCTTGTGTGGAACAGTAGCCACATGTCCTGTTTTAGGGTCTATATGAAGCCTTTTCTGCTTGGGATCGACGGGATCCGGTCGGAAAAGTTCTTCCAGTTCGGTAACCGCTTTCGGCGCTGACTTGTTCGGGTCCTAGCGAGATTTGGATTTCTGCTCCGAGGCCTTAGGAGTTGGTTTAGGGTCCTTTGGCTTCGCTATGGAGCCGGAAATCTTTTTCGGTTCCGAAGGTTTTGGCTTCGGAGTCGATGGTTTTTCTTTCGGCGTCGAGGTGGTCGGTGCCGACTTCTTTTTGGCAGTAGGTTGGTCTCCCGTTTTCGGTGCCGAAGGCGCCTGCGGGACACTTATATACGGTTTGCTCGGTTCCGAGCTACCGGAAGGCTTGTCCTTTATCTTCGGAGCCGAGCCCGAGGGCGGGGCTTCTGAAGCTTGTTTTTGGTCGCGACTGGGGCCAGCAGGCGAAGTCTTGACCAGGGCCTTGGTTTTTTCGGGTGGAGTTGGGGTAGGGGCAGTTGTACTCACTCGTTGACCAGGAGTGATGTCGTCTGAGTCGTTTGCTTCGCACTCAATTTGCAGGTCTTCAGAATCGTCCTCCAGAACATCGGAGCCTTCATCGAAGATGTCCACTGGTGCCGGAGCTGTTCTCTGCGCCATGATGTGTCGTCTGGCCCGGCGATCACGGATGGTTTTCTTAGATTGAAAAGAGGCGCTGGCCTGGCAATTGTTCTCGTCGTGTTCGGGCGAGAGACACAGGTTACAGACCTTGTGATGGTCACTGTGTGGGAATTTCGCTCCACACTGGGGGCATTTTTTAAATGGAGTCCTTTCCACGAGCTGTAGGCCCGAACGGCGTCGATAGGCCCAACGGCCCGCGTCAACGACTGGAATCGAGTAGGGGAGATGCGCGTCGAAGATCACGCGATCGAAAACAATACCGTCGAGTTGCAGATAGTTTGCGCGTCGAAAGGGTTTGGAAAATAAAGTACCGAACCGGAGCGCAAAAGTTACATCCGAACCCGATGGCGGAAAAAAACAATCTAAGGATGGAGTCGATGCCCCCTGGTGCTAAAGCACTTCAAAGCTAAAAAAAAAAATGTTTAAGAAGGAAGGATATGTTTTAATCATGGTTCTTACTCGGTGTGCTTGCCGATTTCATTAACACTGAACATCTTTGCGTTGGTGCAGAGTCCCAGGACATTTGTATATTACAAGAGAAAAATCTCTTTTCAAAAATAAAGAAATACATAAAATGATTAAAGTAGGAAGAATGCTGAACTATAATCAGGAATTTTGATTTATTTTTTGTTGTAGTTCCTTACTTTCACTAACGATCTTTATAGAGGATACTCTATCTACTTGCAGATTCCTCAGTTGTTGAATGTCCACAGGCGCAAGACTGGATCCAGAAACTTTTCAAATAGCTCTCCCACCGGTAGGGAGCACATGACTCCATCTTAGCACCGAAAGCAATGCCCGGCCCACCCAGCTATCGATGTCCATTCTCCATACATTTTTTCCATGCCTCTAGAGTTAGAAATAAGGAACATCGTCAGAAGAGTCAATGTAGAGCAGTAACCCATTTGGAACCTTTATAATTAGCCTATGCCCATCCTTCAGATACGAGGAGGTGAAGAGCCTGCAGGCAGATGGAATATTCAACAGAAACATCATTACTAAAGCAAAGTAACTTTCTTCTGATGGATACCTCTACATGTTAAATAGAGACCAAAGCATTACCTCGCTAGGTGTTGGGGTTTGAGGAAGGAAATACTGGAGCACGGAACGAGCGAAATCACCATCCTTCCTCACCTCTGGACAATGTTTGGAGAAGATATGAAGTGAAGACCATTTCACCGCCCAACAAATCTCAGCCACATGGACACCTCTAGCCAAAACGGATGTAGGAGATTTGGCTGTGGTGAAATGGGCCCAAATTCTTTCCAGCCAGGGCTTAATCTGAATCAGTGGCTGCAGGTGGGGCCCACCAGCATTTATTGTTGGGCACCTGTACTTATTTTTCCTCAACAGACTTTGATCCAGAACAAGAGAAGGAAAAACACAAAAAAGGGAAAGGAGAAGGAAGAGAAACATTGACAAAAAAGTGACAAAAAGAAAGCAGGGACAAAAAGGACATGCAAGAGTGAGTCTGAGGGGCAGGGAGTGTTTGGTAATGGATTAAAGATGCATGAGGGAGAATTAAGACTACACATTCTTGATATTCAGCACCCGTGGCAGCTAAGCAAAGGTTTGGGCCCGGCACTCACTATTTTATAAATTAAGCACTGCTTCCAGTGGTTCCTCCTTCACAAGGGTTTAGCACACCTTGATGCATAAGATTATCCATCAGAACAAAGTCCTCTTTTGGACAGCTTTGCCCTTCCCGTTACTTGCATACCACAAAAAGCGCAAGTCATCAGACCTGGTCTCATTAGTGCAGTCAATGTAAAAACTGACCGGCCTTCGTGGGTCCAGCTGTGTAGCCTCTCCTCCTTGGTGGAATAAGGAAGAGTGAAAAAAGCGAGAAGAGTAATAGATTGCCTGGATGAAAACGGCCAACTTGTCCAGGAAGAATTATGTGTATGGGCTTGACTAACCTTCAAGCCCAAATGGAATCAACATTGTAGAGATGCAAAGACCTGGAAAACTGGACCAAATGCTACATTATATGATTTAAAGACCTGCTGGAAAATGCTGAAGGTGCAGATCTGGAGGCCTTTCTTGTTGGTCTTTTTTCCTCAGTGCTATTTGACAGCCTTCCCGATATCCACATAGATACAGTACACATAATGGGCCCCAAACAAACCGGAGGAATGCAAAGACCTACAGACATTTTAGCTAAGTTGCATAACTATAAAGTGAAGGAAGCCACATTCTCGGCGGCTAGATGCAAAGACTATTAGCTTCCAAGACACAAATGCACCCAATACCAAGATACTGCTCTTTCAAGCTTGGTGAGGTGTCACCTCTTTAAACCAATCACAGACAAGCTCAAAAGAGACAATATCAAATATTGATGGACCTATCCATTTGGGATTGCATTTGATCTCCAGAACAAAGCTTATCATTTCACTGACAGACCCGGAGCAGTCTGTCTGTTGAATATCCAACTACCAGAACATTTGAGGGGAGTCAGGGAGAGTAGACAAAGAACTGGAGGAGTAACATGACACCAGACACCTACAGCCCTGGCTAACAAGAGCTCAGAGACGCTGTGATGCATGTTGAAGATTTAATAACAAAAGAAAGACAGTACAACTTCCGCAGAAAATGAATCTCTAATCCTGCTGGAGACTGATACTGCACGAGGTAGAGGATGCAGCCAGATGTAATAACTTGGGAGGGCAGTGGTGAGCAGAAAGGACGAAATGGGGAGGGGGGGAATACATCTATAAACTAGATGTTCTGTCTCATGCACAAATATCACAAGCGTGCTACCTTCATATTAAGCTGAATTATTGAGAATAGTAATGCCCCCTAGTTCTTAGGCAATTGTGGAGACCCCAGGGAGATGAGATGCTGCATAAAAGTGCACTATAATAGCCCAACAACTGGTCCATGGCGGAGGCCCCATCCCGAGACCTATCCACCCTAGGCACTGCCCTAATATTTATTATCTTTACTTTTTAATGCAATTCACTGTTTACACACTTTTGAGTATTGTTTCTGTAGTTATTATTATTACTATAAAAATGAATATTAGACTAGGAAAGACCAGTCAGTTAGAGGCTCCAAGATACCAGGCACATTACTGATTACTTTCAAAATAATATCCCCTACTGACGCGGCCACGCGCATGTACTTGCGGCACCACCAAGCAGGTTTTAAGAGGAAGATGCATAGGCACCCTACCCAACATTAAAACACTTAGATGGGCAGAACAAAAACAACTGGAGGAATCTCTAGCGCAAGAGATAAGTAAACAAAGAAAACCCAACAAGAGCATTGAAACGTAAAGTGATGACCGTGAGGGTAGACCTAAATCTGTTAATTACTAACCAGGCTACTTTCCTTGGATTCGGGGCACATATATACAATCATGGCAAAGTATGTAAACAGTTAGCGAAGCGACTCAGACAAACTAGAAAGTAATTAAACCTGGCAAATAAAGCTTCCCTCCATCCACGTAGTGGATTCGGAAGAGGAGAAACCAGAGACCTATATGGACTTGTACACTAAAGATTGACCTTTAGTTATGGCACAATCCCAATACTTACAGAAGTTACTCTTGCTCATCTAACAGGGGGGGGGATGTTCGCCACTTAAAATATATGATACTAAGACACCTTCGGCAGGGATAACGGGCGAGGCTATGCTATAAACCATTAAGACTCCCCAGACTGGCTGTGTTCTTGGCACTCTGAGATTTGCCTTTAATATACAAGGCTACCCAACTCTGCACATTGCAGATTGGTCACTTCGCACATATGGATTGAGCGGTTGTAGGTAAGATATTGTTAATGCATTCACTCTAGATGTCTGTGAGACCCGAGAGTCACAGAATATAATCCTGCTTGGCGCTGTTCGGAATAGTGACTTGTGTATTTATAATGCTATGAGGTCCCATCTTGTAACAGAAAGCACTATGAATATAAGTAATTATTTTAAAATTGTATTACACATAGTATAAGCAGGGCCACTGGAATTATATTGCAGTGGGGGACCAAATTATGCTGTAGGGTTAACTAAACTATGCAGTAAGAAAAGGCAAATTATGCAGTGTAATGCAGCACATTTTGTGATGGTATTCCTTTATTTTGTGTCATTTTTAGGTCTCGCCTAGGCAGCGCGCATGCGCTGCTCTAGGAGATGACCTTTAGAAATCGGTCTGCTCCTTTTCAAGCACACTCGTGCTTGTGCTGGCATCCACCTTGCGGGAGCGAGCAGCGGCGCGCATGCTAATTGAAAACATATGGCCTGTGCGCCGCTGCTCGCCGTCGTGGATGCCAGCACAAGCACGAGTGCAAGCTTTAACATGCCAGTGTGTTTATACCGATGCTTGCAATATCAAAAGTGGCCACATGATGGCATCAGAACATTGTATGTTATGAAGCTGAAAATGACCGAGCTCGACATAATGGGAAGAGGCTAGCAGATTTCTTTCCGCGATATGACGGGCCTTGAACTTAGTAGTATTGTTTGGTGCTTTTGAGCCCATACTTACGCATGCATTGTTATTTGTATGACTATAGCATGTTTGTTAAAATACTATCTCAAATTTTCGAGGTTTACAAAACTCGTGCAAAATATAGTACTATATGTTATATCTATTTTGCCCTTGGTTTATTTAAAAATAAAAAATAAAGGTTCCTCGAGACTGTTGGCGACAATAGTTGCAATGGTGGATGAAAGCATGTGTTTACTTCCCATGACTAATTTTTGGCACCATTTGTTCTCGTGCCTTCCCTTGACTCCCAGTAGGAAACCACACATTGTCAATGATCATTGCAACGATAATGATGCCCTGTCATTATCACAATTTCTGTCTAGTTCAGCGCAAGTTCGGATATGTGTCATCATAATGAGCCTTTCTCTGCCTAATACACTTCTTACAGAGCCTGATTATTATTAGAAAAAACAATTTACTCCTTTTGGTTTTCCATTACGTTCAGAGTAAATTTTCAGATTTTTGGAATGCAGAAGGTATTCCAGGCTTACACCTGGGAACCTGTGGCTGCTGCTGCCGTTTCCAACACAGTGCAACATCTACATAGAAATATGCAATAGGGCCATTACTGGTGCAAACATCAGTTAAGAAACAACTTTGCAAATCATAACAATGTAGCATGAAACTCAACAAATGAATTCTGCATGATATTCCAATAAAGCGGAACTGAAAATTCTGATAGCTGAACCCATCGCATCAGGGCAGGATTGTAAGGGTCTCCTGTCCCTTTTCAAGTCAAATGTCTCCAGCATCTAAGAGACAGCCATCAAGGTTGCCTAGTCAGACAAGCATTGGCATAGCCAATAGGTCTCGCCTTTGGGGCCTTATAAGTAATTAGTTATGCAGCACAATATCCTTGGTGCAACAACATCAACTGTTGCATGGCTAAACACTTATAAGGTCCCAAAGGCGATACCTATTGGCTATGCCAATGCTTGTTACACATGGTACCACTGCCTCGGCAAATATTTCACCTTATTAGTACCAGTTAAACACTCAAATACATCATTTAGCAGTTGAAAGATGACCAGTCAACCTTTGCAAAGGGGTTTCCACTGTGCATGGACATAAGTCTTCACGTTTTTAGTAAATTGTGATCCGTTTGAGCTAGAAACAATTTTTAGTTAAAATCTGCAGATAATGCAGCAGGTGATGTGGCAAAAGCAGAAAAGCCATAATTATGCAGAAAAAAACCACAGCATCACATGAATCCAGTGACCATGGGTATAAATAGACTGCCACAAAATGTAGTGTTTAAGATAAAACAGGTGCTTTCAAAGAATACATTTTAGTAGTAGGTAATCACACTGTACCTATTGCAAACATTATTGTTAAGTTCATTAAAAGGACGCTTTCTCATTAGTGATGCAGGTGCAGTGAGTGGCACTGGGGCCCAGAAGTGTGAAGAGGCCACTGTATCTCAACTATGACAAAAGAGGCATAGGGGGTGGTGGGGCTCATAGTCCTGAGGCCGAGGGTACCCTTGCTGCATATAGACGGGCAACATGTGGGAGCTGCTTTATTCTGAAAGGGACAGAGTCTGTTTCAAAGATCTGAGGGATGGCCAGGTATGGTGGGGAAGGAGTGAAAGAGAGAGGCAGAAGAGACAGTCTGCTACTCAGGGCTGTCACTGTTATTAGTGCAGCAGGTGCGGTTTCATTGGAGCCCAGGATGGTGAAGGGTTTGCAACACCCAAATTATGGAGAGTAGTGTTTTATTTGGTCAATTTCTGTTTTTATTTGATGTATTTGTTCTTTTATAAGTCTCACATTAAGTGTGGATTATGACCTAAAGAAAACGTACAGTAGAAATGTCCTCATAAGCCCCACCCCCTGTGATCAGCCCCTGCCCCTCCCACTCCCCCAAATCTTGCCGTAAAGTTTTGGAGGGGGTACGACTTCATTGACCCCCCCCCCCATAAAGGGGGGGGGGTCAATGCAGGAAGGCTCTGATATAAAGGGTCATCAAGTTGAGACTCTTGTGGGAAAAGGAGCATCTTAAGGTCCTCCATCCAAAGGCTGCCCAGTCATCAATATCCCGCAGATTGCCCATGGTGGCACATCCCCCTCAACTTCACCATTCTCATCGATTGGATTAACGTCATAGGGTAGACTAGAGCATACTTACCTTTGACCGTCATCCATCTGCCTAGAGGAGGTAGGTTACAAATCCTTCAATGGCTGTCTATATGCTGAATCTCTCATCACAGACAATGGCATGAAAGTTGCATATAATCATCGTTTCAAAGTGCCAAATGTAATGTCGATACCCACTTGCAATAAAGAGAAAGATGAAAACTACTCCTAGCAGTTATGTACCAGTCCAGAAAAATATGTTTGAAACAGTAGCATTAATCGCTAACATGATACAAAAATGTACATAGTTTTCAAATACAACAATAAGGCTTGATTGAATGCAAGACTAAATTGATAAATAGACCTGTTAAATTCACCACTCCTCCAGGTCCAATGATAAACTGCGGAGTTGCCGATTGTATCGTCATTATGTCTGGACTTTCCGGATTTGTATTTATTTGCTCCTGCATTGCAATCTAAATAAACAACAAAGGAGTAAAGACTTTGGTTGCCCAAGCCCAATGCAGACATATATGAAATTACCTTTTTGTTTAATTTCTCATTATTGCTAAGCCACAAGTATACATTAGAAAGTCACTAGCAAGAAATGCTACGAACCACAGCAAATGTACAACTTAACACGAAACAATCAATTACTATTAGAAGATAAAACAAAGTTTTGCAGTAAACACCTAGACTGTCACTTTATTTGTTGATTTAGCGATTTATTTATTTCATTTGAAACACGCCAGCATGCTGGCACTTTGTGCCACGAGTAGGAATGTGTGGAACACACAGTAATTAATCAGAGGTTAGATGACAGCACGCACAGTTTCGAGGCAAGATTTGGAATTGTATTTATTAGAATAGGTACCACTGGTTACTCCAGCTAGATCACTTAATCATGGCCTGGGTCGGCATCAGGGCATACACATTCATCTGCACTGAACATGCCATAACTTTCTGTCTTCTGCCTTCTTGAATCGCCTCATCAGGGCGTCCCAACAGCTAGGCGCCCATCATAAGGCAGGCCCCATGACTTCTTAATTTTGGATACAGACAAGCTTATCAAGGGAACAATTAAGGCAGGTAGGAGAATGGGCCAGAACTCCTGCTCCACAGCAATGTACAAGATAAAATATAATCATGTGCCTTACCCAACACTCCACAGTCCCCCCCCATTCCCACAATCACACCCAGAGCTAGACTACAGAAACATTCGGGTAGCAGCATTCTCACAACACGCTCATTACCCTCATACACATCCCACTAACCAGCACTCAACCTCAAACTTAAACACAAGCTCTATTTTATGCTCATCAACGTACGTTTTACAGTAGTCCACACCAGATACTGCAGACCTTAAAGATGAGGTGATGAAAAAAATCAAATAAGAGTGACAAATTTCCACAAGCTATACTTTTGCAATTTTTTCCCGATTTTAATACGTTAACCTCCCCCATCTTAGTTGAATCAAAATAAGAAGCTCTGTAGTGCTTGCAATCCCCCAATTTGGTAAACTTGATGAATGCTTAGAAAAAGCAGATGGATAAAAATGCCTCCAGGGATGCTGAATGCGATTAGAATACTTTATGGAGAATATTGTCTGGCTCTTCAAATTAGACCAAATGGAATACCTAACTGCATTACAAAAATGAGCAGTCTTAGACAGGGTCATCTCTTGGGATTGAAAGTAACAATTTAGCAACGATTTGCTTACCAATGTCAACAAGACTAAAATGTGCTTACCCCTTTGTAGGAGGAGTGGAAGTCTTGCCACTAGTGTACACAGATGATGATGCCTTAGTTGACAGAAGTACAGAAGTATTCAGGTGAAATTTCCAACAAGACTTAGTATGTATGGAAAGCATGCATGCAAAACAATCAGCGCATTATCTGTATTTCTAAACCCAAGATGATAATATTTTGGAAATAAGTGCCACAAATCAAGATGTGAATATTTCATTAATAGATACACGGCAGAAAGGTTACGATTTAAATATCTGGCCTACTACTTTGCTCCCTCTATGAGTTTCAAGTTTAAGTTTATTTGATTTAGTTCTCGACTGAGAACAACAAATATTTAAAGATTAAAATTACATTTGGATAGTAAAATTGTCATTCTAATACAAAGTTAAAAATGATTTTAAAAATTTAAACATATTAATACACACAAATTCATTAGGCGGTGCCTTACAGAGAGAAATCAGGTTCTGAACAGAGTAAATTTTACATTTTGTTCTGATTGGTTTTAAAAATCTCTTTCTAGCTTCTACGACATTCACGTTTGCGCAAACGAATAACACGTGTTCTAAGTCTTGCACCCCGCCTTTACATAGATCACAGAGACTCCCTCTATGAAGTAGGAGGCATTGAAATCTTGTTTGGAGTCTACATACTAGCATGGACACTTCTCAATAAGTTACTCACCTTCGGTACCGATCTTAATAGTGGATACTCTACCTGCAGACACCTCACCTGTTGAATACGTCATGTCCTCTTTTGTACTGCCTGGGCCTTCTTTCTGCCCGAGTACCCTACAAAGAGCTAGCATCAGGCCTGAACTCCATAATGTGGGTCATATAGAAACTGGCTGCACTCATGGGGTTCAGCCTTTGTAACCTTTCCTCGTCCTTGGTGGGGTGGAGAGTTAAAGGTAGGGAGGGTGATTGACTTCCCGAGATGGAAAGGAGTCAGCCCCTTGGGCAGGAAGGCAGCTTTAGTTTGTAGGACCATGGTGGCCGGAAAGAGGCATGTGTTGGGAGGATGTCCGGCAGGATTTTCAACTCACAAATAACTCCTTGCTGGGGAGACAGCAACTAGAAAAATAGTTTTCAAATCTAACAAGCTTAATTGCTAACTCTTGGAGGGGCTCGAAAGGAGCACCCATCAAAAAGGTCAACACAAGTTTCAGAGGACACAGGGGTATGACAAAAGAAGTAGGTGAAAGGAGTATGTTAATTACCCTGTAAGCATCTATTCGTAGCGTATAGTGCTGCAGATTCACATGCTATGCATACTTTAGCCATCTAGTGTTGGCCCGGACTTTGCAAGTTGTTTTTGTCAAGGAAGCTTTATGATTGGCGTCGTTTCTCCTCCCCCTTGAGGTATTGTGCATGTCGAACACTTTGTTCCTCAGAAAGTTTTCTTTTTGCCATAAAAGGAGTGAAGATATAGTCTGCTTAGTAAGCGTTTTCTGTTAGACATGCTGCTTTGTAGGTATTTTGTCACCATCTAATATCTGCAGGGGAGGCGGGAGGGTGCATGTGAATCTGCAGCACTACACACTACGAATAGATGCTTACAGGGTAAGTAACATAATCCATCCGTAGAATGAGTTGGCTCCAGATACACATGCTATGCATAGACTGTAAAGCAGTACCCCTCCAAGAGGTGGCCTTAGGCATGAGATGGTGCAGTTATTTGAAATAATGTTTGAAGGACTGTTTGTCCAACAAGAGCTCGTTGTTCAATAATGTTTTGTGAAAGTGGGTGGGTTTATCCATGTTGCTGCTTTCCAAATATCATTGAGAAGGTTATTTTCTAAAAAAAGACATGATTGCTCCTTTTTTCCTTGTTGAATGAGCTTTTAGCACATTTGGTAGTGTTCCTTTTGCTTTTGTATAACATATTTGGATGCATTTAACAATCCAATTTGCTATACCTTCTTTGATTATAGTGTTTCCTTTTGTTGGATTTGAAAAAGATAAAAAGCTGGTTTGTTTTTCTGAAGGGTTTAGTAAGTTCCACATAGTACATAAGTGCTCTTTTAACATCTAATGTATGTAATGAACGTTCTACAACAGTTTGTGGTTTTGGAAAGAAAACTGGCAATTCCAAGGTTTGGTTCAAATGAAATGATGATATCACCTTGGGTAAAAATTTAGGATTAGTGCATAAATGCACTTTGTCTACAAAGACTTGGACATAAAGTTCTTCAATTGTGAGGGCATGCATTTCACTGACCCTTCGTAAGATGTTATTGCTACAAGGAAAGCCTCTTTCCATGTCAAAAATTGTGTTTTACAATTATGTAGCAGCTCAAATGGTGGCCCTGTAAGTCGTGTTAAGACAATGTTTAGATTCCACACTGGTATTGGAGGTGTACGTGGTGGAATGACTCTTTTTAATCCTTCCAGGAAGGCTTTGATTACAGGAATACGGAAAAGTGACTGGTGCTTCCTGTTTTGTAAATATGCTGCAATAGATGCTAAATGTAGTCGTATGGAGGTGTATGCTGTGATTTTTGTAAATGTAAAACCAAAAACAGAGGGCCCCTGAAGGTTGATGGGGGGCGAGGAACTAGGGGGAACAATATTAAAGGAAAAAAGACAATCTCTAAACTACTCCCTTTACATTATTGGAGGGTGTACCTCCAGTTATTCTTAAATATCATTAGATTTGTTGTAGAGCCATAAACACACAACACCTACATATTATTTCTCACTCATTTTTATTTTCAAAGTTATAATTATTTTCAAATACTTTTTTTCCTTTTTTTTTTTTTTTAAATATCAAACAACTTATTTTTTAAAATAACAATAAATTCCTACCCTGGAACATCTCATACAACATACACACCACACTTTTCATACAACACATTCAGTTAAAAACAAGAACTTCATGGGCAAAGTGCCTCCATATTTTCATGGGCGCTTATGAATTCAATATCATTTATACGCAACTTCAATGTGACGGTATCCAAAGTCACAGATTTCAAATAGTTAAACATAACCATAGAAAAGACAATTCATGATTTATATGTCATCCAATCGAAATCAAGGATTTATTTTAGTCAGCAAACAATGTGCCACATGGTCCTTTTAGTTAGCAAACAATGCGCCAATGTGTGTTTCGGTGAAACACCATGATAGTGGTGGCACCTTCCGCAGGGCGACAAAAGATGGATAGGGCAATTAAAACCAGAGACGGGCAGGGAGGAACTCCAAATTAGGCTCTAGAAAAAAATAATAATACTATTAGGCTACTTCGTAACAAAGAATTGGAATATTATCCAATACCCACACAACACGTGAATAATAGTAAGAAAAATGAGTGAGATGCCAAAAGATCCACAAAAATAAAGAAGCCTTTTATAAATCAAGAGGTGCACCAGACAAGACCTTAGGGACAGAGTAGTTGATAGGGAATCATTTGTTAGTACAATGTCTAAAGGGCCACAGTATAACCCAATAAAAAGGGGAGGTGGGGGAGGAACACACCTGCGGTGGAATATATTCCATCTAATTTTTACCTCCAGAGGGGATCAGGACTAAGTGAAGAGAAATCCGATTCCGCCTCTTAGCGATGATAGACAAAGGGGGGCAATCCAGACTGCACCTTGAACTAGGTGTCCCTACATAGAAAAACCTTTCCCATTTTGAAGGTCTGCCCGCATATAACTAGCCAGAGCTCTTTATAAGTATGGGCTTTACAACTAAAATGCCTGCTGACACTTTAAACTGCTTGTTTGCCTCCACATTAAATAGAGATGTGTCACTTTTTAATCGCTGGATACTTTCAAATATCTAGAATTGCTGTATTCTTGTTTTTCTCTTCAGCCCGCTATGACAGTCTCTCTCGCTCTCTGGTCTCTTGTTTCAAACAGATTATCCTGAGCCCATTACTGCTCACTTAAGAGATCGCACCCCGTTATCTCTGTCGAGCCTACCAACCATTTTGATCCTTACCATCTGTATTTTGTGTAAGCCGTCGTACTATACCCTATGCGCTCAGGATACTTAGTTTCTCTAAATAAATTTGTAGAGAGCATTGTACTTATTTTTTCCAACGTCCATATTTTGTGTTTTTATATATAGGGACACCTAGTTCAAAGTGCTGTCTGGATTGCCCCCCTTTGTCTATCATCCTTAATAGGCGGTGTATTCACTCCCCCTCCTCACCCCCCCCCCCTTTCTGTTGGGTTATACTGTGGCTCTTTAGACACTCTACTAACATATGGTTCCCTATCAACTACCTGTACCTATGGTCTTGGGGATCTTTTGGCATCTCACTGATTTTCTTACTATTATTCATGTGGTGTGTGGTAATGGATAATATTCCGATTATTTCTGACAGAGTAGTCTAATTGTATCATTTTTTTCTAGAGCCTAATTTGGAGTTCCTCCCTGCCAGTCTCTGGTTTTAATTGCCCTTTCCATCTTTTATTGCCCTGAGGAAGGTGCCACCGCTATCATGGTGCTTCACCGAAAACCGCATCAACGCATTGTTTGCTAACTAAAAGGAACCAGTGGCACATTGTTTGCGGACTAAAAGGAATCTGTGATTACCATTGGATTACATATTAATCTTGTCTTTTTTATGGATATGATTAACTATCTAAAATGTGACTTTGGACACCGTCACATTATAATGCCGTATGTAGGAAAGTGGGTTTCTGTTGCAGTAAACCCCACACTTTTTGCCAGACTACTGATGCACTTTGACTTGATGTGCCCTGGGTCCCTGCCAATCAGGTTCCCAGGGCCTGTGTTCTTTCCCCAACACTAACCCAATTGGCACCTCTGGCTACAGGTCAGCCCCTGGTAAATGGTACCACAGGTACCCAGGGCACTGTGACCAGGGAAGACCTCCAAGGGCTGCAGCACTTATTGTGCCACCCTTAGAGGCCCTGTACCTTATATATATATATATATATATATATATACATACATACACACACACACACACACACACACACACACACACACACACACACACACACACACACACACACACACACACACACACACACACCCCCCCCCCCCACCCCCCACCCCTTTGCAGGCTGCGTGTTTTGGTGCAGAACAAAGTGAAGAGTCGACATGGCACACATCCCTGTGTGCCATGCCTACAACCCACTGCCCTGGCATAGATCAGTCACCCCTCTAGCTGGGTGCCCTATACCAGTGGTGAGGGTACAGGTGCATGAGCCCTGTACCCCTACAGTGTCTAAGTCCATTCTTAGACATTGTAAGTGCAGTGCTGCCATTAAGAATATATGGTGCTGGGAGCTTGTCATTACGAACTCCACAACACCATAATGGCTACACTGAAAACTGAGAAGTTTGGTATCAAACTTCTCAGCACATTAAACCCACACTGATACCAGTGTGGGATTTAATGAAAAATTCACACAGAGGGCATCTTAGAGATGCCCCCTGAAAAACGACCAGCCTCTGGTGGGTTCCCTGACTGGTACACACCAGCCTGCCACCACGAGACCTGTTTTTGGACCCCTAGGGTGAGAGCCTTCACTCCCTGAGCCCAGAAACAAGGCATTTCCTGGGGGGAGGTGTTCACACCTCCCCCAGGCCAGGAACAGCCATCTATGGCAGGGGAGCTCCAAAGGCCTGGCAGCCTTTGTAATGCATCCCCCAGACTCTCCTGCTATCAGAAGCAGGCCCCCTTCCTGGCTCCCCTCCTTTTCGGCGGGAAGACAGGCGGGAAAAACTAGCCAGCCCAGAAGGTGTGCCCATCTCTGCCAACTCCACCCCTCAGGTGGGGGAGGCGAGGTGAAGCCCACTCTTCAGGGCCCACCGTCTTGCAGGTGGCAGGCACTCCCCAATCAGGATTTGGGATTGTGCTCACTCCCCCACGTGGGGTGAGCACACCATGGGTGTAGTCACCCTAAGGTCAGTAGCCCATTGGCTACTGACCTCGAGACCCCTAAAACGCCCCCTAAATACAGTATTTAGGGGGCAGCCCTGAACCAAGAAAGCAGACCAGAAGAAACTACAAAGAAAAGAAGAAGAAGGACCGAACAGCCGTGCAGAAGCTAACAAGAGGAAGACGGCCACTGACTTGGCCCCAGCCCTACCGGCCTGCCTCCACCTCGAACCTGCTCCTGCGAAATCCCGGTGTGTCCTGCAGCCAGCAACCTCGAAAACCCCAGAGGACCTGCCTGACTTCAACCACAAAGACTGTCTCCCGTGAACACCAGATCTGTTCATCTGCAACCTCTGGCTCCGGCCGGACACTGCGGATCCGCCCCACTCTGCACCCGCCATCCACGGCTCGAGCTCGAGTGGGCAAACATCACGGGGAGGTCCCCCCGGCGATCCTAACCCGAGAGCCGGCGACCCCTGACCTGCCTCAAGCCTCCAGCCGACACCTGCAGTTTAAATCCAGAAGGTCCCCCCAACAGCCACCAGGAGCTGGTAAGAAGATCCGACCCCAAAAGGCACCCCTGCACCAGACGCCCCACGGCCTTGGGTGGCCAAACCGACGGTGCCTAACCAACCCTCAACTTACCGTTCGAAGTGGTGGTCGCACCCAGAAGACCTTCATCCCCAAGCCTGCAGTGCCTTTGCAAACCGGAGGTTCCCCATTGCAAACAACAGGGCGCCCGACGGCAAAACAGCACCCTGCCGCCCTAGTGCCGCTAAGGGTGCACCTTTGGTGCTACTTTGTTTCCCCATTTGCCCTGAGCTAAAGTCCAGGAGCTTTGCTCCCACAACCAAGTGGCCTGCTCGTCAGCAGCCACCAACCGGAGGCCCACTATCCCCCATTGGATAACATTGGGCCTCAGCACTCTGCACCCGGCCGCCCTAGTGCCGCTGAGGGTGTAACAAGAGTGCATCCTTGACCCTGGGGGACCCCTGAGTCTACCCCCCAGAACCTCAACTCCCACTACCAAATACTTACCTCAAAACCGATAACACTATTTTCCTCCATAGGATAACATTGACTGTTTTTCTTGGAAAAGTTTGTGGAGTTTGAAAACCTAAAGAAATTCTTTAAAATTGTACTATTTAACCAAAACGATTTTACTTACCTGTTTACAGGAAATGTCCCAGAGTAGTATCCAGGTATACTACTCTGAGTAAGAAAAGTAATCTAAAAAGTAACTTACCTGGTGTTTTACTGAAAAGCCCATTCAAGTCTATGTACTGTATTTACAAAGTATTGCATTTCTTTGCAACCATACTGTAAGTCAAAACAAAGTGCATATACAATTCAAACTGTTTACAAACTGCATTACTACTGTAAAGTATGTATTGCTTACCTGTGCTAGGCTTGCTTGGTTCTAGAAAATAAAATAACAAAGAATATTTTTATACAACAATTGGTCTGAAGTTCAGTCTTTGAGTGTGAATTAATTTGCTGACTGAGTGTGTACAACAAATGCTTAACACTACCCTCTGATAAAGCCTTACTGCTCGCCCACACTACCACAAATAGAGAGTAAGGTGCTATCTACTTTTACCTCTGCCTACCTTTGGGGTTCCACTGGACTCTGTGCACACTATACCTCACTTTGGTATAGTATATACAGAGCCAGCGTCCTACACCGTGTAAATGATATTGCATTCATAAGTGCCCATGAAAATATGGAGGCACTTTGCCTGTGTATTCTTGTTTTTAACTGAAT
This sequence comes from Calotriton arnoldi, assembly GCA_963921515.1. Lineage (NCBI taxonomy): Eukaryota > Metazoa > Chordata > Amphibia > Caudata > Salamandridae > Calotriton > Calotriton arnoldi. Next base: position 5,858,183 of record CAWUFW010000043.1, on the reverse strand, counting down.
GTGTTGTATGAAAGTGTGGTGTAAATGTTGTATGAAATGTTTCTGGGTAGGTGAGGACTGTCTTTTCTCCTAATTTAAGAAATGTATTGTTATTTGAAAAAATAAGTTGTTTTATATTAAAAACAAAAAGGTGTTTGATAATACTTATAGCTCTGAAAATAAAAATGAGTGAGAAATAATATGCAAGTATTATGTGTGTTTATGGCTCTACAACAAATCTAATGAAATTTATGAATACGTTACACCCAATTAATAATGTAAAGGGAGTAGTTTAGAGGTTGTCTTTTTTCCTTTAATTTTTGTACATGTATTAATTTTTGTTCTGTTGGAGAAGAAGAGTTAATGTGTTGTGTTGCACAGTAATGCACAAAACGCTTCCATTTTGCTGCATAACAAGCTCTTGCTGTCAGCCTTCTTGCTTCTTTTAGAATAGTCATACATTCCTCAGGTAGATTGAGGTATCCAAATTCTAGGACCTCAGGAGCTAGACTGCAAGATTGAGCTATTGAGGGTTGGGATGTCTCACCCTGCCATTGCTGTGTGTTAGAAGATTTGGATAATTGGATAGCTTCTCGTGAGGTTGTAGGGATAGCTCAAATAGTGCTGTGTGCCATGGTTGCCAAGCCCATGTGGGTGCGATCAGAATCAGAGTCATTTAAGTCTGTCTGAGTTTCCTGGCCACAGAGGGTTTTAGTGGGAGAGGAGGAAAAGTGTACTCAAATATCCCTTACCAATTTATCCCGAGAGCATTGCCCTTGGATTGTGGGTATGGATGGCTGGATGCGAAGCTTTGGCATTTTGCGTTTTCCTTGTTGCGCACAGATCTATTGTGGGTGTTCCCCACCTTTGGAAGTATGTTTGCAGTAACATACTGTGCATCTCCCATTCGTGAACCTGCTGATGTGTTTTGCTGGAAGGTACGCCATTGTGTTCTCCTCTCCTGGTATGTAGTGTTCTAGGAGGTGAATGTTGGGATTGCTGGCCCATTTCCATATCTTTTGTGCCAGTTGGAACAATTGTATGGAATGGGTCTCCCCCTGTTTCTGTATGTAATACATTGCAGTGATATTTTCTGTGTAGAAGGACAGTCTTTCCTACTATGCTTGTGAGAAAAGCTTTGAGAGCCATTGAAATGGCTAGTAGTTCCAACATGTTGATGTGCAGCAACTGTTGTTGTGTTGTCCCCAGATAAGGTTGAATTTGGAATGGTTGGAGATGTGATTTTGTTACATTGATAGAGAAACCCAATTGATGCAGTACATGTCTCGAAAAATCCACTCGCCCGCTCGCATTTGCGATGCAGATTTAATTAGGAAGAGCTATTTTTAGGTCCTACTTGCCCTTTCTGGTGAGTAGGAAAATAAACTGACTTGTGACCTCTGTCTCTGAAAGCAGAGGAAATGAGACAAGAGAGCAAGATTTAAAGGCATCTTTATGGCTCACAAAGTAAATGAGCAATAAAAATGCCTTTAAATCTTGTTAACTTGTCACATTTGCTTGCTTTCACAGATAGAGGTCAAGTGCATTTCAGTTAGCTCGAGTAGATTTTGTAGGTTACTAGACCTGCAGATCTAGTAAAAATTAAATGATTTTTCGAGCCCTGCAGTAGATATATTGTCATTTGGGTTTCTGATAGACATTTGTATTCGTCTGGACCGAAGAGCCGTGCTGACCCAGGAAGAAGAGGACACCAACCGCTTTGGCCCTCGCCCTACCGGCCTGTCCCAACTCCGACCTGCTCACAGCGAAACCTCGGCGTGTCCAGCAGCCATCCAGAACCTGGAGGACCTGCCCTGTCTCTCGGATTTGCTCAAACCAAGACTTCAACACAGAACCCAGATTCAGGCGGCTCTGCGGTTCTGCACCACTCGGGGCCCGACACCCACGGCCTGAGTTAGAGTGGCCCAACACCACGAGGAGGTCTCCCCAGCGATTCTGACCAGGGAACTGGTGATCCCTGCCCTCCCTTGAGCTTCAGACCGACGCCTGCAGCCTCAACCTGAAGGGTCCCCCCCGACCGCTACCGGAGCTGGTAAGAAGATCCGACGCCCAAAGACATCCCTGCACCCGACGCCCCACGGCCTTGGGTGGCTCAACCAACGGTGTCCAGGCATTCCCCAAGTAACCCAACTTACCTCTCCTACCGGTCGCCGCCTTCAGGAAACCTCCCTGCCCCAGCCTGCAGCTCTTTCTTCAAACTGGAGATCTCCATTGGAAATCCCAGGGCTCCCAACGTCTTCTCTGCATCCGGCCGCCTCCGTGCCGCTGGTGGTGCAGCTCCTGAGCGGATTGTTGGCCCCTGCAGTGCTGACCTTAGCCCCAGGAGCTTTGGTCCCACACCAGAGTGGCCTGCCAGTAAGCAGCCCCTGACCGAAGGCCCCCCACTAGCCCCATTGGCTAAATTTGGGCCCTTACACTCTGCACCCAGCCACCCCAGTGCCACTGGTGGTGCAAATTGAGTGCCTAACTGAACCTTGGTTCTAACTCCCAAAAGCTATCCCTGCCGGTCATTTACTTACCTACAAACCGATAACCTTCTTTTCTTGCATAGGAACCAATTTTATGATTATTGTTCCTAGATGTTCTGTGTTGAACTGTTTTTGTATGAAAGAAAAGTAACTGTGCTCTATGCTTCTATGTATCCTAAACTATTTAATGGAACCATTCTGTTTATTTATTGATCTATATCTCATACACAGCTGTATGCCTATAACCCAGGGGCCGGCAGCGTTGAGAGATTTTTTTGCAAAAACAAAAGAAAAATATCAAATTAACAACAAGAACAACTCAAAGACCTTTTACCACCCCCTCCCTCCTAAACTGTTTTAAAGGTCAATACAAACCTGTAACAATTGCAATTCCATTCACAACTGCATTTCCTTGTAAAGTTTGCATTTGAAAGTACACTTTATTTGCCTGTGCCAAGTCCTGCTTGGCTCTAGAAATAAAATCTAAGTATACCTTTTTTATACTTACCTAATTGGTCTGGATTCAGTCTCTGAGTGTGTGCCATCAGCCTTGATTGAGTGAATACAATAAATGCTTGACACACCCTCCTGATAAGCCTAACTGCTCGACCACACTACCACAAATACAGCTGTTAGTGATTATCTAATTTAGCCTCTGCTATACCTCTGGGGATCCACTGGACTCTGTGCACGCTATAACTTACTTTGGTATAGTATATACAGAGCCAGCTTCCTACAGTGGGTCTTGTAAGGAATCTGTGGCTAGATCATGTCTCTACCAGATAAGGAGTTACCGAAGGTAAGTAACTTGTCCATCTGATAGCGACATCTAGCCACAGGTTCCTTACCTTTGAATAGATACCCAAGCAATACCATCCATGGAGGAGGGACTGCGCCCATGTTTAGACCAGGAAGTCTTGCAGGACAGAGCGGCTAAAAAGGCTTCCTCTGCGGACTTGACTGTACAGGCAGTAGTGCTTGGTAATGCCACACTGCTGCCTGACAAATGTTGAGGACTAAGTCCACATTGCAAAGCCATGGTAGCAGCCTTAGCTCTGGTAGAATGAGCCCTTAAGCCTTCAGTAGACTGCTTTTTGGCCAGAGCATAAAATATTTTGATGCAGAGGACAACCCATCGCGAGACAGTCCTTTTCTACACTGCACGACCTTTCTTCGTACCAACGTACCCCACGAAGAGTTGGTCAGCCAGAACTCTTTAGTGCGGTCAAGGTAGAACGACAACACTCTTTTTGGGTCCAGATGGTGGAGTTGCTCCTCTTCTTTAGAGGGGTGCGGAGGAGCGTAGAAAGTGAGCAAGGTGACATATCACCCCACATGGAATAGTGTTACCACTTTCGGGAGGAAAGAGGCCCTAGTGCGAAGCACCAATTTGTCAAAAAATATTGTCAGGTAAGAAGACTTGGATGACAAAGCCTGCAGTTCGCTCACCCTTGTGGCAGATGTGACTGCCACTAAAAAGGCTGTTTTGATGGTAAGCAGCCTGAGAGGGCAGCTGTGCAGAGGTTCGAATGGAGCAAACATCAGGAAGGTAAGAACCAAATTAAGGTCCCACTGAGGCATAATAAAAGGGGAAGTTGGGAACACATGTACAAGGCCTTTGAGGAATCTATTTACAATAGGTGATTTAAATAATTAGGGTTGGTCTGGCAGTCTCAGCATGGCAGACAGGGCCTATAGTTACCCTTTGAGAGTGACTAGTGCAGAGCCCAGCTGGGCAAGGGTCAGAATAAAAAGCAAAACTTGACAAAGGGAAGCAGAAAGAGGATAGACCTTTCTGTACAATATTTTACAAATTTGTTTCACTGGCAGGCATACATGGTCTAGGTGGAGGGCAGCCTGGCCGCCAAAATAAAATTGCAAACTTCGGGAGAAAGGTTGAATACTATCAACTGCTGCCGCTCAATCTCCACGCAAGAAGGCGTAGAGTTGACAGGTTCGGGTGGATGACCCTCCCCTGCTGCTGTGACAGAAGATCCTCCCATAGGGGCAGCCTGATCAGAGGATTGATGCTCAATTGGAGAAGCTCGGGATACCAGACTCTCCTTGCCCAGTACGGAGCCACAAGAATATCTTGGGCCCGGTCGCTCCTGATCTTCTTGAGCACTCTGAGCAGGAGTGGTATGGGCGGAAAAGCGTATGAGGCCTGAGCTCTATGCGAGACAAAAAGCATCTCTGAGCGAGAGCCACCTTGGAAACTCCAGCGTGCATAACTGCTGACATTGCACATTCTCGGCGGAGTCACACAGATGTAACCAAGGCTCTCCCCACTGTTGAAAGAGATCTTGGGCCACCTCCGGGTGGAGACGCCATTCGTGATACGCTAGGCATCGACGTCTGAGTTTGTCTGCCCCGGCGTTCAGAGAACCTGCCAGGTGCTGAATCACCAGGGATATGCCCTGCTGTTCCAGACATGTCCAAACGTGCAGGGCCTCTTGACAAAGGGTCAACGACCCCACCCCGCCTTGTCTGTTGCAATACCACATGGCAGTGGTGCTGTCCGTGAACACTTGAACCAACTTTCCCTTGATTGAAGGAATAAAGGTGTTCAATGCCAAACTAATCGCTCGGAGCTTCAGCAAGTTAATGTGGAGTCCGGATTCTGCCAGAGACCAGAGTCCTCTGATCTCCACCTCTCCCAGATGGCCGCCTCATCTCAGGAGTGACGCATCTGTCACTACTGTCTGATCTGTTTGGGGAAGGGAGAGGGGTCTGCCTCAGACCGGATCGCGGTTGGTCAGCCTCCACTGCATATCCTCTGCAGTTCTCTCCAAGATCTGCACCATGTCGGAGAGGTTACCCTGATGCTGCACCCACTGGAACTTCAAGCCGCACTGCAGAGCCCGCATATGCCATGTGTCAAGTGTCACTAACAGTAAGCAGGAGGCCATGAGCCCCAGCGGCCTCAGAGTCATCATCATAGTAAACTTTATTCGATCTATATAGACCATAAAAGTACAATAAAAGAAAGAACATTACAATACAATAAATATTCAACAGTGTTTTTTACAATACATCAGAAAAAATGGTTCATAAAAAGCGCTATCATGTCTGATCATGCCCCTGTCTGTGACGTTCAAATATTAGTGTTACATTTTGAATTGAAATCAAGAGGAAAGGGGGGAGGACAAAAAGCTCAACTGGGGGTCCGCTGTGCAATCCCACCTACTGAGGTGTCACTTATAATTATCAAAATGCGCTTGAAAATTTAATACGGTTTTTATAGAAAGAAACCGTAAAGACTCAAGACAGGAATAAATTAAGTTAAAACCACTCAGTGTGCATCATATAAAGGACTTATAACGGTACAGTTCATCAAACAAAGCCCCCTGGATTACAAAGATAATGAGATGGACTATGACATAAGCAAATAAGGTCATATATGAAGGTCACAACAGTCCAAAGTGGCCACGGTTAGCCCTCATACATTAATCACAACTGGATCTGAGCCTGACCGCAGACCTTTAGAAACTGAGGACATATAATACTGAGTTACTAGAAAGTATTTCTAAAAAAATAAAAGTGGGTCTGTCCTGCCTAAAATTTGCCTTTTTTAAAATGGGAATAATGTAGGACTTTCTTGGTAATCATAAAAGCTACAAAACATTAAAAAGTGCATCATATCCTGTGGAGACTTCCCGTCGCAGCCACAGGGAGAGAGGCTCTTACCCATATGTGCCCCACCCAGATGGGCCAGAAGATCGTGAAAAAGGTCCAAGCGAAACCTGGTCAATAAAAAAAGATCATGGTTGCTTTTAAGCCATAAAAGGTAAGGCTCTGCCGATGGCACGGTTTTCAATAAAGCATGCCTGCGGAAACAGCTTCCTCAGCTCCACTTGTTCCCTGTCCAACCACCATTTAAAAAAAAATCTCCTTCACCCAACACAGGTCTCTCCTACAAATGTTCTCAGGGTTGGTAAATAGGTCGGCCCTTCCCAAGCTCATAAAGTATTCCCTGACATATTTTAGCCAGGCGATACAATAACAATGGTCCAGAGAGAGGCAGTCACCTAAAACGTCCTTACTTAAGGCAATTACCTTCCTAAGCCACATTTTCATCCACAGCGATGGGGGCGGTAAGACAACAAATCAGAAAGAAAAACCATCCCCAATTCGCCATGGGCTACAAAGGAGGAGATGCTCTGCGGTAAACAGAATGATCGTTTTAGGAAGATGTTTTCCACAATTTGGAGTTCCTCATACTCAGTATAACCCCAGATCTCGCTGCCATAGGCCACCTTTGTGATACACTTGGCCTTTTAAATCTGCAAAAGGGCCCAATGGATCTATTCCCCAGTCTAGAGGCAAAGTTAAAGACAGCGGCGTTGGCCCTAACGAGATCCCCTTTCTTTCTACTAATGAGAGGATGCCAATTCAGGGCAGCGTCAAACACTACCCCCAGTTATGAGACGGCATCAGTCTTAAGGACCGGCGTGGACCCCACCACGAAAGTATGAGGTTTGCTAGGACAGGAACCCACTTGCATTACAAAGGATTTGTTGTTGTTAACCAACAAATCCAGGTCCTCCATAAAGTGGACAAAGGAGTTCAAAGATTGCAATCCCCTGGCTGTCCTAGCCATGAGACTAGCGTCATCAGCATACAATAGTACAGGCAGACTTCACCGACACACCTGTGGACAGTCAGTTTTCAACTTTAAAAGAACCTGCTCCAAGCTGTTGATGTACAGATTAAAAAGGAAAGGGGCCAAAATACATCTTTGTCGGACCCCTCTCTGAATTGAGAGTTGGCGGTGACTAAGGTCTTTAGAATAACGAACCACCGCCTTGGTGTCCCTTTGAAGGTCCCTCAAAAAGAGGACAAGGTCTGTTCTGACTCCAATAGACAGCATGATCTGCCAGAGCTCAGACCTGTTAACGAGATCGAACGCGGAGGACAGGTCCATGAAAGCTAGATGGACAGTACCAGGGCGGGCAATGGTGTACTTGTTAAGTACCATGTAGAGATTCAAACTCTGGTCCACCGTGGATCGTCCCGGATGAAAGCCGTATTGGGCATCTGACAGAATGTTATTGTCTGCCCATCTGGAAAGCCTATAAAGTGCCATACGTACCACAACTTTTACCACAGAATTGAGTAGGGAAATGGGCCTATAACAATGGGTACTGTCTCGGTCTCCCTTTTTGAAGACCAGTAAGACTATGGATAAAACCCAGGTACCCGGGCGGCGTGACAACTGATGCGTTAATTGAGGTAAGGGCTGGTACCCAGATGTCCACGTTCAAGATGTAGAGGTTTGGGGGTATCCCGTCAGGGCCTGGAGCCTTGTTTTTTGTCAACCCTGCTATACCCCCTCTTACTTCCTCCATTGTAAAGACCACATTGGGTTTGCCTCAATGTCATTCTCACCGAAATTCAGGATAGAGGCTGAAACATCTGTATCATAGCCTGGATATCCTGGACTCGCCTCTCAGGATGATAGGCCCGAAACTGCATTGTGTCCAGAACAGCTCTGATGAAGGGGAACGTCTGAGAGGGAGTCGGGTGTGACTTTGACATGTTGATAGTGACCCCAGTGAATGCAGGAGGTTTTCCGTAGTCTGGAGTTAGGAAACGACAGCCTGGGGAGAGTCCGCCTTCATCAGTTTGTCGTTGAATTAGGGGAAGACTGGCACCCCTGATCTGCACAGATGAGTTGCGACCACCGCCATTGCCTTGGTGAACACCTGAGGGGCGCTGGTAAGGCCGAAGGGGAACACGGTGAAATAAAAATGCTCGTGGCCTACCATAAACCACAGGTAGCGCCGATGAGCAGGCAGGACAGGAATGCGAAAATAGGCGTCCTGCAAGTCCAACTCTACCATCGAGTCTCATGAGTCCAGGGCAGACAAGACCTGAGCCGGAGTGAGCATCTTGAGCTTTTCCTTTTTGAGGAAGTAGTTGAGGGCTCACAGATCTAGGATAGGGCGAAGACCCTTGTCCTTTTTCGGGACCAGACAGTAGTGGGAATATCAACCACAGCCTACTTCTAGCGCTGGAACCCTCTCTATGGCTCCCTTGACCAAGAGTCATGACTTCCTCCTGAAGCAAAGTCAGGTGATCTTCCGTCAGCTGGTCGAAAGTTGGAGACATGGAGGGGGGTAGTTTTGAAGGGGAGAGAGTAGCTCCTTCGGACTATCTGGAAAACCCACCTGCCCGAAGTGATGTTCTGCCAGTGGTGGAGGTGATGGCTGATCCTGCCAACAACTGGCTACCCATGACCGGGAAGGGCAAGACTAGGAGGCTGAGTCTGCAGGGCGAATGTGGGGGTCTGTCCAGACCTCTGGCCACTCGACCCACCGGGTCGGAACACGCCGTGCCCACGGCCACACAGAGGTTGCTGAACTTGCGCGGTCTTGTGGCTGGGGTATGGGTGGCGCAGCTGAAAGCCCCTTCCGTAGACACGAAAGGAGTGAAAAGCAGATGGGGGAAGTGTGGCCACTGAGAGGCCCAAGGACTTGGCCGTAGCCCGTGAGTCCTTAAAGCTCCAGCGCCATGTCTGCCTTCTCTTTGAAGAAACAAATGCAATCAAAGGGCACGTATATGAGAGCGGCATGGACATCCCCTGAAAAGCCAAAAGTACTCAACCAGGAGTGGCGTCGAACAGCCACCATCGATGAAATTGCTCTGCCTAGTGAGTCGGTCCCGTCGAGACCACAACGAATGGCGCACTTTGCTGCATCTCTCCAGTCTGACAATGCTTGGGAGAGGATGACCCAGGCCTCCTATGGGACCTGTGGCAGCACTTGCGCAACCGTTTCCCACAGGGAGCGGGAGTAAAGGCCCAATAAGCATGCGGTGTGCACTAACCACAATGCAAGGCTGGCAGTAGAAAATCATTTCTTACCCCCAACTGTCCAACCTCTTGGATTCCCCGTCCGTGAGTGCGGAAGAAAACGTGCTGTGGGAGGTAGAGGCTTAGATCACCAGGCTCTCGGGGGCAGGGTCTTTGGTGAGGAAATTTGGGTCGCTCGGTGCGGGGTGATGGTGGCGGGCGATTGTCCTATTCACAAGAGCCCCTGTGCTGGGCTTGGAACAGGTTCCCTGTAGGAGCCTGGCCGGGCAGTCAGAGCACGACTTCGAGTCATGGTCGCACTTCAGGCACAGAGGCAAACCAGGTCTCTCAAAAAGTGAGAGGGTAGCTCTTCACAGATCTGCACTGGCTAGAGCGGAAAGAAAAGAATTGACATCACTTGGAACCAACTAACGCCACCTACCAGAGCCCTGGGGTATTGTCAGTGGCGGCTGGTCTTAATGGGCGAAAGGCGCGTTGCCCTACTAGCATCCGGGAGAAGAGAGAGAATGTGTACACCATGTGGAGCAGCTTTAAATTAAGCACTCACTGCTTCATTCTAATTCCAAAACAAATTCTAGTTTTTTTTTTTTTAAAGGAAGGGGTGAGGTCAGAGACGAGTCTTCCTGCGCATGTGCTGGCCGGGGGCGAGGGCTATTGCTCGCCCTCGAGGCACACACGAGGAGAGTGATGTCAGCATGATGGGAGTGGCCAGAGGAAGCGGCAATAATTAACTTTTAAATAGGGCGCTTATGCTGTAGCCCAGGCATTTTCAGCAGAGCGCCATTGAACTAAATGGTATGGGGCAGGGCTGGCCTACATCGACAAAGTGATGTGGGTGGCAACAACTGAACCACTCCCTTCATGTGTGCACTACTGTTTAAGCCTCCTGATTGGACAATGGAAGCTAGGGGAGTGGGCTGTTGAAGAGTTTGTCTACGCAGCTCCGGTTTCATTTTCGTGATAATCAGCACGCAGCAGGCTGTTTGTCGTTCAGGAGGGAAACCAGCACTGGCGCGCAAAGTATTTACTGCAGTAGTCTCACAGTGGAAGGCTCGGGTAAGAGAACAGAACACTTCCGTTTTATTATACATACAACTATGCGGTGCACCTGTGCTATCTTCGTCAACTTCTCAGAAGTGTCTCGTAGTTCACTTTACGTCATCCTGGCTTGTTGAGGGCCACGTGAGTTTAGCAACCCAGGTACTAAATCTGATACTGATGATCTAATGATATCTGTCATTTTCATATTGTCATAGCCTGAGGCTGTTGCGTGGGAATCGCCAGCACCCCCCCCCACCTTTGGATTTACCGGCGGATGCCAGGCGGCAAACTCAATGACCGCCATGGGCGGCACAATGTCTAGCTACGCCACTGCAGGATAGTGCGGAGAAAAGTTGCAAGCACCACGAGAAAAGCTGCATGATACCAGTAAAGAAGGATGTGAAGTCATGCATTTTCAGAAATATATGTGACTGCTGTTAAGTCTTGTACATCTTTCTAAAGTTTTCCCCTCCTCTGTTCCTCTTTTAAAAGCCTCCGCTGATCTCTTACAGCGCCTAGAAGCTGCAGCTTTTGCTATGCTTTTAAGAAGTGGTACCTCTGCACGCCATAAAATCCTGAGCAAAACAAACAGAAATTAAGTGCTGTGATGCGGGCATGAGGTGGCTTGCGGCGCTGTGTGAGAGACACGAGCTAAATGAATATCAGCCAATCTGGGTGGTATAGGGGTGAACTGGGGTTAAAAGTACTCCTCTCTTGCCAGGACATCCACTCCTCGCCTTCAAACGTTACTATAACTTCCACCTCCAACCTCTTGTGCTTCATCGTTCCCACACTGGCTAATAACTATCCCTCTTCTTGCTTCCTTTCGATGCAGCGTCTCTTTCACCTATCCTCCCTTCTGTCTCTCCTTCCTCTGCACACTGTCTGCTGTCGGTGCGCCCCCCTCATTCTGCTGCTTCATCCCTTTCTTCCTCGATCCGCCCTTCCTCCAGGCACCCTTTTTGCTTCCTTTTACTTCACGTGGGTTTGATGGCTCAGCGAACTAATGCGGGTAGCCATTGCAGGGATCTGTTTGACCCCAAGGTCAAAGGCTCGAATCTGTGTGGCCCACCATCAGCCTCCCAATGTCGACAAAATCCTCTTTAATTCATCAACTGCACACGGCTGCGCTGCACAGCTGGACACAGTAATGATTGTTTCCAGTGACATGTGATCTTTGTGTTAGTTGGATGCACTTGATGCTTAGGGGCAAAGGATATAGGAGAGGGGCTTCGAGTAAAACGCTTTCACTGTAACTGCCCAAAGGCACCGGCCATTTTATCCTACTATGAACTGTAATAAGGATCGCTCAGTGTGTCGTGATGTATGCACCGTAAAGCTGTGTTTTACATGCCATATCCTCCAGAAAAATCTACTTTCCAGGATCGAAGACTCTTTCAAAGGAAAACCAGTGCTGATCTGAAAGAGTAGACATAAAACAGGAACTGAATTGTTATAAAATGAGCATCCAGGAGACCGGGTGAGTTGAGTTCCCAGGCATGTAAATTCAGTTTCAGTGCAGGTTGGCTCCAGAGGCGGTCTCAGTACAGGGTTCAATCTCTTTATTGAGGTCATAACTACACTTTCACAATTGCTTTATTAATTTTCTTGATTCCTCAAATTTGCTTAAAAATGCTCCATTTGCCCACTTTTTTGTCAAACTTTTATCGAGGAGACTCCCCGACCACCCCTTATGACAATCGGGCACGCACGCTATGCTTGACAGCCACAGGGCACTCAACCCAAACTTTTACACCCACCACTTTCAAATGTCATGAGCCGCCACTAGGTATTGTTCGAAGAAAAATCTTTGAGGTCTAGTCTGACGCCTGGGAAATTCAAAGGTAAAGAATCTGCAGCTAGATGTCTATCAGATAAGGAAGATTAAGAATCCTCTGCTGAGAGTTTTGCTTGAGGGCTGTGAAACGAAGCCAAGAAGGTCTAAGGGCCAAACCGTGACAGTATGCGTGGGCTGCCAGTAGAGAAGAATCAGCTGCAGCATTAATGACCTAGTTGGAGACTATCATGGCCTCATTTAGGACTTATAGGAAGTCCTCTCTTCAATCTCTTGGGAGGTTCAACAAACTGCAGCAAGGAATCCCATAAGGCTCTGTCATATCTGCCTGCCAGAGCAGATGCACTTCCTGCTTTGATGGTAGTGGCAACTGTACCACACACCTTGCGTCCCACTGAGTCAAGCTTTTACCTCTCCTTGTCTGGTGCAACTGTGGACGAAGGAGTAGTAGAATGAACTTTCTAAGCAACTAGGATTACCACTATATTAGAGGGAGGATGTGATCGGAGGAATAAGCAGCCCCGCTCCGGAGGGCTATACTTTTTCTGAAGCCTAGACGGAGCTGATTTGGCTGCAGCTGGCGTAAGGAACAGCTCCCATTGCTGGTTCCAATAAACCGATGTTGACGGGGCAGGCAATGGCATGTTCAGCTTCAATGCCCAGCGCACAAGCACTTCTTGGAAGGTGTTGATATCATCTAGTGGAGAGACCCTTGGCTGGGGTGAATCAGTCTGAATCGGTGAATAGCTTCCAGTACTGGAGGAAGAGGTAGAATAAAGGCCATCTGTGTCTTGATCGTGTCCTAGAATTGGATCTGGACCTAGGACGGTAGTGAGGAGTGAGACGAGGGGATCGTTGTGAAGAGGAGAGCCATGACTGATGATGATGTCTCAAAGGTGTTCTTGCTGAGACCTTGATCTTCTAGGAGAAGAGGCCCTGTTGGAGAAGGAGCATCCAAAAGTAGGTCTGTCCGTAAAAGAGGCGAAGTAAATGAAAGGGGCGCTGGAGTAGATGGCTGAGGTGAAGGAGATGTAGTAGAGTCCAGATGTAGGATGTGCGACGATGGAGAATATATCCATGATTATTCAGAGTCCGAGGTGGATGCTAAACTGCTTGGTCTTGACTTTGACTAGTTCTACAAGTCTGGAATATCTCAATGTCGACAGACTTCTTGACTTCAATTTTCTCCTATGTCTCAACATCAACAGACTTCCAGACATCAAACGTCCCCAGGGCCTTGAGGTTGTGGTATCCTTTGATGTCGACCTCTTATGTCTCGAAGCTGAGCTTCGATGCTGACCGAGCCCTCGCCGGTAAGCATGTAGGCACTGTACTGTGTCTCGACGTCGATCTGGAATGACGTCGTTTTTGAAGATGGTCTATCTTTTTGTATCTCCTTCACCTGGAGTTTTCAGAGGAAGGTGGAAGAGCCCTGGTAAAGGACTGACCCTCTTCTAGCTCCCGTGACGTCCCATATTTAGACTGCGCCTGCTGCTGCCTGTGTCGCTATTCTGCTCCATGAAGGCAAATCTTCTCCCTGTCCCTCATGGTACGCCTGGAGAAGGTCCTGCAGTGTGGACATCTATCAGGGATGTGGCTGTCAGTAGGGCTGGTGATACAGACATCATGTGGCTCGGATTTGGCCTTCTTTCTTCCACAGGCAGGGCACTTGTCAAATAAAGATGGCATTTTATTTGACAAAGAAAAAAACTTTCATGTCAGAAAATGACATAAAAACACTGGAACCAATGAAATCCGTCGAATGAAGTGGTTGTCAAATATGTCAGAGTGAGATTTTTAAAGTCAAAAGTCAAAAAAGGAAGAGCTCAGTGCTCCAAGATCATGTCACCAAGAGCCAGAAAAAAGAACTGAGGTAACTGCCACCTGCTGGGCATGATGGGATACTGGTGGGCTGTGAGCCCTTAATGGCGCAGACTCTCTTTACATATCTGCAGAGTTGCAGCCTTTAAGTCTACATTGTCATCTTCCTTCTTCATCCTTTCCTTTAAAAAAGGTTTGTGAATGAGATTTCAAATAACACTATCCAGTTCATTTTTCTGGTTCTTTAAGTATACATTACCCTTTTTTAAATGCAAATTGAAGCAATTGCCAATATGACCTTTATAGGCTGCAAAGAATAAGTTACTTACATTTGGTGACGCCTTATCTGGTAGCGACTAGATTTAGTGGCAGGTTCCTTACCTTAGATCATCCCCAGGTCCCTTGCTCACTGTGCCACTGGATTCAAGCTAGCCTGGCTGATGAGGGGTAATACCCTGAAACCAGTCCCAGGATACTTGTTTCCGGTCCAGGGAGGACCTGGCCTGGCAGTTCGGGCTGGACTATTCCTATGAGGAACAGGGTCAAGACGGATTTGCATATGGCTGGGTCCAATCTGGGGTGGCATGGTGAGAAAAAGAATGATGGATTAAACCCAGCTCTGTGACTAGAGGGGAGCGGCTGAAAAGTTTCAGCACTCCATCCATCATCTTGTTGTGTCTGCTAAGAAAGGACTTAGCTGTATGAGCAATATGCTCCTACACTGTCTATGCCCTCACCTATGGTATAGTGCACTTTGCCTTAGGGCTGTGAGGCCTGCTAGAGGGGTGACTTACCTATTCCACAGGCAGTGATTGTGGGCATGGCACACAGGGAGGTGTGCCATGTCGACTCTTCTGTTTTATCTGTACCAAAACACACAGTCTGCAATAGCAGTGTATATGTGTTAGATGAGGGGTCTCGGAGGGTGGCCCATGCTAAAACCTTTAGAGACCCTCTCTGGTCACAAGGCCCTTGGTACCAGTGGTACCTTTTACAAGGGACTTATAGGTGGGCCAGAGAGGTACCAATTGTGGAACAAAGGTACAGTTTTGAGAAAGAACACAGGCACTGGGAACCTGATTAGCAGGGACCCAGTGCACAGTCAGTCAAAGTGCATCAGATATCAGGCAGAAAGTGGGGGTAACAATGCAAAATAGGCACTTTCCTACAGTAGCAGAAAAGAGATATCGACCAAAAGCATTCAGACCTTTAGATTCCCTGTCCGGGGGGCCGTCAGGCACAGCGCCAATGCTGGGGGGAGGTCGTAGCAGCCTGAACCTGTGCGGAGTAGGCTGACGGGAAAGGCAGAGCAGGTCTCCCTGGGCAGGATGGTGCCTATGAGCCATAGACCAGTCCATAGAGGCCCTTGAAACAGGTTTAGCCCAAGTACTCAACAGAATATCAAAGAGCGTTTCACTGAAGGGAAGCGCAGGCTCAGTTCAGCCAGCCCTGCTGAAGCACCCAAAGTAGGGGATCAATGGCCACTTCCACAGAAGGAAGTTGCAGCCCCAGAACTACATCAACTCTCCGTAAAAGCTGAGCAAAAGCCTAGCTAGCCTCCGAAGAGAGGAGGAGAAAACAGGCCAGATGATGGCATCACCAAGGGCAGAAACCCAATGAAAACTCCGGAGGAGGCTCAGTCTCGTGATCACCCACATCACCAAAATACTGGTGTGCCAAGGAGAAAATAGTAGAGGGCTCCCCCAAACGTAGAGGGAGGTAGCCAAAGAGGACTGTTCCACTGATGCCAATCCCGACATCGATAGTCGTCGAGAGGGCGACACCTCGGAGTCGAGGAGAAGAGACAAAGTAGGGGCGATCAGTGCTGGCGGATCCAACACAGGCATCACAGGTGGTAATCCCGAAGGGCTGTGCACCGGAGTCGAGACGGAGTCAATCATGGATTCGGAGGGTCCCGCTGACATCGAGGGAGGTCCTGCCGGTTCGGAGTCAGTCAAGGCCTCAACGAACTCCTTGGGGCCAAGAAGCGCACCACTGGGTAAGAAGGTCTATTTGGCCAGCAACCTAGCACTCCAATTCCTCAATATGGCTGGCTTGCTGGGGAGACATACACAGGCCCTATGGGATATGTAGCAAGGATGGTGGTTTCAAATCTTCCTCCCCATCCTGAAGACCACTTTCCTGAGGTAGTTTGAGATGGGCAGAATGCCTTTAAACAAGTTATCAGAGCATGTTTTGGCACAGCCAATTCTGTGGCAATGGGTATCTCTATGACTCTGTGAAGGTACATTTGACGTGGGTCAACTGTCTTTCCAGTGATGTCCAGGCAGCTTTGATGGACCTACCTCTTGATGGGGCATTGCTTTTTAGAATTCGGGCAGGCGTGCTGGAGTGTTTCAAGGCAGGCAAGGCAACGGCCGATCTTTGGGCCTTCAATTCCCTGTAAAAGGCTACCATACATTTTGCATGTTTTGGAGGGTTTAGACCAGTTCTAGCTTTTGCCCACGCCAGCATTCACAGCATCAATACCAGCTCCTCAGACAATACAGAGGCAGTGGCTGTCAGACCCATCAGCCTTAATCTTCAATCTCTGTGCCACCAGGACAGCCACTTTTAGTTTTCGCCTCGCAAGAGCATGTGCCACCTATGGAACAGGCCAATAAGGCTGTGACATTTGCCCAAATTTGTGCTTGACATTGTAGAAAAGGTTATGCACAACCAGAATGAAACAGCAAGCCTATAGAGCAAACGCACCTCCCCCAATAATCCCCCACAATTAGTCCAAAATTCAAAATTTGTTGCTGTATAGCGTGCACATCTACTACTCCCGCTGTTTCCAAAGAGTGATCCAAAGGACCAAAATTGATTCAATCACAACTGTGGAGTGCACCACAATTATTGTGTTATCCTGTATTTATAAATGTTGTATTGTCATTCTTCTATATACGTTGTATTATACACTATAAGTTTTGTATGTTTCACAGCCCTGATGAAGTCCACAGAAGTTGTATGAAACGCGTTGGCTGTTTTTACAATATTCATGTGAAGATTAAAGAACATTTTGGATTCATACTGAATGGATGGACTAAATCATTGTGGAACGTATTCGTTGTGGTGCACTCCATAGTTGTGATTGAATTAATTGTAGAAAAGGTTGCTGCCCTACCCTTCCAGCACCAAGCAGTCTGTTAAGCCAGAAGACCGCCTTTGAAAAGTGGTAGCTATTTTGCAGAAAGGAATTGTAGTGTGGCTTATCCAGAAGGGTGTAAAGCAGTTGCAATTACCATAATAGTCAGTCAGTGAGGGTCACACACAAAAAAGACACCAGTGTTAGCAAAATAAAGGATTCTTTATTACAAAACCAAACACTAACCTACTTGGTATATCTCCTACCCGGAGATATCCTTTAACAACACATACCATAAAAACAGGTAAGTAAGCACATAAAACACATTGGCCCCTATGGGGGGGGGCAAACCATATACTAAGAAAATGGAATGCAGAACGGGTACCTAACCAAGACTACCACCCAGGGATCAGTAAGGCAAGGGATTCACGGAACCACCAATGGTAAGTTACTAGGATTCCCTAGGCGCCCGGGTGCAGAGGTGAAACCCTGGGTCAGTGTCTTTAGGATAACATGGGAAAGTCATAGTTAGGATTTTTAGGATTGAGGACCCTTCCCATTGGACCCCCAAGGAAACCTGTGGGACATGGGAGTTTGGAGAGCTTCCCCACCTGTGGATACCCAGAGGAGCTGGATACCTACACTAGGGAGCCCGGGTGCATAGGTGTGAAGTGATGTCAGAACAGCCTGTTGACGTCAATGGGGAACGGATGTCCAGCTGCTGCAGTGACCCATGGACCAGGTCGGTGGAACCCAGGCGTGGATTCCAGATGAGGAGTATCTCTGGAAAGAGGAGACAGAGTCCAAACCACCCGGAGTCGTCGAGGAGGTGCAAAAGCACGATGTCCACCCTTCTCGGGGGTACTTCACTGCAGAACGGAGGCCTTGAAGATGCAGCTGTGGAGCCCAGGCGATGCTGTAGGATCTCAGGAGCCGTCCACGAACTGTCCCACGCAGGATAGAAGAGTCAGTAGCCAGCAAAACCACAAACAAGCCTTGTCAAATGTAACAGACGTGTTGTAGGATGAAATGCAGAAATGGGGACCAGCAAGGTCCAAGGAACTCAACCACCACAGATACGTTAGGGCTGGCCCTCAGCAAGCAGGAGAGCCTACAGAAATCGATGGAGAGCCCAGAGGGATCCTCTGGCAGCAGGCACAGGGAGTCACAGAGAGGCCTCAGCAGCACAACGAAGATGGAGGCCCACGTTACAGGAGATGCAGTGAGGATGTTGCTTTGGATGCAGAGTGATGCTTGAGACTGGGGCTTCTTCGAGCTCGAAGATCTCTGGACTGGAAAGCCAACAAGCCTTGCTAACAGCAAACAGATGCGGCGCACAGGGGTTCGGTTCCAGCACCTCCATGTGGGATTGCAGCCTTCCAACTCTTACAGAAGACAGGTCAGGCCTCGGGAGAGTCACCAAATCACCACTTGTGTTGCAGAACCTTGGAGAGTCCATGGAACCGCAGGATCCATAGGCCGGTCATCATCGTTGCGGTGCCTGTGACTTCAGGGGAGTGACTCCTTCACTCCAAGGGAGATTACTTCTTGCTGTTCCTGATGCATACAGAGTCCTTGTGACCCTGGAGGATGCACGGCCACGGAGGTTGCAGAGTCTTTGCAGAACAGGGACGAAGTTGCAGTAGGAGCCCACCTACCAGAAGCAGACTTGTCTAGGTTCCCGGCGAAGTCCAGTAGCACAGTGCAGTGTCCAGCAGCAGAAGAGTCTTTGGGCAGAATCTTGCAGAGGGGTCTGCAGGGGAATCTTGTTCCAGACAAAATCGAGGGTCCCACCCTCAGGGGAGCCCTTAAGTAACCCAGGAAGGGGGTTGAACAGCTTCTGTGGTGACCCACCTATCAGGTGGGGGATCAGGGATGTTACTCTGGTGGACTGACCAGTCAGATGCTCCTAGGGGCCTCAGGTTATATTCCTTTCAAGATGGCAGGATCAAGTGGCCACCTGGTAGAGCTCTGGGCACCTCCCGGGGGGAGGTGCTGTACAGGCGGGTGGTCACTCCCCGGCCCTCTGTGTGGTTTCACACCAGAGTGGAAGCAGAGGGCTTCTGCATTGGAGTAAACTGGCTTATGCAAGGAGGGCACCAACTGTGCCTTTCAAAGCAGTTTGGCGGAAGTACCCCCACCCTAGCCCGGAGACACCCAATTCTAAAGGAGAGGTGGCTATACCTCTCCTCTACAGGAAATCTTTTGTTCTGCCTTCCTCTGCATGAGTTAGGCTCATCAGCAGGAGGACAGAACAGTGTCTGAGGTCAGCGGCAGCACTGGCTGGCACACAGACCCTGCAAGGCTATACAGGTAGGCATGGGGGGTTCCTCTAAAGGAGTCCCCCAGTACATGGTATCAGGCAACTAACACTGGCATCAGTGTAGGTGCATGATTTCAACATGTTTGATACCAAACATGACTAGGTTCGGGGAAGCCATTGTGTAGTTGGACATCTTGTGCTGACCAGTGTCCACTAGATACCTTAAAATGGCTTTCCAGCACGTACAAAGCCCAGAGAATGGAGCCTGGGGTTTGTAGGGGTGCCTCTGCTCATGCAGGGGCACCCTCACACTTGGGGCCATGTACCCTTCTCTTGCGCTGAAGGGCCTAACTTAGGGGTGACTTATAGGGCTTAAGTGCATGCACCATTTCACACAGGCTGCAATGGCAGGCCTGTAGACCCAGTTTACATGGGATCCCATGGGTGGCATAATACATGCTGCAGTTCAAGGGAGACCCCAGGTGTACCAATGCCCTGGGTACCATCTACTAGGGACTTACGGGGTACACCAGTATGCCAATTGTGCGGTGTACAAAAGTACTTACCAGTAAATTTAGAGCAGAGAGCACAGACACTGGGGTCCTGGTTAGCAGGATTACAGTGTACTACAGTCTAAACACACTGACACCAGGCAAAAAGTGGGGGCAGCCATGTCAGAAAGATCCTACTTTCCTACACATCAAAGCTGCCTGGACATCACTGGAAAAGACAGTTGACCCAAGCCAAATGTGCCTTCCCAGAGCCACAGAGGTTCCCATTGCCACAGACACAGAATTGGCGGTGTCAAAACACGCTCTGATAACTTGTTTAGAGGCGTTCTGCCCATCACGAACTACCTCAACATAGTGGTCTTCAAGATGGGGAGGAAGGTTTGAGACCACCATTGTTGCTACATATCCTATAGGGCCTGGGTATAACTCCCCAACAAGCAAGCCACATCGAGGAAGTTGAGTGCTAGGCTGCTGGCCGAATAGACCTTCTTACCCAGTCCCTCCCTTTTTTTTTTTGACAGTCTAGAGAAGACATTAGAGAAGACTTCAGATTTTGCTTAGTGCATGAGGAGGTCTGCACAACCACGCTTTCTGGAGATAGGTGGAAGGACAAGAAAAGATACCTGACTGGTCGGCAACAATTACCAATTAATCTATTCAGTGAGGTAGCAGCCTTGGGTTTTTTCCATGCATACATGACTGGGTTCATACTTGCCTTGTTAAAGGGCAGTAACGTCTCGGCAGGGTAGAAGTTGTTGTAGAAGCTCTGATCTGTCTCAACAGAAGGCAAAGGAAGCTCAAAGGTTTTAGCAGCTTTCCTCAAAACAGCAAGAAATTACCTTTTAACTTTCCTCCTCAATAATTCATTGAGCTTCCCTCCTGGATCTCAAACATATAGTCTTGGCTTAGGTATAGGCTGTTAGAAGGTGGCGTTGCCAGAGTCCGCGCTGTGGCCGCTGATGTGAGCGGCGGTGGGAATGGCATAAGTATCAGAAGTAGGTCAACTGGCGAAGGCATCGGAACCAGGAAGCTTCCCAACTGCACTAGAAGTATTCAAAGAGGAACCAATGGGACGAATGGCACCGAGAGATGACAAGCTGGCAGAAATCCAAAAGGAGTACCAAAAGGTCCCAATTGGGGCTGCAGCCTCATACTCTAATTATGCTAGAGGTGTGATGATATTGGTCAAAAGAGGGACGCCATTTAAACTACTCTCCACACACTCAGATCATTTGGGACGCTTCACTCTGGTTCAGGGGAACCTGGCAGGAACGATACTCACGATTAACACATATGGCCCAAATGTTGACGATCCTGACTTCTACACGCGCCTCAAATCTAAAATCTTTCAGTTGCAATCTGACCTGGTGATATGGGGAGGTGATCTGAACACATATCTGGATCCTGACGCAGATAGAAGTGCAACCACACCGTGGCAGGGTAAGCGTTCGACCAGGGTGATACATGACATCATGCATACATTTCACATGAGGGATATTTGGAGGGACAGACACCCACATACTAGAGAGGGCACCTTCATGTCGGCAGTACACAAAACGTGGTCCAGATTGGACTATTGGATCCTTTCGGAGCCCATAGCATCTTGGGTTACTGGTGTGCGACACATGCCACGCACGCTCTCCGACCACGCACCAGTTCTGTTAGATATTAGCATCCCGACTAGGCATCATCAACCATTTCAATGGGGCTTGCAGCCTTCATCTCTCCTGGACGCGGTCTTTAGGGAGGGAGTCCACCAAGCTATAGAATTGTATTTTGAAGAAAATGTGGGATCCGTGGATGATGCGGGCACCCTTTGAGAAGCCTTCAAGGCGACCATCAGGGGCACTTGTATTGGGCTGCAATCTGGGGTTCTATGGGCGCTGCGCACACGTATGCATCATCTTGAAACTGAGATAAAACGGCATGAACAGGAGGAGTATGCCAGCTCCCTGAATGCATCAGAACTGGCAGAGATTAGGACACTGGTAACAGAATATAACAAGACAGCGGAGCAAGATATACGTCATCTGTCCAGACGCTGGAAGGCTAGGGCATATGGCGAGGGTGGTCGCCCAGGCCGCACTCTTGCGGCAAAAATCAAAGGGGGGGGAGAGCTCAGGTTTATGTCACGGAACTGGTAGGGCTGGATGGGACAGTGTACCACAATACCCCAGATATTGTAGACGGCTTCCGTGACTATTATGCTTCCCTCTACAGCTCCGGGGAGGAAGCGGATAGTGAAGAGATTAGGGACTTTTTTGAGGACATAGCATTAGCCTGGCTCTCAGAGGGACAATGTGAATATTTAATGCAACCTCTCACAATAGAAGACGTTAAAGATGCCATACGTAAGTTACCATCTGGTAAGGCCGCGGGCATAGATGGTATGTGGACATTCTAGCCCCCCATTTGGTGAATATGTACAGTGAGGCCTACGAGAAAGGTCGGCTCCCCCCACCTTACGGGAAGCACTCATTGTGACTTTATTGAAACCGGGGAAGCGGGCAGATAACTGAGTCGTATCGGCCGCTCTCGCTGCTGAATATCGACACTAAAATTATTGCCAAAATTATTGCCACCAAATTGCGTCCATTATTGCCCGCTCTGGTCCTCCCGGATCAGTCGGGTTTCGTTCCATCTCGGTCCACGTCCCATAACCTGCGCACCCTGTTTGCGGTTTTACATCAACTGGACCCGGAGTGCCGAGCAGTAGCGGTATTTCTTGATGCTGCTAAGGCTTTTGATTCGGTCAGATGGGGATATATGTTCGACACTCTAAAGAGGATGGGTCTGCCGTTCCCCCTTATTAGATGGATAGAGATACTTTACACTGCACCTCTGGCGAGGGTACGCATTAATAATTATCACTCTCAACAATTCCGCATACACAAAGGGACCAGACAGGGGTGTCCACTCTCCCCTATCTTATTTGCCATTGTAATGGAACCGCTGGCGTGCGTGGTGAGACAAAACTACGCGAATGCGGCTCTTCAGTTTAGTCAACGCCCTCTAATAATCTCCATGTATGCGGATGATATGGTTCTGTACATCCGAGACCCGGAACAGAATCTACATCCACTTATTCGGGAATACATTAAATATGAACACCTATCGGGGCTCCGAATCAACTGGGGGAAATCCTCTGTCTTCCCACTCACAACGAGCACGCCGCAGTTTCCAATGGAATATCCACTCGAATGGTCGACAGACCCTGTTAGGTATCTAGGAGTGTGGGAGCACTCTGATCCAGAGACGGTACTGAGAGAAAACTTTGGCAAAGCTCTCATATCCATGGAGGAACAGGTGATTAGATGCATTGGCTTACCTCTCTCGCTAGCGGACAGAATTGCGGTTGCAAAAATTGTCAGTTTACCCCGGTTCTTATAGCTTTTCACCAACGTCCCTATTAAGTTAACAAAGGCGTTCTTCGCACGGCTCCGCTCGACTATATTGCGGCTGGTCTGGGCAGGTAAAAAAATCCCGGTGTAGCTGGAGTGCTCTCACAAGGCCATATTCACAGGGGGGGTTCTCGGCGCCTGACATGTATTTGTACTATTTATGCGCACAGGCCCAATTTGCCTATTATTGGTTCTTTCCTCCACCATTCATACCGCATGTGGCGGTTGAGGCGGACGACATGAGCCCGGATCCACTAGTGGCATTAATCTCGAAATCGCACACTACCTATCCCCTCCGAGACATGTGCACTGCGGACTGCACGGCACAAGCATGGCGCGCCATGGCGAAACGTGCGGGCAGGCAACTGGTTTATGCTCCGGCTTTTCCAATAGCACATCATCCTAAACTCTCGGTGACTCAGGACAAGCGGGTGCTGGGGATTTTAGCGGATATGGATATCATTACGTTGGATGATATATACCCGGAGGGCTCCTTCATTACAATGGCACAGTTTAGCGATAGACATCAGGGAGCGCTAATGTTGGTCTTCACATACTATAGGTTGCGGGCGGCTCTCAAGGCTTTTAATACCAATCACCCTGCTGCACCAGACACCTTGAGTTCCCTGCAGACTTTGTCCGGTTCCTCACGGGGCAGGCTGGTCACCCGATTATATCAAACCATGCAATCTGACACTGCGCCTGCACTCAGCCAGGCCAGAGTGCGTTGGGAACAGGCTCTAGGAAATGCTCTCACTGACGAAGATTGGGAATTTAGCTGCTTAATGACGAAACGACTGACGGCCAATTGCAACCTGCGCATAATTAGTTTTAAGTTTTTACAACAGTTGTATTATACACCCCTCCAGTTACTGAGGTATGGCCTGCGTGATACAGCTAGATGTAAACGATGCGGGGGTACAAGATTTCCTTCATCTCGCATGGGATTGCTACCGAATTCGGAAATTCTGGGACCTGGTCACGCAGGCATTAACTGTCATGATAATGGAGGTAGTGGAGTGCTCTCCTTTGATCTGCTTGCTGGGTCTGATGAAGCGTTTTAAACCAAAGAATAGGCGACTGGTCCTGATAGCAGCTTTAATGGCCAAGAGGAAGGTAGCACAAACATGGGACAGCAAGAAAGCCCCTAAATTTAGAGATTGGCTACATGATTTGACATTTTGCAGAGACCAATTGGCTTGCTATGCCGAGGAACTGCCAGCTCCCTCTCGGCCCAAGGACGTTTGGTTCCCACTGACGACGTATCTATTGACTAACCCTCTAGATGCTGCAGACGACAGTGGTACACAATAACAGCTTTTGGATATAATGTGAAATGCTCTGGGTAAATGCAATGATTCTTGTTGCATAATGCTATATTGTAATATCATTGATTTTTGTTGTCACACGGGGGAGTGGGGTTGATTGTTTGGCGCTTGGCGCATATGTTGTATGTATATGAAAATGCAAAAATAAAATAATTTTTTTTTTCTTTTTTAAAGTCCAAATTTGATTTAAGACACACCCTTCAATAAGCTAAATGTTACTGAAGTAAGTTTTGGTGGGTCTTCCTTGGCTTACTGCCGAAGGCCGCCTTGGCTGCAATTCAGCAGGAACTTGGGCTATTGGTTTAAATCTGGCAGAGTTTAAAACTTTCTTGTGGAGCTGATTCCTATTCCTGAGGAGCATTTCAACAGTGACTGGTGCATCTTTTGCTGGGCAAAAGGGAGCATTACTAGCAGCATTGGCCATGTGCCCCAGAGATACAAATAGAAAAATTAAGTTAAAAAAAATGAAAAGGCAGAAAAACAAGGTATAATTTTCAAAACCAACAGTATGGCTGGAAAGTAAAAAGCAAGCAAATCTACAACACATATATAGCAAACTGGTACTATAACCCAAATGGAGGGCAAATGGTGGCATGACAACATGACAGCAAGTTAATCAGTAACAACTGAATTCACGCAGATTAAATACCTGCAACGTTTCAGCAATATCTTCATTTCCATTGTCTAATGAGATGTCAAAAGCGGTCTTGCAAAATTTACTTTGTGCATGAACATCAGCTCCATATTTGATTAAGAGTTCCACCACATCGCTGTGATTATGCTCTGTAGCCCAATGAAGAGCGGTCATCTTCAGCATGTCTTTAGCATTAATATCTGCACCATGCTACACAAAGACATTAAATACAGTGAAAAAGTAGTTCAATAAGAATTGTTTGAAATAACAGTCTATTTACATCACATCTTTCGTTCCAACATAAAACATTATTTAGAGCGCATCGAAGTTCAGAGTTATTTTGTGCCACTTTGCTGATGTGCCTTCTACACATCAAATCACTCAGACATTTTTGGCTAGCTGCACTCTTCATAGTGGACATACGCTCACTTTAAGAAATACTTATTTTAATTCTGTTAGTTTAATATTTGAGGGTTTCGTCATTTTTATCATCTCATTTTCTTTTTCTTAGGGTTTACTAGAATTAACAAAAATTTCCAATTTTTTATTATTCAATGTGCATTGTGAAACTGAATCTAAACTGAATAAAACAAGTTACTTACCTGTACACTGTGGTTCTCCAGTATTGATATCTTTCATAGATTCACATGCTTGAATCTTTCCCGTCGTCATGGTGGGAGTCTCACGGTATTAGAAATATAGCAGTATAAAAGAAAAACTCCATGAAAACCAATACAAATGCATTACACTTTGGTAACCCATCACCATCAATATATGGTCCAAAAGTTCACCAATGAGACGCCAGCCCTGAGATCACAATCCCCTGCAGAGCCACCATACCTCAGATTTCCAGCACCAGTGTGAGCCAAGGATAGTTATCCTGAGGTAAAAGTGGTCTACCGTACAAAACGGGGAGTTGGGCGGGCCGCATGTGAATCTATGAAAGATATCAATACTGGAGAACCACAGTTTACAGGTAAGTAACTTGTTTTTTTTTCCAGCATTGAATCTTTCATAGATTCACATGCTTGAATCAGAATAGAAAGCAGTATCTCCTCCATGAACAGCGTTTTAAGGGTAAGACCCCTTTTTCCTTATGATTCGAATAGTGCACTTTCAAAGACTACGAGATCTTCTAGCTTACATACTGGAATTGTGTATCTCATAATGTTTAAAATAACAAAGATCACATAAACATAAAAATATCATGAAAAAACAATCATGTCATGCATTACTTATATACCAGTATATACCTTTTAAAAATAAAAAGTACCTTAAATAAACAGTCGGCGGAGTACAGCCTGTCCCACTGCTGAATCTCCTTTCCATGCTGTGTCCAGACAGTAGTGCCTGGTGAAAGTATGGACATTTGACCACATTGCCGCTCTGCAAATGTCTGGGAGCGATACTCCAGCGAATAATGTGGCAGAAGTAGCCATTTTCCTATTCGAATGTGCTTTAACCTTTGAAGTTAAAGGCCTTCCAGCCTTCTCATGACAGCATGCAATTGCAGAAGATATCCATCTGGAAATACTATTTCTGGATAAAGCCAACCCCTTCCTGGGAGCAGCGAAAGCAATTAACAGTTGATTTGACTTTCTGAAAGATTTTGTTCTGACAATATAAAATCTTAAGCATCTTCTGACATCCAACGTGTGAAGAGATCTTTCCGCTATAGAAGTTGGATTTTTAAAATATGTAGGTAGGACGATAGGTTTGTTTAAGTGGAATGACGTCGGAACTTTTGGAATTAATTTTGCATTCGTTCTCAGCACTACTTTGTCTTTCTTGAAGTGCATAAAAGGTTCAGATATTGAAAAAGCCTGTATCTCACTGACTCTTCTGGCTGATGTCAGTGCCAGAAGAAGAGCTACCTTCCATGACAGGAACTTCAAATCAGCTCTATGAATGGGTTCGAAAGGTGGCTTAATCATCTGTGCAAGGACTGTATTAAGTTGCCAAGGCACTGCCGGGCGTTTTATTGGAGGGAAGACCCTGAACAGACCCTTCATAAACTCCAATATTACTCTATCAGACCAAAGAGAAGGTTGCCCCGGCCGTCTACGATAACTTGAGATCGCCGCACGATGCACCTTTAGAGATGCATGAGCTAATCCTGCTTTGGCTAAATACAGCAGGTATGGCAGAATCTAATCTGGTGTTGAAAGCAAAGGGTGTAGAGAGTGATCCAAACACCACTGGCAAAACCTTTTCCACTTTGCCGCATATGTTTTATTGGTGGAAATTGCTCGAGTGAGTCAGAATATCACGACATTCCTGAGGAATATTCAAGGATTGGAATTCGTGCTCATGAGGTTCCAAGCCGATAAATTTAGCGAGCTTATTTGGGGATGTACCACTTGTCCCTCGATATTAGATCGTGCACCGGTGGAAATTGAACATGAGGGGACACAGACATTTGTAGAAGCTCCGTGAACCAGAACTGTCTCGGCCATGCTGGTGCTATGAGTATCAGGTGGCACGGTTCCAATTTCATTTTCCTCAGCACCTTTGGAATTAGAGGGAATGGGGGAAATGCATAAGCAAACATTCCCGTCCATCGAAGTTGAAGAGCATTCCCCCATGATCCTCTTTGCGGGAATCTGCTCGCAAACCTTTTGCATTTCCTGTTGTCTCGAGTGGCAAAAAGAACCAACCCTGGAGTTCCCCAAAGGTGGAATATCCGGAGAAGACGATGTTGGTCTAGTTCCCATTCGTGGCATAAGCTTGCCGACCTGCTTAATGAATCTGCCCACGTGTTGTGGATTCCTGGGACATGCTGAACCTGTAGAGTGATATTGTGCTTTAGAAGCCACTGCCAGATTTCTTGAGCCTGTGCTGATAAAGTTTTCAACCTTGTCCCCCCTTGCTTTAGTAAATAGAACATAGTGGTCGTGTTGTCTGTACTGACAAGGACTGGGGAATCATGAATTCTGGGAAGAAACGCCTGAAGACCTAAAAACACTACTTTTAGTTCCAACCAATTGATGTGCATCTTCGCTTCTTGCCAGTTCCAATGGCCTTGTATTTCCAGGTCCTGCAGATGCGCCCCCCATCCTTGCAAGGATGCATCCGTTGCCATTATGTAACTGGGAGGTTGAGATTCGAAAAGTAGGCCTGCAGAGAAATTTTTTCTTATTCCCCACCATGACAGAGCTTTCTTTATTAGAGGAGTGACAAGGACTAGGTCTTCGAAAGATCCGTGAGCCTGAACCCATTGTAGGTCGAGAAGTTCTTGAAGTGGCCTCATGTGGAAACGGCAATTTGGAACTAACGGAATGTAGGATGAGAGCATTCCCAGCATGGACTTGTACAACCTCACTGAAACTGACTCTTTTTTGGATCTGGGAACTCAGCTTTACAATTTTCTGAATGCGTTCTTCTGAAGGATACGCCTTTGCTTCTCTCGTGTTCAACACTGCCCCTAAAAACTGTAGAGTTTGTGACGGTATCAGAGAGGATTTTTCCACGTTTACTTTCAAACCCAGGGAGACGAATAGCTCCCTGCAAGTTCTCAGTGAGTTCTGAGTGCAATGATACGTTGGACCTTTTATCAGCCAGTCGTCTAGGTAAGGGTAGACCTGGTGTCCTTGTTGTCTCAAATATGCTGCCACTGGCGCCATGCACTTCGTGAACACTCTTGGTGCGGAACGGAGACCAAAGGGCAATACCTTGAATTGGTAGTGGCACCCCGCCACTTCGAATCTTAGATACCGTCGGTGTATGACGTGTATTGGAACATGGAAGTATGCATCTAATAGATCTAAAGATGTCATATAGTCTCCTCTGTTCATCATTAGAGGAATCTCTTGCAGCAATAACATTCTGAAGAGTTGCTTTCTGATGTACTTGTTTAAACCTCTCAGATCCATCACCTGCCTCCATTTTGTACTCTGTTTTTTCTTTATTAGGAAAAAATGTGAGTAGAATCCTTTCTCTCGATGATCTCGAGGAACCTCCTCTATTGCACCTTATATAAGGAGATTCAAAATCTCTTTCTTTAGTAAGGATAGATGTTGATGTTTCTTGGGAATGGGAGGTCGGGCTGGTGGTTTTTGAATGAACTCTAGGGTGTGGCCATGATGTATAATGTCCAACACCCATTTGTCTGATGTTATTGACAGCCATTGTTGGTAAAACTGAGAAAGGTAGTGGTTCTGTTGAGATTTGTTTTCTGACGAGGTGGGTGGCGCCTTGAGAGTGTCACCGTCTCCTACCGCTGTCCTGTGATTTTCCTCTAACTGATGTCTTCCTTCTATTCGCCTGTTGATGGTAAGGCGTATTGGTCGACCGAAACTGTTGTTGATTAGGGTACTGCCGATACCCTTGCTGCTGGTAGGGTTGGTACCTATATGATTGAAATGACGGCCTTTGTTGGTAATGGCCTCTTGCTCCTCTACCACGAAAGGACTGAAACCTTTGCTGTTGAAGGATCCCTAGAGCACGTGCCGTGTCTGTATCAGTCTTAATTCCCTGAAGAGCATCATCCACGTGTTTACCAAAAAGATTCTCACCATCAAATGGCATATCGATGATTTTAGCCTGAATTTCCAGACGGAAAGAGGTGGCTTTGAGCCAGCCCTGTCTTCGAAGAGCGACAGCCCCTGCCATCTGCCTAAAAGCCACTGATGAGATGTCCATGGCTATGTCAATCATTTTTAGAGGCTGCCATATCCCCATCTTGAAGAATTTGCGTTGTTTCTTCCTTCTTATCCTCAGGAAGGTGAGATAGCAAAGGTGCTAGATCAGACCACATTTGTCTGTCATACCTGCTTACTATTGCCAAAGCATTAGATGCTTTTATGGAAGCGGCTGCCATAACCGCAAAACGTTTGCCTGCACCATCTAGTTTTCTACCTTCTTTGTCTGGTGGAGCAGAACATGTAGCTGCCGGATTTCTAGAGCGCCTCTGCGCTGCTTGCATGACCACTGATTCCGGTCTGGGATGACCTATCAGACATGCCAGAGACGATTCTGGGGTCTTATATTTCTTCTCCAGTTTCGGGACTGATGCCGAAATAGAAGCTGGGTTTCTCATAAGTTTTAGGCCTTCCTCCCATATATAGCTCACCAAAGGGATGGTCCAAATCGACTTCCGTGCCGAATCTTTAAAATCGTACAAGAAACAGTCTGCCTGTTTCACTGGAAGAGGAAGATCAAACCTTTTTGAGGCTCGCTCCATTAACTCATGGAAACCTCCGATATCCTCTGGCGGAGAGTTTGCTGGGGAAGGTGAGGGTGAAGGAGATGACGGAGCAATATACTGATCCCATTCGTCACCTACAGGCTCTTCCTCCTGTGCCAACTCTCCTTCTTCTGGTTGCTCTTCCACATCGCTCTCTATATAGTCATCTCTGATGGCTATTACTGTCGGGGGACGCGTTTTCTGTGAGGCTTGCGGTGGTGCTGCCTTCTCAGCGGAAGGTGTGCTTTGCGTCTTACTAGGAGTGTTAGGCAAAGGTGCATTTGCTTCCGGAAAGCGTCTATAATAGTCTTTAATCATGTGCCTCAGATCTGTGACCAATGAACTTGGCACTGACATAGATTCTTCTCTGGGCATGGGAGGATTATCTTCCTCCTCCTCGTACTCATAAGTATCCTGGAAAGATTCGTAACTCTGTGATCTTGATGGAGGACGAGCTTTAAAAGAAAACTCCTCATGCAAATATTCAGATTTGTCCTGATAGTCTTCCTCATCCGTGTCTTGGCATTTTACCTTGAGCTGCGAGGGACTATACGCAGGTCCAAAAGAACCTTCCTCCTCCGATTCCTGCATTTCCAACAGATGGGATGGTGGAAGCGGTGAGACTTTGCTCCAGGATGCCAATTCCGCTGAAAATCTTCCTGAATCAGGCATGACTGAGGATCTTTTTCTTTCCGTCGACGAGCCCGTCGACGGAGGAAACCTTTTTAAAGAAATGGTCATCGCCGAACTTTGTGTAATCGGTGACTTGAAAACCATCGTCGACGAAGCAGTCGTCAACGAGGTCGTCGAAGTCGTCGACGGAGATGTCGTCGACGGTGCCGTTGTCGTGGCGGCCGTCGACGTAGCTGTTGTCGTCAAAGTTGAAGTTCCGTTCGTCGACGACGCTGTCATCGTCGGCGTAACCGTCGTCGACACATTCACTCTCATCGACGGGGTTGCCGTCGACGGGTCCTTCGATGGGGCCTTTTTCTCCACAGATTTCTTATGAGGAGAGTGTGGCACTGAAGAAGATTTTTTAGGAACCCCTTCAGGAGCAGGTATTTCAGTCACCTTGTCCTTAGATTTACTGACCTTCTGTTTTTTAGAGTCAGTTTTTGAAACAGTAGGCTCTAATTTCCTTTTGGCGTAGAATGAGCCTCTTCAGTCTCTGAACCAGATTCGGATTTTGATTTCTTCTTCTGTAGCCACAGAAGCAAACGTGCCTCTCTATCTTTGAGAGTTTTGGCAGAGAAAGTCCTGCAATGTTTACACTCCTTAGGAATATGCTTTGGATATAAGCAATATAAACAATCTTTGTGGGGGTCCTCAGAGAACAGCCTAGCCTTCCCACAAGATCTGCAGGTTCTGAATAGTCTCTTCTTAAAGCCCTCAGACATCTTCCCAAATGAAGTAAGTAACAATACCTCTGTTCAGAGAAATACTGAGATGAAAGCCAGGTCAAAAGTTCACCACAGAGAGAAAAACTGAGCAGAGCTCAGGGAGACTCTTTCTCACACGACGTGCGGTTAGAAATCTGAGGTATGGTGGCTCTGCAGGGGATTGTGATCTCAGGGCAGGCGTCTCATTGGCTAACTTTTGGACCATATAATGATGGTGATGGGTTACCAAAGTGTAATGCATTTGTATTGGTTTTCATGGGAGTTTTTCTTTTATACTGCTATATTTCTAAAACCGTGAGACTCCCACCATGACGACGGGGAATATTCAAGCATGTGAATCTATGAAAGATTCAATGCTGGAGAAATTAAAATATTTGAACCATCGCCAGGACTTTGTCAGAAGGGATAACCTTAATTTAAGTTAATAGCTATACATTTAAGATTTTTTTTTATTGAACTCCAAACCTTTAATCGTTCTTCTGACCCTTTACTCTATTCACCCTCTCAATGTGAACAATCGTCTTTATTTTTATTAACTACATTGAGGGTAAACTGAAAGACATCAGTTGTGATATTCCCAGATTGGGCCCGGATACAGTCCCTCTTTCACTGCATACTGAGAATGCCAACCTTTGACGGAACAAGTGCTATGCCTTGGTTGAAATACATTAGACCTGAACTTCCAGAATTATGGTCACCCTCAAATATCATTCAGAAGGAGGACTGCTCTATTACTAAACACAAGTATTATCATTAAGTCCACTGCAAAAACGTAAATCAGATTACTTCAACCAATACACGTCTAGCATTACCTTAGTAATAAAATAATCAGGAGCTAGTGAGCAATATCTCAGAATTATTCATACACCATGCAAAAGATCCTTCTACACTAGGGTTAGACTGTGGTTTTTATTCCACTTCCTTGTCACTTCTCCTAATTGATTAAAGATCCGGCCTATGAGAGGACAAGTTGTTAAAACAGTTACCCACTGGTCCTTATTTTTCTTGTTTTACAAATTTCCCAGTAAATGGTGGTTAATTCCTTTGGTTAGACTTTTCTATTACGAGTCACTGATGCCTTAATTGTGTGCTATTTAATGGTACAGTTTTTCATTTGCAGCTGCAATTTAAATTTAGCTTAGCCGATTCCCTTGATAGAAGTTTAGCAAAATAACTGCAACTTTTAGCTGATATATGCAGTGGTTATATGACATTTGTATTAATTTATTTTAGTTATTGATATGCTTGGGGGTGCATCATCATGCTAGAATCCAAGGATTTTATTTTTCGGATGAATTTTTTTAAATGTTATACTAACTAGGATCTAACATGCGGTCTATTGTATTTGTCTGTGCTATTAGCCTGAATAAATTCAAAATTAATTATCCTTTAGACACTCAAACATTCATTCTGCATTTATTATTGATAGTGTCATATTCCATTCACCTTCCCTATAGTTAACTCTAGTAACCGATCTCTTCTGGTCACATGATGCCAGTTTCTTCTCAAACTAATGTATTATTTTCCTTGTTAGAAAACATGAAGTCTTCCAGTTCCACCCTGCCCAATTTATACATTATCACTTGATTCATGTTTCTGTTATGTCCTCTTTTAATTGGCTGCTTAACCTAAGAATAATATGGTATAGTTTATGTTTCAATGCAATAAAGACTACAGTGAATTTAGAATACCTAGTGCTTTTGTGTTAGACCCATGTTATACTTTCCTTGTTGTGCTTACACACATACTATATATGTGTGTACACACACATATATATACACACACACACACACACACACACACACACACACACACATATATATATATATATATATTCATGTACACACATATATATATATATATATACACACATATATGAGAATGAGTTACTTACCTGTAACTACGGTTCTCCAGTATTGAGATCTTTCATAGATTCACATGCTTGAATCATCCCGGAAGTCGGAGTCCCACGGTATCTTTAAGAAATCAGTAAATGCGATAACTATGGGCAAGAATGGAATGAAAAAACAGTGCAATAGCCTATCCCTATCGTTTTGTGAAAAGAACTAAACTTGAACTATGACCTATCATGCAACAGCACCCTGTGGAATCTTCCCAAGAGAGACAGAGGCTGTAGGAGGCTGGCTTAGTATATGTGACTAAACTAAGATAAATTCCAGTATATTCCTTATAAACTCACTCTTGACGAATGGCAAGCCCTAATAACATTAAAAAATAACAAGGATTTCACCATAAAGCTTGCTGATAAAGGTGGAGGAATTGCGGTCCAACAAACATCAGCTTATGACGCTAAAGTACAATGACAATTGTCTAACAATAACCATTATATCTTATTGCGATCCAATGCATTAACTGAAATCCAAAGCCTGGTGCTTGATGTTACCTCAAAAGCAAAGAATATTGGCTTCCTAAGTACACACAAGTTTGAATTTTTAAACAATAAGACTCCAAGAACCCCCGTCCTTTACACTTTGCCGAAGATGCACAAGAGTCTATCATATCCTCCTGGTAGACCAATTGTATCCACATGCGGCTCGGTTCTCGAGCCTATATGTAAATACATTGATGTATTTATAAGAGATCTTGCAAAAAACACCTGCAGCTACGTACGAGATAGTAGTGATAGGATTGTGCAGATTGAGCATACTAACTTTGACCACGGGGTGGATTTGTTGGTGTGCCTGGATTTTAAATCCTTGTACACCAACATCTCCAAATTACAAGGAATAAAGGTGATAAAAGAAGCCTTGGACACCAGATTGGGTCCAGTGATTGTTCCAACCGAATTCTTAATTGAACTTCTTACGATTTCATCAACCCAAAATTATTTTGAATTTGACGGTCAATACCATCTACAAATAAAGGGGACATCTAGGGGGGCTTCTTATGCCCCTAATTTTGCTATACTGTATGTAGATGACCGAGAAGAAATCTATCTACAACACTGTAAATCCTTTCTTTGATAATGTGCGCCACTGGCGGTACTACATTGGTGACATCTTTTTTTATCTGGAAAGGCAATGGGGCATCTCTATCTGGCTTCATTAAATGGCTGAACTCTTGCTCAGCAGATCCAAGATTCACTTCGAATTTTGAAAATGAAACAATTGACTTCCTGGACTTTGCAATCACGTCCCATAATGGTAAATTGGCAACCAAATTGTACACCAAACCCACGGCTTGGAACATCTTATTTCAGTACGAAAGCTACCATCCTAAGGGTCTGAAGGATGTGTTGCCCTTTGATCAGTTTCTTCGGATTAGAAGAAACTGCAAATTCAGAAGTGACTACTTCCGTGACGCTAACATTTTAGCAAAAAAATTAGAGGTCCGAGGGTATCCCTTGTGCTTAATCAAGAGATCCTTAAAGAGAGCGTGGTATAACCACTGAGAATTTCTTTTGACTAAAGGTCCTAAAAAACCTATGGAGAGGGCAGTCTGCGTAACTACTTTTTGCACCCAGAGTAATGCCATGAGCAAAATTGTGAAAAAACATTGGCCCTTGGTTAGATCGATTGGTATTGCTGGTGACCTGCCATTGGTTTCCTTCAAGAGGGGGCGTAACATACAGGATCACTTGGTACGTGCATGTGTACCCAAAATGAGTTCCCTTGATTTAGCATCTACATGGGGACTAAACAAAATTGTTGGACATTTCAAATGCGGTAACTGCATTATGTGCGCATCTACAACTAATACTGAACTATTTTTACATGCCAACATTCTTCATGACTTGAGAGATCACACTAATTGTGATTCACAAAATGTGGTGTATACCATTTGGTGCCCCTGTGACATTATTTATGTGGGCCAGACAACTCAGAGATTTAAAACACGTTGGTCACAGCACAAGACGCATCCGGTGTCGTACCTTGAATGTCCCCCTGGTGCCCTACTTAATACAGCAGGACCACCACGTGAATGAAATCAGATGGCAGGTCATTGAACAAATACACAAACCCGCTAGGGACAGTGACATTCAAACGTTGCTAAATTGTGCTGAATGCTGGTGGATCCTGAAAAGTGACAGCACCAATAGCGGTCTCAATAGACTGGAAGAATGCAACTCCGTTGTTTTGCATTAACATCCCTCCATTATGTAGATTATTGTGAATATTCTACTGTCTCATCTAGTCATTGTTATCCTGTGGCATGCTTTGTATCATGAGGGTATACAGACATCCTTCAAACTTTGTCTTTCACCAATAGCTCTCTATTACGCTTTACATTGCAAATTCCTTTATCTGGCAATTGTCATCTTACAATATGTTCCTGTATAATGTGGTAACCAAGATAGTGTATGTATATATTCATTTATATAGGCGTATATTGGTATACATTGTGAAAACCTATATATCATGTTTATATCTTTTTTTTATATTGGTCATTGGTAGTTAGTATATGTATACTAATAGAGCGACTTTTATATACATATAGCAAAAGACACACAATTGATTGACGGAATGCAGAACAAATCAAAACATTCACCCCGGTCAAGAGATCTGGGTTAAATCCATCATTCTTTTGCTCACCATGCCACCCCAGTTTAGACCTGGCCATATGCAAATCAGTCTTGACCCTGTGCTTCATGGGAACAGTCCAGCCCAAACTGCCAAGCCAGGTCCTCCCTGGACCGGAAACAAGCATCCTAGGACCGGTTTCAGGGTTTCACCCCTCATCAGCCAGGATAGCTTGAATCCAGTGGCACAGTGAGCCTGGGACCCACGTCTGGGCATACCCGGCGCACTTAGGGCGAGAAAGATTGGGCTGGACTGTTCTCATGAGGCACAGGGTCAAGACTGATTTTCATATGGCCAGGTCTAAACAGGGGTGGCATGGTGAGCCAGAGAATGATGGATTCAACGCAGATCTCTTAACTGGGGGGGTAAATGTTTTGATTTGTTCTGCATTCCGTCCATCATTTGTGTGTTTTTTGCTTTTATATACATATAAGCATAAGCTTTGAGTAATTATGTTTCTTTTTTGGTTATATCCAAAATGGATTTGGCACATTACTTTAAACCATACTGGTACTTTCTTTTTTTCCTTGCATGCTTTCTTTTCTATGAAGTGGAACGTTTTTCCCTGGCGACAGGTTGAGCCATCTGGCCTTGATAAATATAGGTTTCTGTGTTGTTAAAAAAAAAATTCTGCTTTTAGAAATGGTTTAGATTTAGTCTTTCTTTAGACAATAGGTTTGCCGATCTGTCATACGCTTTTGGCAGCAGCAATGTGTGAATAGTGGTTTAACTCAAGCGCATGCAGCGTGTATATGAGATTGCCGTAATTGTAGCGTCCTCTGAATGAGTGGGACACAGTCTTTCATTATACAACAATTGTTTAAAGTTCTTCCAAAATTGTTCCCTCCTATTCAACTGTTTTTCTGAAGCACGCAAGGTGAGTTAATTATTCGTCCATCGAGAGATACAACTTGACCTGCTTGGTCTTTCATCTATCTCCACGAGGAGTAGTGCTACTTTGGACGCAATGCCGTGCACGTTACCATGAATTTTCTTTGGACGCCGTGACGAGAGGAGCGGGCAGTGCTTTAAGGTATTTCAAGTCTGCTGTTGGGGAATTGCTTTATTCTTTTGCCTCAATTTAGCTGTAATCTATTTTTTATTACTTTCTTGATTTATATTACTGTTTTGTTTTTGATAGTATCAAAAGAATAAAAGAGACTTTAGCTGGGAGGTGGCTTTGATACACTCTTCTGGACCTCCTTGTGCCACGCTATGCTGGATTTGTTTTCAGCCAATTGTAAGTGCCTTAGTTAAACTATTGAAATTCTTTAGATTATTAGTAGCAGCTTTAGTATAGTTTGTAAAAGTATGAATTTGTGTTTCAGGTAGCAGGATTGATTTATATGTGAGACTCTCATTAAAATTTTTCCTAAGAGGTGATGAGTATCGTAAATATAACCTTTTTATAGAGTGACTTGCCCTCCCTTTTTATGCAGCATCTTTCTTTCCTTCTTAAATATTGGTTCAGACCATCTTTTAGGGATTGTGCCATTATTCAGGGTTCATATGGCAAATATGATTTCCGTGGCTGTGTATCCCTGTGGTTATTGCCCTAAGTTTCACTACTTGAATTTTCGGTTGTATAGAATAAATTCACAATTGGTGATGGCACTTTTTATAATTTAGTGGTTTTCCATCTTCACAACTTACCGTGGCATGCACCACACTTAGTTGAGTGGTCATGTGCCCCCTTTTTTTGGCTATAAAACAAAAAATAATTCTTTGTTAGCCCCGTTTTAAAGTAATTGTCCTCATTTACAGACTAAAAATTGATGGTTGCTCTCTACATTTGGTTTTGTCCTGATGATGACCTGACAAGTAACAAAGTCGAAAAGCGGCCAACGCCTTCCTTTGGCAAAATCAAGAGGAAGCATATATTGTGTTTTGTTTTTGTCATTTGACAAACTTACTTTTGTATTTTTCCTTTTGCCAATGTTTTTCGTTTACACCCAAGTTTGTGCGCTCTTAATTGTATGTTTGTGTAACCTTGTGAGCACCAGTTTACTATTGCTAATTTTTTCTGTGTATTTTGTCCTTGCTCATTAATAAACATTTGCATTGATAAACGATTGTGGGTACCTTATTTTTTATCTTTTGCAAAATTATTCTTCATTTGTTGGGTCGTTATGTGATACAATTGCTTTTCTTTTTAATTATTCCCTGAAACATTGTTGCTTTCATATGGCTTAGTATATGGTGCACTTATTCAAGTGAAGCACCTTGCACTAATCCAGACAACCCTTATGGTGATTTTAGTGGTCTTAGACATCCTTAGAAAGCTCTCTAAGTGGTAGCTGTGGACAGCAGCCTTCAGGCTTATCCAAAAGGAGTGTTAAGCGGCTTGTTTTACCAGATCAAATCATGTAGTGTAGGTTAAACGAAAAAGATTCACACAGTGTGTATATATAAAAATATGTCTATTTATTACACAACACTCACTAACACACTGGTATATCTCCTACCCGGAGATACCAACACAAATACACAACAATACTTCAATTGCAAATTGGTAAGCACAATACACAGTGGTCTCCAGGGGGAGACCAAACCATATACTAAAAAAGTGGAATGAGAACTGCGACCAAAGTCGGGACTTGGACCAGGAGACTCAGGAGAGCTAGGGACCCAAGGAACCACCCAAGTTAAGAACCCAGGAACCCCACGGAGGCTGTGTGCAGAGTTGAAACACAACAACATACTCAATAGAAGTCAATAGGAAAGTTGTGGTTGCAGGTTTGAAGAAGGACCCTTCCCAGTGGACCCTGAAGAAACCCCGAGGAAGACAGAAGGTTGGAGAGTTACCCCACCCGTGGATATCCCAGGAACCAGGATACCTACACAAGGGAAGCCGGGTGCATAGGTGCGAAGTGACGTTGGAAAACGCTGTAAACCACAATGGAAGACTTGAGAAAAGATGCAGCGGCTGAAGAATGTGCAAGAGTCCGGTGGCATCCAATGGTGGATTCTTGAAGTGAAGAACCTGCAAGCAGAAGGGACAGAGTAAATGTCACTCGGAGGTGACCAGGAGGCACGGAAGAGCAATGCCCACCGATGTTGGAAGGTGCAGGCGTAATGACGGTGACCTTGCCGTTGCAGCTGTGAGGACCAGACGATGCTGAGTAAGACCAAGAGCTGTGCACGAGCTGTCCCACGTTGGAAGTTGAGAACCAGTGGAAGGGGGGGGGAGGAGGGTGTTTGTGTCCAGCGGGAGCACCAACAAGCCTTGGCAGCCACAACAGGTGTGGAAAGCGAAGAAGGAGCAACATTGGAACCAGAAAGGTCCAAGGGACTCATCACAAGCTGGAGAGTCAGAGCAGGCCCCGAGCAAGCAGGGGAGCACACTGGAGCAGAAGAAGACCCTCAGGAGGACCCACGGGCCAAAGTTACAGAAGTCGCAAGAGGACCTCGAGCAGCTCACCAAGAAGGAAGACCCACGGTGCAGAGGATGCAGTGAAGACGCTGTACTTGATAGAAAGAGATGCTGGAGCTTCTTGTATCCCGAAGATCTCTGGAGTAAAGAGCCAACAAGCCTTGGCAATGGCAAGTCGACACAGTGCACAAGGGTTCGGTCCCAACGGTTCCGACGAGGGATACTGGCCTCAAAATTGCAGAGGGGACAGGTCAGCACCCGAGGGAGTTGCAGAACCACCACCTGTGATGCTGAGCCTTTCGAAGTCCGTGGGACGTCAGGAGCAATAGACCGGTCAGCTTTGTTGCGGTGCCTGCAGATGCAGGGGAGTGACTCCTTCACTCCAAGGGACATTACTTCAGGTGTCCTTGATGCCTACAGGTCTGTTGACGATCCTGGGAGAAGCACAGACATAGACAACAAAGAAGACTTGCAGAACAACTAGACCAGGAACTGCAGGAGTCTTTCTTAATGCAGTCTCAGTTCCAGGTGAAGACCAAGTGTCCAGATGGCCGAAGAGTGACGTGGTTTCAGGCTTGAGTCTTCTCCCACAATGAATCTGAAGAGCCACTTACAGGTAAGCCCTTTAGATCCCTAGGGAAAGGGTTGGAACGACTCAGGGGTCCCTCCCAGAAGAGGGGATGGACAGAAGGGAGGCTACTCCCACGTCCTTAGTCCAGTTTCGCACAAGAACTGGAGCCAGGGACTCCCTGTACTGGCTCACACTGGAGGATGCAAGGAGGGCACCAAATGCACCCTTCAAAGCAGTCTTGTGGCACTGGCAAGCGCCCCACCCCAGCCCAATACACTAAGTCCGGTCTGGGAGGTGGTCACTCCTCCCTGTGACAGGAACCCTATTGTTCTACCTTGCCCTGCTCTAGCTGAGCCCAGCAGCAGGAGGGCAGAATTGTGTCTGGGGTCGGCAGCAGCACTAGCCTGCTGGCAGACACTAGAAGGCTGTTACCAGGCGTACAGGGGGCTTCCCGGAGGAGCCCCCCAGTGCATGGAATCATACTTCCAACACTGGTAACGGTGATGGGGTATAATTCCAACATGTTTCATATTAAACATGCCCAGGTTCAGCACGGCCTCTATATAGTTAGCCATCGCGTAGTGACGGATAGCCACTATATGTATCAAAATGGCTCACCGCACTTACAAAGCCTGGATAATAGATTCCGGGGTTTGTAGGGGTGTCCCGCTCATGCAGGAGTATCCACACCCTTATAACCCAGAACCCTGCCTTCAGGATTGAAAGACCTGCCTTAGGGGTGACTTCTAGGTTTTAAGTGTAGTGACCTCAGATACAAGGAAGCTTATATACGTCGTAAGTGGTGCTAGCAACAGCTTACACAGGCTGCAATGGCAGGCCTGTAGTCACAGTTTGAGTAGTCTCTCATGGGTGGCACAATACATGCTGCAACCCATGGGAGACCCCTGGTGTACCTATGCCCTGGGTACCTCGGTACCATATACTAGGGACTTCAAGGGGTACACCAATAGCCAATTGTGGAGGTGCAGAAGTACTTCCCATGTCAAATTTATAGGGGAGGCACAGTGACTGGGGACTGGATTAACGGGATCCCAGTTATACTAATCAAAACCATACTGACACGAGCAAAAAGCAGGGGCAACCATGAAAGCAGATCCTTTTTTTCACCCCCCCCACCAAACGAAAGGAGATGAGACTAACCTTGCCCAGTTGAGTCTTCATTTTCTAAGTAGAACTATCTGGAGAGTCCATCTACGTTGGCATGGTTACTCACAGGTCTATGTTCCACAGAAAAGTCAAAGTCCATCCCCTGTAGGTAAATGGACCACCTCAAAAGTGTGTGATTTTCACCCTTCATTTGTTTTAGCCATAAGAGGGGCTTATGGTCTGTCTGATCAATGAAAAGAGTACCAAACAGGTATGGCCTCAACTTCTTCAAGGCCCCGACCACAGCAAAAGCCTCCCTCTCAATAGCTGGCCAATGCTTCTCCCTGGGGTCAACCTCCTGCTTACAAAAGCTACTGGTTGGTCTTGGCCATCTGCATTAAGTTGTGATAGAACTGCACCTACC
This sequence comes from Calotriton arnoldi, assembly GCA_963921515.1. Taxonomy (NCBI): domain Eukaryota; kingdom Metazoa; phylum Chordata; class Amphibia; order Caudata; family Salamandridae; genus Calotriton; species Calotriton arnoldi. The sequence continues at coordinate 5,816,417 of CAWUFW010000043.1, read as the reverse complement.
CCTATCTAAGAAGCATCTGTCTGGACAATGACGCTTTTGGAATAATCAGGACTTTGCAGAATGGGAGCAGTGCACATGGCCTGCTTCAGGTCATCAAATGCCTTCTGACAGCTAACTATCCTCTGAAATTTCTTCGGCATTCTTTTGGAGGTGAGATCATTAAGGGGTGTCACAATGGATCCATAGCCCTTAAACCTTCTGTAGAACCCAGTCAGGCCCAAGAAAGCTATGAACAGAGTCTGGGCAGTGGGAGCAACCCAGTTCATTATGGTCTGGATTTTGCTCTCCAATGGTTGAACCTGGCCTCCACCTACAAGGTGGCCCAAGTACACAACCTTGCTCTGCCTTATCTGGCACTTTGTGGCCTTGATAGGGAGGCCTGCCTTCTGTGGTGCCACCAGAATATTCCTGAAGTGGACAAGGTGATCCTTCGAGGTGGAGCTAAAGACAGCAGTATCATCTAGATACGCTGCTCTGTAGGCTTCCAGACCTGTGAGAACTTTGTTCACCAACCTCTTAAATGTGGCAGCTGTGGACAGCAGCCTTCAGGCATCACAATAAATTGATAATGCCCACTAGGGGTTGAAAATGCGGTTTTTGGTTTGGCATCCTCAGACAGTTTGATTTGCCAGTAACCAGCCGTCAGGTCACAGGTACTGAGATACTTGGCTGAGGCCAGAGTATCAATCAGCTCATCTGCCCTGGGAATTGGATGGACATCAGTCCTAGTGACTGCATTGAGACCTCTGTAGTCTACACAAAACCTCATCTCTCTCTTACCATCTTGGGTGTGAGGTTTTGGCACAAGGGCTACAGGACTAGCCCAAGAGATATCCGAAGGTTTAATGACCCTCAACTCCAGCATCTTTTGGACCCAAGTCCTGATGCAGTCTCCGACATGTCTGCAGATTTTACTCTTGACAGGCAGACTGTCACCTGTGTCCACTTCATGGGTACACCAGGTGGTTTGACTGGGAGTCAGAGAGAATAAGTTTGGGAACTGATTGAGGACTTGCACACAATCAGCTTGATGCTGGTCAGGGAGGCTACCTGCTAAGGCTATTCCATCAACAGGGTCCTGGGATAGGAGATCAGGGAGAGGGTCACTCTCTTCCTCCTGTCCCTCATCAGCTGCCATGAGCAAGCTCACGTCAGCCCGGTCAATAAAAGGTTTCAGGCGGTTCACAAGAAGAACTCTGAGGACTTCTGGGAGTGCCTAGGTCAACCAAGTAGGTGACCTCACATTTCTTTTCAATGATTGTGTGGGGGTCACTCCACTTGTCTTAGAGAGCTGCTGGGGCCACACCCACACTTTCTGTCCTGGCTGATAAACAGTCAGCACAGCCTTTTGGCCATGCCAGGCTTTCTGACGCTCCTGGCTGGCCTTAAGGTTTTTGCTGGCCTTCATGTACTCAGCCATACATGAACGTAGGCCAAGGACATAGTCCACAACGCCCTTTTTAGGATATTTGAGAGGTTGCTCCCATGCCTCCTTAACTAAATACAATGGATGTCCAAACAGAAATTCAAATGGGCTGTAGCCCACCCTCTTCTGAGGAACCTCTCTGTAGGCAAAGAGAAGGCAGGGTAGTAAGACATCCCATTTTCACCTGAGCTTTTATGGGAGTCCCATGATCATATCCTTTTGGGTCTTGTTGAACCTTTTAACAAGCCCATTGCACTGTGTATGGTAGGGTGTGGTAAACTTGTAGTTTACACCACACTATTTCCACATTGCAGTTATGTAGCTAGACACAAAAGTTTGTACCTCTTTCAGACAAGACCTCCTTAGGAAACCCCACTCTGGAAAAGACTCCCAGAAGGGCCCTGGCCACCACAGGAGCTGTAGTGGTCCTAAGTGGAATAGTCTCTGGATACCTAGTGGCATAGTCTACCACCACTAGGATGTAAATGTGCCCAGATGCTGTTGGAAGGTTGAAGGGACCAACATGGTATATCCCTACGCTCTCAAAGGGAACCCCAACCATTGGAAGTTGAATTAAGGGGGGCTTTGTAGTGCCCCATGGCTTATCACTGGCTTGGCAAGTGACACAGGAGCGATAAAACTCCTTGGTATCTTCGGATATGTGGGGCCAGTGAAAATGAGGGACAAGCCTGATCCAAGTTTTGCTTTGGCCAAAATGTCCTGCAAGAGCAATGTCATGTGCCAGGTGAGAGAAGAAAACCTCTTAATTTCTGAGGTATAACCAACCTCCTGGTGGCATCAGGCTTGGGGCCTCTAAACTTAGAAAACAGGAGCCCACCTTCCCAATAGATCCTATGGGACCCACTGACATTCCCTGCCTCCTCAACAGCAGCTTGATGTCTGAGCTGTTCAAGAGAGGGGACAGGAGTTTCGCTCCAGACTCAAGTCTGCCCTGGAAAGGCCCCCTACCCTCAAAAAACTCTGCTGTGTCAGGCCCAAATTCCTCTGGGACTGTTCTTTCACAGGGGCCAAGATCATCCCCCTCAGGAGACTGATCTTCACTGGGAGTCTGAGAAGAGGCTAATTCCTTATCGTTCCTGCTCCTTCTCTAAGGTGCTAGCTGGTCCATTCTTCAAGGATCTAGAGCTCCCTCAGTGCCTAACTGTTTGGCCTGAGCCCTAGAACAGCAAATGCACAGGCAGAGATTCCCATCATCTCTGCATGTGTCCTGAACTCCACTTCAGACCAGGCTGAAGTTTCTAAGTCATTGCACAACAAACAGTTCACAGGTAGATCTGGGGAAACCACAGCTCTTCTAGGGCCAGTTGCCCCTCCCCAGCTGAGATTTACAACTGCCAATGAATGATCAGTCCTGACATTGCTTGCATTAGTCACTTGGTAGATTTGACCAACTATGACTGGTCAGGAGACATATGTTTTTCTGTCACCATAGTGACACTGGCCACTGTATGCCACACCTTCCTGACCATTAATCAGAGGCTATTGCCTGTACTTGCCCAAGTTAATGGGACTTACATGTAAAGTGGAAAGTTCCATGCCACTGTCACAGACAAGGACACCCTGAGTGGGTGTTCTGAATAGGCCAGAACCCACTTCAGAACCCAAGGTTAACCCTACTAACCTTGGGGGCACTACTACTATACATGTACTGGTGCTAGAGGAGTTAGTTGCCTTAGGGGCAGTAGTAGTAGTTTCTTTGGTGTCAGCTTTAGAGTAATTGGCATCCCATGCTCTGTGGCCTTTTTCCTTACATAGGTAACATCAAGATTTCTTGCCAGAGGAAGAGGAGTTTTGGGGCCCACCCACAGAGGAGGATTTTTGGGGACCTTGCGAAGACTCCTTTTTGTCTTTACCTTTCTCTCCATCCTTCTCTTGAGTCTTAGAAGAATCTTGCTTTTCTGGTCACCACCACCATTGTTTTTCTGCTTAACCCTTGTGCGGGCCCTTTTGTCTGCCTTCTTTCCCAATTCTTGGGGGAGAGGTCAGATGATAGTCCACCAGGTACTGGTGCAGCTGCTGATTTGGACAATTATTAAAGATGTGCTCCCTCCTCAATAAATTGCACAATCCCTCATAGTCATGCACATTACTTCCATGAATCCAGCCTTCCAGAGCCTTAATAGCACTGTCTACAAAGTCAACCCAGTCTTGGGTGCCTCTAAACCTAACCCTGTATTGATCCGTGGTTAAATCAATCCCATTTATGAGGGCACTCTTGAAGACTGTATAGTCAGCATCTTCCTCCTTGACAGTGAGGAGTTTATCTCTATCTTTTCCAGCATAGGTGAGCCACAGGATAGCTGCCCACTGCCCTTGAGGGACCTTCTGTACTTTACAGGCCCTCTCCAAGTCAGTGATCCATTTATGGATATCATCCCCCTCCTGGTAAGGAGGGACTATCCTGCTCAGGCTCCTAGTATCAAAAGATTGCTCCCTGACCTTAGTTCACTAGTGCTGCCACCATGGAACCCTAGTCCCAAATTCTTCCTAACCTTCTGTACTTTCAGGGTCTCCTTATCAAGGGCCAACTGCTCCTTCTTGAGCCTGAGCCTAGGCCTGCCTTAGGGGTGACTTATAGGTTTTAAGTGCAGGGATCTAAGATATAAGGAAACTTAGATATGTCGTAAGTGGTGCTAGCACCAGCTTACAAAGGCTGCAATGGCAGGCCTGTAGCCACAGTTGGTCTCTCATGGGTGGCACAATACATGCTGCAGCCTATGGGAGACCCCTGGTGTACCTATGCCCTGGGTACCTCAGTACCATATAATAGGGACTTATAGGGTCACATTAGTAGCCAATTGTGGAGGTACAGAAGTACTTACCATGTCAAATTCTTTTTTTATAACCACTTTTATTGATTTTTGACAAGAAAACAGATACCAGCAAATCAGCACATTACAGTATAAATAACAATTCCCAATCAGTTGGATGAACATTCACTTAGCGCGGGACCCCACTAGAGTTAGCGTGGTGTAAACATTTAGCATACGTTCCAGCTGTAGTCCATAAAACCCAACCATTTGCCCCACACCCTACGGTATTTCTTCGGGCAACCACGCGCCTCGTACATGGATTTTTCTTGTGTCGCACACCAGTCCACCCCCTCCCGCCACTTCCTGAGGGTGGGGTGGGGCATTTCCAGGCGGCGGCTATGTCCCGCTTTGCCACTACCATAGCAGTGTTAAAAAAAAAATGTCATTCCTTGTTCCATCCAGCCCGTCTGTGATCCCCAGGAGCGAGTGTCGTGGGTCATGGAGAACCCCCCACCCCAGAACCTCTGAGTTCCTCCTCAACGCCCCCCCCAGAACCGAGCCAGTTGGGGACACACCCACACCATATTAAGAAAATCCGCCGGGTCCTGGCCGCACCGTGTGCAGGAGACGGTTGGGTACAAGCCCGCCCTATGAAGTCGCACCGGGGTTAAATAGGCAGCATGCAAATAGTATAGTTGAATGAGGCGGAGTTTAGCCGATGCAGTGACCATCTTGGGTGCCATGAGAGCATCCCTCCAGTCCTCTTCCTCCAATGCGCCCATCCAATCTTCCCATTGGCTTCTGAGCCGGTCCAGTGAGGGTGGGGTATTATTGATTAGTGTACGATAAATGCATGAGATACCCCCCTTCCCCAGATTGCCCAACATAATTTGTGCTTCGGGAGGGCTGTGTTCCGGGACTACTGAGTCTTCTGATATGTGTGCATGGAGTGCATGCCGCAATTGCAAATACTTATAAAATTGTGACGGGTGTAGGTAGTACCTGGATTGAAGGTCTTGGAAGGAACGCATGTGCCCGCTAGCCCATACATCCCCAAGTTGTGAGATCCCTATAAGATCCCAAGATCGGAAACCCTTCAGCCCACTAACTTCCTGGAGCCAAGTGCGGTGCCAGAGAGGTGTTTGTTGGGTTAGCTTATGTGTCCAGTGGGTGTGGCACAGTGACGCCCGCCAGGCCAGAAGCGCAGTACGTGTTACCTCTGGCAGAGTGGAAGGTATGGACCCCCCATACATCAGAGATTGAATTTTGGATAGACCCAGCTCGCTCAGCTCAAGTCTGTATGCCGGATCGGACCATCCCCCGTTGAACCAGTCGTGTATGGTGAGGAGGCGGGTCGCCAAGTAATAACATGTCAAATTTAGGGAGGAAGCACAGTGATTGGGATCCTGATTAGCAGGATCCCAGTGAGACTAGTCAAAAAACATACTGACACAAGCAAAAAGTGCGGGTAACCATGAAAGCAGATCCTACTTTCCTACAGAGTCCCTCAGATATTCAAGCACAAGAGTTACAAGAGGAAACATAAGTTAATAAAGGATGCCTCTCAGGGGAGTAAGGTGGGTCACATGTGAATCTATGAAAGATACACTACTTGGGAACTGTAGTTACAGGTAACTCCTTTTCTTCTCCAGTATTGGATCTTTCATAGATTCACATGCTTGAATCAGAATAGCAAGCAGTTTTAGCGGGTAATATTGTAGTAGTCTAAGTATCTTTTGAGGATGGTGGGTAACAAGTTAATACACATGTGCACATAACAGTAACCGAGAATAATAACTATATAATAAATAACAGAATACATACATATATATATATATATATATATATAAATATATATAAATATATATATATATAAATATATATAAATATATATATATATATATATTATATAAAAACTCTGAAGATTATACAGGAATATGCCAAGAAATAATACATACCAGGACAAAGAAAAAAGGGGGGTACCTCTATGAATAGAGACTTACGTTATTGAAAGAGATAATGTAAGACCGCTTGTCCTACAGCTGCGTCACTGCCAAATCCAGACAGTAGTGCTTCGTGAAAGTGTAAGCATTCTTCCACGTTGTAGTACGGCAGATCTTTTCCAGCGGGACACCAGCAAACAGAGCAGCAAAAGTAGACACTGCTCTTGTGGAATGCGCTTTAGCCTTAACTGCGAGGGGTTTTCTTACATTAACATGGCAGAGTTGGATAGTGGCCGATCTTCAGTCACAAAGGCAACTATTGCAAGATAAAGTGCCTTGTTTAGATGGATCATAAGATACTAATAACTGATCAGTCTTTCGAATTTGTTTAGTTCAAGTTGCAAATAAATCTTAAGACATCGTTTGGTGTCTAGAGTGTGTAGAGATCTCTCAGCTGGTGTACATGGATTTGGAAAAAAGGTACGAAGTATAACAGGTTCGTTTAGGTGAAACTGAGTCGGAACCTTGGGAATAAATCATGAATTCGTCCTGAAAAGAACACAGTATTCAGTAAAGTGTAGATACGGTCCTTTTGCTGTAAAAGGCTGAATTTCGCTAACTCTCGTAGAGGAAGTGAGAGCTAACAATAAAGAGACCTTCTAAGTGAGAAATTTGAGGTCCGCTTTGGGGATAGGTTCAAACGGTGGCTTCATAAGTTGTTTGACAATTCTTGTAGAAGAGAGAGATAAGAAGTGCGAAGAGTACCTATATCTAGAAATAGCGGCTAGGTGAACCTTGACAGAGGCATGTACCAACCCTGAGCGAGCAAGAGAGAGAAGATAAGGTAGAATTTGCTCTGGCAATAACTCTAGTGGGTGGATATTGTTCCGTAAACACCATGAGCAAAAGCGTTTCCATTTCAATTTATATGCTTTGTTAGTAGAGTCAGCTCTTGCTTTGGATAAAATATCCCTAAAGTCCTGAGGGATGTTTAAATTCAATGAATTCAGGAGCCGTGAATGCAACTGAAGAGAGGCTGTAGGTGTAGGACTTGGCCCTTGTTCATGGTTCACAGCATTCTCGTCATTGGAAAGCGAAAGGGCTTGAATTCTGAAAGCAGGAGAAGCTCCGTGAACCAATGTTGGCTGAGCCAGCGTAGAGCAATTAGGATCAGCCAGCACGACTCCCTCTTCATTTTCAAGAGAATCCAGGGAATGAGAGGGTTTGGGGGAAAAGCATAAGCATAGATCCCTGACCATCTTATCGAAAACAAATTCCCCATGACCCTCTATGCGGTTCTCAGCTGGTGAAGAACCAGCATTTTTAATTCTTCTGAGAGGTGAAGAGATCCAAGTTCGGTTTGCCCCACTGTTGGGATATGGAGTCGAGAATCGGTTGATTGAGCTCCCATTCATGATAGGCTTGGCTCGTTCTGCTCAGGGTGTCCGCCAGATTGTTGCTGACCCCTTGTAGATGTTCCGCCTTTATGGATATGTGGTGCTGTAGAGCCCTTTTTCATATTGTTTGAGATTCCACAGGCAACATGTGTGACCTTGTACCCCCCCACTTGTTGAGGTAGTGCATGCAGGTGGGGTTGTCTGTCCATATGAGGACGGATGATCTTTGTATCCTTGGGAGGAAGGACTGAAGTGCTAGAAAGATTGCTCTTCATTCTAAGAAATTGATGTGCATCTATAATAGTGACGCACTCCATTTGCCTCTTATTGGGAGATCCTAAAGATGGGCTCCCCAACCTTCCAGAGAAGCGTCCGTGGTGATGGTAAAATCTGGAATTGGAGATAGGAATGTTAGCCCTGATGAGAGATTCTTGGAGGTCTGCCACATAGGAAGCACTTTTCTGATGGCAGGTGTGATATGAATGGAGTCGAACGAGCCGGTCACTTGGAGCAATTGTTTGTCCAGTTCTTCTTGGATGGGTCTCACCTCAAGATGAGTGCATGGCACCAAGAGAATGGCGGAAGACATGCCAAGTAGAAACTTCAGGAGATGGCCAGAAACCAACTCTTTTGGACAGCTCGTGAGCTAAGAACTTTATTTTTTTTGCCTCTCTGTCGATAAGAATACCTTGTCTTGTAGGGTATCCAGAGTTGCTCTGAGAAAGGTTATCCTATGTGAGGGTGGGAGAAGGGACTTTTGGTAGTGTATAGCGAGTCCCAGGGACTGAAACAGTAGTAGGCAGACTGATGTCGCCTCCGACGCTTGCTGAAGAGATTGTGCTTTTAGAAGCCAATTGTTGTGGCACGGAAAAGGTTGCAATTGTTTTTGTCTGAAATGTGACGCTACTGGAGTGAGACAGTTGGTGAAAACTCGGGGAGCTGATCGGATACCAAAGGGGAGAACCTTGAACTGATAGTGAGTACCTGTTACAGTAAAGCGGAGAAAGGTTCGATGCTTGGGATAAATAGGGACGTGAAAATAAGCATCTTGCAAATCTAGACTGGTCATAAAATCTCTGTGATTGAGTAGCTGTAGAATCCCTTGGAGAGTGACCATATGAAAGGACTTTTTCTGTAGGTATTTGTTGAACTTTCTGATATCCAGAATAGGATGCCATTCCTCAGATTTTTTCTTTACTAGGAAGAAGCAAGAGTTAAAGTACATTCCCTTTTGAGAGTGAGGAACTTCTTCTATGGCGCCCTTCAACCGCACAGCGTGTGCCTCCTTCCGGAGTAAGTGGAGAAGGGATGGAGGTGATCTTTGAGGTGGATGAGAAGGTGGAACTGTGACGAACTCTAGAGTATGGCTATACTTGATATGGTCTACGAACCCACTTGTCCACTGTAATTCTCTGCCATTGGTGGTAGTAGCGAGAGATGCGTGCCACCAGAGATGGAAGTGTAGACGGGGTTGTAGCAGGCATCACAATATTGTCACTGTTTTCTGACAGTGTCCCTTGACTGTGCTGGTTGCTTTTGTCTTGGCTGCTGTCTGGAATATCCACTTGTTGGTGATGTATGATATAGTTGGTGTTGCCGATAGGCAGGACGGAAGGACTGACAAGGTTGGTACGTTTGGTATTGTTGGAATCCACCACGAAAGGAATAGGTGCCTCGTCCACGGGCTACTCTAAAAGGTGTTTTCCTGTACTGAAGCATTCCTAAAGACCTCGTTGTGTCTGTGTCTGCCTTGATGGTTTGGAAGGCATCATCAATATGGTTTCCAAAAAGTTCATCACCATCAAAAGGCATGTCTAAGATCTTGCATTGTACATCTGGGCGGAAAGTGGTAGTTTTAAGCCAACCCTGGCGTCTAAGAACCACTGCGCCAGCGAACTGACGAAACGCAAGGGCGGCAACATCCATAACAGAATCAATGATTTCGGAAGTAGAAAGTTCTCCTTCCAACAAAATCTTCTGTGCTTCCTGTTTTTTGTCCTCAGGGAGAAGATCCAGATATGGCGTGATATCCGACCACATCTGGCGGTCATACCTTCCCAAAATTGCTAAAGAGTTTGCAACACGCACCGTAATGCCTGAGATGGTGAAGAATCTTTTGCCAATGTTATCAAGGCACCCGACTTCTTTATCAGGCTGTGTTGTAATAGGCGGTGAAGGGTTCTTTGATCTGCGTTGTGCTGCTTGGGTTATTACAGAGTCCGGTCTTTGGTGTACCACCAAACGTGCTGGAGAGTCATCAGGGGCTTTGTATGTTTTGTCAATTTTGGGAAGGACTGCAGTTACAGTAGTTGGTGTTTTCATTAATTTGGTACCTTCTTCCCATATATGATGAATAAGAAGGATTGCCCTCACTGTCTTCCTTGACTGGTCTTTAAAATCGTAAAGAAAGCAGTCAGACTGTTTGACCGACATCGGAAGCTGAAGTCTAGTAGCTGCCCTCTCCATTAAAACTTGAAGGAGAGGGTGAGGGTTCTGAGGTTCTCCTTCCTCCCTTTCATCATCGGAGGAGGGTATATCCTGTGTTGGTGGTCTAGCAATATTTGCTTGGTGTTATGCAAGGTGTAGGAGGATGCATAGGAGATGAAGATGCCAGAGCTGGTGGAGGAGGAGGCGGGGGTGTCGCTGCTGCAGGTGCAGAAAAACGTTGATGGTAGTCAGTCAATGCCTGCAAGTTTTGCACCAAGGCAACAGGAAGCTGGACCATGGCCTCATGTGCCGGTTCTATGTAGTGTCTAGACCGGTCTCCCTAGTGCTGGTGAGGCTACTCCGGCGCATAATAAGCCGACTCTTGGTCCTCCTCATCAACATCATCATCATCTTGATATTTCACATGGAGCTGTGAGGGGCTATTGGCTGGCCCAAAAGGCCTATCGTCATCAGATTCTTGTAGATCAAGCAAGTTACTAGGTGGTAGCGGTGAAATTTGAGTGGGATCATGAAGAAAGCATCTTGTCAACAGAGCCATAGAAGAGAACGTCGACGGTGGTAAAACTGGTGTGAGGAGCAAAGTGGATGGTATTTCTCCAGTGGCGTCCACGACAAAGGCTTTGACGACTGCGCCGTCGGTGAAGCTGCCACCGACGGCGAAGCGTTATTTAATCGATGATGGGGTTGTCGTTGTCAATGTCATCGACATGTTTGTCTCGTGGACGTGGTGGTCGTCGTTATGGTGGTGGTCGTCATTGTCGACGTGGTGGTAGTCCTCAACGGTATGACACTCGTCAACAGTGGATCGGACAACAATGAGGCTTTAGACAAAGAGGGAGTCATCGGCGATGGAAGAGAGGCGACATTCATTGGTGATTTTTTAGTTGTAAGAGTCGATGATGATTATTTCGATGACAATGCTGTTGTCGACGATGGCTTGACGGTGACCTTGACTTTTATTATTGAAGAGTCTGAAGAAGATTTTTTTGGTTTTGGAGCCAGAACAGATGATGGAGTTGGAGGGTCAGATTTTACTGCACAAGGAATAGAACGCTTTCCTTTTTGTGAGGAGCTTTTGGAAGACTTGTGGTATGTCTTTTTGAAAACTTTTATGTGACTGTCCAGTGACCCTTGCAACCTTTACCTCTTTTTAGACTGGTCATGAGAGGTGTGAGAGCTCGCAGTAGCTTTCTCCTCAGAGACATCAGACTTGTTTTTAAGTCTCTGGAGCCATAATAATAATCTCCCCTCTCCATCCTTGAGGGTTTTGGTTGAAAAGGTTCTAAATTTTTTGCAGTCCTTGACCTTATGGTGTGGATACAAACAATAAAGTCCTTATGAGGATCCTCAGCATAGAGCCTCTTCTTACCACAAGATCCACATGATCTGAAGATTCCTATTTTCGGAAGAATCCGACATGAAAAGAATAAGACATGGTATAGTAGTCAAAGTTGAAGAGAAAACCGAGCAGAGCTCAGGGAGATTCCCTCTCACACGACATGCGGTAGAAAATCTGAGGGACTCTGCCTCTCTTGGGAAGATTCTACAGGGTGCTGTTGCCTGATTGGTTACAGTTTAAGTTTGGTCCTTTTTACAAAGCGATATGAATAGGTTATTGCACTGTTTTTTTCATTGCATTCTGGCCTATGGTTATAGCATTTACTGCTTTCTTGAAGATACCATGGGACTCCCACTTAGACGACGGGGATGATTCAAGTATGTGAATCTATGAAAGATCCAATACTGGAGAAAGCAGGTAAACAATGATGCTGGAGAAACGTGGAATGGATATGAACAGGGTTTGTGAAAAATAGCGGTTAATATTCAAGCCTAAGAGGGTGATTACAGACTTAGATGAGTGATGAAATGTTAACGTAGAGTTATGTTATTATTTCATTTGTACAAATTACCTGAATTTTATCATTACTGAGAGACAGCCTCGAAATGAGTTGCTTTATTCACATTGTCATACGGTTCCTACAAATTCAGTAGGACTGGGAATCTGGATAACATAGACTTCAAAATACTGGAACTCGGTTCACTAGTATTTACCAGAGAATGTCGGCCTGGCTCCTAGCTAGCCCAGTGCCCCATCTGGACCCCTAACATTAGAAGGGTGATAGATGGTATCGACAACCTCGCACACAACCACTCCATAATTCCCCAATGAATCGTAGAAACAGATCAACCCTTTCACTGGTTTACTCTTGCATGCTCACTGTAACACAAGAAAGATACGAATTGAAGTATTAAAACATTTATTAAAAATATTGCATTCTTTCATAGAAAGAATGTGCTGCAATTATTTATTTATTTAGGAGTTTTATATAGCGCTAGCCTGACCCGAGGGTATCGGAGCGCTTCACAACAGTTTTTGAGCAAGATTCATACAATAAAGCAGCATTCTACATATAAATTCACTTCACAGCAGTTTTGGAGCAAGATTCATACAATAAAGCCGTATTCTCCATATAGGTTCGGAAAGTCCACGTGTGCTGAGCAGCATTGAGGTAGTACGTGAGTCCTGAGATAACCTCATAGAGTGCACGTTGTCTAGGGGTGGATACAGTAAAGCAGTATTCTACATATAGGTTCGGAGGTCCAAGTGTGCTGAGCAGCTTTGAGGTAGTCCGTGAGTCCAGGGATAACCTCATAGAGAGCACATTGTCTTGGGGTTGAACCACTTAGGTTGGGGGGGGGGAGGAGCAGATAGGGGTCAAATAGCAGGGAGGAGGTAAGTCTTAGAGCTACAGTGTCTGGGAGAGACGACGAGCAGGGATTTGCATTTAGATGGCGGTTATCCGTTCTGGAGAGAGCGGTTGAGGAAAAGGACTTTTAGGTGTATTTTGAATTCTTTTTTGAATTATTAGGCAGAAGAAACAATGCAATGTAATCAGCGTTACAAGAATGGTGAAAAAGATAAACAATTCAACCATTATAGCATTACTATGATTATAGTATATTATACTCCTACCTAGCGCTACCTACACTACCAACAGCATAGTGGGAGTACCCTACTGCCAGATCCCTTAGGATACCCTAACTCCCCATAACGGAGTGTGATGAATCAGGAAGCCAGTCTGTGAATCAGCAAGCCGGTCTGTAAACCAGGCTATCGTCCGTAGCAGGGTATAGGTCACAATCAGCAGGACAGCATCTCAGCCACAGCACACTCCGTCCACGACAATCTAAGCCGAAGTGATCCTCTGCCAATTGTCTCACAGAGCTGGTTTATATAATAAAAGCACTGTTCAAACTGCACAGTGTCAGGGGTGCAATACTGATGCTATGGTTAGTCTAGGGCTGAAGAGCTGTCTCCAGACGGACAAAGGAATCTCGCTCCATGAGCTTCTAGCCTTGGGCACAGTGTACAAATAAACATGATAATGATGTTTGCTATGAAATGAACAGCATGTATAATTATCTCTCAATGTAAGTGCAAAGCATGTTAAAAGTAACAAACAGAAAAACAATGTCAAGCTAAAAACGTGGAGTTAAAATGGAGACTGGGCACTGGCCCCGTCATGCCTCCCAACTACACGATATACAATGAATACATAAAATGAATAATTGTTTTTTTGGGAGATATACTTAAGCAATTCATAATGAGATAAGACCATGGACATTATGAAAAAGGCCTAAACTAAATACTGGATTAATGGCTTTAAAATAGAAGGAATATTATTGTCCGGTAGAGTGTATTCCAGGTGGCTTTAAGGTTGTAAGAATGAGTGCAATATACACTTTGAGCCACTAAGAAAAAACACCAGCAATGGTCCATTTTGGAGTACTATTGTTCTGAACAGAGTGCTATAATTTGGAGTTACCTCAAAAAATGCAGATGCATTACCCCTTCCGCCTTTCTCCAATAGTGAATTCAAGATCGAACTCTTTTATATTAATTGTCGGAAAACACTGTAATTTGACAAAGATCTGCCTGCCATTCAGTACTGCTCCTAGACTGCTGGTCAGAATCCTGCACAAATTCGTTTTCTCCTATGATTTAAGCTCCTTATTGATTTAGGATGCCATCATTCCTCCTGGTTGGCTAGTCCCTTGCTATCTTTCACCATTAGTAGGAAACCATAATGACAGTCTACTGCCTCAGCCAATAATTTTCAGCACCACCATAATTGCTTATTTTTCTAGATGTATTTTCTTCTAGCCTTTTGGGGAACAAACACAGATTCCCCCAATGTATTAATTTCAAGATGAACACGCTCTGTGGCAGTGATTTGTCAACAATTTACACAAATTCATTCGGCATCAACTGCACTTGTAATCAGATTCCTCTTATGCAGTTACACTTTGCCCTAATGCAGGTGTTCCTTTCCTCCACAAATTTCGATTTAAAGGGCTTGAATCTAATAGGGAGTGGTGGGGGTAACCTCCATTTGAGATGGTCCCAGAGCAATATTCCTCACTGCCAGAAACTAGGTAACATAGCCGTAGTATTCTCTAGACAAGGCACCTTCAGTTTTACAGAAGGTTACACGTGGAGTATTCGACATAGTGTTGTCAGACTATGGCGAAACATACGGGAAAAGGGACTTTAAGATGGCTGCCGAGTTTTACCTTGATAACCTGTGAAAATAACATCTTGCGATATTTGCAATTGACTTTTGAGACATGAGAGTTCTTCATTGTGCATGTCAACTGACCGTGTTTATCAGAGCATTAAAAAAAGGGAGCTCTGTCTTACGTTTGCGCCGAGTTTCAGAAGAAACCATTCCTCAATCCTGAGCCGTCAGTCCCCATTACTCTCCCCCCCCACCCTTTTTTCCTTCTTTGGCTCTTTCTTGGTTGCAGTCTGGAGTCAAGGGGTTATTGGTAAGAGGCTCTTGAGTTTTCTAGCACATTTTGTCTACGCTCGTAGTCATTATCATCGATCCCTTGAGTAAGGAGAATTCTATGTCAGGACCGGAGGCTCAGATTATGCCTTCTTCCTTCGCTTTTTTTTTTACAGCAGCAAATTTGAAAACAACCAGAAAAAAACTACTACTCCCATGAACACTCTGGAGTAGACCAAACAAAATTACAATAGTCCATCAACACTGTCCATTAACCAGCCTCCACTTGGTCCCTCCTCAGTGCTTCCTCTTCCTCTTCCTCTTTCTTCGCTGCTCAGCAGCAAGATAAGTCACCTTTTTCATTTACTCTCTGCTTGTGGGGAGGTTCTTGTGGATGTTTTTTTGCATGTTTTGGGGGTTATTGGTGTGTTTGCCTGCTACTCTGCTTTCCGTTGCAGATCCCCTAGTCGCGGGACGCTATCGCGTACCTTACGCGACATTGCCTTATTTGCGGTGGAGTCCTCCTACCGCGTGGGGGCGCTGTGTTTCTTTCCCGTCCATCATCCCCTTTGGTTTTGCTATGTTCGCCCTAAGTTGGCAGGGTATGCCCAGACGTGGGTCCCTTGCTCACTTTGCCACTGGATTCAAGATAGCCTGGCTGATGACGGCTGTAAGCTTGAAACCGGTCCCAGGATGCTTGTTTCCGGTCCAGGGAAGACATGGCTTGGCAGTTCGGGCTGGACTGTTCCCATGAGGCACAGGGTCAGACTGATTTGCATATGGCCATGTCTGAACTGGGGTGGCGGAGTGAGCTAAAGAATGATGATGGATTAAACCAAGATCAGTTGACTGGGGGTGAGTGCTTGCAATGTTCAACACTCCGTCCATCATCCCCTTTGGTTTTGCTGTGTTTCTTTCCCGGGCAGCACGCGCCAGCACTGGCCATAGAGTGCTGATGAGAGCTGTCCAGTGAGGAGCCTTGAGAATCCCCGGTCTCCCGAATGACGCCCTAATTTGGGTCTTGTATATCCCCAATAACGTTTGTTACGCCCCACGTGGGGTCTGTATTTCTTCTCGTGTGATGCCCTGCGGGGTTGTACTGGCAGCTGCAGCGCCACGGGGACACTTTTCTCGGGAGACAGTGGCCCACTCATTTCACAGGGCGTAAGTGTATCCAGGGCTCTGCCCGCCTTATTGTGAGCCTCCGGTTCACCCACAGCAGTCTGGGCTCCCTCCCAGCTCCAATTTGTACGTGCTTTGTGCGTGGCCCATAACCCCAGTGTTCCTGGTATTTTGAGGGACTGCCTGCTGGTCGCAGAGGGTTATTAACTGTTATGCAAGCCCAGGACCAGGATCAGTACCGGGGGGGGGGGGGAATGATTTGTCCTGCCTGCCCTGGGATGACTATTTCTACCAGGCAGGTGACGATTCCATATATAAGGCTGTAAACCAGGCCATGGAACCTCCTCAAAGCGGGAGTGCGCCAAATGGATGAAGCCCGCAGTGAACCCTCCTGAAGCCCCTAAGGCAGCGCAAGGGGAGGGCCCCCCGCCCGCTAAAAAACAGTGTAGCGAGGGGGGTGGACGTGGATGCGTTTTAGCGCAGGTTCCGGCGCCGGCGGCCCCCCCAGAATGACCTCCAGACTCTCCCCCCCCCCCGCACGGCCACTCCCGATCCCCAGGACACCGGGTACTCCCCAGGGGATACTGATGACGACGCAGGTCCTTCTAGACCATGGCTTCCCTCCCCCTCCCCGGGTGGCAGTTCGGATATGCTGGACCCTGACGACATCGTCCACCCTAGGTCTACAGACTGGGTCCCGGCGGACAAGGTTGTGAAGTATGTGGCGGGCTGTTTGCGCAAACCAATGGAGAAGGAAGCTCGCAACCGTCTCCGGGCGGAGTGCCCTCGCCCTTGTCTAGAGAATAAGGTCGCCCTCACCCCAGACATTGACCCCAAAATGGCAACCTTTCTGGCCAAATTCATTAAGGACCCTAAAAAGGGTCTTGACAGGTCCTGGCGCTCTTGCCAGGACAAGCTCCTCGATGCCATTGGGCCAGTCACGAAAATCCTCGGTATGGCCGAGGAGGCTAAGGCATCTGGGTCCCCGATAGACCCTGAGGTCCTTTCCGGCTGGGCGCAGCGGGCTGTTGTGTTCCTGGGGAACGCCAACTACGCGCTCTCCACGGAGAGGCGCCGGTCACTCTTGATTAAGGTAAACCCTAAGTTGGGGGACCTCGCCTCTTCGGAGGCGGGTGCAGTTGCCCAGGGGGGGCCAGTCCAACATTCGCAAGGTTTTTACCCCTCGGGTTTTCCAAGGGGCCGGTCGTGGCCGTTCCAACTATCACAACCCTGACAGGGGGTAAGGCTCCGGACGTGGTCAGTATCAGGGCAGTTCCCGCTTCAACACCTTCTACCCCACCAGAGGACAGAAGTTCCGAGGTTGTGGAGGCTTCAAGGGACAAGCCAATTCTTCTGGCAAAGGTGAGTGTGCTGCCTTCGGCGCGCCTGCAAGTGGGTGGTCGTTTGGCACAGTTCCTCCCAGCGTGGGTCTCTCTCACGAGCGACACTTGGGTGCTGCTCAGGGTTCAGGGCTTCCAAGTGGAGTTCCATGGCCGTCCTCGTCAGATATCTCGGCCTCGCCCCATCTCTTTCTCACAGTGCGATGCGGAGCTGGTAAGCGAAGAGGTCTCAGCTCTCCTCCAAAAAGGAGCTATCTGTTGTTCAAGGGAGCACCCCCAAGGTTCTCAGCAACCTTTTCCTGGTCGACAAGCCCGACGGGGGCCGCAGACCAGTAATTAATTTGGAAGAATTCAACGAGTGGGTGGTGTATTGCCATTTCAAAATGGAGGAGACCCACCTTCTCAGGGACGTGTTGAGGCCTCGCGACTGGATGGTCCTGCTGGATCTGAAGGACGCGTACCTCTCTATTCCGATCTTTCCCCCGCACCGCCGTTTTCTACAGTTTGCTTGGGGCGGTCAGGTATTCGAGTTTACCATTCTGCCTTTCGGTCTTTCTTCGGCACTCTGGTGCTTCACCAAGGTCCTTCGACCGGCAGTGGAGTTTCTCAGAGCTCAGGGCATTCGTATGATCATCTACCTCGACGACATGCTATTGATGGCCCAGTGTCCCCAGACTCTTTCCAATCAACTTCAGGTAGCGGTCAAACTGCTACAAGGGCTGGGTTTTGTGATCAACGAGAAGAAATCTCTCCTGTCCCCCAGTGCACAGCGCGACGTTCCTGGGTTTCACGGTAGATTCCACCTCGTCGACGCTGAGCCTTCCGGCCAGGAAAATGGCGAAGATCAGGCACGAACTGCGCCAAACGCTGGCCAAATCACATACCTCACTGCGTCAGCTGGCCCGCTTAGTGGGGCTCCTCTCGTCCTCGATTCAGGCCATCTTTCCGGGGCCTCTGCACTACCGCGCGTTGCAGCGGCTAAAAGCGCACCATCTTCGGAGAGGTCTAACTTATTCGCAGTCTGTTCCTCTCTCAGCAGAGGTGAAGCAGGAGATGACTTGGTAGCTCACCCACATGGAGGCATGGAATGGGCGTGCGATCTTCGGGTCCGCCCCAGACATTGTGATAGAGTTGGACGCCAGTCGAACAGGTTGGGGAGCCAGATGCGGAGATTTTGCAACCGGTGGTGCCTGGTCAGTACCCAAGCAATCGTTTCACATCAATAGTCTCGAGCTACTGGCGGGTTCGTTCGCGGTGCAATGCTGGACCAAGAACAGAGTGCAGTCCTGTGTTCTCCTCAAGATGGACGTTTCAGCGGTCCGGTACATCAACCATCTAGGTGGTACCCGGTCCCGTGCGCTGTCAAACCTCGCCAAGGATTTTTGGAATTTTTGCCTGGACAATCAGGTGTCGTCATGGCGGAATATCTTCCGGGCCGGGCGAACGAGGTGGCAGATTGGCACTCGCGTCACCTGCTGGATGCCGGCATTTGGAAGCTGGACCCCCTGGTGTTCTCCCAATTAGCGGAGAGATGGAGGCCTTTCACAGTCTCTCTCTTTGCGTCACGGCTGGATCATCAGTTACCAAGGTTTTTCAGCTGGAGGCCAGATCCGCTAGCGGAAGCGACGGATGCGTTCCTGCAGGACTGGCATCGGGAGCAGGGTTATGCGTTCCCTCCCTTCTCCATGATCACGCGAGTGTCCGCTCATGTGCGTCGCCAGCAGGCGGAGGTGGTGCTAGTCACCCCTCTTTGGAGGTCTCAAGTGTGGTTTCCAGTTCTTCTGGAACTTTCCTGGGATTTTCCAATCCGACTCCCCCACTTTCATCACATTCTTCTGGATCCGGACCTCAATCCCCACCGCATGGTGGTGGAGGGGTCGCTACAGCTGATGGCCTGGCGGATCTCAGGTCGCTCCCGGGCCTTTCGGGACACGCCGAGTCCTTGCTATCCAAGGCATGGGCAGACAGTACAACAAAGAGGTACCGCTCCGCCTGGAACAGATGGCGCCGTTGGTGTTTGCGACGGGGTGTCGATCCCGTGGGCGCGGATGTAGTCCATATTCTCAATTTCTTGGCGGATCTTGCGGAAGAAGGTTTAGCTTACCGCTCTATTAACACCTTCCGCTCAGCGATATCAGTGGGTCATACCCCCATTCAGGAGTCCCCGGTGGGGGAACACCCGTTCGTGTGCAGACTTCTGAGAGGCATCCTCCTATCCCTCCTGTTGTAGGGATTCTGCACATACACAGAGCTATGCACAGGATAATAGGACCTCGGAATATAGTGGTGAGCCTACCATAAACCTTAGCACCTAACACCCCAATCTGACTAGCTTTAGCGTCTCATTAGCAACAATGTTACCAATGATTAGACAACCCAGAACACGGTATCTCTCTCTCAGGACTCGCAGGAGCAAGAACACCCTTTCATAACTCACTCATACCTGTCCACAACGTGCGTAAGAAGAGACACTGTATAGTTTAAAATGTTTATTTCAACTACCGTGCTCTAAGATACAGTACACGTGCCAGTACTATCAGCATAATGCATAAGGATAATATAAACAGCATAGTTACAACTCCATAGAATACAAACGGGGAAAGCATTTCATAAAGCAGTGGATATATGGCTAAAAGACAATACCACCCTCCCCTTGCTAATTGCTAGTTTATTATAAAAACAGAAGACCTCTGGGCTTTGTCGAGCGAACCCCCATACCTCAATATCTAGATGTAAGGTTTACATCATCAGACAAGCACAGCTCTTCTCTCTGGAAAGGTTTGTGCCCAAGTGTGTCTAACCGTGAAAATCACAATATTAAAAGCACACGAAATTCTCCAGGGCAGCTGTACATAGTGTTATGTCTAAGTGCGAGGGACTGGCCAAATCAGCAGGAACAAGGGACGTTGTTTTTCGACCTTGTACATGGTGTGCAGACATAGCCCAAAAGGGAACAGGAGAAAAGGTGAATGATAAAAATGCAGACAGTGCTAAAATAGCCAGGCAGAGGCTGGAAAACAACAGCACAAAGTAACGTGCGCAAAAAGGCCTCATGTCAGCCAGGCCCAAGTCAACGTAGCAAGGCAGAGCAGGAGGCCACAAACCACACGACACTCCCACCGGAACCGCGCTATTCCGCATTGTGGGATGAGAATTTAGTGTTGAATCTTTCTTTCCTGGCAACCGAATAAGTTCTTGTCACGCAAGGAACTCTCGGCTAAGCTAGCGACTCTCTTATGTCTGATTTCTTGCAGACGAGTGTCTGACGTACGGGCCCTTGACGTCTCGGCTAGAGTGTTTTCCCCAGATGGGGTTTCTTTCACGGTCAGTAGAAGGACTAAATGTCATACTAGGGTGATATCTTACTCGGTATTTTGAGAATCCCCAAAATTGTGTGTGGTGCAATGCCTCCGGGCCTATGAAGAGTTGACAGAGGAGGTTCGTCCTCCCGGTGAAAGGCAGCTGCTTATTGCACTCCGAAAGCCATATAAGGCGGTTTCTTCACCAACTATAGCCAGATGGGTGCGTTGGGTGATGCAGGAGGCGGGGATTGACACCAGGCAGTTTGGAGCTCACTCAGTGAGAGGTGCTATGGCCTCTAAAGCGTTTGCACTCGGAGCACGGTTAGAAGATCTTGTGCGTGCGGCCGACTGGTCCTCGGATTCAACCTTTAAGAGGTTCTATTTTAAGCCAGTGCTAGAGGTTGCTCAACTGGTGGTGGATAAGCTTTGAACTGGTATGGGGGGGGCGCTAGAGGGCGCACAGCAAAATGGCCGCACTGTAGTGCAGCTCTGCCGGCCGCCACCACTATCCTGCAAATATCCTGCTCCCTGAGCTGGATCCGAGCCAGATTTTGAAGGGCGGATCATTTATAACAACGACACTACACCTTTGCGCTGTCCAGTGGTGTTTGGAGGCCCCGCTGATCGTGTGCGGCGAACACCGGCGCACAGACCTCGGAGCAACATGACAGCCGTGTGAGGGACGGCATTTGCGGCTCCCGGCGCTCCTGTGGCTCTCTCTGCGCCATCAAAGACACCCGTATCGACCCTTGGAGACTGTGGATACTGCCCCTACAGTGAGCCTGCCTGTTTTTGGCTGTCTGGTGGGCGGCTGACGCCCGGTTGTGTTGCTGGTCACGGGGGGGGTGCGTGCCGGTGACTGGGTGGACCCAGGCACCTCTGTCGTGAGTGCCCGTGGTGTGTGGGTGCTTGTGCCTCGGCCTCCCACCTCGCTGCCTGGCCTTGCATATTGCCTACCTTGGCCGCTGGCACCCGTGCTTCCCCCGACAGCTGGCTGCGCTACCCCCCTCCTGCTCGTGTCGCCTGCTTGACACACGCTGCGGGGCACGGTGTGGTCTCTGGTCCATCGGGCTGTGTTGGCTGGGACGCACAATTTACTCCTCAGGCGCCGCGGCTTGCCTCTGCAGTCCAGCGTAGGGGAACGCTCTGGGCCTTCGGCACGCACAGTGCCTAATAACTAGCAGCTGCTGGAGCAACTCAGGCACGCCAGTCCGAAGCGTTCAGCTCTGCAACAACTTCCAGATCAGGCCATAGCAGTCTTCGTTGGGCGCTGGGACTGGCCGTTTGTGTATGGTAGCTCTGACTTAGCCCCTACTGGCGCGGTGAGGCCGGGTCGCACAGGCCTACAGATCAGAAAGTGCCTTGTGGTGCGCCCTGCATCCCCCAGCCGTCCAGTGCGCGGAGTGCCTGCTGGATACATCGCACAGTCCGATCCGGTGCTGGTGTGATTGTGGGGTGTTGATGTGCTACCTCGGCGCTAGTGTCATCACAGTCCTGTCGTCATGGGTAAGACAGACAAGAATCAGTTGCGCCTAAACTTTGAACTGCGTAAATCAGGAAAACCGTCACAAACTGCTGCTTCGGACTCGGAGCTGGACGCCGCCTCTGACCCGCCGACCGCTCTGGAGAAAACACTAGCCGCCATTCAAGCCAGCCTGCAGTCCATCGATGGGAAAATTGAGGCCCTTAATGGTCGCATGGACCATATATCAGCTAAACTGGACAAGCAGGTGGTCAGGATAGGCGAGGCGGAACAACGTATATCCGGAGCGGAGGATGGTTTACAGCAGGTCACGGCTAGGACCACTGACATCGAAAAGATCCTAGCGGTCATCCAGGCTAAAAATGAAGACCTCGAAGCGCGCTCACGGCGCAACAATGTGCGCATAATAGGCCTGCCGGAGTCCACGAATGTAGGCAGGCTGGAGACGTATGTAGAGAACATGCTCCGTGAAGTTTGTGGCGCTGACAATCTTTCTGAACTGCTAATTGTGGAGAGAGCTCATCGCTCTTTGGCGACTCGGCCGCCACCAGGCGCCCTGCCGAGGCCAATCATTGCCCGCTTATTGAATTTCAGGGACCAGGACGCGGTGCTCCGCATATCCTGCCAGAAAGGCGCCATCACCCATCAAGGTAACATGTTATCCTTCTACCCCGATTTTACCGCCACCGTTCAGGCAGCACGGAAGGAATTTCAGCATGTGAAAAAGCTCTTGATGAACGAAAATATCCAATATGCCATGCTCTATCCAGCCCGCCTTCGGATAGGTGCGGACGACAAGGCTAAAATATTCCCCAATCCTAAACAGGCCATGGACTTTGCCAAATCACTCTGCCGCAAGAAGCGGGCTCCCACTGACGCGTCGGATACTGAGGACTGATGCATCGGACAGGTGTACCGGGCTCCAATTTGATATTGAGGGCCCCGATATGCTCAGGGTCGATTTTGTTATGTTTTAGGCTCAGAAATAAGACCGAACGTTTATGTTTGGCTGCACTTGAGAATATAATTAGCAGAACTGTATAAAACGACTGGCTGTGTCTTCGCTCTTGCATTCTGGGAGTGCGTTGCTCTCTACCGATTTGGTGGGTGTGAGACAGTTCCATTTGCATGGTTAACTACGTCTTTACAAGTTTTTTGATTCTGGCGCTGGCTGTTTGCTCAAAGGAGCGTTGGATTACAGATGGTGGCCACCTCCCTGGTTCATCTGGGAGTTAGCTGTGCAACGGCGTTCCCCCGTGGGTGCACCCCATATCATGTTCTGCACTTGTTTTTTTTATGTTGGGGACTGTTGTGCTTCGGGGCATGGCTTTGGAAAATTGGGACTGCTAAAGTGGGTGGGGGGTTCTATTGTGTTTCAATGGGGATGTTTTAATGTGATTGCACCATCATACTGGTTACGATGCTTACATAATATTACAGCTGCATATCTCTCGCTTCGCACTTTGACTTTACAATGTGTTGTCAACTCTAGTTATGGGCGATAAATGCACGTGCCTGACATGGAATGTCCGAGGGCTAAATTCTCCTAAAAAGATCCGGCAAGTGTTTGCCTATTTGGATAGACATGGAGTTCTGATCGCTCTCCTACAGGAGACGCATCTGTCCAAGTCAGCAGAGGCCAGGATCGCGATCAAATGGGCTGGATATAAGGTAGCCTCATCGTGCTCGACATATGCTAGGGGCGTTATAATCCTGGTGAAGAAAGGCATGCCGTTTACACCAATCAAAACTTACTCCGATGATGAAGGGCGCTGTGTTATGGTACATGGTAAACTGGGCATGTCCTTGATTACTATTGTTAATGTTTATGGACCTGTGATTTATGACCCACAAGTGTTCACTGGAATGCTCAGTGTTTTACCCACCTGGCCGGATGCAGCCACTATGGGGGGGAGGGGGGGGGAAATTTAAACACACACCTAGACCCTCATAGAGACCGAAGGGTGATATATGCGCTTAACAAATACCAAATCAAATCCACGGGGTGCACGCACTGTCAAGGTAGCCCAATGTGTACGGGAGGCCATGCTGGAATTGGGTTTGGTGGATGTGTGGCGACTGCGCAATGCTGAAACAAGAGGGGGTACACATGCTACACCAGCACACAACAGTTGGTCCCGCCTGGACTACTGGCTCTTAAATGACGAGGCGAATGCATGGGTTACGGATGTTTCTGTCCTCCCGCGCACATTATCTGATCACAACCCAGTAAAGCTGGCCCTAACTATCCCTTCCAATACGCACCGCCCATTCACCTGGCGTCTTCAGGCTGAAGCCTTGCTGGACCCTATTTATGACGACGCTATTAGGGCCGCTATCACGCAATATTTTGAGTTGAATGTGGGATTGGTCAATAGTGCGGCTACCCTGTGGGAGGCCTTTAAGGTGACCGTGCGGGGGTCTGCATTAGCACGACATCAGGTATTCTACGAGATATCAGGGGCCAGCTATTTAAGACAGAAAAGGCACTGGAAGAATTGGAAAAGGAATATACAACCAAACCCTGCACATCCACATTGGCCCGTATACATGAGCTGCTTTTAGAATACAACGAGTTGGCGGAG
The DNA here is from genome assembly GCA_963921515.1 of Calotriton arnoldi. NCBI lineage: Eukaryota > Metazoa > Chordata > Amphibia > Caudata > Salamandridae > Calotriton > Calotriton arnoldi. The sequence goes on along the minus strand of CAWUFW010000043.1, from coordinate 5,791,807 downwards.
ACTGAAACACGCTACTTATCACGTCGACATGTAGCCAGGGCTTATGGCGAAGGGGGTCGACCAGGCCGGCAACTCGCTAACAGACTCAAATTTTGCACTGAACACAACCACATCACCAAAATCCTGGATGCCCAGGGTGGAGAACACTTCACACCTCAGGACATAGTGAATCAATTTCGAGACAACTACGCCAAAATGTATACGTCCCGTGGGAGCATGGACAGTGCGGCCCTGGATGATTATCTGTCTGATATTGCCTGTGCCTGGCTCTCAGATGGTCACCGTGAGTATCTCAGCCAACCCATTGACGCTTCCGATATCAAGGCGGCGATACTTTCCTTGCCCAATAAAAAGGCTCCGGGGCCAGACGGCCTCACAGCCGAATTCTATAAAGCCTATGTTGATTTGCAAACGCCCTACTTGTTGCAGATGTACGCGGAAGCCCACGAGACTGGTATATTACCACCCTCCCTCCGTCAGGCCCTGATTATCACACTACTTAAAAAGGATAAATCCCCTGATTTTTGTGAGTCCTACCGCCCTCTATCGCTTATCAATCTTGATGCGAAAATACTTGCTAAAATTTTAGCTATCAAGCTCCAGCCCTTAATGCCCTGTCTCGTGCTGCCCGATCAATCTGGCTTTATACCGGAACGCTCTACGTCCCACAACTTAAGAACCATTTTTGCTATGTTTCACATGCTGGAGCCTTCTCTTCCCGCAGCTGCTGTCATGCTGGATGCAGCTAAAGCATTTGATTCTATTGAATGGAGATATACGTTTTACATTTTACAGCGTATGGGCTTTCCGGGTGTCTTTTTGGGATGGGTGCGACTGCTCTACTCTGATCCATGGGCGCGAGTGTGCGTGGGAGGTCTCACTTCCGAACCATTCCGGATTGAGAGAGGCACCAGTCAGGGCTGCCCTCTTTCGCCACTTTTATTCGCTCTAATGCTTGAGCCACTGGCGTGTGTGGTTAGGCAGCGACACAAAACTTCGGCACTAACTTTCATGCAGCGTCCGGTTGGCATATCCCTATATGCTGACGACATGGTGCTATTTGTTCGGGAGCCACAGCAACATCTTTCCTCCATCCTGCGGGAATATATCCGTTTCGGATTGTACTCAGGTCTCACAATTAACTGGGACAATTCGGTGATCATACCGTTGACACCTATGACTGACCTCCCCCTCCCCCGACTATGGAATACCCATTGGTATAGTCCACTGAACCCGTTAAATATTTAGGTGTATGGGTGCATCGTGATTCAGAGGTTGTTATAAAAGAGAACTATGGAAAGGCTTGTGCGACACTAGAAACTCAAGTAGACAGGTGGTCGCTGCTGCCCTTGTCATTAGCAGATCGCATTGCTATAATCAAGATGATCGTCCTGCCACGATTTTTATATCTCTTCAACAACATCCCTATAACTCTATCACAGCAATTTTTTAAAACTGTGAGAACCTTGCTGCTCAGATTGATATGGGGGGGGGGGGGGGCAAGCAAGCCAGAGTGGGTTGGAATATACTTACATTGGATTATGCGAAGGGAGGGTTTTACGCGCCAGATTTCTATATCTACTATCTTTGCGCTCAGGCGCAATACGCGTACTACTGGTACCGGCAACACGCCTTTACGCCGCATGTTGCGGTGGAAGATTTCGAGGCCCATCCAATACCGTTGGCGGGCATACTGACTCACACGCAAAGAGGCACGCCAAAGACAGAAATTAATACCATAGATACTACAATCGCAGCTTGGCACGCTATTGGTAGGCTTGCGAATAAACTCCCAATATATGCCCCGGCTCTGTCTCTGGCACACCATGCGGCTCTCTCGGTGACGAGGGTCCAATGCGCTCGCTTAAAGAAGTGGGTATCGATCGAATGCAGGATCTCTATCCTGACGGGTCCTTTATTTCCTCCGAAGAGCTACAATATATCACAAATCAATCGCCACTATTTCAATTCACTATACATAGTTTGAAACTTGCAGTCAAAACGCACTACACAACATTTCCGGAGGAACCATTTTCCCTCCTCTCTCTGCAGCTCTTACTGGTTGCACCCACGAGGCGTCGAATGGTTACCAGATTATACAAGGTGGTGAGGGACGAAAAAGTGAGGGATGCTGATAAAAGTTTAGCTCGATGGAATAATAGATTGGATCCCCCCTAACTTCGGCTGAGTGGGAACACATTTGCACACTGACCAGCAAACTCACCCCCAATGGTAATTTGCGTATTATTCATTTCAAGTACATTCACCAAATATACCACACACCTCTTAGGCTGTACAAGTTTGGTCTCCGAGACTCGAGCAACTGTAAACGATGTGGCCACCCCGATGCAGATTTTTGGCACTTGGCATGGGGCTGTAGACTCGTTTCTAAATATTGGGAAGAAGTGGTGAAACGTATGCATGCAATGTCAGGTATTCAACTGCTGTGCACACCTCTGATTTGCTTACTCTCTTATGTGCCACAGATAAAAGGGACATTGGGGAAATTTGTATGAATCGCTCTACTGCTGGCCAAGCGGCGAATAGCAATAACGTGGGAGAGTAAACTGGCTCCTCGTGCTGATCACTGGATCAAAGACATGGTGTATTGCAAGGAAAATCTCGAACTCTACGCTGAAGAACTTCCATCTTCTTCCGAACCTAAGGATATCTGGGAACCGTTACGTCAATATCTGGTAGCACAGGCTCAGAGCGAATCCACAAATGACGACTAAGTTACATCCTTATCTGCAAATGTGTTATAGCTTGAATATCCATTCTGGTATGTAGCATCGAGATCATGGTGTAGGAACATTGCCTATTGGTCAATCACAACTGTTTGTTTTCTTGTTATACTGCCCTGCGTGGCAGCACTGCTGCTCTATTCTTGCCTGGAAATCAATAAAAAGATTTTTTTTAAAAGCTTTGAATTGGCATAATCTGAGCCTCCGGTCCTGACATAGAATGGGAATTTGCCTAGCTCTAGTACTGGTAAGTTCCGATTCTATTAAGGACACAGAGGCGAGGATTATCCCTCCCAGCGTCTGCAAGACACGCGGACCCTCCCCGTTCTGGAGTAAGTACTGCTCTTTGGGATTTACTGAAATGTTGATCATTGTATTGTTGAAGTTATGGTCATTGATTGCGTAAACCCTTTCTGTAGCTCAGCAATGTCTCTTCAGTGTTGCCTCTGTTGCCTGATGTTTTGGACTTGGTTCTGATATGGCCTGTTTTTTTGCAGGGAACAATGGGTCCAAGCAGGAGGCGTGACGTTCCAAAAGAGGCTGTTCGTGCGAAGAAAGAGGAACCACTGAGGAGGGACCAAGTGGAGGCTGGTTAATGGACAGTGTTGATGGACTATTGTGATTTTGTTTGGTCTACTCCCGAGTGTTCATGGGAGTAGTAGTTTTTTTTCTTCTGGTCGTTTTAAAATTTGCTGCTGTAAAATAAAAGCGAAGGAAGAAGGCATAATCCTCGCCTCCGTGTCCTTAATAGAATCAGAACTTACCAGTACTAGAGCTAGGCAAATTCCCATTCCTCTAGTTATCAACGAGCTCTAGTCTACGCTTGGAGGTTGCGTCAGCGCTCTATTCCTAGCTAAGTATTGGGCCATCTTCGCTTCTGTGATGTGAGGAGTCCATCAATTCAAAGGATAATAAGTCTACGTTTGTGAACTGACTAGGAACTCGCCTAGTTCCTAATGACTTAGTGTATATTTCTATAAATTCAATATCTCTCAGAAAACCTACACAACAGAACTGATAAGACTGGATCAGTGACAATATCGAAATCAACAATATCATGTAACACAAATATTGTGTCAAAAATATCATTTACAAAAATATTGTGTCCCTTGTCTTAGAAGGACAAGTACAAACATATCGAAAAAAATATTGTTTCACACTAATATCCATTAAAAACATACAAAAGTATTGTTTCGTAATCAATATTACCTACTGGTAGACACAAGTAGGTAGTTATAGTTAGGACCTAGTTTCCATAGACAAAGCATTTTTTGTTTTGCTAATAACTTTGGCGCTGTTTGACAAATGTTCACAAAAATTTCAAAACTAGTGTCCTCGTCACTTCAGCTGCTGCCTGGAAAGTTTCAGGGTGATCCGTCAAGCTGGGGCTGAGAAAAGGGGGGAGGGGCAAAACTAGCTCTGGCATCCAGAAAGAGTGCTTTTTGTAATTTGGTGTAAATCTGTTCAGTAGTTTTCAGAGTTGTTAAAGAGAAAAGATTTATAGTTCTCTAGGGAAGCAAATCCTCCGCGGACCCGACAGATCTCAAGCTGAGATCTGATTGGCTGCCACCACTTAAACCAGATAATGTTGACAGCCGTCTTGGGACTCGGCCCAAAAAACAAATAAGGGGCAGGGTAGGAATACTCTGACTTCCTAAGCCTGTTGGTGGGCCAAAAAACATTTGTTTTATTTAATTTTTGCAGCGACTTCGCAGAGGATCCACAAATCCGTGGCAAACAGACACAAGCGCAGTCCCCAAAATCAGGCAGTCTTTCAACACCACATACTTAAAAGAATAAACATATATATTTGTACATCAAAGTGATTGGACCAAAGCCACATTTTTTGGCTTAGACACTGTACTGAAACACCCTAGAGGAGGTAACAGGGCAAGGATTTTCCACAGACTTGAATCAAGATTTATTTTGCAGGCTGGATGTTTTTTTCCCAGATGGGATAAATAACGATGAAGAATTACACTCACATTTATGAGCTTACTTGATTCCTGCTTATCATCCAATCTATTTTCTGATCTTTTATTTTTTGATCTTTCCATCTCTATATATTCTTCTTTTTCCTTATTTTTACTTCTTCACCACATACAGTTGTCTCAACAAATGTTGTAGTCTGAGCTTTGCTTTATTGGGAGAATGACTGGACTACAGATGCACTGCATAATAGGAGGCCTGGGGAATATATGAAAAGATATTAAACTGCTGTCTGTTATTATCAACATCTGTTCTTTGTGTTTGTTACTTATCATGCATGTGTGTGTTGCATCCTTACTCCGTATTCCCCAGTGCCTCTAATGTTGTTCACCGAGTTGAGGAAAAAAAAAGGGTGGGCTTATGTTTAGAGTACAATATTGTTTTGAGGATAAAGAATATAAATTAATGATGTACTGAATAGAGATTGGTAGATTGGTAGCGTAAACTAACTTTTTATATAATTTTTCAATTTTTAGATTCTTTACTTCGCTATGTTTGTATGGAGGAACACTACGGACTCAGGGATAAACTGCACATAGAAGTAACACTATTGTGGAACCCCTTCTTTGGAATATCTGGCTACTATAGCTGAATTTAGTAAGAGTTATTTATTTGATATGACGTATGACTATCTCGTGCTGATCCACAAGACGGATTTCCATGATTTATTTTTCCATTCCCAGATATTAGAGTAATGGAACAATTAGCATGGGCACTAGACCCTTTATCAATCTCCGTACATTTGTACAATAATCAGAACTTGCAGGTATCCATCGCTACAAGACAGGGTGATGTATCTGTTTAGCCTACGTACCCGAATGACAAGCATGTAAACTGAAACGCACATATTTGGTCAGACTGGCGTTTCAGTGAATGTTACGAGGCACTTTTGGAAATGAAGTCATGCTGAATATTAAAGTGATAGTAAAAAAAAAAATTTTTTAAAACAGTGTACAATATATTTTTCTTTTATAAAATTGTGCTTTTTATATTTCAGATTAATGTGCATTTGCACGCTTGATCAAGTGATATATTTTATATATATTTTGTATGCATAATTTCTGGTTATCGCAGGCAGTCACTGTTGTATCACACGCTCGTGAAGTTTGAACGAGCATCTGTTTTCTATGTTAATGAAAAGCATCACCGCACGGACGTATTACTTAAAGGCCAAAATGAATTGCTGTGGTCATGTGATCAAGACTCTTGTGAGTCGAAACGCGTTATCTGCTGTCGTTTGCTTGAAAATAAACTGCTATTTGTAGCACAACTCCAGAGTGGCTGGCTCTTCTTCCTGGGATCATTTGGGGAAGACGAGGTTTTTATATATATTTCACTGAAAAAACCATAGGTTTCAGGGACGTTATAGTTAGAAATTAGCATTTAAAAAACCTTGGGAATTCACTGAAAAAACCGCAGGTTTTAGGGATGTTATAGTCAGAAATTAGCATTTAAAAAAACCTTTGAAATTCACTGAAGAAACCACAGGTTTCAGGGACGTTATAGTTAGTTGGACATTTCACTCTTACAAAACCAGAGAAATTCAGCCGTTATATAGTTAGTTGAGCTAACTATAACTCGCGCCCCCGCAATGCACTGCTGATGACGTCACATATTACATCACTCATGACAGGATTGCTGAGAGTGGTCCGAGGCCACGCCCCCTTTTTACACCACTCTGCAAAAGCGCCTCCTGGCGCACTGCTGCCCGGTGGATGAAGTCCACTTTAGTCCCGAGGTCCTCAGAACACAAGAGGACCTCTTCGCCCCACCAGCAATGCGCCAAGAGTGGTGTAAAAAGGGGCGTGGCCTCGGACCACCTATCAGCAATCCCACTGTGTGGGGCTTACTGGAGGTACCTGGTGGGCTAGTTGGCCCCCAGGGACCCTCAGGATTCAAGGGGACTTAATCCCCCAACTTAGAACGCGCCAGGATGCGCGTTTGCAGAGTGGTGCAGGGAGGGGGCGGGGCCTCCGGCGACATGCCGGCTTTTCTTTTTTCTTTTTTGTTAGCAGGGGGGGCTGTGTGGCCCCCCTTATCTTTATATTTTGTGGGTCCTGAGGACTCCATCTCCCAGGGCTTGACACATTTTTTCAATTTTTTTTAAAACAGGAAAGGGGCCGCACGGCCCCCCTCTCGAGGCAGATTTCGGCCCCGGGGACCCCATCCCCCAGGGCATGGCCTCGTTTTTAAAAAATGTTTTTATTATTTATACGGGAGGGGGGCCGCATGCCCCCCCCTTCCCTGGGCCACTTTTTGTCCCCGGGACCTGGCCTATTTTTATTTTTTTTTATTACGGGAGGAGGGCCACGTGGCCTCCCTTCCCATGGCCACATCTGGCCCCGGGAACCCCATCTTCCGGGGCCAGGCCAGCCTTTATTTTTAGAGGGGGCCGCCACATGGCCCCCCCTCCTGAGGCCAATTATGGCCCCGGGGACCCCATCCCCCGGGGCTGGCCTTCCGTTTAAAAAAAAAAAAAAGCAAATAAATAATTAAAACGGAGGGGTTAGAGTTGCCCCCCTCCCGGGCCACTTCTGGCCCCGGGACCCCATCCCCCGGGGCCAGCCCTCATGTTTGGGACCGCGGGGTGCCCCAATGCCCCCGCGGTCGCTGCCGGCTCCCCGCCTCCTGCAGGAGCCTGCATTGCTTTTGGACAAGGGGAGCTGCTGACATGCAGCTCCCCAAGGTCCAAAAGCAATCTGCTTTGCTTCGTGGCAGCGAGAGCAGGTTTCCTGCTCTCACTTCCACGAAGCAAAGCAGTGTTTGCAAAGACAGGGCGGGAGCCGTGCTCCCGCCCTGTCATTGCAAACTGCAATGTCCCTGGGGTAGGCACCCCGGGACATTGCTGAAGCCGGCCCTGGGGGGTTGGCGGTCCCCCGGGCCATCTAGGGCTCCAGGTGCACTCTGGACCAAGAGCTACCTCTCTGCCGAATTTGGTGCAATTCCGTTCAGCAGTTCGGGCTGTAGCCGTGACAAAAGTTTCCTATGGAAATTAACATGGAGAAAACGCGTTTTGGGACCCCCCTTTTTTCTCGGCCCCCGCTTGACGAATCACCCCGAAACTTTCAAGACCGGAGCAGGCCATTAGTTTTGAAAATTTCGCGAAGATTCATCAACCAGCGCCAAATTGGCAAATCAAAAAACGCTTTTCCTATGGAAACTAGGTCCTAACTATAACTACCTACTGGCGACTGCCAGTAGGTAATTATAAATAAAATAATATACATACATATATATAGGCTGTGAACTGCACTGGCTGGCAGGGAACTGTCTTTCTTCAAAACCCGAGGTATCGGATTTTCACAGCCCGTCTACTCACCTTTGTTGTTCAAGCAGCTGCTGCCAGTCGGTGGGCTGGGACTTCCCGGAGAGGCGCTTGCATGGTCTTCGCGTCTCCAGTCTTGGCAGCATTGGAGGAGCAGGCTTGGAAGTAGGGGACCAGAGGACGCTTATTCCCTGAAATTTCGTCAGACTTTTCCACTGCAGCTCGTCATGATTCATCAAGGAGCATTATGGTATCAGCAGTCCGTGGCAGGGGCTGCTCCGGTGCCTGCATGTTAACGAGCCGCAGCTGGGCCCTTCACCACTGTGTAGGAGGAGCTCTTTATAATGACTTATTGGGACTTTCTGGGGCGAACTGCGGCGTTTGAAGAAGGCTTAACGCCGAAACCGGTCATGCCGATTCTTCACCAATAAACGTCCTACAGTACCCCGCTGCGTCCCTTTCTTCTTTTTATGGGAGAGGAGTTGTTTGATACATATATATATATATATATATATATATATATATATATATATATATATATATATATATTTTTTTCTCAACAAAGTGCCCAAAGCAACGAGAGGGCACTCACTGTGCTCAGCCATCCAGCAGTAAAATGCAGCTTGCCTTTTTGCTCCAACTTGTTTACTTGTGCCGACGCGTTTCAAGGCCATAAGCCACTTCTTCTTGGGCTGCTTGGGCACTGAAGCTTCGCATATTAGGCCATTTCCGGCATTTTTATTTACATGACCGCCCCCAGTGGGCGAATGCACATAAGCAGTCTTAATTGATGCATGATGGACATTGATGTTCCAAATGCGAGCATTATTATTAGCTGTTAGTCAGTTCAGTGTGTAAATTCTTTTAAAGATATATATATATATATATATATATATATGTTTTTTTCAAAAGAAGATGCCTTCATGATGGAGTGCCCTCCCACCAAGTTTAATATTGGAAATAGAACAACTTCGGTAACTGACAAGTGAAAATAATAGCATGCCTTTGCCCGACGCGTTTCAAACTTCATGTCCTCAAAAGCAGCATGCATAGCAGCAATGTTCTTTCCGTCTCCGATTTCAATTTCCCAATTAAATACATCCTGCCCATGTGGGCTCCTCAATGAATTGCATCACGGGAATTGGAGTTCAAAAATATATATATATATATATATATATATATATATATATATATACATACACACACACACACACACACACACACACACACACACACACACACACACACACACACACACACACACACACACACACACATATATATACACACACATATACACACACACATATACATACACGTACATACGCACACACATATATACATACACATACAATATTTTTTACAACTATATTATTGAAAACGATATTAACAACGATATTCTGAATAACGATATTACTTACCTGGAAAAAAATATTTTGCCAATATTTCAGCATCACAATATTTTTTGCATCACAATATTTTTTTCTGATATTTCTTTTTTCCGATATTTAAAAATGTATATTTTGTCCAAATACCGATAAGACTATAACCCTCCATGAACTATACTCCCTAGCTTTATATTAGAGCAATAACCATTTAACACGAAACATATATAATTTATGCAGCATTATTGGTTGCCAAAGTAAATGGCATGGCTTACATCTTACAGAAAACAGTGATTAAAGGACATGGCGTGTAATGTAAAAATGAATTTACCTTCAGAAGCACTTCCACTATATTTGCGTGACCTTCTGCAGCTGCCATGTGTAATGGAGTTCGATCAACTTTTGTGCGAGCATCCCTACTCACACCCGCTCTTAAAAGTACTTCTGTTGTTGAGTAATGCCCATACTGTGCAGCCAGATGAAGTGGAGAGGTCCCCAGCTGCCATCAGAGTGAAGAGAACAAAGGTAAATTTAAAGGAGCATTACTTGTTCATTTAATCACACTGTATTCATAGCCTTGCGTAGATGTTGTAGTCAGAAATATTAATTTATCTGCAACCTAATCACAGTACTAAAAAGAGAAAAGAACATACAAATATGTTGAAAAAAGAGAAAATGGTGACGCAATTGTAATGCTAGTTCTTGATCATGGGAATCATCACTTAAGTCAACTGAAGTCAAAAACTCAATAGTCCTACTTCTGGCTGTAAGACATACAAACACAAGACCCCTTCATAAGCAGTGAGGGAATGACTGATGCAAACAGGTCTGTGGGTTAGAGTGATTTATGGACTATTTAATCATCCTGGTTTCATTGTTTAGATATATAATTTCCTTGTTCGTTATGTATAGATATAAGAATGATCACAAGAACAATAATAATTCTCGTACTCTGAATCTGTTGCTGCTGGCCATTACCTCAACCAGATGCTTAAAGCAAATTAAGGCTATGTTTGAAGTTCCTTCTAATGAATGTAGGCACTTGTGGTTGGTCAAGGTTGACCTGGTTCAAATGCAGCTACTGTCCTTGGAGAGGTCTTACCTGCTTTTCAGGAATGATTGGGGCTCGATGGAGATTATTTCAGGGTTTACCTCAACTTAAGATGAAACAGTCAGGCTAAAGACCACCCAAATCGGTGGTATACTAGAATTCTATGTGTACAAACGGGAATTATGCAACAGAGGTAAGGTTTTTTCTTATAACTAGGAGGTGATTAACAATAGCTCGAGAGTACAGAAGTGCTCTGTTACCTAAATGGGCATATAATAGGAAGCCACAAGACAAGCTTGCAGAATCTTGTGTTTTTAGATCAGAGAACTTTTTGAAATGTGCTGGCTGGTAGAAGACAGGCAACAGCTGCATTGAAACTGTACTGGATAAGGCTCATTTTGCATTGTTATGTGATCTTGGAGACCCTGACGCTGCTAACTATCGCACCTGTACCTAGACTGATCGGTGTTCCCACAGACCTACATAACCTAACTAAGTAAGGTTCTTTAGACAATCTGTAGTTCCCTGGTGTTGCTAGAGACTTGGCACCTCTCGGTAACCATTCCTATCTTCCAAAAAGATAAGCAGCTATAGGCCCATTTCGCTCCTAGATTCATCAGTTAAGCTCCTAGATTGGATGCTGCTGGAAAGACTGCACAACTATCTAATATCATTGATATTATGAGGTAGTATAATTCCATAAGCCAAGCTAGGTTTCCAAGAGGGGTTGGGCATCCAGGAACAATGTCTGATAGCTTATCGGATAACTTCACTAGCTCTGTGTCTGCGAGACTTGCTGTATTCAGGAAATGGGCTTTAAAAGCGGCACCTATTTTCAAATACTGCCCCAGTTACGAGGCTTGTGAGCACTATTTTTTTCTTTCAGATGGAGCACTGGAGACCAGTGCTCATGGTTTACGAAGCTCTGTTGTAAACAGGGCTGTAAATCTTGCTCTTATCTTGCCACATTTGCTATACATTCAAAGACCGTGTTCTGTTTTGGCTGTAGTTGCCGCCTCCTCCCTCCTGCTTTTGAAACACACGGCATCTGCCTTCTCAGAGCAACCACATAACTGCTCTGTAGAACTGTCTGAGCAGAGTTGTCATATGATCTTATAATAACTCATTTACCTCCAGGTATCTTTTTTACCGAAGGAGCTTCAAATGATAACACATTTGGTAAACGTAGGGACCTAAAGTGAAAAAGTGTGTTTTATAGATTTCTCCGAGCAGCATCAACACCGAAAGGAACTGTCGGCAAGAAAACAATCACACAGTTTTGATCTGGTTAGAGAGGGCACAGCATTCCATCTTCACCTGACATCCTTTCTTTTCTGTCAACATCCTATGTCCCCTGCCTGCCACCCAGTCCTCCCAAGAAAATGCTCTCTGAGAAACTTGTCTGAATGAACACGAATATGAATGCTTTTTTTTTCCTATTTCAGGCTCCAGATAGCTTAGAAGTCACATTGTTAAGAAGAAGAAGAAAAAACAGCAAGAATCAGAGAAAGGGTATTTTTAGAATTGATTACTGTTGCTTTTTTCCCTGGTCCTTTTGATGATTCCCCATCCTTAAATTCCAATGACTTTTCAAGTTAAAAATGTGGTATTCAAGGCCTAACTGAGTGTATGATAGCGAGGAAGCCTCCACATGGAAGAATTCTCTTTGGCAGTGTGGCCATTCTAATTAGTGCGCACATTTGAAAGAGACATTCTCGACAACCGGCAATGGATTTCCTGTATTCAAATACGAGAATGCTCTTTAGCACGGTACACACGCATTCCTTCAAGTTTACTTTGTTGAGTTAAACGAGGAAGATGTATTTTGGGAATATACAGAAGTTTTTGCAGGATTTATTTTTGCAAGAATTAGTGTACACCACTAAATTTATATTATCTGTGGTTCAAGATATTTATTTTTGACTATGAATATTAGGTGTTTAGTTTAGATGCATCTAGGTAACTGATTTATACCCAAAGGGGGATGCTCTTCCTTCATTACAGTACATACAGTTCCCTTTTATCAGCAGACGTGCCTGTTTAGTGACAAGATTCAATGCGAAGTTGTAGAAATGCAACGTCATCAGCACAACCAAACTCAGCGGCCATTGTGTCTCCTCGATGCTCTTTGAATGTTTCTACTGTGTTGTTGCGAGTAACTAATTTCAGCTTCTGAACGTTACTGAAATATCATTGAACAACGGGCACAACATTCGCTGAAACAGTCTGAAATTCAGTCAAGATGGAAAGCCGGACCACATTGGCTGATAGCAACAGCACATGTTTTGCTTCTAGAGTACGTTTGTCTGAGGATTTGCTTCTAATCTAGTTCTAATTTTGGCTCAATTCAGGAACTTGTCTGGGTATAAAAAGTGTCAATGGGAAATCTTGTTCAGATCACATCAAAATCCGGTTTGAGTGACATTTGTCTGGCATTCCTTGTCAACTTCATGCAGTCCGACTAAATCCAAATCATAGGAATCGTTTGTGACCAAGTACAGTATTGATGGAGCAAGGACTCGTAAATGAGACTTGCTCGGAAGCAATCCTTTCGTTTTAACTCATTAACGAATTACTAACAACGTGTTTGTAATTAATAATTCGCATTTAGAAAAAGACACGCGGGACAGTGAAGCTTGCCTATGTGTTTACTAATCATAAACAACATGAACAAAGGACTAAAAGGCACTTTAACAGGGGATCTTTACTGTGCATGCATCTACTGCATCTACGTAGTATGACGTACTAATGCTTGGAGGGAAATTCTTGCGCCTGCGCAAAGTTATTAAAAATGGCCGCTTGAAAGCTCACATGCATGGCACCTGCTTGGCTGAAATAGAAAATAAGTTTTATACTAACGCAAATGCAGAAAGGGTAATAATAATTGGAGTGGGTTAGAGTAGAGGTTGGTGATGTACAGTGAAACCATTTATTTTTGAGAATAACATTTCTTCATTTGACTTTATTATTAGTGCGCATTTGGGCCTTCCACACTTGTCTGAATTGAGCTGACTGACTTGACCCCACGCATGCGCACCAGAGAGAGAATAAAGAAAGATGAGTAAGGACTTGTCACGCGTCCAAGGCCAGTGAAAATGTGCCCTGGGAACATGAGGGTGAAGAGTTCATATGAAGAAGCTTTATTCATGACATTGCAACATTTTGTATTATTAAAGTTTGGAGATGTATGGGAAAGGAAATGATTTAATAAAGTTTGAGGGGAGGGATTTGAAAACAATGGTTTAATGAAATAAGTGAAATGTAAGCATGGTGTGATGATCATCCCCCCTCGCCTGTCCAATCAGAGTTAGTATTTTGTTAAATTGAAACATTAATGGGTGGTACATGGTTATGGAAAGGTATAATTGAGGTAGTTTTAGTTAGTTAGTTTAGTCTTATTGGGAGCCGATGATGAGCAGAGCTGACACGTAGCATGACACGGGAGCAGAAGCAGCAGAGGCGATACAGAGCTCGGGATGCTGTTGGTGCTGGGGGTGGTGCTGATGAGACGCTGATGAAGAAATCGAATGCAGAACCATCTATTTAACTTAATTGGGTTAGAAAGAAGATCGCGGAAGAACCACGAGGAGGAAGGGAGTGTCAGAGAGGGGTGCAACGTAGTCGTCGGTATTTAGAGAGGTGAAGTATCCTGTCCTGATTCCTGTCCTGAAGTCTTTGTCTCCTGATCTATCCCGAGGACCCTTACCAGCCCTTTGGCCAGGGGGTTGGTCTTCACGCCATCCTTGGTAATTATAAATTCATCGTATTGATAGATGTTCTTCTCTCTCTGTCCTCTTCTTTCTGAGCATAGTTATTGTGTGGATCTGAATTGCTATTGCTATTTGAGAATTGATTGAATGGACACTCTTGCGAATGAGGGTGTTTGTACTGAAACTTTGAGATGGTTCACGCTTAATTAATTTAGATAAAGATTTTAAAACTTCCAGAGTTTGTGATTATTTCATTTGAGAAATGTTTAATAAGTTATGTTAATTATCACCATCAACTAGTTCCAACTAATGGTCCATTGACCAGAGGAAAGAACTAATTGATCAGTGAAAGGTTTAGTTAAGGAAAAGAAATAACTAGATCTTGAAGTATGAAAATCATAAACTAAGTTCCAGCGGTCTACTTGCTATTTAGTGGAAGTAGTTATATGGGCCAAGGTGAGTATATGGTAGTGGAGTATCTGCTGTTAGTACACCGCTGGATCAGTATGAGGAGTATGCTCCTCATTTAAGATCCACTTGTAATCATGTAAAGTATTAATACAAGATGGCTTAGAGAGCTAATGCTTGTTCTTGACATTTAGAGTGATTTGAGAGTAACAAATTAAAATCCTTACACTTTAGACTCAAACTTCTATTAGTTGGGGCAGGAATAGCTCTTTCAGCATATATAGGAAAACATCCTTTCACTAAATGACCTAACCTGCATGTGAAACTGGCATCCTGACTTTTTTACTAGTCCAGCTAACATGTTCATCTAGTTTACGTTCTGTGACCAAGGCTTGTCCATGGTAATGCCAAGGTCTAGAATGGGTTTTTGACCTAGAAGGGGGGCACAGAACATTCCCTTTATTTGACAACTTCTGTCAGTAAGAAACTACTGTCCTTGTTTTGGTCAGTTAACAATGCCAATAGCTCAAACTCTAGCAAATGCGAGAGCTGTTGAATTGCAAATGCTTGTTTGAAAAAGGGGCTAATGAACCTAACATGTAGGGGGCTATCCTTAGCATTTTACATGGTGGACTGCTCCAAGCTCGGAGTCCTCACAAAGAACCTTGGAGCAGATTTATATGTGAACTATTTGTTAAAACAGACCCATGAACATTTACAGGCATCCGTGGACATTGGCAGAAATGCTACCTTCGACACAATTGAGGTGTGTCACAGGGATGTGTGTTGCCCCCCTCATCTTTGTACCTAGCATATTAAAGGGTCTGGACAAAGTACACAATGGTGTGCCTGCAGGTTCTGTGAAGGCAGGTGCTTAACATGTACCACGGATTCTCAATGCATATGACATTGTATATATCTCATGCACTACAACCGACCTAGAAAAGTTGGTGTCCAAGTAAGATGACTGTATATAGGCATTTTGCCTGAAGACAAATAAGCGAATTAGAGATAACAGCCTGACAAATGTTAAAAAGGAAAGATATGAGAGTCAACAACAGGCAGCTGGTAAGGGTCGAGTCCTTGTCTGTCTAGTTGATGTTGTTTTTGATCCAAAGTGTAGGTGATTTTCGCCATTAGACAGAAAACATTTGACCTGCACAGAGACGTCTCCAGTCAGCCCCACTGAGCTTCCATAAGGCAAGAGTTTCAAAGATTTATTTTCTTCTCTATTTTTCTATACCAAGAAGCAAGTTTTCAAACATTTGTTGAATGAAATTAGACCAGGTTTTTTAGTCTTTTATTGCCAACTACATTAGCCATCCGTTTTGCTGTTAACAGGTGTTTGGACTGCTTTCATAGGGGCATCAAGGATGCATTTTGTACTTCTATTTTTTTCTTTCTCTGATTTTTTGCCTTGTCTGTGTCTTAGCCGCTAAGACGTTATGATTGCTTTAATATACATTTTTTAAAGATATTTAGTCGACATAAATTATTTATGGCGAGTAAATCAATGGGAACCTGGGTTTCCATGAAACAAACAGAATGCTAATGTATGATGAGAATATGCCTTTCCTGTTTTTTTCTTAGATGTCTTTTCCAACAGTCCAATTTTCATATAAAAAGAACCATTTAATCAACTTGGTCTTTTAACACGTTTACGTTTTTGTCATTCTAGTTTCATGACACTGGCTTCTCCAATTGGTTTTTGATCGTTTTAACAGTTCACCTCAGTTAAAGTGAAAATTTGAAAGTGGAAATTTGAAAGTGGGCGTTTCACTTGGACCTTAAATAACATGACTCCATGTATTTATGTGTAGGTAGGAAAGAGACTAACCACATCATACCGAGGGGCACTTTACATTTTTATCAGACAGCAGATCCCAGGTAGCCACGCAGAGTGCTTTTGGGCAAAGCAATACTTCACTTCCTTTTCATTAGGGCCCAAGAATGCTTGTACACGTGATTACCAATTGCTCTCAATCCTGCTACATGTGCAATTTCCTTGCATAGGGTTCTACATAACCCCTCCATATGCTTCTTTTTCCACACAAAGTCATGAAGTTGCAAAATACAAACATAGTGAACATTTAATTGACTATAGTTACAAGGTTCTCAGAGCACTGAACAATGTATTTAAAATATATGTGTCAGAAGTATCTTTATTTTACGTGTGCCCATGATTGCAACAAGTGCAAAAAAGTATCAAACACCGAAAACGTCTTTCAAAAAACCTAATTCTGAGGCACAAACTGACATTTCTAGCTACGCTGCAATTAAAATTACTACTTTTGGAAACCTGTTGATTCCTCTCAGTTCATATCAAGATTATGCCCTGTGCTGCTTACTTTAAACCAAGATTGTGTTTAAAGTAATTATCAGCCGCAGATAACTCAAATACATTACCGCTATAGTTTTGTTCTCATGATTCCCTGATGATTTTTAGGAGCTCTCTAAAACTTTGTTTTTTTCTTAAATAACCAGCCCTTCTGTCTGTTCGGTTCTGACTACTGTTTCAATGATGTTTAGCGCCAAGAACCCTTTGGGTGATTGTCTGCACTTTAGAATTGTTAATAAATCATTCAATACAAAAAGATGCGCATTTTTTAAAACAGCAGTTTACTGAATTGAACTTACAATCCACCAGATGAAAGTAGGCTTTACATTTTAAATTAACACGTTTTTTTTTCCTTAGATACCACTTCAATTCAAGTAGAACACTGAATTAAACAGGAACAAGAATAAAGTAAAACAATTACCCAGTCTGTGGTAAATGGTGCTCCATTTGCCATTAAAACGCGAACCTCGTCATCTTGACCGGAACGAGCAGCCTCTAGAAGCTTCTTTCCCAAATCAACCAATGACATCTGGTCAAAACACAAAATAGTTTGTTGACTTTTACTTGTCTCTGTGATCTAGTCAATAGATTTTAGAAGGCTCATTCAAAAGAAAACACCATCAAACAAATAAAGAAAGGAGTGAAATAGCTGAGTGTTATGTCTTTGATGTATCACAATGTACAGACATGGAGGAAACCTTTCCAGCCTGGTGCTCAACAAAATACAAATACATAAATAAATCAACAACGGGTTAAAGGTGGTTGTGTTGCAACATGAGCACTCTTCTAAAAACTTTAGGAGCTTCCCATTCCTTATAGGCTGAGTGGGGAACAAGCTGAGCGGCAAGGTCTGTCAAGTCACAGCATTAGTGTGTGGAACAAGGAGGCAATAGATGCTGCTCTTCGTGTCCCAACAGCCACGTGACAGTAAACAGTGGAGGAGCAGTGGGACTCCTCATGGACGGAGCCCATAACAATTGCCCCTAAATGCTTTGGGAACAACAGCCAAGGACTGTTTCCAAGGAGACTTTCACGAAAAGTTCTGGTGTGCTGCAAGTCACAGACAGCAGAATGAACCCAAGATTAGTATACACATCAGCGGGGAGCCATTATTAACAAGGTACATATTAGTTAACCCATACACCTTCACTCTTTTCGCTTGGTTGTTTATTGAAAAACAATTTTCCTTAAAATCCTCTTTCAAAAAACCTTTTTACTTGTTATGTCAGTACATTTCTTCCAAAATTTCTTTACAGTGATAACTTTTTAATCACATTTAAAACTAGTACAAGTCCCATGAATATTTCTTGGTACGCTGATACAGTCACAGCCAACACATGTTTTGCGGCCTCCCATAGATTGCTAGTCACATCATGCGGATTCAAGGTGCAATTTAAAACCATGATATAGATTGAAGGACCGTAATATGACGTGGAGATGAAAATAAGTTACTTACCTGTAACTACGGTTATCCAGTATTGGTATCTTTCATAGATTCACATGCCTGAATCATTCCCCATCGTCGAGATGAGAGTCCCACGGTAAAATATCCAAGCAGTACCTGAAATCCTTCATAGGCTATAATGGCCCAAGGCCATCTAAACAGTAGCATATCTATGTCCTTTTTAAACAAGCATTGGCATAGCCAATAGGTCTCGCCTTTGGGACCTTATAAGTGTTTAGACAGAGATATTGACTTTGCCTAGGTCTTTAAGCTGTGCAGAAGTCTGCAGCATGCTTAAAAGTTATAATAAAGAAGTGTCAGAAGCATTTTTGTTACCTTATATATGACCAAGAAAGCATTATGTACAACTGAACGACCATATTAAAAAAGTATTAACAATAAATAGTGTCTTCATTTTTTTTTTGTCCTTTTAATGCTGGCAACTTCTATCTGCCTGTCCCAATGGTTGGTTGTTATGGTTTTTGTTTGTTATGGGGGGCATAAATAACAGGAGGGTGAAGGCTGGGATAGTACCTGTATAACAGTCAGTGAGAGAGTCAGTCAGTCAGTTAGTGAGAGAGTCAGTTAGTTAGTCAGTCAGTCAGTCAGTCAGTCAGTCAGTCAGTCAGTCAGTGAGAGAGAGAGAGAGAGAGAGAGAGAGAGAGAGAGTCAGTGAGAGAGAGTCCATGAGAGAGAGAAAGTCAGAGTTAGTGAGAGAGTCAGACAGTGAGAGAGTCAGTGAGAGAGAGTCAGTGAGAGAGAGAGTGAGTCAGTTAGTGAGAGAGAGCTTGAGAGAGTCAGCCAGTCAGTGAGACAGTGAGAGAGTCAGTCAGTGAGAGAGAGAGTGAGAGGCCATGCGGACAGAGGGGGAAACATATAAATCTAATATCAAAAGTTACTAAAAACGCAGCAGCACTGTTGCCGCACAGGGGAAGGCCTTTTGCAAAAGTTGACTGGTCATCTTTATGTTGCTTATTGCTATATTTGGGTATTTTACTGGTACTAATGAGGTGCACCTAATGCCCAGACAGTTTCAAAAAGAGAAAAAGTACAAAATAATGAAATAATACTATTTAAAAATGTGCTGCATTATGCCACATGATTTGCATTTTCTTGCTGCATAATTTACTGAACTCTGCTGCATAATTTGGCCCTCTCCTGCAGCATAATTCCAGTGGCCTTGGTAATAGGCAAGGCGTGAGGGGAGTGAGGGTAGGGAAAATCTTAAAACCAAAACAGGCCCATCAGTAAATAATGTGCAGTGAAACGGGGTCACCAGATGCACCCCCCATATAAGAGTGAAAACGATTGTATTCTCACTTTAATCGAAAATCTTCAAGTTGATTAATAAAAACGCCGTAGCCATACACAAAAAATGGTGGAACTGCTAGTAGGCACTGAACTTTCGTAACTGCCTAACATGTTTTATGCAAGAAGGGGGGTTTATCCAACAGCTGAGATAAGCAGCGTGTGCGGTCTGAGGTGACATTTTGACCAGCTGAGGTTGTTGCGGGAGGATGCGCAGTTCAGTTTCAATTTGGGCCCGTCTCACTGGATGACCCAATAGGATAAGCTGCTGGGCAGAGCGGCCATGCAGCCAGAAACGACCACGAGAGTTGTTTGGTAGGTAGAGGCAATCGGCACCGGAAAAGCTGCAAATAGACAGCTTGGAGGGCCAGCAAGGGCCCCGCAACAAGTAATGAAGTGATCTTCAGCTCAGAAGGACAAAGACTGGCCTTGAGGGAGGGGATTAACAGCTAGCTTCCATTTGAAGTTTACTATTAACTGTGGATGGTGGAGTAGCCTTAAGCACTAGGTCACCCTCATATCAAAAGACCTAGAAAATACACTGCAAACTCACTTTATCCAAAGGTTTTCAGCTTCTTTCCTCACATGTACTTTGCAGCATTTCCAGTCGTAGCAGCTGGGGTCATTTTGCTTTTGGCTACATCTCTTATTTTTAATGCTCGGTTAAAGACACTAATGGCACAAAATACGCATAATTACCATCCGTGTGTTGTACGCTTGGCTGTTTAAATTATTTAATTTGCTTGGAAAGGCGTACGAAGTGGGGCTGCAGCAACCCAATACCATACTGCTGACTTAGTAAGGCCTTCAATTTGAAGCTTAGAAAATTGAGGCAAATCTGACGAGTATGTAAGTTGAAAATGTAGTTTGTCAAAAAAGACACTGGAGGCGCAAACTAAGTTATCATGGATTCCCATGTCATGGGTGGAAGTAGAGGATGAAGTGCAACAGTGGGAGTAAATAGTACGTTAGGAAGTTCAAGTACTAAACAATGCTTCATGGTCTACTAACAGTAAACTGACAAAGCCAACAGCCCTGAATTGACTGTGGCTGCGAAAGTTAACAGGCATTACAACTGCTAATTACTGAAACAGCAGACGTAAATGTTGTTTATCACATTTAAGTCTACTCCTATTGGCTTTGCCAATGCAAAGAAAGAACAAAAAGGGATTGCATTGGAAGCCCATTTTGGAGGTAAGTAGGAGACAGAGAAAGTAAGTTGAAAATGGCATGATGACTGTACTCCTTTGTGAAGGTCTCTCGTGCGTTCCAAGCACGAGTGCGTCTATTTATGGCAGTGACCACTAGATGGCAGTGAGTCAAAGGGAAATCCACCACATTAAAAAACAATCAGTCTTCACTTTTCAAGCACTGCACTCGTGCTTGTGGCGCGCCGCTGCTCGCTCCCGCAAGGTGGATGCCGCCACAAGCACGAGTGCAGTGCTTGAAAAGTGAAGACCGATGGCTAAAGGCCCTCCTAGAGCAGCGCATGCGCGCTGCCTAGGCGAGACCTAAAAAGGACTAAATGTTGGCATCCAGCCAATCAGCTGTTAGCACCCTCTAGAACACTCCCAGCAGAGGCCAGTTCTCCTCAGATTTTCTAAGTACAAGTGGGAAGTAAGGATCCCAAATTCAAAGAGAACTGACTCCACGGAGAGGAGAGTGGGTTTCATGTGAATCTATGAAAGATACCAATACTGGATAACCGTAGTTACAGGTAAGTAACTTAGGGGCAGATGTATCAACATTGTCTTTTGCGAGTTCTTAATAGCGAATGTTACCGATTCGCTATTAAGGACTCGCAAAATGCAATGTATGTAGGTTTCGCAATTAAAATAGCGATTCTTACGCATTCCTTATTTGCGAGTCGCAAATTGCGAGTCGCAAATAAGGAATGGCTTCCCATTCATTTCTATGGGCCAAGAGGCCCATAGAAATGAATGGGAATTGCATGCGCAATTTGCGAGTACCCAATAGGTACTCGCAAATTGCGCATGCAGTTTCAAGGGTGCCAAAAGGACACCCTGTTGCACCCCTGAAATATGCATGTGTGCACATGTGGCGCACATACATGCCCTAAGGGCATGTATATACGCCACATGGCACTTTGAAAAATGCAAAAAAGTGAATTTTTCCAGGAAATCGCTAATTACCACCAACTTGAAGTTGGTGGTAATTTGCGATTCCTTAAGGCCAGATCGCAAATTTTGGGTGCTTCCAAAATTGCATTTAAGGAATCGCAATTTGCGATTCCTTAAGTGCATTTGCAAAATAGGAAATCACAAATTTTGCGATTCCTTATTTTGCGATGGCCTTTTGGGATGATACATCCCAAAAGGCTTTTTCCCGTTCGCAAACGGGATGATTCTGTGAATCAGCCCGTTTGCGAACGGGAAAAACGCTTCATACATCTGGCCCTTATTTTCTCATCCATTATTGGGGTATCTTTCATAGATTCACATGTCTGAATCAGAATAGCAAGCAGTACCATGAAACTGTACTGTCGTTAGCGGACGTTGGGAGACATATAACCTTAAACTCCCAATACTATAGACATATACCAGATACATTTCTAGTAATCATTTAAAATCTAGCATAAAATGTGTGCACTAAACGTTCCAGCAAAATAAAATGCTAAAACCACCACTGTTGAGATGAATCTTTCAAGATACACGAGTGTTCACATATATTAAAAACAGTCATACACAGTTATATATACATTTGTCTATACATTTCCAGATTAACGCAATACCTTTATTAGAATAAAGAAAGAGCTCCTCTTATGTCAAACAAAGAGGCTGACCTTAATTGAAGAGATGCCGCAGCACCGCTTGACCAACCGCTGCATCCTCTTGTTGCGTAGATTGTAGACAGTAATGCTTCGTAAACGTGTGGACATTCTTCCATGTCGCAGCACGGCTTATCTTGTCTAATGTCACTCCAGCAAATAAAGCTGCCGATGCAGAAACTGTTCTTGTGGAGTGTGCTTTAGTTCTTGCTGTCAGAGGCTTGTTAGCCTTTTCGTGACAGAACTGAATCGCGGATGAGACCCATCTGGCAATCGTAGCCTCTCTTACAGCTGTTCCTTGTTTTCCTTGTCCAGGAGCTGATCTGTTTTCCTTATCTCCTTCGTCCTGTGTAGGTAGAATTTCAAGCACCTCTTGATATCCAACGTATGCAATGCCCGTTCTGCTGGACTAGATGGATTTGGAAAGAAAGATTGTAATATCACAGGCTCATTGAGGTGAAATTGTGTTGGTACCTTTGAAATAAACGTCGGGTTCGTCCGTAAAGTTACATAGTTTTCAGTGAAATGTAGAAAAGGTTCCTTGACTGTAAAGGCTTGTATTTCACTCACCCTCCTTGCAGAAGTAAGAGCTAGTAAGAGGGATACCTTCCATGTGAGAAATTTAAGCTCCGCCTTGTGAATTGGTTCAAACGGTTGTCTCATCAACTGCGCAGAGGACCACATTGAGCTTCCATTCTGGAGGTGGCGCACGCACCGGGGGAAATGTGCAGTAAAGACCGCTCATGAACTGCTTTATAAGACTAGATGCACAGAGAGAAGGAGCTTGAGGAGATTTCCTATAACAGGAAATTGCAGCCAGGTGAACCTTCACTGAAGAGAAAGTGAGGCCTGATTTAGCCAGAGAGAGGAGGTACGGCAAAATCTGTTCAGCAGGGGCTTGCAGTGGGTGAACGTTATTTCTTTCGCACCAGAAACAGAATCTTCTCCATTTCAAATGATATGTTTTGATAGTGCTTTCAGCACGGGATTTAGCAATGATTTCTCTACACTCTTGCGGTATATTTAGGTCCCTAAATTCTAGGAATTCAGGAGCCATGCTTGTAAATGAAGAGTGTGGGTCCGGATGATTCACTTGGCCTTTGTTCCTCGATAACATCGTTGAGGACGGCTGCAGACGAATGGGCCTCGCCTCAGACAGCAGGAGCAGTTCCGGGAACCAGTATTGCCTGGGCCACCGTGGCGCTATCAGGATCAGACGACAGCCTTCCAATTTCATTTTGTTTAGCAACCTGGGTATTAACGGGATGGGGAAAAGCGTAGGCATATATCCCTGACCATCACATTAAAAGGGCATTCCCCCTTGACCCTGGCAGAGGGAATCTGCTGCCATAATACTGGCATTTGGCGTTCTCCTCCGTTGCGAAGAGGTCCAACGCTGGTTTCCCCCATTTTCAAAATACCTTGTCCAGCTGAGATTGTTCTAGCTCCCACTCGTGGCAACTGGACTGAGACCTGCTTAACGTGTCTGCTAGGGTATTGTGCAGACCCCCGACATGCTTGGCCTTTAACGAGATCCCATGGTGCGTTGTCCATTCCCACAGTTCTTGCACTTCTTGAGATAGCGTAATGGATCTTGGTCCTCCTTGCTTGTTGACATAGTACATGCTGGTCGTATTGTCCGTACGAACCAACACTGAGGAGTCTGCTATTCTTGGCAGGAAAGCTTGGAGAGATAGGAATATGGCTTTGAGCTCTAAGCTGTTGATATGCTGCTTTCTCTGTGCCGAAGACCATTTGCCCTGAATTTGCATGTCCTGTAGATGACCTCCCCAGCCCTCCATGGAGGCGTCCGTTGTTAGAATGAAATCTGGGGTGCTCTGTAGGAAAGTCAGGCCTTGAACGAGATTTGTTGCCCGAGACCACCACTGTAGTGTTTCCACCATCCGTGCTGTGATTCGAATTGCATCTTCGAAGGATCCCAAAGCTTGTTGCCACGGTTTCTGTAGTTCCTCCTGAAGAGGCCTCATCTTCTGTCTGGCTAGAGGTACCAGACTTATCGCTGAAGAGCACATCCCCAGGAGGAGGTACATTCACACAGAAACTGACCCTTTTTTAGGTCTCGCGCCTAGCGTTGCAGTGCGGAGGACTGCTCGCGCAGCGCGAGACCTCTTGTACGGGCTTTAGAAAGCTAACCACACGCTCGTGCGTGTGGTTTTGCTTTCGCCTGCAGTTATTGGCTTTCGCGTGTTTTTTTTTAATAAATACAGCACGCGATTGGGCAAAGGCGGGCGCATGTCCCGCCTTTGCTCCTTCCATTCCCACTGGTGGCTAGCACACGCAGCAGCGCGCGTTCGCCTCGCTGCCGCGCTTTCTCCCCCCGCTCCTCTGTGGTGAGCGCGCACCACTGTTTTTATATGAGAGCATTGGCACTTATCTAGGCAGGAAACAGGTGAGTACCTACACTTCTATATTTCCATTTCCAGCCCCGGGGCAAAGTCTGATGATAAAAAACCCGCCTCGTTCTCCTGAATAGCTGGTCCCCACCGCCCGGACCCACCAGCATACATTAAACACTACTCTTGGGGCGCCTCGTCAGGGGCAGTAAGCACTATAAAAATGCAATTACAATACAAAGTGGAATATCAGTCAGACGTGTGAAAGGGTAATGGCGGACTGCCTCAAGCGAAAAGAGGTGATTTCACAGCTGCCACGTGCCTTTTTAAGACTGCTGTGTGGAGTCCGACTTGCGACTGACACTGCCCCAGCCCTGTCAGCGCCTCTGCTAGCATACGGCCCCACTTCACAGTGGGCTGGTCACTGGTCAGTGTCTATGGAAGGGCTTCAGCGCCTGTCATCAGTGCCCCACAGCTGTGGGCAGACTGATTGAATGAGGTCCGGCACTGGAAGTGACCCTGTGAGGGAGGGGGCGGTGGGACGAGCGCAGACAGGGAGCTGGTAGCACGCACTCTGCCTCCGGGAAGCAGACGGCTGCCATCGAGGCATAGGTCCTGGGAGCTCAGGGGCGCCGTGCCAACATGAAGAGAGGCGGCTGGAGGCAGCGCCTCGGCATCTTTCCCCTGGGCTTCTGGCTGCTTCCCTTCTACCTGGCAGGTAAACTGTAGGCACCGCGTGCATGAGGTGACACGATAGAAGACAAAATGTCCATGCTGTAATGATCCCATTTCCCACTATAGCATCCCTAGATTTAAGTTTTAAAATACACTATTTTGCATCCACAGAAACGAAAGGAAAACACACCTCTCTCCATGTTGAAAGAATTACAAGCAGTTTGTCATAGAAAGCCCCCCCCACCCCCCCTGTCTGTGAACGTACAGAAAGTGTTACAAAGAAAACGATTTAAGGGCCTTTTCATGACTGATTATGCAGCCTAACAACACAAAGGTTGTATGGGGATTCTCCAGGACCCCCAAGTCCAGTGCTCCGGGCCCCAGACGGCTGCGTTTCTTTTACGTGTGGTTGAGGATGATTCAAGTTGGAGAGGCAGCCTCTAAATTGAAATGAACTAGAAAATTAAATTATTGAAAGTGAACATATCTTTGACGAATATGTGAAATACCAATGGACCCCGGTTTGATAACTTTTATGGTTTAGGGGTGGAGCGGAAGGTGGGTTGTGAGATCAGGTAAAAGAAAGCAAAATCCCCCTTACAGCTTCATGGATTTCGAGGCGAGAAGAGAATGTGCTTAGAGCCCTTCCTACGCCTATTTATATTTCGTAGCTGTTCCTCTTTCGCAAATCAACTCCTTTCCAGCCTTATCCAATCAATAACAAAGACACGCCCCTTGAAGTGGAGAGGAGTCTAGGAAACTGTGTAGATGTCCCATACCCGTACTTAGTCAAGAGACCAAAAGGGAGTACAAAAGAACGGGTGATGCCGCTCTCACTAGCAGAAAGGGACAGAGCTCTGTCGGGGTCGAAAATGAGACTCTAATGTCTCCAGCTATCAAGCATTGGCAGGATGAATCAGTGCGGCAGGAGCAAGGAACGGGTAGCAGTTATAATTGCACTCCCAACCTTTAACGCTCTTCAGTTATATTAGAACATGAAACTAGTTGCAACAGTTAATAATAAGCATTTGCAATAGGTCTCGCATTTAAGCGAGTTTGAGCTATTGGCATTGTAAATGACAATGCATTTTATTTATGTTTTGGTTTTTAAAACATAAAAAAGGCATTGTCATTTATAATGCCAATAGCTCAAACTCGCGTAAATGCGAGACCTATTGCATTGCAAATGCTTGTTTGATATGGTCTTTGCTGTGAGAAGTTGGCCTGGCATATGCTGTCCACTAATTATAGTGGGCACCTTGCACCAGTCCAAACAACCCCTTATTGGAGATAGGTTAAAGACAACCTTTATTGAAAGCTATCCTAGTGGTAGCTATGGAGAGCAGCCTTCAGGCTAAGTCTTGAAGGAATGTAAAGCAGCTTGTTTTACCAGTCTATAATCTCTAGAGTGATCAAATGAAAGAGCACCACACCAGGTATATATTCAAAATATATGTATTTATTGCTAAACACACCCCTCTAGTCTCTTTATGAGGCTAGAGTTCGAAGTCCATAAGTTATAAGATATTAAATCACAGTAATAGCACAAATACACGTTTGGGCCCTAGGGGCGTACCAAACCATATACCAATAAAGTGGTATGCGAACCACGACTGAACTAGACACTAGGCCTAGAGCCTCTAGAAGTGCTTGGACCACAAGGAACCACCCAAGGTAGTGACACAGGGGACCCACGGGAGACGCGTGCAGTGTAAATACACAACCGCGATACGCCGTTAACTTCTATGGAGAAAGTCGGGATCGGGAAAATAGAGGAAAGGGACACTTAAAAGAGGACTAGGACAAAACCCTTTGAGATCTAGGACTTTGAAGAGTCTCTACCCACGGGAGCACCGGAGTACTCGTGTTACCTCACCCAGGGAAGCCGGGTGCATAGGTGCCTTTCGGGGTCGGGTTTCGTCGTCGATTCGAATGGCGATCTGCTGCAAAGTGCTGCTGGCGGCCAAGAGAAAAGTGTCCGGGTGGATCCAAGAGTGGATCGGAGTTCTGGTAAACCTGAAAGCAGAGGGGACAGAGTCTGGGTCACTAGCCAGTGACCAGGAAGGCGATGGACAGATGCCCACCGATGTCGAGTGCTTCAGGTGCGTTGACGGTCGTCTTGACTCTTCAGCCACGAGGTCCGGGAGGCGTTGTCGGCGACCAGGAGCAGGATTCGGGCTGGTACACGATGTCTGTCGAGTGCTGAGGTGTCGGCGACCGGATTGGACCCAACAAGCCTTGGCAACGGCAAGTCTTGAGTAAGATGTAGATCGTCGATGGTGCAGACCAGCAAGGTCTGTGGAACTCACCCAGCGAGGGTAAGTGAGGGCAGGCCTGGAGCAACCAGGATGCCAAGTAAGAAAAGGATTGGCCTTCGTTAAGGGCTACTAGCCAACGGGCTAGCGACCGCGAAGAAGCCTCGTGACGCCGCACGTGGAGCTGGCTTACAGGACACTCGTGGAGTGGGGGCCAGTGATCTTCGGTGCAGGTGGTGCTGGAGGCTAGGGCTACTCGGAGCCCAAAGCACGACTTCTTGGGAGACCCAGAAGATGATGCACTTGCAAATGTGCTCAGTGTCCAGGGGTCACGGTCTCAAGTCACCCACGATAGCCACGGGCCTCAGCTTTGCTGGGGACTCAGGGTAGCCTCGGGAAGTCTGAGAATCCACCTCTGGTGATGCGATGACTTCGGCGTCCGACGGGAGCTTCAGAAATGCGAACCGGACAGATGCTTCTTTGGTGCCTGCCAAGCAGGGGAGTCACTCCTTGACCCCAAGGGAGATTCTTCAGTCCTCTAATCTTGTCGTAGAGCGTCGAAGGTCCAGGATTCAGTTTCAGAGTTTCGTCCAGGTATAATCTAAAGTCCTAAGGACTGGGTTCCTACCTTTATTCTAAAAATAGGGGTTGGACTACTCTGTGGCCCCACCTATGGGTGGGTCAGGGCAGAGGGGTGGCTACACCCCTTTCCCTTTGTCCAGTTCGCGCCAAAGCAGGGGCTGCAAGCCCCTGATCCGGTTTGAACTGGGGTATGCACAGGGACACCAAATGTGCCCCCAGTGCAGGACTTCAAAGCACCCGAAAGTGCTCCCGCCCAGCCCCAATACACATTATCCTGTCTGGGGAGGTGGTCACACCTCCCTGGGACAGGAAACCTATTGTCCAGGCCTCCCCTGCCGGAGTTTCGTCCAGCAGCAGGAGGCCAGACTCGTGTCTGTGGCAGCAGCATCCATTTTGTGATGCCAGGGCTCTGGAAAGAAGTTACCGGACTAGTCAGAGTTAACATGTCTTTCCCTCTAGAAGGGTGGAATGCTACCCCCGCCGCCAGGATTGGCGGGGGTAGTATTCCAAGATGTTTGACACCAAACACGACATGTTTAGGTGCAGCCATTCCAAAGTTAGCATTTTACGGCGAGGATATAATGCGCTTAAGAGTATATGGTCAGGCTGCACTACAAACAGCATCAGAGATGGTCTCCGAACGCTGCAGAGGGGCCCTGCTCATGCAGGGGCACCCTCTCACATAGGAACCATGCACTCTGCCTTTAGGATTGATAAGGCCTGCCTTAGGAGTGACTTATAGGTTTCTATGTGTGTATGTATTTCGTGATATAGGTAACCTATATCACAGTAAGGGGTGCATGCACCACCTTACCCAGGCTGCAGTAGCAGACCTGTGGTGTCAGTTTGGATGGCCTTCCAGGGGTGGCATAATACATGCTGCAGCCCCTGGCAGGCCTCTGAGGTACCTATGCCCTTGGTACATAGTATACCATATACTAGGGACTTATAAGAGCACTCCAGATCCCAATCAGTGATGTGCCTAAGGCACATGGAAACCATTTTAGAGAGGAAGCAGCTAGGCTGGGGTTCTGATTAGCAGGGCCCCAGCCAGACTAATGTCGAAAAACAGTGAAGCATCAGCAAAAAGTGGGGGTACCCATGTGAAGCAGATCCTACTCTCCTACATTTGCAAGCTTTTACAGACGTATCTGTAGACAAGAACGATTTGCATTGAACGGAGTCTAAGGATGCTCCCAGGAAAGATATTACTTGAGTTGGATGCAAAACCGATTTTTCCCTGTTTAGGGTAAGTCCCAACGTCTCGAACAAACGGAGGCAAGCTTTCGTTGTTCGATCGGCCTCCTGCACTGTTGCTGCTTTGAGCAGCCAATCGTCGAGGTATGGAAATACTTGAAACCCCTGAGACCGCAGGGTCGCCGCTACTGGCGCCAGGCACTTGGTGAAGATCCGTGGTGCTGATTTGAGGCCAAACGGAAGCACTTTGAATTGATAGTGGGTACCAGCTACTGTGAATCTTAGGAATTTCCGGTGCTTCGGGTGGATTGGGATATGGAAATATGCGTCTTCCATGTCGAGCAAAGTCATGAAATCTCCTTTGTTTAAGCAATCGAGGATATTGGAGAGCGTTACCAACCTGAACGTCTGCTTCCTGAGAAACTTGTTGAGATTCCTTAGGTCCAGAATCGGTCTCCATTCTCCCGACTTCTTTCTTATTAGGAAAAAACGAGAATAAAAACCTTTTCCTTTCTGAGCGAATGATACTTCTTCTATTGCCTCCTTGAGAAGCATGGCCAAGACTTCCTTTCGTAATAAGTTGGTGGCCGCTGAATAAATTCTAGAGTGTGACCATTGGTGACTAGGTCCAACACCCAGCGATCTGATATTATTTTGTGCCACTGTTGTACATAACCAGAAATTTTCGCACCCACGGGCAGGGAGGGAAGATGGGCTGGTACCCTGACATGCTCATTGCTTTCTGCCTGAGTCACAGCCTTGTTGGGGTGCTCGCTTTCGGCCTCCCTGGCGAGAGAAACCAGCCGTCGATGATGGACGATAAGATGGAGGGTTGTAAGATTGCTGATATTGAGATTGGTATGGCCGATATTGTTGAGCCCTCTGGTATCCTCCTTTGTAAGTGGCGAATCATCCCCCTCTAGCACCTCTGAATGGTACTCTTCTGTACTGCAGAGCGCCCAAAGACTTTGCGGTGCCGTATCATTTTTGATTACCAATAGAGCTTCATCAATGTGTTTTCCAAAGAGTGACTCGCCGTCAAAAGCCATATCAAGAATCTTTGCTTGTACTTCAGGTCTAAAAGTGGTTGCCTTTAGCCATCCTTGACGTCAAAGTACAGCCGCTCCTGCTAACTGTCTAAAACCAGTATTTGCCACGTCAAGGGCACAGTCAATTGTCTCTGAAGCTGCACGCTCACCCTCCAACAGGATCTTGCATGCATCTTGTCGGTTTTCCTCCGGGATGAGGTCTATTAGTCCTGCCATTTTGGACCACTTCTGGCGGTCATAGCAGCCGATAATGGCTAGAGCATTTGCTGCTCGGATTGTCACAGCTGCCATTGATGAAAACCTTTTCCCAAGGATGTCCATTCTACGCCCTTCCATATCCGGAGGGGTAGTAATCGGGGTAGCCGGGTTCTTAGAGCGCCTCTGCGCAGCCTGGGAGATGACTGAATCTGGCTTAGGATGTCCAATAAGGCAAGATGGAGAGTCATCCGGAGCCCTATATTTCTTCTCCACACGAGGCAGCACGAGGCAGCACCGATGAAATGGATGCTGGTGTTTTCATAATCCTGATGCCCTCCTGCCATATATGGTCAATGATAGGTATAGAGCGTACCACTTTCCTTGTGTCCTCTTTGAAATCGTATAGGAAACATTCCGAAGAGGAAGTGTTCTGTGCTCCGGGGTCGATTGCCCATGAGCCCGGTATATTCACAGGTGTGCTCGGCAGTTGAGGACCTAGTGCACCTGCAGGTTCTTCTGCTTGAGGAACCTGGTTTTCTGAGTGATGTTGCTGAGGAGGGAATCTTTGGGCCTTATGTATGAACACATTTTCCCATAGACAGAGAATGGGCAAAACCCTTTGATACATCTGGCCCTTTGTCTATAATCCGCCAACATGGCTTGAAGATCCTCGATTAATGATGGCGGTAGATGGGCCATATCCCTGGGACGTGGTTCCTGTCGGAAGTTAAATTGATAACTATGACGTGGAGCCATATACCCTTCATGGTAATATTGTGCCTCATCTTGATAAATTTCATCCTCTTCGTCATCCTCCTGGCACTTCACATGGAGCTCAGATGGGCTGTGAGCTACCCCATAGAGGCCGTCATAATCATCATCATCCTCTTCCTCTACATACCCTTCCAACAGATGCGATTGAAGCAAAGGCAACACCTTGCTATAGTCCTGCATAGACGGGTGTAAAAATTTCTTTGTTACTCTAGTGACCTGAGTAATTCTCGTCGACGGGGGCGTCGACGGTGCAGAAGTTATAGGCAAAGGCACTTCCTTAGTCAACGGTGCTGTCGTCGGCGGTATTATCGCAAGTGTCGTCGATGGTGGCGTCGTCGACGGTATTGTCGACGATATCTTCGTCGATGGTATCTTAGTCGACTACGTCTTTGCCGACGATGTCTCTGCCATCGACGGTATCTTCGTCGACGGTATCTTCGTCGACGGTGGGGCGGCGACAGTCTTCGACGGCGATGGAGCTCTCGTCGTCGAGATGGAGACTCTGGTAGAGAAAATAGGAGACTGGATCGCCGTCGTCGCAGTTGCCGTCGACGATGCCGTCGACGATGTTACACAGATTGTTGTCGCCGAGAGAGGCTGTCGTCGACGATGACTTTTTCAAGGGTTTTTTTACTTACAGGATCAGAAGAGTAAGCTCTAGGGCGATCTCTTTCCTTCCTGACAGGTGTAGAGGACACAGATAACGTTGGTTCAGAGGAGTGTTTGGTAGTCTTCTCCTTACTTGAAGCCCTTTCCTGGGAAGGTTTAAAATGTTTCCTTCCCTCACCTGAGGATCTTTGCTCGGATCTAGCCCTCTTGTGGGATGTTGAAGCTCCGTCCTCTTCTTCATCAGAAGAACGAGATTGTTATTGTGGCTTCAAACCACAAAACAACAATCTTCCCTCTCTGTCCTTGAGGATCTTGTTAGAGAAGGTGCGACAGATTTTACAATCTCTCACCTCATGCCTGGGATAAAGACAATAAATACATTCCTTGTGTGGATCATCCACATGGACCCTTTTCTTCCCACAAGTCTTACAAGGGCGGAAAAGATCTTTCTTGTCTGACATGTTGTCTAGATTTGCTGAATAGAAGAAAACTGAGTAGCACTCAGGGAGACTCCCTTTCACACGACGTGCGGTGAAAATCTGAGGAGAACTGGCCTCTCCTGGGAGTGTTCTAGAGGGTGCTAACAGCTGATTGGCTGGATGCCAACATTTCGTCCTTTTTTTAAAAATAAGACAGATAGGCTACTGTTTAGATGGCCTTGGGCCATTATAGCCTATGAAGGATTTAAGGCACTGCTTGGAAATTTTACCGTGGGACTCCCATCTCGACGATGGGGAATGATTAAGGCATGTGAATCTATGAAAGATGCCCCACTACTGGATAAGATCAAATTAAATGGAATAGGTAGTTGTTTTGCGCTGAAAGATCATCTTAGTACAGAAATACATTGACAGCAGTTCATGGAGGATAAAAGACATCTACCCAATTTATCATGCTTTGATTATGAAACATACTTGGAAGCGTCTTATTTTTTCAACCTGCTAATTATTTTCCTCATCACTTTCCTCACATGAGCCCTGAAGAAGCGGGTGGTGAGCTGCAAAACACGTGTTGGCTTTGACTGTATCAGAGTATCAAGAACTATTCATGGGACTTGTACTTTTTTTTAAAAATGTGATTAAAAAGTTATCACTGTAAAGAAATGTTTGATGAAATGTAGTGACATAACAAGCAAAAAGGTTTTTTGAAAGAGGATTTTTAAGGAAAATGTTTTTTCAATAAAAGAAAAAGCAAAAAGAGTGAAAGTGTATGGGTCAATTGATATGTAGCTAGTTAATAATTGCTCCCCGTTGATGTGTATATATGTTTCCTTGCAACAGATCTGTTTATTGGGTTACTGATATAGTGGGTCATAGCCTATACAGGGCCATTAACATCTGTACCCCATAATATAATCAAATGGACCAAATATTAGGGTTTTCAGATTTCATGCTGTACCGCCCCCCCCCTCCCCCCTCCCCAACACTTAAGACAGCAGGTCTCAAGCACAACCTCCAGGTCCAAGGGCAGAGGATTCCTTTTATTTTCAGACCTGAGTAGTAGCACACAAATCAGGAGGTGAGGATTTCAAAGGTCCGAAAGGAACTGGTCTTTGTAATTTACCTCAGCCCTTTCCTTATTTGCCAGTGTGAGAAACATTGATGGATTCCCTTGACTGAAAGACATAGTAACAGAGTATGGATGTTCTGCAACTGTGACCCAATCCTCTTGAATGGCAATAGGGACAAAGATAGAAGAAATTGGACAGTCATTTTTAGTGGTGGCTCAGGTGGCGACCCGACTAGGGGTGGGGGAGGGGGCCAGGGTCTGACTCTTTGCTACTGCCTCATGAATTTCCACTCCATCTACCTTCCTTGTATACCTCCTGTCTCTTATGGTTCCCAATAAAAGTGCTTCTGAATTGGTTTCTCAAGTGTGGTAACTTTGCTTCAAAAAGGAACCATATGTAGATGGGGCTTGTAAAAACATCAGCAAATGACTATTTAACTGCTGCCTATATTGAGAGCGGTCGGTTGCATTGGATGGTTCGTCTTTTGTTTAGGTAGACCACATAATGTTGCTTTTTTTTTTTAAAAATAATAAAACGGAAACCAAAAAATATCAATGAAGAGGTGCTAAAGCAGCTTCAGTTCAACAACACTGCATTTGAATTTTAAGAGCTGGAAGTAGTAGTTATGTCACTTGCTACAAACCAGTTATAAAACATTTTTAAATAATGATTGGTGTTAATAAAAACCAGCAAGTTTGAAATGTCAACAGTTGTTTGACTAAACAAAACAGCTAAAATAAGGAAGAAAAAAAAACTCCTCGAAAACTGCAATATCATCTATACATTTTGTCCAGACACTCCATCGAGACCAAAAATGCATATATGGCTCTGCCATAGACCACATTTCCTACCTGTATGTACCATGCATGAAACATATAACACTTCTTTAATAAGTAAAGTTATTTAACTTTTGAGATGCAGAGGATGACCAGTTGATGTCCTCGATGATATCTTGGGAGTGCAGAGCAAGTCAAACCTCCCCACCCCCCCAAGAAGTGAAAATAAGGCAGCATTTCTTTTGCACCTGTTGCAGCCTTGAGTTTTTCAGGTGCCCAGGTGGCAGCCCACTTCAGCCACTGATTAGTTATTGTGCAATGAACATTTACTTCCACCCACCGCAGAATACCTTATTGGGCAATGGGTGAGGCCACTTCAGCTACCGATCTGTTATTCAGCCATTCAAGTTCAAAAGCAAAATGTGTATGGCTGAATAACTAATCAGTGGTTGAAGTGGATTTCGCCATGTCGGGTAGAACTACCATGTGAATGGGACAATAACTGAACAATTGTTTAAGTGTGTTCACCTATTCTCCCAAAAATATGATGTGCTGGTTGGAAATAAAATGTGAATGGCACAATAACTGATCAGTGACTGACGTAGGCTGGCACACTGCCCTACGCTGTGGTGGGTGGGAGAAGAGGGGCACATGGTGCAAATGGTTAACTCCTTGTGAGTCACCTGCATTCTGCGCACGTCTCACAAAGAAGTTTCTCCTAGCGTCAGAGACAAATTTGGCATAATGTGTTTTTGCCTTATTGGGTGTGTTGCAACTTGAACTCATTTTTTTACTTTCTTTTTCGCGTAGCTTTTTTTTTTTTTTTGAGAAGTTCTTGGCAATGTTGGATCTTTAGAGAAAAGTTCTTTGAGTCAGATAAGTTTGAGTGTGTGATTACCGTACCTTACTACACACTCACAGGTTCAAGGCTTTTATTAAAGGTTTAGATCTTACAATCAGATCTACAATATATAAAATTATATCAATTAATACCGCTTTAAAAAGGAACTAAAACATTTGAAAATTTTGCAGCACATTAATTCATTAAGTGGAAAATTTATTATCTCCATTGAAGCTATTGCCGTTGTAATATCATATTTTTAAAAAAGTGGTTTTAAAATTTTCTGTTGATACATTTCTAAGGCAGGACAAGCAAATATTACATGTTCAATGGTCTGTTCATCATTATTACAAAAGGTGCAT
Organism: Calotriton arnoldi; assembly: GCA_963921515.1. Taxonomy (NCBI): domain Eukaryota; kingdom Metazoa; phylum Chordata; class Amphibia; order Caudata; family Salamandridae; genus Calotriton; species Calotriton arnoldi. Next base: position 5,756,195 of record CAWUFW010000043.1, on the reverse strand, counting down.
ATAACCTCTTCCCACATTACATTCTGCCATGCATCCGTCACAGTTTTTAATGGTAAACATTTCAGTCTACATAGCATTATGCATCTTAGCACTCTATGTTTCAGTTCACATACACTTGAGGAACGGCTGCCTGCCAAGATTGAATAATAGAACGAAAACGGCGTTTTGCTCTATATATCTCTATATAATTTTCCATGGAGCAATGTTTCATAGTATATTTTAGATAGTTTTTAAGATGAACATTACTCATACTCTGAATATCTAGTCAAAGAAAAGTGCTGAAGTGCAGTTAAAATATTAGTTAAAAATGACCCAGTCTCAATAGTTGGAGCAAGACATCCCGAAACCATAAGATTCCTTAATGACTTTTATTTAGCATGTAATAGACAATGGTACCATTGTAATACAGCAGCTAATCCGCTTATGAAAGTGCTCAACAACCCTAATTCCAACCTTAGAGCTTCTATGGACACCATGGAATTTACAGCGCAAATAGTTCAAAGAATCTACCCCTCTATCCTATGCATAAAGTGCCACTAGTTAATTTTTATTGTCTCTATAGCATATACAAGCATCAGCGGGATCTTCGTTGTATATACTGTTAAGAGATGATTAGAGTGCCTGAGACCTGTTGCTGCATGAAGTGCCTTTAGTGATATTCCATGGGCAAACGCCTCACTTAATCTATATATGCAATATGTTCACTATCAGCTAAGTTTGCAGAAATAATTCTTACAAGATATGGATAGGATTTTACTATTTCTATGACAGAATTATAGAAAACGCTTATGCTTTGTGTTTATCCGACACCCCTTTGGACGAAACCTCATACCCTTAGTTTTATTTATATTTACCTTCAGGTAATGAGTTTGAGTATGATGATATGGTAGCGCAGAACCCCGGCGGGTACACCGTTCATAATATCACAGGTAGCACAGGCCTGGGAGAAGGTGGCGACACAAGTTCTACAACGATCGCCGTGTGCAAAAACGCTCCCACTCTCGTGGCTCAAACCTCAATTACATTTGAGAGACTATGAATGTAACGCCTTGGATAGACGGGAAAAGTCAGAACTCGGGTGATCTACACCTGAACAACACAATAATAACATTAGTTGAAGCTGGTGAGATGTTTGGAGTTGTCCTGGACAGTTTTTGCAGCACACTGGCATATCACGCACACCCCGCGATGTGTGGACTACCTACCCCGACGAGCCGGAGGAATCCCAAGTGTTGAATGTCATGCTAGACCCGAGCTCACATAGGAGTCTTATTTCTCGACTGAAGGGAGACAGACAAATCGATATAACTAGGTCTCACCTTCAGGGGGACGGAGACATGGATATCGCATTACCGGATAGTGAGTGGAGGAGAGCTAGGACACAGGTGCGGGAGACCGTAAGTAATGGGGCATCCACGCCTACCTTACCCAAACACACTCACAGGACTCGGTACCATTCTTTCAGTTTATAGCACACATAGCATTAATATATACAAGTAACTCTGCGTTCTACATAGGTCAGAAAGTTTTAGTTCAGAAACAGAGATGCAGCTCAATGGATGACCGCTTCCGAGCTTTTAGCTCAAATAATGGAGGAAAGCTCTGAGGCAGGGTAGGATTCTGAGACAACATAAGTGTGTGGAGGTGAGGGAGCAGAATCTGGGAGTGATTTTTCTGTCATTCCAGTGACAACCCATCTTCCCGTGATTTCGAGTAACATGTCCATGGTAGTCGTGGTGTCCCATTGCAAGAGCAAACTGTGCAGTGGAGAGGTAGTGACAGGGTATTCCAATACAGAGTGCAGGCAAGTACTGCACTGAGCAGAGGCAGACTGCTCACTTGGCAGACTCCCAATTTAGTTAAGCCAGTAATTCCCCCATTCATTCCAGATGCTAGATGTAAGGTCAACACAACACATTCTTTACCTTTCGACTAGTTCCATCTTTTTCTGGATGTAATCGTCCTTGAGGAAATTCTGCAGCAAACGGATTTGCATGTCGAACAGCTGAGGGAGCATGGAGGCACTCTGGCACCTCACTGTAGACCACAACTATGGAATTCTACTTCACTTGGGGAGTTGAAAACATTTCTGGGCCCAAACCGGAACATGGGAATGGTATCAAACCAACCGTACACTCTACTGGTCAACTCATATGGTTTGGGCATCACAAAGTTTTGCACCAGTCATGAGCAGAGACAGGGTTTTGATTTTACAGCATACACTGCATGTCAATGACACTTCTGCTGCATTGCCTGGGGACCACCCACACCATGACAAGTTGTTTAAAATTCAGCATGTCATAGAACATTTGACTGCGAAGTTTCCAGCGATTTACACTCCTGGAAAGAATATAGCACTCAACGAGTCCTTGATCTTGTCCAAATTGCAACTGCTGTTCAGAGAGTAGATACAGTAAAGCGGAGGATGCCACGGAAGAGAGACATCCGAGCAGCAAAAAGATGACTGGTCCGTAGCTAGACAGAGCAGGGAGCCCGCCGGGGCAGTGCCCATAAGGTTTGGGCCTGCACTACAGAATCGTCCGCTGAGTGACTGGGGGCGTTCCCCGCTGCAGTATTCTTGGTTCCTGGATGTTGGGATGGGGCCCCAGCTTTCTCCACCCTCCTGGGGGATATCAGTGATATCTGAGGGCACTGCAGACGCACTGCTCTTTAAGGGACGCCACCCGTGACACCAGATGAGGAGTGTGGTGGCTACCCGGACTGACTCTGCTCGGGTGTCGTGCTCTGGTCCACTGGGGTTGGGTATGTGGGGCCCCGGGGCCTTGGATGTCGGGGATTGCGCCTGTGGAAATTAATCCGGCTGTTGGCTCTTGTGCGGGGGGGGGCAGTTTGGTTCATTAGGGGGTTCCCCCACCCGACCAAGACCTTTACTTACAGCATTGCAGCAGGAGCCGCGGGGACTAGCTAAACTGTGCTGCCTGTGCGGTGCCCTGCGGCTTACTTCACGTCGCCTACTGCTGAATTTATTGAGATCAGGTAGTTACGGACCACTTTTCCTCCTGATATTTGGGGCATTACAGTGTCGGTGGCCCTCTGGCTGGGGCTTTGAAGGGGGGGGGGGGGAGGGTTGTTGTCCTGGAGCTGATCTTGATATCCGCAGGGCCCTCCCCGATGACTGGGCCCCCTTCAATATCATTGCTGCGGTTGTGATTGACTGTACCGCACCTCTGGGGCCTACCGCTGTTGTTTTTGGCTGCAGCTTCTGACGATCTCGGTCCCACTCACCTTATTCCATTATGGGTCGCACTCAAAGGACTAAGGAGGATGCCCCGGCGAGCGCCTCCCAAATGGGGATCAAGGAGGGCGCAGGTGGTGGGGACACATCCCACATTAACAGCAAGTTTGACAAGTTATTAGACGCAATCGATGCCACCGGGGAACGAGTGGAGGGTTAGATCGACTCTACTTCAGTTGAGCTGGCCTCATTAGAGAGGACTCTAGGAAAATATCCAAGAGGGTGTCCGTCTTTGAGGTGTCAGCGCAAACGTTGGTACCAGAGGCTCAAAATACGGAATGCCGCCTCACAGAGTTGGAGGTGCATACTTGACGGCAGGCAGTCGGGCTGGACGATCAAGTAGGAAGGGCTTGCTGCAATAACATCAGGGTTGTGGGACTCCCGGAAAGAGTAAAGGGTGACTCCATGTTGGGTTTCTTGGAAGAATGGCTCCAGGAGGTAGTGGCCCCGGAGGGCATGTTTAAGTTCTATGCCCTGGAACGGGTGCACGTGGTACCTGCCAACCCACCCAGGCCAGGGGCCCGATCCCACCCGATATCTGCCCTCCTGCATTTCAGAGAGAGGGATTTCCTCTTAAGGCTGGCCCACAACAACGGTCCCTTCGCGGTGGAGAACGTCAAAGCCCCCCTTTATCCAACTGTACCCTCCAGGTGTAAACTCAGAAAGCATCATTCATCACAGTCCAGCAGAAGCTTTGTAGGTTGGGATTGCTCTATTCTCCGCTTTCCTGGCCAGTCTGCGAGTACAGGAGGAGGACAAGATGCATTTTTTCACGGATCCTACTGCAGCATGGAACTGGTTAGTGCTCTACGATAAGGAGACAGTGTGACCAGAGCATGTGGTACAACGTCGGCAGCCACGCCGGAGGCAGTAGCAGTCCTGCCGGAGAGAAGCACGCTGGCCTACTAACTAGCGGCCAGCAATGGAACGGTCGAGGTCGGTGGATACGGAGGGGTTTCCGAGATCCGGTGAAAGTTCACCACAACATGAACTCCTACCCGCAGGGGGATCTACTACTATCTCGGAGGGCTCAACAGTGCTGGAACTTGAGGACACACTTCGGGGGGTTACCGCGGGCACAGCAGGTGCCATTATATGAATCCTGTCTGGATGGTGGCGGGGTTACACAAGGCACATGCCTCTATCATGGTGCTATGCAGAGGTGGCTGCAATTTCTTCTTGTGTGGTTTTATGCAAATACGTTTTCTATTCTTGGCTGGGGGGCTGGGTGAGGGCAGGGTGCCTGTGCAAAGTGTATTTTGTCGTTGTTTTGAACTCTGTTTAGTTATTAGGCTGGCTGGTTTCTTTCCCCGACTGACTTTTCCAATATGGACCTAGTTGGCTCTTGTTGGTGGGTCTTAGTTTGTAGGCTTATTGCCATATGTTGTTTGGACAGGATGTATGCATATCATAGTCCGAGGGGGGACTTGGCGGGGCTGGGGTTGTGTTCTTTTGATAGTTTTCCGATTGTTCTTCCTTCCGAGAAAGGGTGTGTGGTGAGTGGGACTGTGTTGTGTGGCTGGCGACTGGTGCTTCGAAAGTGTGGCTGGTGGAGTGTGCTGTGGCCCGCTGTACTGCGCAAGGGCTTGACAAGATGGCTGACTGGATTCATTTGATCACCTGGAATGTGCGGTCCAATTCCTCCAAGCGTTATAATGTCCTGGCCTATTTGAAACGAAAAGGGGACCAGGTTGCATTTTTGCAGGAGACCCACCTGATGGAACCTGAGGGTAGGGCACTCCATAAACGATAGTGGGGACAACTGCACAACACTACCTACTTCGCTTTTATGGGGGGCCTTATTTGAATTAGGCCCGGGGCGCCTTCCAGCTGCATAGGGTGTTCATTGACTCATAGGGCACATATGTATTGGTGCTGGGCCAGTTAGATGGCATGGATGTCACCTTGCTTAATGTGCACGCACCGAATACGGATCAGTCCTCCTCCTTGGCCAGCCTGACACCCCTCCTGCCATTGATGTTTCCTTATTTGAAGATAGTGGGAGGGGATTTCAATTGTGTAGCAGATCTTGCCTTGGACAGATCACATCTCCCATTGTATTCGGCACCAGTGCATAAACTGGCAGAAGCCTTTCGCCCTTGGGCTGAGCAGTGGGGTCATACTGATTGCTGGAGGGTGCGGAACCTCTAGTTCCGAGCTTACTTCTTTAGATCTGGCCCGCATGATTTGGAGGTACGACTGGACGGGGTACTATGCTGTGATGACACCATCCGCTGCACAACCTCCTCAGACAGCCATACCCCGATAATGAAGCATCTCAATTTCCAACTTCACACAGACGGAAAAAGCACCATCAGAGGCACCCTCGCATACAGACCACCGGGACCACGCCCCAGCTTCTACAATGCCATCCCTGACCTCATCACCCCGATCGCCATCGACTCTGTGCACAACAACTTCCTAGCAGATCTTAACTTCCACCTCGATGACACCAACACAAACTGCCTCCTGGACAGCATGAGCAACATCAGCCTTAAACAACCCGTCACCGACCCCACCGACACAGTGGAGGACACACGCTCGACCCCAGTTTTACATCCAGCAACCGAGTCAAGTACAACCACGTCTCACAGCTCATCTGGAACGACCACTACAGCGTCCACTTCACTATCACAGGATCTACCAACACTGGCACCACGCCACCCTGCTCCACACGCAGAAACTTGAAAAAGATATCTCATCTCCCTAACATCATCCGACCCAGAACAGGCTGCGAAGAACTTCTCCCAGTGGGTCACGGAATGCGCCAACATAATCGCCCTCAGCCAAGCCAGCCAAACCCAAAGGGCCAGAAGAGCCAGCTGGTTCACTGTGGAGCTGAAATCCACCAGACGCAACTGTCGGCAACTAGAAAGGAAGTGGTGTACTAGCAAATAGACTGGAGACGATACCAACTTCAAAACAGCACTCAACCAGTACCACCGCCTCCTGAAAGAAAAAGAAAAACACTCTAGTAGACCGCATAGAAGCTAGCACAAACTACAGCAAGGAGCTCTATGCCATAGTGAAGGAGTTCTCCAACCCCGCAGCCACTGGGAACGACATCACCCCCTCCCAAGAACTGTGTGACACTCTGGCAGACATCTTCCATGACAAGATCTCAGTCATCTATGAGAACTTCAATCCCAACCCCCCTCCGCCGATAGCATCAGCCTACTCACACCCACGAACACAAACCCCCAACACTGGCTCACCCATTTGGACTCTCTCACAATTCAAGCCACAATCTCAATCATGAACTCCACACACTCTGGGGCACCCACTGACCCATGTCCCCACCACATCTTCAACCTCGGGAGCAAGACAATTGCCGGTGAGCTCAAGAATGTCCTTAACGCCTCCATCACCAGAACCTCCTTCCCTGAGGGCTGGAAACATGCTGAAGTGAGGCCCCTCCTAAAGAAATCATCCGCTGAGCCAGCAGAACCGAAGAACTACCAACCTATCTCCCTACCCTTTCCGGCAAAGGTTCTCGACAAGGCAATCAACCAGCAACTCAAACAACTGGAACACTACAACCTCCTGGCCCACTCTCAATTCGTATTCCGAGCCAACCAAAGCACTGAAACAGCCTGGATCGTAGCCACCGACGGCATCAGGGCCCTCCTGAATCATCTCCCACCACATCCTAATCAACAGAATCCACAAAATCGGAATCCAGGGAGACCCCATACCTTACCGGAAGAACCCAGAGAATCCTTCTCCCTCCATTCACCTCAGAGCCCAAGATCATCTGCGGCGTCCCACCTGGATCGTCCCTCAGCCCCACCCTGTTCAACACATACATGACCCACCGACCAACACCGTCAGACCACACGGACTCAACATCATCTCTTATGCTGATGACACCCAGCTCATCCTCTCACTGTCAGAAGACCCCTCTACCACCAAAGCCAACCTCCACAGATGTAGGATGAACGTTGCCGGCTGGATGAAGGACAACTGTCTCAAGCGCAACAGGGACAAGACAGAAGTCCTCATCTTTAGGAACAACACCATGCCATGGAACGACACTTGTTGGTCAGCTGAACTCGGGTCTTCCCCCGCCCTGACAGACCCCGCCCGCAACCTTGGCATCATCTTGGACAGCAAGTTATCTATGCAGAAACAGGTAAATGCAGTCTTGTCCGCGAGCTTTCTCACCCTACGCATGCTCCGTAAGATTTTCAGGTGGCTCCCAATCAACATCAGAAGAACCGTCACTCAGACCCTCTTCACCAGCAGGCTGCACTACGGGGACACTCTCTATGTAGGAATCACGGCACGTCTCCTGAAGGGACTGCAGACAATACAAAACTCAGCATCAAGACTCATCCACGACCTACCCAGACGGGCTCACATCACCCTGCTCCTCAATAAGCTACTGGCTCCAGATCCAGAAGAGATGCCAGCTCAAGATGCTGACCCACTCATACAAAGCCCTGCACAACGAAGGTCCAGCATCAACAAACTAATGACTTTCCACCAACCGACCAGACACTTGCGATCCGCCTCCCTCTTCCTCGCAGGCCCCCCCCTGATCTAACAGCGGAGGACGCTCCTCTCAAATGGCAGCCAAAGCCTGGAATGACTTTCCCCTGAACCTTAGGACCGCCTCATCGCTCTAAGAATTCAGGCGAGGACTCAAGACCTGCCTGTTCGGATGAACAGAACAGTGCGAAGAAGCTAGCATCTCCAGCGCCTCGAGACCCTCAAGGGTGACTTGTTGAGCTATATAAATCCTGATTGATGGATTGACACAGTCTCCGATCCAGTAAACTATGGGAAAATCAAAAGAGATACATTTTGGGGTGTCCAAAATTTGGGGTAAGGTTTTGCTACCACACAGATACTGTTATTTTGGGTAAGTATTGGATGTCTAGAAAAAGAAGACTTCAGAAAAGCAAACATTTTTGTGGTTTTATGTAGCATATCATGACGCATATCGAAAATAAGCACTTTGTACAGAAATGCATAGATGAGTATTGACCACAAAAGTAAACATGCAGTTGTCAAAAAGCGACAAGAATATTGGTATTAAAAAAAAACCAGAGATACCGTTATACATGTAGGTAAATGATCTTAGGCAATTAGAATAACTGTAGAGAAAATCAGGTGTAATGTCAGAAGGCACTGAAGAAGTGATGAACCGGATGCAGACTGACAAGATGCCTGGGTCCAAAGGACTTGTGGTATAATTATTTAAGAGACTAACATCACTGGTTGGGGCATATATCAGAAAGTGAGGAATAAAGATGAACTGCCGATAACGTAAGACAAACTATAATAAATGTTATATAAGAGGTTAGAAAGCCTACTAAGATTGTGCCTCTCGCTACCCAATATCGTTCTTAAGTGCAGAGACAAAAATTGTTGCCAAAGCACTGATTAATAGACTGATGAGAGTGAAGAGGTGCAGGTAGCACTGTAAACAAACAGGATTCATGCCACGACATTCTACCCGAAATCTCTGTGGAATTCAGAACTAGCATGATGAAGCTGGAAGACATGACAGAATCCCTAGCGATCAATGCAGTCAAAGTCAAAAGGTGTTCGACTCAATTGGGAGTTACCACCTGAAGATGGATACCGGCATTATACACAGACCCCTTAGCCATGGTTAGAATAAATGGAGTGACATCACATACTTTTCATATGTAAAGGGGAGCCAGGAGGAGAACACCCAATTTTTCCAAAGCTCTTCACTCTGGCGGTGGAGCCCCTTGATGGTTGGGTGAGAACATACACCACTTGTACAATGGTGGATTTCTGGAGTACTTCTGCAGACAACCAGAGCAGGAATCAAGCCCTGGACGATAGCCATGGAAGTATTAGGCTGGATGAGTAGAAACAAAACTACTGGGATGGCGATATGATAGTAGAAATTGCACCCAGTTGCACAGTTTCCGAAAATGGGACCATATCTGATCTCCATGTTGGAGGCTAATATGGTGAGAATGGTCTACAATCATACTCAACCACGCAGAATGAGTTTGTACTACCAAAATGGAGGCTGAGTTTGTAATAAAAGTGGGTTATTAGTTGGGGACGATGGAAATCCTTCCCGATTAATAAGACTGCAGTCCTGTCCGGTACAACACACAAGTTCAACCCCTGGTAGCTATGGCACAGAGCAGGCATGCTTAACTTAAGGAAAACAGGTTAAGTATGTAGAAGTAAATGGGTGCAAAAGACCGGGACCAAGGCACAAGTGAAGGTCAACCGCGATGCACCAGAGTCCAGATAAATAAACTTAGTACGAGGACTCAGTCAAAGAAGTTACCTTCTGAATTACTTTTCTTTTTTTGGAAGTTGCAATTCTCCAGGAGGGAAAAGTTGAAGGCTGCATCCGACAAAGTACTTTCAAAGTCAGATACCCATTGGCCGAGGTCCTGCGGAGTCTGCTTGTTTTGCTGGGGAAAGCTCACAGCTGGAAAAGTCAAATTTCATGCTAAGTCCTCTCATTGACAGGATACTTTTCATACCTTTGCACGGTTACGGCTCTAAGCTGTAGCTGGACAGTTTGCACCGAAGCCAGATACCTCAACCGTGAGGGTCTGCTGAAGATTCTTTCAGACTGCAAAAAGTTCAAAACGGGACAGACGTGAGTTTTTGAGAGCAGACGTTGCGCCTTGGGTGGCTAGTCCCAATTCTCCAGATGTCAAATATTTTATAGAAAGTTCTGAGGCCCCAACGTGTCCTTCTTTCAGGAGCAGTTCCTTTTGGTCACGTACAAGGTTCTTAGCGCCCCAGAAACAGTAATTTGCATTCAACACAGTCCAATTAGGGTCCATGTGCCACTGATCACTCCAGGAAAAAGCCTCTTGAAGCTTTCAATATCACTGAAGCCACAAAGAAGGTCAGCCACCTGACCCTTACAGTTCACTTCTCAATCGAGGTGCAAGTGGGGGCAGGTCCAGCCCTTCAGGTCTCCACACAGGTCACAGACAGCAGGTTTTTTCGTCTTCTGATCTTCCACAGGGCCAGAAGTGTTCGGAGAAGCTGTGAATAATATGCCACTTTTGTATAATTCACTAGCCATTGAGTGGGGATGACTCCTGAAACCTGCCTAACTAATGGGCAAAAATGTTCCCAGCAGCACATTCTGTTAGCCTTTCTGTCAACTGCAACAGTGTATCATGCCTAATGAAATCCAGTATAGTATAAACATTCTATGTGAGAAGCAATCATGTAGCCCACTCAGAGTTGTCGCTAGGGAAATTACCAGTCCGCCCTTTCTCAACAACACTAAACTGGTTCTGGAACTCGCTCTCCCTCCGACCGGGATGTAGCCAGGTTGCCAACAATGTGACCTGGGACTAAAAGACCGCAGTCTCACTTTACACTGAACTATGAATAGGCAGATTTCAATTCCCCCTTACAAATTAATTATGTCCTTGAATCCTTATCAACTGCCCTTCCAAAAAGACTCAGCACTTCCTGCCAAATGGCTCAAGCCATTGTCTCTGCTCGAAGCAGTTTTATCAAGAGGAAAGTACTGACAAAGAGAGCAGCTGCAGGCAGGCTAATGCTAATTAGCCTACTAGAGCTTCAGGCAGGAAAAATAGATGTAGGATCTTTCTTTTATGTTTACCCACACTTTTTGCCTGGTGTCAGTATGTTTTGACTGTAGTTTGCTGGGATCCTACTAACCAGGACCCAAACATATGTGCTCTCTCTTCCCAAATGTCTTTGGTAAGCACTTTGGTACCTCCACAATTGGCTACTGGTGTACCCTTATAAATCTCTGGTATTGGTACTAAGGTACCCAGGGCATAGGTACACCAGGGGTCTCCCATGGGCTGCAGAATGTATTGTGCCACCCATGGGAGCACACTTAAACTCCGACTACAGGCCTGCCATTGCAGCCTTTGTGAGATGGTCCTTGCACCTCTCACAACTTACATCTGAGGTCACTACACTTACAACCTGTAAGTCACCCCTATGGTAGGCCCTTCAGTCCTGAGTGCAGCGCACTTGGTTATAAGTGTGAGGGTACCCCTTCATGAGCAGGACACCCCTACGAACCCAGGAGTCAATTCTCCAGCCTTTGTAAGTGCGGCTAGCCATTTTAAGACATAGTGGACATCAGTCATTACGAGATGTCTAACAATATAATGGCTTTGCCGAACCTGGTCATGTTGGAATCTCACCCAAACACAGATTCCAGTGTTGGAGGTATGTTCCCATGTGCTGGTGGCTCCTTTGGGGACCCCCCGTACCCCTGGTTACAGCCTTTCAGGGTCTGACAGCAAACTAGTGCGGTTGCTGGCCACAGACACGGTTCTGCCCTCCTGCTGCTGAGCTGACCTCAAGCAGGGGAAGGTAGAACAATAGGGTTTCCTGTCACAGGGAGGTGTGACCACTTCCCAGGCAGGACTTAGTGTATGGGCTGGGGTGGAGGCCTAGCACCACCAGACTGCATTGAAGGGCACATTTGGTGCCCTGCTTGCATACACCAGTTTGAGGTAGTTCAGGAACCCTCGGTTCCCATTCTGGCAGGAAACTGGACAAAGGACAGGGAAGTGTCCTCCCCCCTGTCCAGCCCCTCCTCTGGGAGGGATTCCCGAGTTGTTCCAACCCTTTCCTTGGGCATTTAAGGACTCCCCCATGGGTGGATCCTCGGATTCGTTGTGGAACAAGATCCATCTCTGAAGCAAAGACACTCTTCAACCATCTGGACACTTGGACTTCGCCTGGAACCGAGACTGCATCAAGGAAGACTCCCGCTTCTCCTGGTTTCGCTGTTCTGCAAGTATTCTGCCTCGTCTGGGTCTGTGCTTCGCTCAGGATCTCTAGGGACCTGTGGGCATCAAAGACATCCGAAGTAATCTCCTTTGGAGTGAAGGAGTCACTCCCCAGCATCTGCAGGCACCGCATCCAAGCTGACCGGTCTGCTGATCCTGTCGTCCTAAGGACCTCCTAAGGCTCAGCTACATAGGTGGTGGATCAGTGGCTCCCCAGAGACCCGACCTGCCTTCCGTGCAATTTGGAGAACAGTATCCCTTGGAGTCCCTAGGACTGAGCCCCTGTGCACCGCGCCGGCCTCCAGCACCTCATCCCTCGAAGAACGCGTCCTCACTACATTCCCTACATCGTGGGCCTCCATCTTTGGTGAGCTGCCTGAGGTCCTCTTACTACTCCTGTGCCTTCGGCCTGTAGGTAGTCTCGAGGGACTTCTTCTGCTTTGGTTGGCTCCCCTCCTTGGTTGGGGCATGTTCTGACTCTCCTGCACGTGGGTAAGTCCCTTGGACCTTGCTGGTTCCAACAATTGTATCTTTTCGTCTTCTACGCCAGTTGCGGCTACCAAGGCTTGTTGGTGCTCCACCAGACAACGACCACCTGGACACTGACATCCGACGTGGGACTGCTAGTGTACGGCTCCTGGTCTTCCAAAGCGTCGCCAGGTCCCCACAGCTGCAGCAACAAGGTCCTTGTGAACTCCCGACAAAGGTGGGCAATGTGCTTCCATGCCTCCTGGTCACCTCCAAGTACCACAGACTATGTCCCATCTGCAGACAGGTTAACCTCTTCAAGAATCTACCCTTGGATGCCACTGGACGTCTTCACAAACTTCTCCAGAGGCATTTCTTCCAGAGTCGCCCATTGTGGTCACGTCACTTCACTCCTATGCACCCGACTTTCCTGGTGCAGGTAACCTGGTTCCTGTGCCATCAATGAGTGGGGTGGCTCTCCAACCTTCCGTCCTCCAAAGGGTTTCTTCTCGGTCCTATGGGAAGGGTTCTTCTTGGGATAGGCTTTGCATGTTACTGTGTTCAATACTGCTCCTAAACGTCTTGTATCTGCTGTGGGCAGAGAAGTGACTATTTGGCATGGACTGTGAAACCTAACCTGTGAAAAAGCAACACGACTACAGTGAGCTAGGCTATTGCTGATGTCTGCTGCTCATTATTAGCTTGTAGTACAGATGTGCTGCAACCATTGCTAGATATTTGGTGAATATCCTTGGGCTGTTGTGATCCTTAAGGGCACCACTTTGAATTGGTTGTGATGTCCACTTACCACGAATCTCAGATACCAATGATGCACCAGATGGAAAGGGATGTGAAAGTGGGTGTCCTTCAGATCAAGGGCTGCCACAGGATATCCAAATGTAGAGCCATGGAATGACTTTGTGCAGGGTGGTCATTTTGAAAGGTTCAGACTGTATCAAATGGTTTAGCAGCCCAAAGGTAGAGGACATGCCACAACATGTCATCTTTCTTCGGGATGAGGAAATATAGGAGTATACTCCTTGACCATAGGTTCTATAGCACTCTTGCGGAGTAGTAATTGCACTTCTTCTAGCAGTAGTCTTTAATGTTCCTGACTGATAGCATGATGACCAAGTGGGATGTTTTGGGGCAGGGTGTGGGATTCCAAGCAGTATGGACAATTGACAGGACCCAACTGTCCTTCCACTGTGGAAGCAATAACTGATCTTCCCCCTGAAATGGTTGATGCTACTGAAAGCTAGATGCTGTAGTATTATTGAAGTAGTCTTAGCACTCCCTGCCATCTGCTGGTGCCGAAAAACAGTTTTACCAGTTGTGTTTAAGTGCACCCATGGCTTTAGCCATGTCCTAGTCCTTTTTTATTTTCACCATCTGTGTCCACTTGAAATCCAAACAAATGATCACCATCAAAATGGACAGTGATTATGTGCTGCTAGACTTCGGGGAGAAATTTGAACACTCAGAGGCAGGTGTGTCTTCTCAGGGTGGCACTGGTATTTATTTCTCTAGAGGCTGTCTGCCATATCTAATGAACATCAGATGTTTGCATTAGATCTAGTTTTTCTCCCTGGCACCAACTCTTCACCAGATTTGTGGTATGGCTTCGACAGATGTATGACCGATTGCTCCATTTCCTCCCCGTAATGCAATTCCATGACACACCCATTTTGCAGCTCTCCTTATTTCGAGTCAGTGCATCACAAGGTTCCCTGGGCAAAGGCTCCATTCCTAGCAGTGGGCACTAGTAGGAAGTCAAGACGTACATGTCCAGGAGGTACCTTCACCTCACAAAGTCCTTGCTGCTACCTATCACCTTGCTGTAATTGTTTGTACTTTGACATTTTACCAGATATTAACGTTTTTATTGTATGTGTCAAACACTTGTAAAACTTGTTTTACGTGAGCTTGCCTGGTCTCAAGATGGCCGCGCGGTGAACAAGCTCCGCTAAGCCATCGCAATAATCCGCCAGGAATCCGGACATCCAAGCAGTAAAACGCATCCCTGCGGTCACCCTGTGGTTTGCTTGGAGCAAGCCATCTATTGGTGTTCCCGTCGTGTCCCTCCAATAAGCTGGAGGACTGGAAAGCGGAGCGGACTCACGGGGCCTGTCGCGGCCCAGTGGTGAGGCCTAACGCAGGCAACGACGAGGCTGAGCGGCCTGCCGCGGCCCGCTGAACGGAGTCCTTGTTTGTTCCTCGCAGCGGAGAGGTGAGTCCGCTTGGGCCGCTGGCCGGACTGCGGATTGTGTCACGCTGGCCTCATGCAACGGCAGCATCGAGCACGGGCGCGAAGTCCGATTAGAGGCCTCACATACCTGCTGGGTGGCTGCCTGGAACTCTGGTGCCGAAGCCTTGAGCCCGCAGGGGTGCGAAGCGGGCCTGAAGTTCTGATAATTCGCGGCCAGACTCGCTCCCGAATGGCAGGCGACTGAGCGAACCACCGGCAGGCAACCTGAGGGAAGTGGCAAGGCCTGCTCCGACCGGAGAGCCATATAGGGAGTCCCCTGCAGATTGGCGGAGTACTGCTGGCTGCTGTGTCTGGACCGCCACAAACGCCGCACGCTTGGAGACAGCAGTTAGAAATCTGCAGTGCTGGTTCTACTGGCAAGGTACCGAGCCGCGCGGCAGGGACCCGGCGAGATTGCGTGAGACCAGTGGGTGTGCGCCCTTGGAGCTGAGCGGTAGCGAGGAGTCACAGAAGGACTGTTTGGTGACATAGGAGGCAGCACTATATGACGCTCTGACTCCAGAGGGGAGTTGGTGGTACACTCCTGCTCCTCACTTGGCCGCGATAGCCTGCTGTGCCCTACAGGTGGTCTGCTGGTTGTACTCCCCCCCCCCCTCTCTCTGCTTGCCCTCTAAAATAGCCTGTGCCCGTCGAGTGGGGCCAAATTAGAGTCTCCCATCTGGGCCTGGGGCTAGGCCTGAGGAACAGAAAGAAGTAATTTGTGGCCCCTAACGTTCGTAGCCAGGCAACGACGCCGCCGGCGGCGCTGCGACATCTTCGGCAGGGCTTGGCCTATATCACACCATGGGCAAGGTTGACAAGTCGCAGTCCAAGCTGCAGTTCGAGCAGCACAAATCAAAGCAGAGGGAGACAGGTGCAGGCCAGATGCTCGAAAAGCCAAATGACACTGCCAAGGAGGCTGAAGGGGACATTCGCCAAATCCTAACAGCGATGCAGAAAAGCCGGACCACCATAGATGGCAAAATTGACTCACTAGCCTATCGCATGGATCGTATCACTGAGCGAATTGATAAACATGCCGAGCGCCTGGATATGGCAGAGAGAAGGGTGTCTGAAGTGGAAGAGGCTCAGTCGGAGACAGATAACGCCAAGAAGCATTTGGGGAGGCTCCTTAGCGTAATACAGGATAAGGCAGAGGACTTGGAGGCTAGATCAAGGAGAAGTAATATCCGCATCACGGGCCTCCCGGAAACCACGGCCATGGGCAACATGGAGGTGTTTGTGGAGAAGCTGTTGATATCGCTCCTGGGCCGTGATACTTTCTCTGCTATGTTTGTGGTGGAGTGCGCCCATCGCTCCCTTGGTCCCAGTCCCCCGCCTGGCGCTCCACTGCGTCCTGTTATCGCTAAACTACTGAATTATAGGGATAGGGACGCAGCGCTGAGGCTGTCCAGAGAGAAACGGGATCTACTCGATATCGCTTTTTCCAGACTTCACCATGAGGGTACAGGAGGCGCGACGGCAGTTTGCTCCTCTAAAACGGCGGCTACGAGAGCACAATCTGGAGTATGCAATGCTGTACCCGGCCAGATTGAGGGTCATCATGGATGGTAAATCAAAGATCTTCACGGACCCTAAGATCCTACAGAAGGCCCTTAAGGAGTACACCACAACTGAAGAGCGAAGTAAAAAAACTCTGAGATGCTGGCCGGGGCGGCTGGCAGCGACCTGGAGGAGCAGGAATAACACGGTGACTCTCTGGTACTTTATCATTTCTCCGAAGGGGTATGTTGAATTGGGACTGGACTCCTCAGTTCATGGATTGGGACATGTGTTTGCTTGTTGTCCGGAACTCAAGGGGATATAGCTACATGTATGTTTGGGGCCGCGGTCAGCGCCGAGTGCGATTGATGTAGAGGCAGTAGGCTCTCCGCTGTCTGGCGCTGTGGCACCTCAATCTGACCAGCAGCTTAGGCAGATGGTGACTGAAGGCTATAACCAGCTCTTATGAGTCCAGATAATTGTTAATTGATGGATGTACATATTTGACCAGATGGCAAAGTCTTAACTCCATCTCTGTGGGGTATTTAGCGGCGAGCTGGTAACATCTGCCCCTGTGTGTTACCTACTTTATGGCACTATGCCAGAAAAGTTCTTTAATTTAAGCGGTCACTTGTGTTTGATTAGTCTTCAATACAGGGGGAGGGTGGTATTTCGCCTATGCCAAGTTGGGGATTGCATAGCGTTGGGAGGGAGGGGGGCTGGTGGGGGGGGGCTAGAATGTTTTGTTTTGTGATCACAATGTGTATATGGCACTTTTATATCTCTCGAGCGATTCACCAGTGCAGGGGAGGGATTGGGGTTATTTGGTCGTTATATGCAGTGCAAACTCAGCCAAGGTAACTAGCTATGGTGCAAAGGCAGGGCGGTAGAATACGGTTCCTAACATGGAATATCCAGGGCCTAAATGATTTTAGGAAAATGCGAAAAGTGATTGCTTATCCTACCAGACATGAGATTGATATCGCACTCTTGCAGGAAACCCACTTGCCCTCAGATAGCAAAATGCTTACCCGCAGACGGTTACATGGTCCCTTTCACATGGCAGAGTTTACAACACATGCCAGGGTGGTGCTTACTTGGGTCAACCCCAGATCAGGGATAACGCTGGAAGAGCTCGAGACAGACCCTGGAGGCAGAATCGCCATTTCTAGATGCCGTGGGCGGGGACTGGATCTGCTTACTGTTAATATCTATGGACCTAACTATGATAATCCCCAATTTTACCATGACATGCTGGGGCGCCTACGTGGGGACACCACACTGCCACAAATTGGGGGGGCCCTTAACTGTGTGCTTGATCCGGTTCTGAACAGCTCCGGGGGCTCGGTTTGTCACCCCTCAGCAGCTGCCAGAGCCATCTTAGATGCAGCCGTTCAGCTTGACATGCTGGACATCTGACGGACGCGCTCTCCGGTGAGGGAGGTTTCACTCACTATTCAGCCCCGCATGTCCTCCACACCAGAATCGACTACTGATTTATCTCTAGATCTCTATATCCTCAGATTCGCGATTGCGCGATTCACCCCCGCTCTTACTCTGACCACTCCCCAATTGTGTTGGACATTGAAAGTCCACAGAAGAGGCCTGCCCCTTTCACGTGGCGGTTCCAGCCATATTCGATGATGGACAGCGTCTTTAAGTCCGAGATGTCGGAGGCCATAGAATTTTTTTTCAAAACAAATATTGGTTCGGTACGCCAGTTCTCAACGGTGTGGGAGACTTTCACGGTCTACATACGTTGGATAGCCATGTCCAAACATTCTGGTGTCCTCCGCTCTCTTAGAAAGAGACTGACCTGTCTGGAGGAACGATTGGTTGAACTTGAGCGGGATGTCCTGTCTGGGGGGGAGGAATGACCAGGCCACGGAAGAATTAAAAAAAGCGCTGGAGGAGTATCACGACACCGCGGACGACGATGTTAAACATATGGGAAAATATGCAGTCACCCGAACATACGGGGAGGGAGAGAGGCCTGGCTCGGTCTTAGCAGCCCTGTTAAGAGATAGAAGGGAATTGGCGGCGTGACTGAATTGCGCGCAGAGAGCGGCGAGCTTCTGAGGGATCCAGCCAAAATAGCTAACAGGTTCAACCAGTATTACTCAGACCTGTACCGCTCTAGAGCGGCAGCTGAAAAGACAGCGATTCAAGACTACTTAGAGCATATCAGGTTGCCGTGGTTGTCCGACGAGCACAGAGAATACTTAATGAAACCGTTAGATGCTAATGAAATATTTGCTGTACTAAATGCAATGCGAGTGGGAAGCGCCCCTGGGCAAGATGGCCTGACGGTCTCCTTTTACAAGGAGTTGCTTATCCCCCATTTAATTACACTGCTCGAGGAGATGGGGGAGGAGGGGAGGATGCCCCCCACTATGAGGGAAGCCTTAATAGTTACGCTATTAAAGTCAGGGAAACCCCCTAGTGAATGCTCATCTTTCAGGCTGTTGTCTCTTCTAAATTTAGACACCCAGCTATTTGCTAACCGTCTGGCCCCTCTGGTGCCGCTGTTACTTGGTCCTGAGCAGGCAGGGTTCGTGCCAGGGCGTAACTTGACTTACAATCTTCGGACTGTGTTTGGAGCGATACAGCATATTAAGCCGGTGACCAAAGCTGCAGCGGTCTTTCTGGACGCAGAAAAGGCCTTTGATTCAGTCGAGTGGGCCTTTATGCGACTAGTACTGAGGCGGTTGGGAGTGGGAGATGTCTTCCTACAGCTAGTAGGTGTCCTATACAACTCCCCCACTGCCAGGATCACAGTAGGAGACACTGTCACTGCCCCCATTGAGATCTCAAGAGGTATTCGCCAGGGCTGCCCTTTATCACATTTACTGTACTCACTAGTGGCGGAACCTTTGGCATGTGCGCTTAGGGAATACCATGGTCACAGAGGGGTACACTTCCCAGGATACAACCTCATAATGTCAACATATGCCGACGATACGCTTTTGTATATCAGGGATCCAGAGTCCAATCTGTCCCCTGTGCTTAGGGAGGTAATAAGATATGGCGAGCTCTCTGGGCTTAAAGTCAATTGGACTAAGTCAACTATTTTCCCATTGACTCCGGCTATGGAACCCATCAAGTTGGAATACCCGCTATTGTGGACTTCGGAACCGGTGCGCTATTTGGGCGTGAAAGTTCACACAAACTTCGAGTTGGTTTTCAGCGAGAATTATGGGAAAGCAGTTGTTAAATTAGAAGAAGAGGTAGAACGCTGGATCTGTTTGCCCTTGTCCCTATTGGGACGTATTTCCCTGATGAAAATAGTTGTGCTACTAAGGTTCTTATTCCGATTTATAAACATGCCAATGGTGCTCCCTGCGCACTTCTTTAGAGTCATCAGATCATTACTAGTGAAGTTAGCCTGGGCTGGGAAACACTCACGAGCTAAGCGGGATACACTCACACTACCCTACTCTATGGGGGGCCTTGGAGCCCTGGATTTAGAATTGTACTATAGATCTGCGCAAAGCTCCCATGCTTACCACTGTGTCCACGGGCAAGCTGGCTTACCGCACTTGCAGATAGAGAAGGTAGTGGCGGCGCCCGCCCCCCTCCCGACACTGCTGTTTCAGACGCCTTCAAGGCGGGCTGGTATTTTAGACTCTGTCAATGCTACCATTCATGCTTGGCAGAATTTGTTGAAAAGGCAGGCGGGCATTATCCTGTTCTCCCTCTTGACCCAGATTGAGTGGTGTCATTGGTTGCTGGTGTGCAAGGAAAAGGAAGTAGCACGCACACTAGCAACAATGAATATTACAAAAATTGGGGACCTGTTCTCGGAAGGCAAGCCTCGGGGATGGACTGAGATTGAGGCTGAGGGTCACGATTTCACACCGCTCGCCAGGTTTCACTTCCACAGGGTGAGACATGCACTTCGGGGGGTACTTGGGGGTGAGGTATTGGAGCCCCCAGAGGTTGCCTCCTTCTCTTACCTACTGCGCACCGACTTCCCCACTAAGACGGTCTCCAACATCTACAACATAACACAGGACTATCGCAGGAATCACTACACTAAGGCCTGACTGGAATGGCAAAATGAGATTGAAGAGGCTCTCGATGACACCACTTGGCGATACTGCTGCAAGGTTACGCAGCATGTTTCCTTGAATGGTCGACACAGGCTAATTCATTTTAAGTTTCTCAACAGAATTTATTATACGCCTGTCAGGCTGCATCGATATGGTCTCCGTGACACTGCAGAATGTGAGCGATGTAGTGCCAGTCCAGCAGGGTTTCTCCATATTGCCTGGTTGTGCCCGAGAATTGCTAATTACTAGAGACTAATATTTCATACGCTCAGCGGTCTGCCATTGTCGCCGGGCCCACTACTGTCGCTACTGGGCTATGCAAAGCGTTTGCCGAAAGAAGTTTGCAGAATAGTAGATGTGGGGCTGTTACTGGCAAAACGTAGAGTAGTGATGCGATGGGCCCGAGGACCAGCCCCTACTGTCACTAACTGGTCTAAAGACATGGTATACTGTAATACGCAATCGGAATTGTGCAGTGAACTACTTTCTCCCCGTAGCCGACCTAAAAGCTTTTGGGGCCTGTATCGCAGTTACTTGGCCGGGAGAGAGACGAGCGAGCCCGGACAAGAGGGCCCGACTTGAGAAGGTTGATCGAGGCTGGGGACATGTTAGTTACTTGTTATATATATTACCATGTTAGCTGAGGCATGTGTTGCGGTTCTGCTGCTACCGGGTCTATCAGGTGGCGGATTAAGCACTATTAGCTGTATAAATGTATAGACATAAGCTACTGTTGGTGTATATGCAGCTCCTCCCCCGTACTGATTATGTGTTTTTTACTTGTTCTAAGATTGTAACTCTTGCTCAACATTGATGTACCACTGTGATCGATTATGTTTATCATTTTTTTTTTTCCGTTCCTTTCTCAAGGCTTTATTTTACTGTTTGTATCAAAACCTCAATAAAAAACAACAACAAAAAACGTGTTTTACGTAATCGGGGGGTTTGGGTTATTACAAAGTCTGTGTTTAGGGGGCAATTATTTGCACAACGTCTTTTTGCGTTTACTGCGGCGGCCACTTTGCCTACTGATTTTTATGCAGTCTAGTACTTTTGGGGGGGAATTAGATATAAATTAAAGTAGCTGGGCGTCCTCAATGCTGGCACATCATAGGCAAGTCCATCTGTGCCTAGATCTTTGAAGCTCCATCCAGAGGTAAGGCTAAGCTACTCTGCTCTCACTCTGCTTTATCTTAACCTTAACCCTGGCTTGCCTTCCCCTCTTTGTAAACAAGCTCCCCTTCTTTCGTCGAAGGCACTTTCTTGTGCCCCCACTGCCACTTCAGGTTTTCCACCCCGCCCTTTCTACCCCTGTGCATCAGACCACCCACCCCAACGAATACCAGTCCTGAAACTCTGCTTCCCCTCTATCAGTTAGATTTTGTGTAACAAGAAGGAGTTCATCACTTTATCTTTAAAATGCCTTATTAATACTCGGTCTCTAGCCAAACATGTGTTGGAAGTCTGGCTTCTAACTGTTTCAAATACCTCAGACTTGCTTTTCCTAACAGAAACTTGGCTTAACTGTATCTCTGCCAGTACATAGCCATTGCTATTCCTCCTGGCTCCAACTTAATCAAACAGTATAGAATTCATACATTTGGAGGTGGAGTGGCTATCATTTCCTTCTCCACCCTCATTATTTCAGCTGAGGACAATGACTGGATTGAGTATCTCACTTTCAAAATTAGTTACCCAATTTCCTGGCCTTGGGAGGCACTTTGCTGTATCAGCCCACAAGATCCAGGAATAACTTTAGTTCCAACTTTATGGAACTCATTTCATTGTTTGCTCTGACTTTACAATCATTCATGGGCGCTGGTGACTGAAACTTTCATCTGGATGACACTTATGATCTCGATTCCATTAACCTCTTATAAGACCTAAAAGTGCTGGGTGTCTCCCAACAAACTGAAGGAGCACCCATCTCGCGGGCTACTTACTTGACCCTATTTTCACTAACTGCTTTCACATCACTTACTTCACCACTTTGCTTACAATTGAGCTAATACCACAGTAAAGACATACTCCACATCACGGTATACCCCCCAAGCTAGTTAGTATACAAAAGACCTTCGGTAGCTTAAACGTCATTGCAAACAACTTGAGCGGTAGGGGTGTAGCTCACAGAACATTCATGACAAATGCACCTTTAAGTCAGCTCTCTGGCAGCGGGGTGAGCCCGATGGACCGCTGCTGCTGAGGCGTGTTGCTCCTCCCCTTCCTCTCTTCCTGCAAGCTGCTTCCGGGTCATCGCCAGCCACGGAGCGCGAGCCGGGAAGCCTGTGTAGCCATGTAACGGTGTAGCCGTGGAGCTACAATGATACCTCCAATGGAATCCCCAAGACCGTAGCAGCGTGGAAGTCGGCAGTTTGCAGTGGTGGGAACTGCGAACGGCAATTGCGCCACCTAAGCAGAGCCCCCGCATGCTGGTCCAGGGTGAGGGGGCGTGAAGACTGGGAGGCCACGGATCCCAGGAGAAGTGAGGAAGACACGGCAGGGACAACGGATTGAAGCGGTGAGGTAACCCGTGGCGGGACGGGAGCCCTTGTCATTCTGGATATTGTTTGTTTGCAATTGTGAGAGGCTTCCCTGGTGAGGAAGGGGCAAGGGGGGGGGGTGGAAAGGTGACACTCTGTCGGATATCTACCGGATACCTTCTGCTGGAGCTTTTTTGTGTAGACGATCCAGTTTCCTCTCAGAGTGCAAGGGGCTCAGCGGTCAAAAGTGTGTGTTGATGTGTGCAAGGAGCAGCAGCCTGTTATAAAGCGGGCTCTGGCCAAATATAGCCCTGTAGCTGAGAGCTATCCACTCTGGAGTTTTGGGACACAAAGTATGCACCGGATTGCTTTGAGAGCACTAGGAGCAAGAAATAGATCCGAGGCCCCTACCCCACCAGCATTGTCTCAAAAAACAAAGAGAAAAGCAGCGCAAGCGCGTTTATTGGCGGCTAAGAGAGGAAGAGCCATACAAAAAAGGAGCGAAGCAATGAATATTACAGGTGATCTGGCACCTTCAGGTGTTTCCCTTCTGGCGCATACTCTCTCAGGGAGGCCCCCAGATACCTCCGGATCCTCACCAGAAATTGGGTCCTCAACAGAAATTGTTGCCAGCAACGTCAATGGTAAGACCACTGCTGGAGAAGAAGCTATGGTCCCAGGCAGGATATTGGGTGTGGAAACTCCACGACTCATTAACACACACCGAGAGATTGATGGAGGGGGGAGTGAGGCCCTGGATTCGCAAAATACCATAGGGGCATCGACTGAGTGGAAGAGTGCAATGTCAGAATCTGGTAACCCCCCGAACGAATACCCTTTGTTTTCAAAAAAAACGTAAGGTAACGCAGGTGGCCACCAAACTGCCCATAGCGGATCAGGTATCTTCTAGCGGGTCAGCTCAAACTACCTTGGGTATGGTGCTCGCCAGCACTACGGGTCATGTCGCTCAGGCTCCAAGAGAGAACAACCTCGAGGGATCTATACAGGCTGGTTTAGGGGAAGGCGGCGATGCTCCTATTCAGGAGCCAGTGACGACAGGCGACCCGGGGCTTCTTTCTCCCTCGGTGTCCAGTGGTCTCCAGCTGAAATCATGGGCCAAAGAGCGCGATCCACCTATTCAGCAAGGGGACGCAAGCACAAGTGTATCTGTAGCTGCTGGAGGAAGTAGTATCATGTCCCAATCCTTGATGATCTCGACGGATCAAATGCATAAGCTGTTAGAAACTATTCTGGGAGAAATACGTGATTGCAAATCCTCACAGGCCCAGGAACTATCTTTATTTCATCTGAGATTGGATAAAATTGAGTCTATGGTACAGCAAATACCAGAGCGTTTTAAAGAACTGGAACAACGTGTATCGGATACCATGCCCTGGTATATGACTCAGATATTGCCTCTCTCCAGAAAAAGCTGCAGGCCTCACAGTTAAAGTTGGATGACATGGAAAATTACGCAAGACGATCAAATCTGCGTTTCACAGGGATACCGGAGGATAGTGAACGTCTAAATGGTCAGCCTAACCCTCTAGTCTACATGGAGTCATTGATTAGAGACCACATACTTGATGAAGCGCCGGAGGACCTTACTATAATGAGGGCCCATTGAGTCCCCTTCCAGAGACCTTTGGGGGCCAAGTACCCTTGGACAATGATCGTTAATTTTTCAGATTACCGGATTAGGGAGGCTATCCTAACCAAAGCGATCCAAAAGAGAGACATTGTTCTACCAGATGGAGCCAAAAGTGAAAGTTTTCTCTGACATGTCCGCATCTGCAGCACACAGACGTAGAGACTTTGTGGGTATGATGGGTCAGTTTAAGAGTGCAGGAGCACAGGTCTCCATCGTTCAGCAATCCAAACTAAAAGTTCTATGGAAAGGAAAGTTCCATCTGTGCTCTTTTCTGGAGGAAGCTCAAGAACCATTACAAACCATTACTCAAGCACGTGGCAAATAGGAAAAGGGTTTTTATCTTAGCAGAGCATGAACGTTAGGACCTCAGAACTCTGGGATTATAGATAGCAATGCGACCCTGTGATATTTTCTTATTTACTGGGGCCCTTTTTTCCCCCCCAGTACTTTAGGCACTTTTTGCACTTAACTCTGTGCACTTTACGATAGTATTTTACTCTCTTGTATGGGGGATATGTATATGCTGCTACTATTATCTCTCTGTGTTTTATGGGTTCCCTTTTTTCTATGGGGTAACCTCATTGCATCTGCACTTTACGCACTTTTTGCACAGTGTTCACTTTTTACTATGGCACTTTAGTTTCATCTCCATTAGGAGGAGGTATGGTAGTTTGCAGCCGCAGATGAGACAAGCTTGAAGTAATCGATTTTCGAATAGGTATGGAACGTTGCAAAGCTGATCCCTACTTTTTCTTTCCTGACTTTGACGGGTAGTTTTGAGAATTTTTAGTCTTAAGTTTTATAGATCATGGTCATCAGAAACAGCGCAAGTTGGCCTATACATATAATTAAAAGCTTTAGTATTTCCCGTTTTTTGTGAAAGGTAACACTTTTTTCACTTTAAGAAAGGGATACTCTTTAGAAGGTACCCCGGGGGCTACAAGGAAAAACTTATACGTTACATATCATGGAGGAGGGGAGGGAGGTTAGACGCGCAACCAGGCGCCAAGGCAAGGCGCCCTTGTTCGATGGGGGGGCCTGAGGAGGCGAGGTAAGGGCTACCTCCCTCCTCAGGTAGTTCGGGGAGGGCAACGGAGGTGGGGTTCGGGGTTGAAGCATTAAAAAAATGGGCGCAGTAGTAGCAGGCAAATAAAAAGTAAGAATAAGAACCAGAATCTAGACAGGAATGTAATCAAGATTGGTGAGCAAGGGAGATGTAGGGGACGCGATGCCATTAGGCGTTGCCAGGTAATTTCTACAAGAGCGTTGTTGCAAAAGGAAGTATGGCAAATGAGTGAGCAGTATGTGTGTACGGGGGCTGTGTCAAGGGACTATGTGCTAGCGTGAGGGATGTCTCAACCAATAAAAGTAATTTCATGCAATGTAAATGGGTTTTTCGAATACACGGAAAAGAGGAGCAATGTTAAATTGGATAGCCTCTTTTTCACCGCATGTGATTTTCCTTCAAGAAACCCATCTGAAATCCAATTCCCCCAGTTTCACACTCCCCAAGAAATATGCTCATTCATACTTTGCCTCATCTCATTCTGCGGTTCGGGGGGTGGCTATTTTACTCTCTTCCACTCTAGATTGGCAACTCGGAAAAATGATTCGAGATGTAGGTGCAAGGTGGATCTGGATTGAGGTTTCAGTTAATGGTGTGAACTTGGTATTGTTGAATTATTATGGACCGATCTTCGACAATACTGGGCCTCTGAATAAGATTTATGATCTGCTGATAAATGCCCAGGGTATTATATTAATGGGAGGTGATTTTAATTTTATTCAAGACTTGGGTCTGGATACATCAAATAAGGGCAAATCAGTTAATCTGCCCGTGCCTACCAAAAAAAAAGAAAAAATGAATGTGTCCTCATGTAACGCAACTGGTGCTATGTAAAGCGCTCTGATACCCGATACCTTCGGGTCAAGTTCGCGCTATATAAAACTCCATAAAAATAAAAAATAAAAAAAGGGTAAAAAACAACTAAAACCAAAGACAGCTAGACTGTTAAGAACTATTAAAGAAGATTTTGCCTTAGTTGATCCATGGCGCCTCAATCACCTAGGCCTTGCTCAATTTACCTGCTTCTCAGCTAGATATAAAACAGCCTCCCGCTTGGACTTTTTTTTGATAAGTAAACAATTGGAGAGAGGGGAGTCCACCATTTTTTCTAATTCATTTTCAGACCACTCAGTTTCTTTGGTTATATATTTACCTTCCCCAAAAAACATAACACTAGATGGCATTTTGATAAAGCACTTCTTTCGGATCAGAACTGGATTACTGAAAGTCGTCAATTTATACTATGGTTTTATTAGGAAAATATTATTACAGCATCAGGTTTTATGGTATGGGAAGCTTTTAAGGCCACATTTCGAGGTAGGGTGATTGCATACAAGGCAAAGCTCTATATGACTAGACAGCAGAAGATCCAAGAACTCCAGAATGCTGTCGACCAAGAAAGGGCATAACTTATGTCTAAGCCCTCAGGAAACTCTGAGGAAGAAATCTTGCGCCAGGATTTAACAATGGCAAAGGAGCAATTAAAACATTGTTTTACTCTGGAAGAGATCTCGGGAAGTAATGCATGCAACCAGAAGGTGTACGACGAAAGCATATAGGCAAATTCTTAGCCTGGTCAACGAAAATGCAACAGAGTAGGCAACTGATTCCAAAAATAAGGGACCCCCAGTACCAGCAATCTCATTTGCCAATAAAGATAGAATTGCTGAGATCTTCGTGTCACATTTTGAGAAAATATATGCCGAGACCCAGCTAGTAAGTACCCAGGCCCTTGAGGACTATTTCAGTTCAATCCAGCTACCTATGGTTTCCGAGGATGAGTGTAAGGCTCTGGTTGAACCGATTACGTCCATAGAACTCAGGGATACTATAAAAGAAATGGCTAGCGCGAAGGCAAGTGGGAATGACGGGTTACCAATTGAGGTTTACAAGGTGTTTATAGAGGAACTTTCCCCCATGCTAGTGTCTTTGTATAACCAGACTATGGATGGCTTGCCTGTCCCTGATAGATTTAAGGAAGCAGTCGTGATAACTAACCTGAAGGATAAGGATCCGACAGATCCAAGCTCCTATCGTCCAATCAGTTTATTAAACGTGGATTACAAACTCTTCATGAAAATTTGGGCGAAGAGGATTTCAGGGTGTGTGCAACACATGATACATGCGGACCAAACAGCGTTTTTACCTGGCAGATTGATGGCGGCAAATACTTTTTATTTGATTCAAGCTATTGACTATTTCTCAGCTAGGAAGGACAGGGCAGCTATTTTAATGATGGATGCAGAAAAGGCATTCGATTTGGTGGACTGGCAGGTCCTTTTTTTATCCTCCAGAAGTTTGGTTTTCCATACCGTCTGATAGAGATGCTAAGGAGAATCTATACGGGGGCAACTGTGAAAATAATAATAAACGCAGAACAGGCGGGGAAAGTAATTATAAGACGGGGGACTATGCAGGGCTGTCCCCTTTCCCCCCCTTTTTTTTTTTTTTCGCTTTTTATAGAGCTATTAGCAATAAAGATCCGAGCTAACACGTCAATCTTGGCTCCTTTACCAGGGATGACAAAAATTACGCTCTTTGCGGATGATCTAATTTTATATCAGAATCCAGATAGGGCAAATATCCAGTTGGCACTTGGGGAAATTCAAGCATTTACAGAATTAGGGGATATAAGGTTAACCAGTCTAAAACGGAGCTCCTCCTATTCAATTCACTAGAGGCCGATCTTCCCGAAGGGCTAAAATTTCAGCAATTAAGACCTATTAGATATCTGGGCTTATTTGTCACAGCAGATTTCTCTCAACTGTTTCATATAAACTACATAAAAACGCTCAATAAAATTAAAAATCTTTTAGATAAATGGCTGCTTTTACCTCCGACAATAGTAGGCCGAGTCTCTTTAGTGAAAATATCAATTCTTCCCCTGCAGATATTCCCGTTTTTAAATCTTCCTTTGAAAATACTGATTTCTTATTTTAACGAAGTAGACAACATTTTACGGCAGTTTATATAGGCAAAAAAAAAGCCACGGACCAAGCTATCTATTCTTCAATTAGATGTGGAGCAGGGAGGACTTGCTTTACCTCACTTATCTACCTACTATCAAGCTGCATTGATTAGTTTATTAACACAGATGGTGGCTCCTGCCTTAAAATTCGATAACTTTTTTTTAAATTTGATGCTAAAAGAAAGTGCAATTAAGTTACCAGCATTTTTGCGTACTGCGAAGCTACCCAAAAGAACTAGGTATAAGGTGGTGAATACAATTGCTAACCGCATACAATGGTTCCATAAAGCCTACAACATTCCATCGTGCCACGCATTTACTCCCCTTAAAGACTGTGTTGTGGGGTCTTCAGGTTCATCAAAGTTTACTGCAGTCCTATAATAGGTTAGGATTTTGTAAACTGGGAGATTTCTACAATGGTACCAATCTTATATCATGGGAGGCATTTGAATTGCATTGTGTACCTCAGAGGGGCGATCTTTGGTTAAGTTTTAGACAGATAATTTGCTTTCTCACGAATAAGTACAAAATAATCAAAGAGAGGGAAAGAATAATTTTAAAAGCGGCCCTAGAGTTGAACTTAAGTGGTATTGGGAATTGGTATCGTCTATTACGGCAGGGTTCGAACCAGAATCATGTTGAGGCAATGCTTTCAAAAATTGTGCAGGAAACTAACTGCTGGTTTAATATGAAGGAATGGCATTGTGGGTGCGAATTGGGGAATAAGGCACTGAGGGCGGAAAATTTTAAGAGGATGTCTTTTCTTTCGAGATGGTTGGTGTATCATACCCCCCTCAGACTACATAAATGGTTTCCAGCACTTCTGAATGTATGTTTTAGATGCAATTTGGCGGGGGCAGGCGATTGGGTGCATATATTTTTTGTATGTCCCAAATTACAACATTTCTGGGAAGAGGTGTTTAGGTTCATTAGCGACTGTATGTCCATGGCTATTTTACCTTCATCACCGTTGGTCCTTTTTGGCTTTTCTCATGTAACTAGTCAGCTGCCAAAGTATAGGCAATATTTCGTCTTTGCTGCAATAGCAGTAGCTAGATCTCTGGTGTTGCAATACTGGAGATCTCAGAAGGTACCTACGATGGGACAATGGTTCTCCAAGTTAGCCTGGACTTACCAATTTGAAGAGGCATATGCAAAAAGGGTAGGGGAGCTTCATAGATTCAAGATAGCTTGGGAGGGATATGCTTCGATTTTATGCTTATATGGAAATGTGTAAGACCGGCTATTCTTTTGGGTAAAAAAGAAGAAGTGTGGGTTTTTTTATTTTTTATTTACATCATGTCTGCTCCTTAATTGCTGAATCGAGGGATGTGTGCAACATGTTTTGTGCTTTTTTTTTTTTTTTAACGTTAGTTATACTATATGTGAATCTATGTATTGTCCATTGAAATATGAATTTGGGTATTAGGAAGGTTAGGTCGTTTTTTTTTAGAATGCTGGCTATACTATATGTGAATTTATTTATTGTCTACCGAATTATGAACAACATGTCTGCTATCTACCCTCAATAACAAAAAAAGAAAAATTAAAAAAATAAGTCAGCTCTCTGTAATTATCACCAGTGGCTGAGACAAACCAGATGCCCCTCCCTGACTTCCAAGACCCAGAAAAGTGCCAATTCCAAGGGAGATTTTCACCATTCTTAAGGAGTTTACTGCCCAATCTGCCTCTTCCTGCTCCATCAACCACACCTAGGTCTCCTGATCTGGCCTTTCTAGCAACTTCTAGGATAAGATCAAGAGGGTTTATCTTAATTTCTACCCAAACCCTGCTCTAGACTCTCTGGGGTTCATCAGTTGCCTTCCTAGACATCTTCAGGGGGCAGCCATCCCTACCATGACTCCACTTACGACACAAAAGCTCACACAAGCACTATGCACTCTGGTAAATCTGGCTTACTCATGGACCCCTGTACACACATCTTTTCTCTCGACGATGCTCATTAGTCCCGCACTCACCACCCTTTTTTAACTCTTGCTGTTAACTGCTGTTTACCCAATTCAATGGGAACATGCCATGGTCTTTCCATTGCTTAAAAAGCCTTCAGCTGATCCTATGACCGTGGCCAACTACAGAATAAACTAATCTCCTTTCTTCCCTTCCCAGCTAAAGTCCTGGAAAAACTGGTCAACCGGTAACTCACTAGCTACCTCGTTCCTTACCTTCTGCTCTATCCCTCAAAATCCAGCTTTATAGCCAAATCATAGCAGAGAAACTGCTCTCATAGCCGCCATCAGACTTATTGATGAGTGCTACTGGTGCTCTTACCCTTTTGAATCTTTTGACGGCGTTTAACACAGTATCACACACCATTCTGCTTAGGAGCCTTTTAGAAGCAGGCATTTATCATTCTGCTCTTCAGTGGTTTAGTTCTTTCCTCTCTTACTGGACCCAAGCTGTTTGTTTACTACCATTTCAATCTGATGCTTCCAATTTTTTGTGGAGGGGGGTGGGGGGGAATCTTCCCTTAGCCCCATATTGTTTAATGTGTATACGACTGGCATCGTTTGTTAGATCTTTCGGCTTTAATATTCATTTTTACACTACTGACACTCAGCTGATTCTTTCTCTCTCGAAACATCAATTACCCAGAATAATTTGACGTGCTTTTGCCAACTGGATGAGCTGTAATTGCCTAAAGATAAATAGAGCGAAAGCCATCTTGTGCTATTTGGTACGGATACCTTTCTCTGAACCACTGTCTGGTGGCCCCCCCCCCCAACCTTGGCCCTTCCCCCTCAGCCCTCGCAGGCTGCCAGAAACCTGGGCATTATTATTGATGATAAGCATGCTATTATGAACCGAGTCACTGTGGTGCCTGCCATTTGCTTTAACGCTCTTAGAATGCTCAGAAAATGTTTTAATCGGGTGCCCCTGAATGCACCAAAATCGGTGAGCCAAGCACTCGTTACCAGTACATTCTACTGCAGAAATACCATTTACATTGGCACTTTGGTGCACCTCATCAAGTGACGTCAATGTGGTAGAGAACACAGCAGCCATGCTTGTTCTCAATCTGCTTCTGCGTACCAGGTCACCACCCACTTACACTATCCTCATTGGCTGCCTGTTCATAAGCGTTCCCTCTATAAGTTTCTTACTCATACCTATAAAGCACTCTACTTCTTACCTTTGCAGTTGCATACACTTCTATGTTCCTTCCAGACAACTTAGCTCTGCCTTGCCAGCCTCGCATCCTGTGTGCTATGACAGTAGGGTGTTCCTTTTGCTCACTTTGCTTGGAATAAGCTTCCTCTCTCTATCCGTTCAGCTGGAGCCCTCTCAGAAATTAGGAAGAAACTTAAAACCAGGCTGTTCTAAATTAGCATACTTTCGAACCTCCGTGCAATATTATTTGTTTTGTACAGTTATGGGTGTGATGTGTGTTGCAAATTCATAAACAAAATAGGAGTCATCAGGTGGTGTGTATTTCTGTTCCTTCCTTGATGCGACCACCCAGACTTGGACAGGCTCGTTAAAGTTCGCTGCCACATACTTCGCCATGCTCTTAAGCATGGGAAGGCACTGAACTGACTTCTCTGCTTTTGATAGTCTCTACCAGGAAGTCATCATCTTCCTCAATGACATAGCATGGCCTTGTGGTGATCTGCTGCCCACTGAATGATTGTGATACACTGTGGTGTCATCTGGTGATGAAAGATTCACCAAGTAGGGCTCCAAAACCCACACTCTCGAGACTGTAGCTTGCCAGGGCTTCAAAGCCCTTGCTCAATTCAGACCCTGAAGGAACAATGTTTGGATGGTATTGGAGGTATCAGTGTCTTCGTTGCAGGTTTCAGTGGGGCCCATGAAGAGCGTTACTCTACATAATCGGAGCTCTCCAAGGAGAGGGTTTTGTGGACTCATACCTGGTTGCTTCCCCCCCAGGACAGACCTTTCCCCTTATATGTAGGTTTCTTCAATTGGTTCACGTTCAAAGACAGTCAATGGCCCTGTAGGGTACTGGTGCTGCATTTTATTATACGCCCGCAGACGTTACGTTCTATAGCTAATTGTCTTTGTTTTCGAAGGCCTGACAGACCAAATACCTCTATTCCTCGTGGTCACTAAGCAAGTAATGATTGGAAACCTGGTGATGTCCAATCACTGGAACTTACTGTTGCACTTGGGCCACAACTGATTTGTCATAACCCACCCTCAAACAAGTTACTCATATAACATGTCACCAACAAGAAAAACAAGCATTTGCAATGCAATAGGTCTCGCATTTACTAGAGTTTGAGCTATTGGCATTGTAAATGACAATGCCTTTTATTTATGTGTGGATTTTTAAAACATAAATAAAAGGCATTGTCATTTACAATGCTAATAGCTTAAACTCTTGCAAATGCAAGAACTATTACATTGCAAATGCTTGTTATTATGCTGCCCCCAGAGGGAGAGGTTGTGTTTCAGGGTTCAGAGGTGCAGACTCAGGAGCTGGGGACCGGTGTTCGAGGCTCAGCGTCGGCTCAACATTCTTTAATTCTTAGCAAAGCATTTAATCTCCTGCCCAGGATCTAGCAATTTAAATTATAACTAAATAAACAAACAGCGAGTTCTTGGAGGGGCGGTCAAGCAGTGTTTAGGGGGGTGGGAGGTGGGGAGAGAAATAAAAACAAGCCACACGAAGGGCTTGGAGGGGGGGGGGGGGGGAAACAATGGAGGAAGCGTCCACAGATTTCTCAAATTAACATAGCGTCCGCTTCGCGCGGCGTCCCTGCAGCGGGGGAGGGGAGCATATTTAAAAGTTATACCTCAACGAACGTGAAAGCTTGCATAGCACACTGCAAATACCAAAACAAAAAAAACAGCCCCCATTGCTAAAGCTTGCGTCCTACCACTGCTCTTTCGATTAATTAAGCAAAGAGTTCCCCCCAAGATCTAATGCAAGCTATACAGTAAGGACACAGTAAAAGGTTCAGTCCTGATGCGAGGTTACAACAGAAGAGAGGGAGGTACTAAGGAGGGACTAATAAGCCTATTAAATCAAGAGCCAACATTTACAAAGGACAGTCACAGCAGCCAATTGAAAAGATGGGCGGAGAGTGGGTGAAGCTTCATGTCCATACCTGAATACAGCATGCCTCGCAGAACAGCGCATGCGCTGCCCAGGCTCGACCTAAAAACTAGTATGAAGCCCAGGAAGATGGCTATTTTGGATTATCGATATTGAATATCTAAAGACTCTAAGCTGTTCCTTGTTATAGACCGTGGGTCTGCTATGGGGCTAGACAATGAATAAATGACATGTTTGCATTTTCCATGATGTACATAGGAGAGAACACATCTTTGGTACATAAATCAAGTAGCTGTATCTACAAACTGATGTATCCTTCCACTGGCACCAACTCGTTTACAGAATGCAAAAAATTTTCGGATAAAACCACTGACCAAGTCCTCAGATGTGTATAATAGCTTCTGCAACAAGGCTTCCCTTTTACTGGAGTTACTTTCAAATCTCTGGGTCAATTTTTACGTTATCTGTTGATGTGCTTGTCCATTCGACCCTATGCAGTCTCAGCGTTTGAAGTTAACTTGTCGCTGAATCATTACTTCCAGTTGTCAAGTTCTGAAAAATAAAGCGCATTTCATGACCTTTGTCTATAATGTCCAAGCTCGGCTGTTCCCTCTGTTTCTTTCATTATCAAAAGCCAACTTATTTTTCAACTTCTCACCTTCCCCAATTTCAGCTTATTTGAAGGAACCTACATTGAGATGAGCAGCCAGAGGTAATCTGGAACTTTGACCAGGATAAAGGATTCAAATGACTACTAGATATACTTCGGGACTGTGTTTTTTTATTAGCCTGAGAAAATCACAGGTGCAGAGATGTACCAAAATCCTTGTTTCCATAGGTGGTACCTTGAAGTCATCAAACTCCTGCTGATGATGCATGGAATTGGCAATTACAGAGCTGAAACCCACTCGGTCGTCAACTTCCAAAAAGTAAAGGTGGCTCCCATTTGAACTGCTGTGTTCAGGAGGTGGACGCCTCCAGTCTTGACACAGAGGGCCTTAGGATGCCAGGCAGCAAGCACCGTCTCCTATGGAGGAGAAGGGACAGCTGCAGCCACCCAGAATACATGTTGGCCTGCCCACACAGGCAGAATAGAGCAGCCCTCTAATAGTACAGCTGCAGCTCGAGTCCCCAGCTTGTAGACTTATGCTTGCAGTGGAAGAGCAGCACACCTCAGCCCTGACACCTCCATTCGCAAGTGGCTGAGAGACGAGGCAGGAGGGCAGCATTATCTTAATAGCGGGATACATGGGCCTGCCGTCTGACAGCAAATGCTCACGAGTGCTGAAATCGAGCAAGAGCCAGCCGCAGGAAACCCAGGCAGGACTTAGATACCGGAGGCAGGAATAAACAGTGCCCAAACTCGTGACCCTGTAACTCCACCAGTAGATACCATTTTGACAATGTCCTCATTGCATGTGTGAATTAATAGGAACACTTGTGCCGGTTACAAACATCGAGGAGAGAAGGCTCCAGTTAAATATGGCAGCTGACCAACACAAAAATAAAGGAGCGCGGTGTCCCAGAAGCGGGCGCCGCGCTTATCGACATGAGCTCCAATTAAACTTACGGCGCGGGTAACTTTGCCCTCTGCGAAGTCGCAGCGCCGCAGAGACGCCGTGCGTGTGCACATCTCCTGGGCATGTGTCTGCCTTGTGTGAAGCCGCAGAGACGCCCTGCGTGTGCACATCTCCTGGGCATGTGTCTGCCTTACGCCGTGCGTGTGCACATCTTTTGTCCGGCATGTGTCTGTCTGCCTTGTGTGAAGTCGCAGCGCCGCAGTGAAAGTGAAAGCTGAGGTCGACCGC
Source organism: Calotriton arnoldi (assembly GCA_963921515.1). NCBI lineage: Eukaryota > Metazoa > Chordata > Amphibia > Caudata > Salamandridae > Calotriton > Calotriton arnoldi. The sequence goes on along the minus strand of CAWUFW010000043.1, from coordinate 5,720,907 downwards.
GCGAAAGTGAGAGCGTGGTGGGAGCGCGTGAAAACTAAGATCGCCAGAGAGGAGACGCCGTGCGCGTGCACATCGGCTGTCCAGGCAAGTGCACATGTCCTGTCCCCCTTCGCCCACCAAACCAACAACAATAGGTCTCGCCAAGGCGAGCAGCGCATGCGCTGCGTCGCTAGGTGAGACCTAAAAACGCTGTTCCCGGTCTAATCGTAATCTCCCTATGTTGAAGATGGTCTTCCAAAGTTGCTGGAGATTTCCTTTCAGTGGAGTCTAAAAAACGCTCTTAGTAGCTTGACAACACTGGACATCCAAAAGAAGGTGATTGAGTTCTACCCTAGAGGGCCCTCTGGAAGAGTATCGGGGACCAGCATCCACGTATGTGGGTCGAGGAAAGCTATATCAAGCTTTACACACGAACAGTGAGAAGCTACCAGGTGCCGCCTCACCCCCACTGAAAGCATTCAAGCAGGGGGAGGGGACAGGCACGAGCAGACCCAGTACCCCAGTCCGGGTGTAACAGTCAAAGGTCACATGAATGACGAAATGGGGAGCCCATCAGTTCCACAGGTTCCAATTGAATATGCCTGGCTCCCACATAATGATCGGCACGGGGCCCCTCCTCCCCGGCAGCAGAAGCCCAGAAAGCACAGCCACGTGTGCAAGTCCTGGCCCACCAAATGTCAGCACATCTAGTCTGGCAATTCCTGTGGTGTGCGGTATAACAAATTCCTTACCACGATGTTAGCCAGTCCGTAATCTCCCAGGGGCCTGGCATCTCTATTGATGCAGGCAGCTGCTGTTAGGAACACGGGGCATCTGACTTCAAGTCGAATGTCTCGATCAGGAGCAGTCAAATTCGACAGGCCACTGCGCACTCGGACCTCCACTCGGCAGCGGCCCGCACTCCAAAGGCACCGCACCGTACCCGGTGACCTCCCCAGCGGCCGTTTCCGTCAGCGCATAACCGCACCAGGAGGGAGCAGTCGAAACTCGCCCTGGAGAGGTGCTGTTAAGTCGCAGTGCGCCTTCCTTCAGCCTCAGGCGGCCAGCGTGTCAGATGTGGTCAAAGGTCGCACCACAATTAAAGACACATAGTGTCTTTAAAAATGGCAAATACTTATCACAATGTTCTGGGCAGTGTTAGGGAGGCAATCCGACCCCTGACAACGCCAGGGTGCACTGGATAAGGCAGGATGATGGTGGATTTGGTTCCCGGACTGCAGTAGCCTCATGGAAATGCGGCAATCTTGCTCTATGGTTCCCCCCCTATATAATATGGTTTCATTGTGTACACTCACAGTAAGCTCGTAGGTAACAATGGCAGGATCACTGCTCTTGTTCCTTTCGCCTACAGCACAGGATCTCAATAGGTTGGACCAAGTTCTTCCTTTAATCCCAATCCCTCTACCACGAGCTCACCTACCATTAACAACCAGCCAGTCACTGAATATGGTGTTGGAGTTTTAGTTTTACTATCCTGGCAATCTTGCAACAAAGTGAGACATAATTGATCACATGGACCCCTCCATCCTGGAAGGTCCAATACATATTTTGTATCACACATGGAGAGCTGTTAGACAACTCAAGTATTGGCATATTTCTTATTTCTTAAAGCGCTCTATGCACTAAGCAGTTTCCGAACCCAATGCTAGCCATTATCTAAGAGTCTCGCAGTTAAGGCTTGTTTTAATCTGACATTCACTCTCTCGATGCGCCATTTGAACTAGGTGTAAAGGGGTGCAAATTGGAGACACTGAGGTAAAAGCGGATCCTTGGTTACAATGAAATGTATGAACACCCCCGATCGTTACTAAGCTTACCAAGTCATTTACGACTGCAAGTCGTATCCTGGCGTTGGGGTCACACCCACATAAATGTCCTCTGCTACCAATATATATTTGAATTACATCTACTAAAGGACTAGCATGGTCCAACTATACTATGTGAAAGGGATGCTCTGCTGTCTCCAATGGCATTTGATGGAGGTCATACAATTGTAGAATGCTCTATTTATTTTTTATTTCCCAAATATACAAAACAAACGGCTAGCATGTAGACAAGAGGCGAGTACAATTAATAAGTGATGCGCAGTTACATAGTTTACTAGATGGCATAAATATTGATAAACAATAAATCATTGACTCAGCTAGGTAAGAGTACCACAACTGAGCAACCATGTAGTGGGAACGAAAAAAGAAGAAAGCAAGAAAAGTAGAAAGAGTTGAGAGAAGGGAAGTGAGAAGGAAAAGGAGGGAGGAAAGAAGGAGGGGGATGAGAGATATAGAGGTGATGACCCAACCTTATCTTTAGGGTAGGTTACGGATCCTGTCCATGTTATGCCAAGGAATGGCGATGGCTCAGCACACTGGGTTAGGGGATACGAATACGGACCAGTGTGGCGATATGTTCAATGGTTTGGTTATGGGAGATGTGGAAATGATATCTATGGGAGGTTAATCACTTCCAGGTATCTCTCAATATTGTTCCATAGAGCCTTGTCGGCCGAGATCCAGGGATATTGTGTCGAAAGGATGGAGTGAGCTCCCCTAGTGTATCTTAACCGCTCCCATCAGGTGTTATTAGAGGCATTTCCCAATGACTTCTAGGTGGAAAGAACATTTTTGTGGGCAAGAGTAAACAGTAAGTCAGCTAAAAGCAGGTCTTCTCGTCATAAGTACGTATTGTATAAGGGATGAAAGCTTCTGCAAACGGAAATTGAAAAGGTCCTAGGGAGCTTAGTTTGCCAGATATTGTCAATGGTGTCATGGACTTTAGCACTAGCTTGCTGGCAGATCCTGAAAGGCTATTATCGGGAGTACAAGGGGTGCACAAAGGGAGCCCCCCAGTACATGAGATCCTACATCCAACACTAGAATCGGTTTTGGGGTAGGATTCCAACATGTTTGATACCAAACATGACCGGTTTTGGTACAGCCAATATATAGTTAGACATCTCGTATTTGACTTGATGTCCACTATATGTATTAAATGGCTGACCACACTTACAAAGCCTGGAGAATCGACTCCGGGGTTTGTAGAGGGGCCCTGCTCATGCAGGGGCACCCTCACACTTTTAACCTAGCACCCTGCCCTCAGGACTGAAGAGCCTGCCATAGGGGTGACAAGTTTTAAGTGCAGTGACCTCAGATATAAGGAAACATATCTGTTGTAAGTGGTGCTAGCACCAACTTACACAGGCTGCAATGGCAGGCCTGAAGTCACGGTTTGAGTGGTCTCTCATGGGTGTCATAATACATGCTGAGGCCCATGGGAGACCCCTGGTGTACCTATGCCCTGGGTACCTCAGAATTATATACTAGGGACTTACTAGCATACACCAGTAGCCAATTGTGGAGGTACCAAAGTCCTTATCATAACAATTCTAGGGAGGAAGCACAGTGACTGGGGTCCTGATTAGCAGGATCCCAGTCAGACTAGTCAGAAAACAGAATAACACCAGTAAAAAGTGGGGGTAACCATGAAAGCAGATCCTACTTTCCTACAAAGGGGCAGGCTTATAACATATGGCGCAGGTCTGCATGTGGTGCATTGCAGCTTCAGCAGTTGTCATTATCGAATAGGCCCAGGGTTGTAAGTCGGTGTGGAGTATAATGCGTTCTATGTAGGAAGTGTAGTTTGGTTTGAGCAAGATTCAGGGTTATTTTTTGGGTGAGGACCATAATTTACGCCAGTCAATACCTAAGGGTTCACGTAGGCCATCATGGGTCCAATCACTCTGCAATTTCTGTTGGGTGGATTCACATAATGAACTGGACATGGGCCTTAGTTTGGCATAGCTCTTGGAGGCCAAATGCCTGCCTTTTCGCAACATTGTCAAGAGGGTCGGGGCGAAGCAGGTTTAAAAGGGAAAGCTTTGAGTTTAGAAATTGCGACCTTCAGTTTAAGGAAGTCATACAAATCAGAGGGAGGGTTATCCAAACTTTTTGGAAATTTCGTAAAACGATCGAGGGTTTGCTTTGGAGCCAAGGTCACCCACCATAGAGATGACTTTCGACCTCCATGAATGGACGATGGGTAGATTTGGGTCCAGTTTAATGTCCCCATTGAACCAGATTAAGGACTGTGGGGAGTGTATAATTTTTATATCCGCAAGGCAGAGATCAAGTTGTACTAGACTACGTCTGGTGTGATTTAAGATTAAGTTATCACAGGATGATTGTTATAGATAGTTAAAAGGCACGTCATACTGCTACTAGCGGTTTCAAAGACAGCCATGGTGGAATGAAGTCAGGAGTGTTGTCAAACCATTTCGCCCCATGGGCCGCTAAAAAGGCTAATTGGTATTTTATGAAATCAGCAAGGTTAACCCCACCCAAGTGTTTGGTTAGACAAAGTTTCTTTAGGGAGATGCGTGGTCTTTTTGAATTCCAAATGAATTTGTTGATGAGGCGGTCTAAGGTATGGAAAAATTCATCCGAACACAGGATAGGGGACATGTTTAGTAGGTAATTAGCAATTGGAGTGATAATTTTTATGGATTCAAGCTTGCCCTACCAGGTCAGATATTTTGGTGACCAGCTCTGTAGACAACTCTGCACCTTTTGAAGACCCAGGGATTCGTTATAACGGATAGATTCAGAAAGGTTGTCATTGAATTCGAGGCCTAAATATTTAAGCAATTTAGGTTGCCAAGCTAAACCAGATTTTCCCAATAACTCTTCGTTAGAGAATGCTTAGTGGGTGGGCCTCCGACGTATCTTTATTGAGGGTGAACCCAGATGCAACAGCATATTTGTCAATTTCATCATTTAAGTAATAGCGACGTCTGCTTGTTCAGTAATGATTAAACGGTCATCAGCATATGCCGCCGTCTTGGAGGATTCACCCCTAATATTTATACCTATGGAGTTGTTTTTTCATTAAGGGACAATAAGAGCGGTTCAATGGCTAGTAAAAAGAGGGCGGGAGAGAGGGAAGCTTTGCCTTGTACCTCGTTTGAGCAGAAATGAATCTGACAACACTCCATGGTCATTATTTTGGTGCAGGAATTGAAGTAGAGGGCCATTACCATTATTATGCAGGTTTCTCCTGGGTTAAAGCATGATGGGGTGGTTCTTAAAAAGGGTCACGCAACTTTAACAAATGATTTTTCAGCATCGAGTGCTATTGCGGCTACAGGGGAGTTTTTGGATTTGGACAATTGTAGGGCATGACTGAAGTCTAACGTTATCATTGGAGAGTCTACCTTTGAGAAAACCGGCTTGGTTAGGGCCAATTAGTAGTGGGAGTACCCCTTCAATGCGTTTAGCCAAGAATTTAGCATACAACTTACAGTCCAAATTGATGAGCGATATTGGTCTATAGTTTTAGGGTGTGTGTGTGTGGTCTTTTCCCTCCATAGGGATTAGCGATATAGTGGCTTCCACGGTGGAACCTCGGACGTGCACGGTATCCGCAAATTCGTGGAAGAGGAGTAGCATTGGCTTGCGTGATTCTTCAGTAAAAGATTTAAACAACTGGGCAATAAGGCTGTCTGGGCCGCAGGCTTTCCCCACTTTGAGGGATTTAACTGCCGCTATTATTGCCGATTCGGTGATGGGTTGGTACAGTATGGACTGGTGAAGGTCAGAGTCTGGGTAGGTTCAGTTTACTGAGATTGGTCAGACTATCTGCCGGGGGTTATGTTAGATTTTTACAGTTCCCTATACGATTAAAATCCTAAAATCTTAGAAACTTTGTAGGGTTCTAGCTGTAGTTGTCCTTGATCGTCTTTGACCGAGGTAAGTTGCGAATTGTTGCGTTTACTCTTTAGGTAGCGAGCTAGGAATTTGCTAGCAGAGTTGCCCGTGAATAACTGAATCGAATTGAATTTAGTCATTCATCCTTGTGCTTAGGAGTTTGCTGCATTCGTATTTTTTCCGGTTCAGGGCCTCCAACAGGAGAGTGCCTTTTTCGGAATGGAGTCTGAACTCCACTTGTTTTATCTCAGTTTCTAACTTTTCTAATTGGGCGTTTGCAGATTTATTAATGTGGGCGCTGATACCTATTATTACCCCTCGAATAGTGGCCTGGAAGGCATCCCAGTGTGTTTGAGGTGGGCAATCGTCAGGGGGGTTTTCAAGGAAAAAGTTTGAGATGGCTTTGCAAATCATTGAGGTGATTTCGATCTTGCAGGATATCCGCATAAAGCCTCCAAGATTTGGATACAGAAGAGGTTGTGCCCCAGTCCAAGGATGCTATTATGGCCAAATGACCAGAGACTAGTCTAGGTCAAATGGATGAGTCAGAGATCATTCTTCCTAGGTTATTGGATACTAATATGTGGTCGATTCTATACAAAGATTGATGTGGCAGGGAATAAAAAAAGTAATCACCTGCATCCAGCTTTTGGATACGTCATGTGTCTGCAAGAGAGAATTTAGAACACATTATGTAATAGTTTGGGGGACGGTGAAGGTCTAAATTTGGCTCTTGAGCTACGGTCAATCCTGGGGTCGAGTGGCAGGTTGAAGTCTCATCTTAAGTCATTAAGAAGATTTGAAATCAATTTGATGTCTTTCCAGAAGTCCATGTCCCTAGATTTTGGTGAACAGATGTACAGTAAGAATAAATTGTCCAAATCTGGCAAAGGATTTTAAAGTATCCACCTCCCATTCTGATCAGAGAGTTTGTCTAACACAGTAATGTTTGCTTATTTGGTGATAATGGTAAGAACAAATTTTTCTTTTTATAGGCGGTGAGCCAATAACTTCTGAAAACCAAGATGCTTTGAAGGAGGGAATATCTAAGGAGAAGAGCTTAATTTCCTGCAGGAGTATTAAGTTGCATTTGAATTTGTATGTGTAATCCATTTTCCTCCTTTTAACAGGGTGATTCAGCCCCTTTGTATTGATGGGAAGAATGTATAAGTGGTCATATTCCGCCATGAGGGATGGGAAGAAGAGTCTGGACATATGAATAAGCGATGTCAGCCCAATGTGTTGTAAGTTGGGGTCACTCCCCCTGAGAGTATCATGTGAGGAGATCGGGACGCTCATCATGCATGAGCTAAAACTGTAACTAATGCAATCCAAGGACGACCTCGGCATGACCTCAAAGGTAGGATAATTACCAGCGAATTAGGGAAAGGAAGGAAGGAAGGAAAGAAAACAATGAGACAAACAATAATAACACAAGTAATGAGAGCCCACCAGCATCGAAAACCGACCCTACCCTCCCTACCACCCCCGCCCCCCCACCTGTAACAGGAAGTGCATGGGATCTAAGAGAGGAGACTATCCATCCCCATTCTGCCACAATATAGGCTCAATGAGCTGAGGGTGGTAGACGCGTATCTGGGGGCGTGTGAATAAGCAGGGTAAAAAGAGTACGATAATCGACAGTGGAGGTAAGAGAGGATACATCTATAAAGAAAAAGGGGGCCAATTGGCCCGACCTTGGGTAGGTTGGCGGAGCTCCAATATCAGTCAGTTAACAGTGGAAAAAGAAGGAGACGAATGTGACGGCACACAGTTTAGAAATGCAGAGTCTTCTATAGGCAGTGAGTAAGGTTACCCTCAGCCCAATCATCCCTCTCGTAACACTGCACTATCATGTGGTAAAGTACGGACACATGTTGGCACATAGGTAACCTACATACATAGAGATCATCTATTAGGTGAATCGATCGAAGTTTAAAAGTTTTGCGGGGTCTATAAAGGATTTGTGCAAACGCTGTCCATGCCAGCAATGTCGGGGGAGATATACCAGCACAGAGACTACATAGAATCTCCCAGTAGCACCTAGTATCCCATGTCGACATAACATGTGGTCGGATAATAGAGGTATCGGTTAGTGTCCAAAGGTAGTAACTGACGGTATAACAGTGTAACAAAATCCTAACTTACAACATCTTATTGGACACAATAGGCATCAACTAGCATCTCAAAACATCGAACAGTAATGGATATCATCACATCTTATCCCATCATTTCAGACATTAGAGGCATCCATCAACCTCTTGTAGTATCAGATAGAGACACAAAACCTGCAAATAGTAACACATATAAATCCGTTATAAGAAGGTATATGGAAATATGAACAATGGACAGCTGCCTTCTCAGCATGTACTACAAAGGGAGTGATACAAAGAATGATAATACAATACGACCGCCATGCGTTGGAAGAAGTGTCCATTTCAGCTTCTTGGATGTTGTCTAGGAGGGAGGCCAGATCCTGTTGGTCGTGGTACAAGTGAGCTGAACCTTTATAGAAGATACAAACTCTGGCAGGGCCTGAGAAGGGAACGTTCATACGCCGTAGTCTGGGCCTCAGGGAGAGGGAGTCTTTCCTTGCTTGAACCGTGGATTTGTAGTAGTCTTGTAAGATGGTGACCCAGTGGCCTTCCCAGGAGATAGGTTTGTGTTTACGAATGAATTTGGGGATCGGTTCTATGTGTTGGTATCTGAGGCGTTTGCAAATTATTGGTCTGGGTCAGTGCTTAATTTGAGCCAGTGGGTTCCTGTGCTCAGCACCAATACTTAATTGTCAGCACCAGCGCTTGTGACAGCCTGCACACAGTGGCGCTGTCTAGCTAATTTAGAGATGACCACAACAACAGTTAATTATTAATGCTATATTCATTAAAAATGACTATTACCTGCCACCCAAGCCATTCTTCTAGCTTTCGGGACATGAAATAGTCCGAATTGTCACACTTGTAGGAGTGAGATGGTTAGTAATTTTGTTGTCAGTATCACTGGCAGCACAGCAGGGCACTGTGTAACGAAAGCTGCAGACGAGAGCCCTGGCACTTATGTTTTTACAAATAAAGCACTGGTCTGGGTGGACCAGATGGGTTTGCATGGTCAGTCTGTCATGTTGGAATGCGATGGGCTCTCTCAACTTAAAATCTTTTATCAAAAGAAATGCTGGTTATGTAGTGGTATCCATTTTTCCAGAAGGTTGATGCAGCAGCTGTTTTGTTTTTCACCGTTTTCAGGAAAGCCAAAAAATCTTACATTGCCCCTCCTGTTTCTATCTTCCAATTCAGCAATTGAGCGTTGCATCAAGTTTGAGGATTTGTGGAGGGAGCTGAGGTCTTTTTTTGCAGTGAGAGATTTGGCCTCCAGGTTGCTAATGCGCTTCAGCTGCAGATAATTTATCAGTTATTTGTCCGATGTCGGATCTCATTCAAGCAACTTCTTGTAGCATTATGTCCATGCTAACCTTTGTTATTTGGGCAAGCTGTAGAACACTGGAGCGGTTTTTTGAGGATGGAGTCCATGGCATCTTGGAGCTCAGTTTTGCTTTTGATGGGAGATTCTGGAGTTGGCGGATTGGGTTTGTTCTTTTTGTTGCAGATTTCGAGTCCTTTTCAGTCATCTTGATGTTCGGTTGTTGTAGAAGAATTGCAGGCGGTAGGAGCAGAACCAAGGCAGGCACCCGTTTGAGGAGTGGAGAGACTGTGGTAGAGGCACTTTCAGCTCATCAGCGGTAACAGCTACTTGTAGGTTGTTATTGTTTACATGAACTTGCAGGTTCTCACTTTACGCAGGTACTTACTGTCTGCACTTGCAGATTTATAGGCCACTTTTCCTGTGGTGAATGTGCTTACTGTGTCTTGGCTGCTGTGTTGATCTAGGCGAGAGAGCGCAGATGTAGAATACTGAGTAAGCCGTGTAGCGCTTGTAGGTTAATAAGGAAGTTATGGTGGAGCCAGAATCCTTAGGAAATCGTTATTGAGAGTAGATCATTTGGTGTTCAGTTGATGAGTTTGTGTCTTCATGCAACTTATGCAATATACTCGTGCACTACATTCATGCCTGTGTCAGTGCCTGCACTGTACACATAGCTCACACATGGCGTTCACAATATGCCACATATATCCCCGCAGTCAGCCCTGTCCGGAGATGGCGGAGGGCAACTGGTGGAGTAGTAGATAGTGGGGGGTGGAGGGGATGAGGGGCAGGTGTAGTGCCTACCGGGCAATAGAGATGCTGGGTGTGGTACATAACATTACCTACAGAACCAAATAATCCAGTTTTACACAGCTCTCAGCTTTAGCTCTCCGTAGATCACAGTTCACCACAGATCACTGCAATCTGCAACAGATCCAACAGCTCAACTCCAATCTTCTTCTCCTCAGACAGTCGCTTTATAGAGGGGTATTGCTCGTTTATGCTAGGACCATGTCATTGTACCCGAATAATTGAGTATGCGTGTTCGCCAGCTGTAACTCTAGTCGGGTGTGAGAGCAGGTAACTCCGGTCAGGTGGGAAAGCAGGCCTCACTACTGTGAGAGCAGGCCTCACTACTGGCAGCGGAGATTCTCTAGACGATTATTTGGGGATTATCTGGGCAAATATGGTTGCATGGTTGGCAGCCGAGCGCGTCGGGTTGGTCAGGTGCGCGGGGCAGGTCCTGCTGTCGGCATCGGAGAGCGATCTTGCAACAATGCACAGGCAGGCACAATCGGGTGTCTTCAGGCTGCTATAGATGCAGAGAAGCAGAAAGGTGCAATCACACAGCAGGGCCCAGCAGGATACAGAGTCAGACGTCGGCGGTAGGAGCATGCACCGCGTAGAGCTCTCAGAGTGGTATAAGCGCTGGCCAGATACCAAGAGCGCTTAGAAGGTAGGCATTTGAACATTTAAAGGCGTGGGCTGCTAGGTGGTAATGTAAGTAATACCGGCCTTTATGTCTTGAGCGAGCCCAGTTATGGCTCACTTATGGTCAGCCTGCGGCCCAACTCAATTGGTGTTAGGCCGTTCGCTAGTTAGGGGGTATTCATGCCGCAGTGATCGATTTTGACAAGTGTGGCACTCATTTTTAGTTCTGGTTTGAGGTAGTGAAGAAGCAGCATCTTCTGAACATTAGTGAGCCTGGCGATTGCAGTAGATCCTGGAACACAGGCCTCGCCTCGTAAGGATGGGAGCGGCCATGATGGCAGCCGCCGGGCTGTCAGATCCAGGTACGGCGTTTGGTGCAGTAGGGCTCAAGGAGACTTTTCTGAGCTTTATCCTCTGTTCTTACATGGTCCCGAGCACGATCCTCATACTTCCAGGCATCAGTGGAAGTCTCAGCTTTGTTTTTGAAGGATATGTGGCATCATGGAGACAGAGCTCCAGGCTCAAGAAGCCATTTTACTCCACGTCAGGCCATGACCTGCAGAATGCTTTATTTTTTTATTTATTTTTTACAAATGTCACATTTTAGTATGTACTGTTGGGTTTGTTTTGGCATTAGAGACCACCAGTTACACTCCTGTGGTAGGCATAATACTGTGGACAACCCATCAAATGCATAGCCTATTCCTTCATGAACTGCTTTTATTAGGTCTAATCAATTTGAATGTAGCATTTTAGGTATGCTGAATGTAAAGGAAGCCATCTTGTCCCAGGAATTAGCTGTACCTCCCTGAGAAGCTAGGAAGTAGGGCTTTTTTGTGTGTGATGATTGGACTGCAGAGTGTGTGTTTGGGTCGATTCTGATTTCTGACCAGTCTCTGTTGCTAATCTGCAAACCTTCACAGCAGATTTCGCAGTCTGATTAGGACACCTAATTTGCCTTTAGAGTGATCTCCCTCAATCTGGTGTGCCAGCGTGTGCTAGACCTCTACCAATAGAAGCAGTTGTTGGAAGGCAGCCAGCCAAGCTCAAAGCTTTTGCTTTTATTCCTTTTCCTTGTAAGAAGTTGTAATCATTGATTTCCAAAAGTTTTAAAGGCAACCTTAATTACTGCACACGAAATTATGAATTTGATACACATAAGGCAGGAACTGATTTGTCATATTTCTGGAAAAAACTTTGTAGCTCACATGGTTCAAAAGTTACTAAAAATAAAGACACGTTGCTGCGCAGTAGAAGACCCTTTGCATAACTGGACTGGTTACCATTCTGTTGCTTATTGCTATATTTGGGTATTAAACCGTTACTAATGACGTGCAACCAATGTCAAGACAGTGTCAAATTTAAAAATTACAAATAATTAAGGAATACTATTACAAAATGTGCCGCATTATGCTGCATAATTTGCCTTTTCTTGACGCATAATTTATGGACCCTGGGTATTACATATTGATACTGTAAGAAATCTTGTATTCTTAATGTAGGATATTTAAATTGTATGGCAGTACTGTCCAGATTGGGGCACACTGGACCTGATGGACATACAATGATTTGGGGATGCTGGCTTTAGTTGCAGCTTTCAAGGATGGTATTGGAGTTACTACAATTAGTTTCTTTCCTTGGGCTGTGGGTTGCTCTTCGACAACTGCAATTTGCACAGCTGTATTTTCTCTACTGGATTAAATAACTCCTCTGCTAAAGTATAGAAATAGGATTTATAAGCAATAAGTATGGTTTGTCCTTTATGTATAATGTAAATGTGCATCCAGTCTGACTGGTATTACTTTGATCACTAAAATGGGTGTTATTTCAGATTTGTAAACGTTCTGTCGTAAGCATGTCTTGCGCTAATAGTAGGAGAATCTATGTATGTTCCGGTTTCTAATCTTTCTTGGAAAATGTAAGTGCGATCAACTAGTAAAATGCGCTCGGCATAATACGGCAAATTTGTTCTACCGTAAGTCAGGAATACCATTGCCTGTAATTCCAGGAAGGAATTGGGAGGCTCATGAGTAAAAAGTTATGAATTGTGGAGTTAATGATAACTTCTAAGTTTCAGGGTTAGAAACAGGTTGCAATACATATTAAAGCTACAAGAACCCCGATTAAAATGTAACTGCATGGTGCCAAACAGTCACGAAGTATTTGTGAATGAATGAATATGTAACTACATTGTGCCAAACAGTCACAAATTAATTGTGCGAACAAACAGGTTTTCTGAACCCAGTAAATTTCACCATTTTAAATGCCAATTTTAGTGACTATGGTCATAAGAACAACTGTCATTAAAAGAGAAAATAATACAATATTAGCCTTCTGTTCAATTTGTTTCATATCAAAATTAGCTTCTAATGAAACACTGTACCGATTTTTATGTTGTTTTGCAAGAAGTATTTATTCATTCTGTGTTTTTTTCCCTCTGCATGTTTTTTTAAAATTAAATATGCATCTTTTATGCTACATGGATGCCGAATAAAGTTACTATGAGTTCTGAGAAATACTGATTCTACTAGCTTATGTCAGTCTAGAACGACATTTGCAGACTAATAAAGAACAAATTGACTGACCTGATGATTCAAATGGTGGCCTTCTCTGGGAGAGTGGGCATTGTCCAGCCTGGGATCTGCTATGTAGAGGATGGACTGCATACCGGGATGAACTCTCTACAGAGAGGAGACGTAAGACTAAACAGGAAGTACACCTAGAAGACCAGGAATAGATTAAAAGAACAAGCGAAATCAATGGCTTCAATTTGATGGAAAGCGTGGAAACTGTAGATGCAAAGGGACTTATGATCAGACAGTTAACATATTTCAAAAAGCATAACTTTAATGCTCCAAAGTGTGAGATCCCACACAGGCTGCATTCTAATCTAAAACAGGCCAAACACTCAATCAACACTATAAAAGAAATTGATGAAGCCTATCAATTTAAGCAAAGTGGATCTAACAAAACTGTACATATGCAATACTTCTGTTCAGTTATAAAAAGCCAAGTGTTCATGAAATTATGTGCCACGCACAGAAATGAAGAGTGTTACAGCTAACATGAACAATAGTATCTTAGGTACTTATTGTACACTAGTTTAATGTGTGTTTTATACATTAACCGAGCTGATAGTATTGGAGGAACTGTATTTACAGAGCTGAATCAGAGACAGACTGTATTAACCAGCACATTTTCTAGCATGCTGTCAGACAGTCTGCAGGACATGTGAAGCTTAGAGCCACTGATCCGACCCTAGAGTGAACCAGGCTTATAGCTTGGTAATGCAGTCATCTGTATTGTAAGTCAAATGAAAAGGTATTATTCTCAAGGTTGGTTCATAAGAACCAAGTTATTATCTTTTCTTAACAAACGTTACACTGATGTGGTGCCACAGTGAAAAAAGTGTAAAGAGGGTCGAGGGGTCCTACTCTGGGCAAGCGGTGAACAGAGATTGCTGATCCTCCCTGCACCTTTCAAGGGACAGGTAAGGAATCATGTTTATGGTATGTGAATGAAAGTAAGCACTATTTTCACAGCATTATATAAAGGAGACTACTGCATTTTTGTCTGAGAGAGTGAGACTGTTTTAATCCATTATCGAAAGATACTGGGTTCTGAAAGGGGGTGTGTGGACAGCCGCAGCTATTTTGACGCACCCTTATTTGCCCAACTCATTATTAGTTTCCTTGTCAGGACTTCTCAAAAAGGATGTAATTGTCCTTGGCAATAGAAATCTCACTATATCCTTATTGAGATATCTTGTCTCACACAAATACGCATGAATCTTGGTGAGACAACAAAAACAGCTCCTTCTGTAGGTTTCAGTTGTAGAAGGACTGCAGAGTGGTACTCAAAGTCAAGAAACGATATGTTAACAAAAATAATAAATTGACCAACCTATTTGTGTGCTGTAACAGGATATAGAAAGGGTGCCAAAAACTCCGGAAAAATTAAGAAATTATTTAAAAAGAACAGGCTTAATATGCGAGCAGGCAGTGAATAAAATAAACTTGGAAGTTTTGCAAGCCGTGCACAAAGGACTTTCATCATACATGTATGCTATTTTAACAACAAATCAACAGCTCAGACTTTATCAAGCATGTTGATCATCTCACACAGTTGAATATAGCTGCAATGAGGTCAGTGCAATTTGGGTCTTGGACTACATTACTGATAACTATTTAGAGGGAAAATGCTTTCTAGGTGATATCAGGAGGAAGCAGGGGTAGTGGTGGCTGAAGCTAGGTCTACCCTTAGGGACCAGAAAATGGAGCATCAGAATTTTCAGAGTCTCAAGCAAGTTTGTGGTCAATGCAAAATAGATCTTTTTGCCTCCTGGCTGACCAGACAAGCAGCCCAGTTTTTAAGTTAATATATGGAAGCAGAAGTCACAGATGCTATAGAAATGAAATTTGGAATGAACGCAAGTGTGTTTTGAGCCAAGTCTCATGTTTGTGCCGGATAGAGGGCATATGGGTTTCCTGCAAACCCTTCAGTAATTGCCATGCTTCCTTTTTTGACCAATGGACATCACTGCGTTTGTTAATAACAGATTAGCTGAGTATTTGCAGGGGAGTGGCCATTGGAAGAGAAAATGCTTAAGTAGGTTTAGTCTGTCAAAGTGTTACGAGGAGCTACTGGGCGGGGTGGTCCCATAGTGCTGGACTTCTTTCCTGCAACACCAAGAGAGGCAACAAGGTGTGATATACCTTTGAGATCACTCCATCATGGACCTCATCTAGGAGATTGGTCAGTAGCCTTGTGGTCCCAAGGACTAGATAAGAGAGCACAAGACTAGCTCAAGCGAATGGCCGAGAGGCTGAGGTGCTTCCATGGCCCTATATCATCTCTATAGTCAAGTACATGGATGGGGAAGGAGGAAAACCAACCAAACCCAGATTCACTACTCTGCACGCAAGGCAGTAAATGGGTCATGCAGAAGGTCACCTCTATAAAGCAGTTATTTCAAGCAGATGAAAATGAGCCACTTCTTTTAAAAGGGAACTGAGGCTTACCCAAATCTTGCTGGACCCCGTGACTGTCATATGATAAGTAGTCATTAAAGTGGGTCACAAGACCCTGTCTGCATTTGACTTATTTTTATGCCTGCTCACTTAGGAAGATAAAAGAAAACTGCTGGTATATTTGTGAGGGTAAGTGGTTCGCTGCCCTACTCTGTGGAACCTTCAAGAGCACAAAGATGCGGGGTCCTATCCTAGGAATGACAGAGAATGATTTTACTACATTATGAGCAGTATCCACTCCTGTGACCCAGCTATCAAATGGACATGGTTATAGCTAACTTTATTGATATCCACATAATCCAGGATGGTAGTCTCTACTGGCCTACCGGGATATAATTTCTAATAAATATCTGAATATGGCAAATATCCAACTGTTCCTCTTAGGTTATTTTAGTTCTGTATTGTTATTGGACCGGGTGGAGACTTAGATGTATTTCTTTATGATGGAGTAAGGTTATAAGGCAGGATCTTCAGAGTCCCTGGTATTTGATCTCTGTACTGCTATAGGATGTAAAGGCCCACGTTAATGATAAATAGTACTATTAATGAGAAGCACCACAGAGAGATGGTTGTCCAGTGCGGGGAACAATGGGCTACATGAATAATTTGGATCCTGGCATCAAGAAATTTTTACATGAATGGCCTGCAATGTATCTGTTTTGCATCCAGAGCTTTGGAAAATAAACAGTTGGAACAGAATATCACATTGTTGAATTTGATTTGCAGACTAAGTAAAAGTATATTTTTTGTATTATCTCAAACGCTGACACAAATCTATGATTGCCACGTGCACATACTAACTGTTCGCCAGATCTGGGTGTCGGAGTGGAGGTGCTAGCTACGTAGACTGACATCATAAAGGAGGGTAGTAAGCTGAAGTTTGATTGGGACAAGCCTGAAGACGCTGAAGACTACCCAAGGCCTCCTTGTTAGTTCAGAGAAGTGGTACTATCTCCATAGACACTGGAGAAAGAAGGAACACTGTGTTGTGAGAGTGTATACTGTCATGGAAAGTCAAAACATCTTCTGACAATTGTCCAGTTGTGAAATTAAAATGAGATTTAGGGCCTGATTACGATGGCAGTCGGACTCTCGTCCGACCGGCATCGTGGTGGAAGCAGGACCGCCCGACTAGAAGTCGGCGGTTCCGCTGCCCACATAACGATGCGACTGCCTTCACGGCATTTGCAAAGTGTGTATTTTGCAATGCGGCGTGTGCTGCGGGCTGCAGCACATGCCGCAATACAAAATATACACATTTAAAACATGTATCAGGCAGCATAGCGGAGGGCCAGGGGGAAGGTGGCCCTGCTAGGGTCTCCCAAATTCACTTTCCGCCTGCCTTTTAATGGCGGGTGAACCGCAATGAAAGGGCAAGCGGAAAGGGACACCCTAAACCCTACAGCGGTGCCCGAGCGGGCACCGCCCTCTTTGCAGGGAATAGGAGTCCTTACGGGATCCTTGATCCTGTCGGAAGTGGCGGTCTCCCTCCCCCCCCCCCCCCGACATCCGAGCTCCGACCGCCTGCATCGTAATGCGGCGGCGGCGGGACCAATGGGCTGGATGGCAGTGGGACCACCACCGACGACCTGACAGTGGCGGTCCCACTGCCATCGTGATCAGGCCCCAAGTTAATTAAACGGCAGGCTTATTTGGCACTCATGGAGGTATATATTCTACATACTTCTGTAAAGAAATGTGCCATGTTCACCATCAACTGTGAACTTCATTAGGTTGGGGACCAGTTTGGTTAGCGATTATTGCGTATAGACATGTGCCATATGCATCTTATTGGTAAAGCATGCGCTGTGTCATTAAGTTTCCATGTTTGTTGATCTCTGTTGTGTGGGAATTACAGTTTGTTAATGTCTGTGGTGTGCGGAAATTTAGCACTGCAAGACAGGTTGGGAAGTTGATGGAATGGATCCTGCACCCTCCCTACCCCTAGCGCCTTGAGACCCTTACGGGTGAGTAGCCGCGCTTAACAAATTTCTGATTGATTGAAGTTTAAATTATCCATCTGTAGGTTGCTTTGTGAGTAATGTGTGAGCATATACTTTCGGCTCAGTATGGGGTCTAGATAGCAATTTGGAGAAAAGGATCTGGTACCCATCTGCTTGTTGTTGGGTAGATACATGCTGGTTGTGCGTGTCACAGATGTGGGAGAAATGAGAGGTGTGGCAGGGGGTGGTGTGTGTGTGTGTGTGTGTGTATATATATATATATACACACACGTGTACTGAGGAAAAAGCAGTACCAAGTCACTAGAGGTTGTATGGGGAATACCCCATGGTTTGCAAAGTTGGAGAAAAGTACTCTGACACTAGAGGTTGTATGCGTGGAGTACCCCATAGTATGCAAAGTTGGGGTGGAGTAGTACGCAGTCATGATAAGTTGCGTAAGGGAGTACCCCTTTGTATGCTAGGTTGGAGAAACTTAATACCCTGTTGTGTGAGACTACGGGTAAGTGTGGTACCCTATCATGAGTTGCCTGGGGGAGCACCCTATAGTGTGTGATGTGGGAGAAGAGAAGTACCATGTTGCAAGAAGAACCAAATGAAGTGAAAATGTGGAGAAGTGTGGTACCAGAGGTGTTGTGGGTAAAAGCCACAAGTTTTGCCTTCGTGTACTCTGAGACCAGTCGTCACTCTGTACGAAGGGGAAGATGTGACAGGTCAGTGGTACAGGAGGCAGAGTAAGTTTGTGATGCATTTTATTCAGTTTACGGATAATAGACCCATGTCTGATTCAACACCATCAATCGGTCTTGCATCCTGTGTATAACTCCCTCGTAGGCAGCTCCTCTAAATATTTCAGTTAGCAATTCACTGCGAGTTGGGAGTAGGAGGTCATGCCGGTCTTCGCTCAGGTGCGCTCCCTCCGCGCAGTGCAGTGATGCACTGACCTACGGTGTCCTCCTTGGTTTCTAACTGGTGGCGGCAGCATGACCCGGGTGATGTCCCCAGAGCCAACTCCCCTCCCAATCCAGCTGCTGTTTTCGTGCTGTTAACCAGCATGAAAGCAGCGCCAGGAATGGTTGTAATGGACTCTGCACTCATACTGGCACAAGGGGCCGCTACGGTCTATCCAACCTGCTGTTTAACACAGCTCAGTTTGGAGAGGTTTAAACTGCGCATGTCAGGCTGGCCGTCGCAGGACAGTTGGCCAAAGTGATATGAGAAGTTTAAACTGGTGTAGCCAGGCACCCCCTCCTCCCTGCCCCCAGTCTACACTGCAGCATTGGCCCCGCAATGCTCTTGCATGACTCGTCTCCGGCGGCTGGCAGAGCAAAAAATAAAATGGTAATAAAGTGACTTTATTACCATTTTATTTTTCACTTTTGCTGTGCCCACAGCAGGGGGGAGATGCTCCTCTGCCCAAATGGAGCAGCCACTGCTGCTTACAGTGTCTTCTAAAGCCACTTAACGTTTATACAAAAGAAAATCTGATCTGTACAAAGTACTCTAAGGCAAAAATAAAATATCATTTGGGGAGGAAAAAAATGACGCTGTTCTTGGTAGAAGGATAACTTTACCTTTGAAAGGGCTGTTTCCTACTGTTATCCAGGTATGACATTCCCAGAAGGTATAACATGGCAGCCTCATAAACGTTAATAGCTCAAAAAAAGTAATGATGGCTAATGTTCAAATATACCAAATTGTATCATGACTGTTCGACGAAGGGCACATTGCCAGTTTCGGATTCATAAATTATTCACATTAATTGAAGTGGTCATTGCAATATATGGGGCTAATTCAAGTAAAGAATGGCGAACTGAGGACGGATACTCCCTGAGCAGAGTACCTACAGTTGGAGGTCCTCTGAGCTGCGTTTCACACTACTCCAGCCAGTCTCAATAAAATTATGGGCCTGATTTATATGTTTGCAAAAAAGGCACTCAGTCACAACGGCGACGGAGTAGCCTTTCTGCCAACATAATGGCCCACTCGCCAAATCTAAAGGTGGGTGGACCATAGCTTGGCTACAGCAGAGGCTACTCCGTCTTGAAGGTGGCTAAACGTCTCTGATGGCTCGACGGATTAAGGGTCGACTGATAAGTGGCTATATCGCCTCCTGCCCAATTTAGATGGGCGGACATATAGCTTTTTTAACTGCCCATCACTGCCAGGAAAATCCTGGCAGTAAGGGACAGTAAAAAAAATAATAATAAAATGCCTCCCCTCAACATGGGCAACAGCTCGCATGGTGAGGAGGGGCATTTTTCCCCCCCAAAAAATAAAATCCCCTTTAGGGTTTCGTTTTTGAAAATAAAAAACAAATTTTAAAAAAACATGTTTGCAACTCTGCCATACAGCTTCGTCATATTTGACGGAGCCATACGTCAAAAGTTACAATGTACTCACAGGAACCTCCTTGATGGCGGTTCCTGGGAATACTCGATATGTCTGTCATCCCGACGCACATTTCTAAATTTGGGTAACAGAGTAAAATACTCAGTCGCCCTGTGGACGATGGCCCGGCTGCCTATATATGTTATTTCTTTGTCCCGTATTGGACTTGCGTACTTAAAACATGGATTCATGCAAAGATATTTCAGCAAGGTGACTGTGGTAAGCAAGGAGCTTCAAAAAACCTCGTGGTTATTTATTCTTAAAACAAGTTCCTGTCATTATTACATCGGAAAATCAATTTTGAATATTTAAAATTTCAATTAAAAGTAAAAGTCCCGGGGGGAGGGTGCTATTGGGCGTTGGTGCCAGGCAGCCCTACACTAGTTCTTTGTTCACTAGGGCGACAGGCGCTCTGCTATTGGGGGATGTGGGTAGTTTCAGACCTACAAGGCGGGGTTGCAGGGTGGGGGGATACTGTTAAGGGTCTTTTTATTGTTTGTTGGGTTATTCACGCTTCAGAAACACTGCTCCGTCACAGGCGGGCTGAGACCCAAGATCTCTCGCTTTACATGGCTACCAGAGGGGGGTGGGGACGGGATCGAGGGGGGGGACGGGGTGGAAGGGAGGGTAGGTACACTTAGAAATTTCACATGACGACACGTCAAGCTAGAAATTTGACAATTCTTTCTTGGAATGTGAATGGCCTGGGTGACAAGATAAAACGCTCTATGGTTTTACAATACTTGCATAGACACTCCCCAGACATTGTGCTCCTGCAGGAGACGCATCTCAAAGGTACTAACTATTTGGCACTGAATCGCTATGGCTATACGCTCCGGGCGCATGCCGGCTTTACCACTGGCTCTAGGGGCACCGCCATACTTATTAAAAACTCGGTGCCATTCGTAGTGAACCGTACCTGGTGCGACCACATGGGACGGTATGCGGCACTGTCCGGGAAGTGGGAGGGACAGGTGGTAAACACCTGCTCTGTTTATATACCACCACGATTGCACAGGACCACACTCCCCGATCTTAGCAAACTATTACTCGAACTACCGCAAGGGATCCTGATTCTCGGGGGGGACATGAATGATACAATGTCCTCAGTCATGGTCAGGGAGGTACATTCGTCTGGGGCCAGGGACCCACGACATCTACATACATTCGTGCAAGCACTAGGCCTGACGGACCTTTGGAGGTGCCATAATCCTGGCCTGAGACAATTCACGCACATATCAGCTGCCCATGGGAGTAGATCACGCCTAGACTATTTTTACACACTTAGCCTCAGTGGGACTCTTTCAGGGGTGGGCGTCATAAGGCGCGAGGAATCTCGGACCATTCGCCGGTAGAGGTGCAGTTGCATGGGCCGCGGCGGGATTGGTCTCTCCCACCGAGACTGGACCCCTTCCTCTTTCGGGACCAAGACTTCAGGGACCGATTTGAGGAACGCACGGAGCAGTATTTTGCTGAAAATGCTGGTTCGGTACGGTCAGATTGTATACTTTGGGAAGCATATAAGGTGGTGGCCAAGGGCTTCGTGCAGGCGACCAGTAGCCAAAGAAAAACGCGCACAATGTGATGCCCTCGAGCGAGAGATATTGTCTCTCTAACTGACAGCGGGCCCGACCCCGTGGGTGGCACCGGACGCACACACTTACTTAAACTTAAGCAGAAACAACTCAGGGACTTAGAAGAAGACGCTGCACGCGCTAGCCACACAGACGAAGGTCTACGATCTAGGGGATAAGGCCAATAAGCTGATCGCTTGGCTTGAAAAGAAGGATAGGAGTCGTAACTGGGTCTCGGAAATTAGAACAGACGACGGTGCACGGGGAGGAACGGGTGCCGATTTAACGGAAGTCTTTGCCGAATACTATGAGAACATATACCAATCACAGACTACGCGGGCGGAGGGAGAGTCCTACGAATTATTGAAAGATATGAAATTACAGACACTTGGGGAAGAAGACAGAGTGGCGCTAGACTCGGACATCAGTGTAGAGGAAGTAGAAAACGCCATACGGGATATACAGTCCGGTAAAGCGCCAGGTCCCAACGGGCTCCCCACTGAAATGTTTAAATGTGTGGCGAGCAAACTCGCCCCGCATATGCTTAACATGTTTCTAGGAGCTAGAGACGACGGCGCACTCCCGGAGGACTTGAGAATGGCTACCATAGTGGTCATCCTTAAAAAAAGGAAAACCCCACGATCTTTGTAGCTCCTATAGATTAGATTAGATTTTAGGCGGTACACCCACCTCTGTTCTCGAATGTGCAGTCTTTTTTGTAGATTGGGACTGCCAGGATGCATCTTCTCCAGCACTACCCACTCAAGGTCTTTGTCGCAATGTCCTTGCTCTAGAAAGTGACGTGTAAGTTTTGAGTTACTTTTCTTGCATCTTATGGTGCTACGATGTTCGTTGATTCGGACCTTTACTTTACATAGTGTCATGCCCACGTATAGGAGGTTACAGGGGCACCTTATCAGATAGACTACTCTCGCTGTTACAATTGGTCAGATTCTTCAAGACCCATGGTCTGTCTGTGTTGATGTCGACCTCTTTAGTAGGATGAGTGAATTGGCATACTACGCAGCTGCCGCAGGGGTAGTGGCCAACGGGTCTGTTCTGATCCCACAAAGTGGTTTGTGTCTGTGGTGGAGGTGGTGTAACCTTGGAGTGGACAAGTGCGTCCCGGATGTTCGAGTTTCTCTTGAAGGTAAATAATGGTGCGGTCCATTGCTTTCCTGCTCCGTTCAGTATACGCCAATGTCTTTGAATGATGTTTTGGACTTTGTTGGAAATCGGGGTGTATGTCGTGACACACACTATCCTGTCGCTCTCTTGTTTCTCATTGTGCTCCAGCACCGCCTCTCGATTGTTGTTCCGGGCTCTTTTTCTTGCCCTCCTGATCATTTTTTTTGGGTAATGGCGTTGGATCAGCTTATCTTTTAGGGTTTGGGCTGGATGGTCGTAGGTTTCTATTGATGAACAGTTCCTTCTCACGCGGAGGAATTGGTCCACTGGGAGATTCTGTCTAAGTGCTTTGGGGTGAAAGCTTTGGTACATGAGAAGGCTGTTTTTGTCAGGGGGTTTGTTGTGTACTTTCGTACTCAGTCCTTCTTCATTCAGGGTAATCACGAGGTCCAAAAACACCGCTTCATTCTTGTTGATGTTGCACGTAAATTTGAGATGTTCGTGTCTTGTGTTGACCCACTCACAGAAATCTGTAGCTTGTTGGTGATTCCCATGCCAGATGAGGATGTCATCAATGTATCGGCGCCACATCTTCAGTTGTTGTCTGAAGGGGTTTTCCTGGTTGTATATGAAGTCTTCCTCAAATTGGTGTATATAGAGGCACGCCATACTGGGCTAGCAGACACTGTGATTACATAGACCCTAAATAACTCTGATGAATGGGAAGCACTAGCAGCCAGTAAAAAGGAACAGGTTCGCACTGCTCTCCACGGGGCCTTCATGACGGAGTACCTCAGAAAAAACAGCGCACCCAGGGGGTTGATAGTCACCAATGAACCGCGCATCTTCCTTAACAACAAGGAGTTTAGGAAGAACTGGTCATACATAAAGACTGGCTTGTACTTATTATTAGTACGGCCAGGAAACTAGCAGACCTACTGCTAGTTGATATCCAAACCAGCGAGAATAACTTGAAGACATCGGTACACATCTCGGTCTTCAAGAAGAAGCTGGAAGAAATAAATAGTCAACACAATGAATATAAGGATTATCTGACCCAATCCAAACCAACGAAACTAAAAAAGGATGTGCAGAAGTTTAGTCATGAGACCACATACCCATATGAGACAGATGAGTACTATGATAAACCACAGACCCAGACTTCAAATAAGAAACAGAGACCCAGACCGACCCCGATGAACTGGACATTTAGTTCAGGAGACGAGGGAACATCAGCAAGCGGACCTCGACAATTCTATCAAGAACCACAATTACCCCCTCCAATGCCCCCCTTTGGGTACTGGCAGCAGCCCTTTTATTCACAAGGGTTCCCGTACCAACAAGGACCGCCGCCTTTTTTATACAGAGGCCGGACCCGCGGAAGAGGACGGCAAAAGAACCAGAGACAAGGCGCCAGAGTCCAGTGGGATGACCAAACACCCAATATAGTGGTGACGAGAAGCAAGGGAAGAGAACAAGGACCATCGACAAGCAAATAGCACCCAATGTGGTAAACCTGAGCAGTCACACCTTGACGCCGGATGAAGAGAGCGTCCTCGCTAAAGGGTTAGGGTTTGTACCCACGCCCAAGAATGACCTTTTTACTCTCCGCACCGAGTTGGCGAAATTCTTCAGAAAAATCAAACTGAAAGACTTCTTCGAGGGAAAAGAACATGACAGGGAACTACCGACCAACAACACGGGCCTGAGGAAAAAATCCACTTTTGTACCCCCCACCCAGGCTATTCCATGCCATATCCAGGCTTTTGAACAAGCAGTCCTGAAAGAGGTAGATGCAATCAACTGTACAGAGAAAATGGGTTTTCAAAATCTGAAGCGCAGTGAGAAGACAGCAGTGAAAAACCTGAAGAGAAACACCAATCTGGTAATTAAGCCAGCGGATAAAGGGGGAGTGATCGTCGTTATGGACCAAGACAAATATCATGCTGAATACATGCGCCTTCTATCGGATAAGACAGCTATGAAATCATCACAAATGACCCCACGTCCAGACTCTCTACCAAGATCAAAACCCTTGTTGAAGAAGGTATCGCCAACAACTGGATAACAAAACACGAGGCTGAATTTCTAGTGGGTGACACCCCACGGACCCCAAGGTTTTACACCCTACCGAAAATCCACAAGAACAAGGATCCACCACCGGGAAGACCGATTGTGTCAGGTATCGGTTCGGTACTTGAACCCCTCTCGCAGTTCTGCGACTGGTTCCTAAAGCCAATTGTCCAAACATCTATATCATACCTCAAAGACACCAAGAATGTATTATGCCTTCTTAGAGATATGGAGATTGACCCAGGAGAAGACTGGTTAATCACAATGGACATAGAGGCTCTGTACACGAGCATCCCCCAAAGACGCACTGTAGCCGTTGTGGAACATATACTCCAAGAGAAGGAATGGGACTTCATCACCCCTCGCAGTTTCATCATGGAATGCGCAGAAATGGCTCTGACAGAAAACTTCTTTGAGTTCAACACCATATACCACCAGATCAGGGGTACGTCTATGGGAAGCACCTTTGCTCCCAGTATGGCGTGCCTCTATGTACACCAATTTGAGGAAGACTTCATATACAACCAGGAAAACCCCTTCAGACAACAACTGAAGATGTGGCGCCGATACATTGATGACATCCTCATCATCTGGCATGGGAATCACCAACAAGCTACCGATTTCTGCGAGTGGGTCAACACAGGAGACGAACATCTCAAATTTACGTGCAACATCAACAAGAATGAAGCAGGGTTTTTGGACCTCGTAATTACCCTGAATGAAGAAGGACTGAGTACGAAAGTACACAACAAACCCACTGACAAAAACAACCTTCTCATGTACGAAAGCTTTCACCCCAAAGCACTTAGACAGAATCTCCCAGTGGGCCAATTCCTCCGCGTGAGAAGGAACTGTTCATCAATAGAAACCTACGACCATCAAGCCCAAACCCTAGAAGATAAGCTGATCCAATGCCATTACCCAAAAATAATAAAAAATGATCAGGAGGGCAAGAAAAAGAGCCCGGAACAACAATCGAGAGGCGTTGCTGGCGCACAATGAGAAACAAGAGAGGGACAGGATAGTGTGTGTCACGACATACACCCCAATTTCCAACAAAGTCCAGAACATCATTCAAAGACATTGGAATATACTGAATGGAGCAGGAAAGCAATGGACCACACCATTATTTGCCTTCAAGAGAAACTCGAACATCCGGGACGCACTTGTCCACTCCAAGGTTACACCACCTCCACCACAGACACAAACCACTTTGTGGGATCAGAACAGACCCGTTGGCCACTACCCCTGCGGCAGCTGCGTAGCATGCCAATTCACTCATCCTACTAAATAGGTCGACATCAACACAGACAGACCATGGGTCTTGAAGAATCTGGCCAATTGTAACAGCGAGAGTGTAGTCTATCTGATAAGGTGCCCCTGTAACCTCCTATACGTGGGCATGACACTACGTAAAGTAAAGGTCAGAATCAACGAACATCGTAGCACCATAAGATGCAAGAAAAGTAACACAAAACTTACACGTCACTTTCTAGAGCAAGGACATTGCGACAAAGACCTTGAGAGGGTAGTGCTGGAAAAGATGCATCCAGTCAGTCCCAATCTACAAAAAGACTGCACATTCGAGAACAGAGGTGGGTGTACCGCCTAAAATCTAATGACCATGGGTTAAACGACGAAATACCATGGCTCCATATGTGTTAGACCCATATGACACCGTGACCTCTAGGACAAACCAACAACTCAGACTAGAGACCAGCAATGGTGTGCATGTGAATATAAATCCCCCCCCCCTTCTGTAGAGATTTGCGTAGACATATATGCAGCTGGACCATGCATCTAAGTATGTGGTCCCCCACGTCCATTCAGTTTACCCATAGATCCAACTATGAGTGCTATTACAGTCTATATCTCCCCCTCCTTTTTGGTCCCGTGCTTTTGGGAGCAGCCTTAAGGCATGTTTACTTAGAAACGGAGCGATCATTTTCGCCTGCTCCATCTTAAAACTTTGGAACTCATGCGCTCTATCTTTAGCATTTATATAGCCTTTTGCGCTGGGTTTTTGTAACTAACACCCTCACCCTGGGTAGTGGCAATCCAGGGACAGTTATTAACAAGAGAGCACACCGCTCTCCCCGCACTCGTTCTGGGCTGTAAAACGCATACGCGACACTCGGAACATTCCGGCAGTCGTTTTCGCATGCGTTGCTCAAAAACGACTAAACCGGAATGGAGCACACGATCTCTTCGTTCCGATGACAACAGCCACACAGCGATGACGCTTACATCAGGCAGTTTTATGCAGACAGCGGAAGTACGACGCAATATCAAAGCGCCTGGTACAGTTTCTATCGGCGTCCCAGGTGTAAATCATTTATAGGCTAATGAGTCAATTTACCACCGCACCGCTCATCATATATATACCGCGCTGCCTCCCCAAGTCTTTCACCAGCAGGGAAGCAGCGAGGAAGGACCTAGGAGCATCGCGAGTGACGCACCTTGATGTAGTAAGGGGATGAATGGATGTGTGATTGAGCTACTTGGTGGAACAAGCAACCACTACAAATAAGAGTGAATGCAATTGTATGCATTCTTTTAATTTTCACCTTTTTAATTTTCTCCAACTTAATTTGACATACAGAGTTTGACTACAGGGGTCCCTCTACTCCTCCCTTCCCATGTGACATCCCAATACCTCTAATAGGGTAAGAGTGTGAGCTGGTCTCACAACTATTTTTTGAGCACCACGTATGCAGTGACACGTGTGCTCACCACATGCACTTTAAATGTACCACGTGCATGTTGTTTCTTCGTCTGATTTCTTCCTGACCAGTATGAGTGTATTTAGAATTGTTTTACTTATACTGTGATATGTCTGTCTTACAGGTGTTCCGAAAATGTTATGGTAGAGTTGGACTAGAGCCGACCTACATGAGTGGATTCGTCTTTGTCTCTTTGAGACAAGATAGGAGCCCTTCTCTCACTTACGCCCTGATGAATGCCATAGACCCTCCTGGCCGTAGTGGCAGAAACATGTTGGCAACACAGATGGAGATGGGGTACTAGACCCCCTAATCTCCACCATTATTTTTAACATCGAGCACGCCCTGCACTATTAAAGCCTTCACGCAGGATCGTGCATCAATTTTTAACATCACTCACTCACTTTTTTCAGCACGGGCCCCCACTTAGTTATAGAAGTGTCTCCCTGTCTCCAGGTGTAGGCCCGCCCTTTATCAAACGTGGTTTTTAAAGGGCGAGGACAGCCGATGATGAAGCATGACACCTGGTGGTGTGTGAGGCCAGTCCATACATTTTTTTGAGATGTCCAGCACCACCTACTCATCGGCCTAATGTGCCTCAACTTTTGGTAAGAATCAGACACTGAGTCAGGGTAGCTTCTTCTTGTGAGATATATGTAGGTTGGAGGCCAGCTTACCCTGCCTACCCCACAGCCTCCCGTTCCCTCCCCCTTTTGAACAAAAGGGTTTTTGTGTATACAACTCAAAAAAGGATTCCCTCGCTAAACCCTTGGTAGCTGGCAACGAGCAGGCAGGCTTAACTTAGGAGACAGGTTTGTAAAGCATTTAAAAAACACCAATTCATTAAGTAAGATACAACACACAATAAAAATCCACAACCAAATTCTAAAAATAGGAAATATTTTTATGATTAAAATGACACCAAAATGACAAAAATCCAATATAGAGACCCAGAGATATGAATTTTTAAACAATAAACACTTTCTAGTGCTTAAGAACATATAGCACCACTTTAGGACATCTACAATCGCTTGACTGGGACAAAGCCAAAGGTTGAGGCCAACTGTGGTGGAGCCATGGTCGGATACACTAAGCAGGAGGCCTCGGTCAAAATTTTACCCTCGGACTTCGAAACTTTTTGGAGCATTTCCTCTCGATGTCGATAGGACCTCTCCAGCAGGCCGGATTCACATCGGCTTCCGGATTCACAGCGGTTTCATCTGCTTGGTTCCGCGTGAGCCCCCGGTCAACTCCTGGAAGTCTTGAGCTCCAGAGCTTACAGAGGGACAAACCTGAAATCTAGGCCGGGTCACAGTGCGAGGTAGCCGGCTTGACTCTCGACGACGAATACCTTATGAAGCTTTTTCCAAAAGCTGCTCTAAACTTCTGGAACTTCTTCCTGAAGTTCCTCTTGAGGGTTGAAAGTGTTCACAATACAAATCCATGGTTGCAGAGTCTTCTGAGTTGCTCCCCTGAAGTTGGGACTACAGTTCATAAAATGCACCTGGCCAAATCCTTCAAAGTCCCCTGGACACACTCCAGTCTAGGGACTTCTTGTGGGAGATGGCGCGGGTGAGCTCTGTTAACCGGTTGCTTTCAGGGAGTCTACGCCTTAATCCTTTTTGAAGCAAGGCAAAGTCCTTAGGGCCGTAGTTTCAAGTGTGCAGCAGGAGCAGTCCTTCAGAGTGCAATCCTTTGGGGTGGAGACCAGGGTTCCAGGAGGGCAGTCTTTCTTCTCCTTGTAGTATCAGGCAGCAGATCTGAGTTGTCTTGCAGCTCTCACATATTTATTCAATGTTCTGGGGCAACAAGCAGGGGGGCACCCCTGACCAGTGGTGTACAGGGAGCCACCCAAAAGCATGACAGCTCCCTCTAAAGTGTGTCATTTTTTTTGTCCCACAAAGCACTGCACTTTAAAATTCAAGATGGAGATTTTCTCTCCTTGGGAGTAAGAGCTGGCTAAACCAACCCACTGGTGTGACTCATTTCCCTTAACACTCCCTTTCCAGTCCTCCTGCAAATTCCATTCCCGGGGCTGCCATCTGGCTAGGGGGGTACAGGAAGAAGTGGTAGGCCTGGCTGGCATTCTCTACTCTTTGAAGCCCACTTTGATTTACCCAGCACCCATCCTGGCCTGTTCTCTACAGCTGCAGAGCTCCCCCCATCAGATAACATCTGCCTCTATGCAGGACACTTATCACCTAATCAAAGCAGTTTGGCTAAGCCTGTTAAGGCGGGCCAATCAGAAGAGGCTGCATGCGAGAAAGTTGGATTTTGGCACACAGAAAAGAAAGTTCTATAACTTATCTTCTGCATTAGTTGTGATAAATTCAACAGTGGCAAGTTGTCCGATTTATCATTACCAATCTTAAATCCTTGAAATATTATTTTAGCTCACTCCAATCAATAGATACACTGGATTACAGTAGTCCCATGTTAGACTATATAGAGCTAAAAGTGCTACATTGGGGAAAAACCAGGGCATATAAAACATCTTTTAAAATGTCCCTGCTTATTTTTACATGGCGCCTTACCCTGGGGCGACATAGGGTAGACCTTAGGGGTGACCTATATGTAAAGATAAGGTAGTTTAATACTTTGGAAGTACCTTTAAATCCAAAATCGAATTTGCATGTAATTTCAATCTAAAAGAAGCTTGCAAAGCAGGGCTGCCATTTAAAATGGCAGCAGGCAATACAGCAGTGCACACTTAAGTGCCTCAAATCTGTTGGGTCTCTAAACCTAAATGCCCTGCCATATACTAGGGACTTACAGGTAGGTTGTCAGTGCCAATTGTAATTACACCCAATTACCATATACCTTTTTAATCAGAGCACTGACCCTGGGCCTGGTTAGCAGAGCCCAGTGCGCAGTCCGAGTCAGTTACCACCAGTATCAGTCAAAAAATGGGGTTGATCAGGTTAAAAAGAATGAATTTCTCACAACAGACAAAGTCAGGGACTAAATTTAATTTTGAGTTTAAGAAGTTGCATGTGGCACTACCACATGATAACATCAGCCATTTCTACCTTTTTAGCCAACTGTATGGAGCATTGTGAGGCTTGTTGTTTTGCTTTCAACATTGTTATTAACCCTTTCGCTGCTAAGCCTTTTTTTGGCTATTTGGGGTAGTACGCGCTTAGGCCCATGTAACCTTTTGACCACATAAGGTATCCACGCCAAATTTGCGTCCTTTTCTTCCAACATCATGGGGATTTTAAAGCTACCCAGGGTTTGTTGATTCCCTTAGAGGGGACCCAGAAATGAGCCAAAATACAGCCAAATTTTGTTTTTGGGGGGAAAAATTGGAAAAAGGTTCTGAAGATGAAAGCATCTGTTTTTTTCCCTGCAAATGGTATCAAAGGGTTTGTGGTGCTGAAATCACCAGCTTCCCAGCTTTCAGGGCAGACTGACTTTTGTCAGTAAACCAACATTTTGTACACAGTTTTGGCATTTTACTGGGACATACCCTATTTTTGCTATTTTTTGTGCTTTCAACCTCCTTCCAGTTATTGGTAGAAATGGGTATGAAAGCAATAATGGATCCTGGAAAGCTATACATTTTAAAAAAAGTAGACAAAATTCTGAATTCAGCAAGGGGTCATTTGTGTACATCCTTCAAGGTTTGTTTATAGAAACTAACAGTTGAAAATAGGAAAAATTGAAAATGAGTTGAAAAAAACAGCCATTTGTGCCAACATTTTCACCTGTAACTTCTTCTAAGTATGACAGATTTTTTAAAGCAATATACCGTTACATCCGCTGGACCCTTCTGGTTGTGGGGATATATAGGACTTGTAGGTTCACCAAGAACTCGACGAACCCGGAGCCAATAACTGTGCAGCGTCTTACAATGGTTTTTTATTGTGTACCGGGTATATAGCAATTCATTTGGGAAACTATAAACAGTGAAAGATCGGTATGAAAGACACCTATGTATTTCTGAATTGGGAACAAAATATAGAGTTTAGAAACAGTAGCTATTTGCGCATCTCCGCTAGCAAGTGAATTATAGGACATTTTTCAAAGTGATTTCTTTTTTACACATTGTCTTACATTTGGAAGGCAGAAATGCATTGAAAGTCAATAGGTAATAACGGTTGCTCTACAATTCTGTGTTCCCCTAAGTCTCCTGATAAAAATGGTACCTCACTTGTGTGGGTAGGCCTAGTGCCCGCAACAGGAAACGGCCCAAAACGCAACGTGGACACCGCATTTTTACAGTGAAAACTGACCCTTTTTTCTAAAGTACCTAGCTGTAGGTTTTGAACCCTAGTTCTGCCGGCACCTAGGGAAACATAGCAAACCTATACATTTTTGAAAACTAGTCGGGATCATGTTCGCGCTATATAAAACTTTATAAATAAAATAAATAGGCACCCAGGGGAAATTCAGGATGGGGTGACTTGTTTGGCTCTCACCAGGTTCCTACCCAGAATTCCTTGCAAACCTCAAACTTTGTAAAATGAAACACATTTTCCTCACATTTCTGTGATGGAAAGTTCTGGAATCTGCACAGATCCTCAAAATTCCACCCACCCCGCATTCCCCAAAGTCTTCCGATAATAATGATACTTCACTTGTGTGGGTAGGCCTAGTGCCCGCGACAGGAAACGGCCCAAAACGCAACGTGGACACACCACATTTTTACAGTGAAAACTGACACTTTCTTGGCAAAATGCCTAGCTCTAGATTTTGAACCCTAGCTCTGCCGGCACCTAGGGAAACCTAGCAGACCTATACATTTTTGAAAACTAGACACCCAGAGGAATCCAGGATGGGGTGACTTGTGTGGCTCTCACCAGGTTCTCTTACCCAGAATCCCTTGCAAACCTCAAACTTTGTTAAAAAAAAAAAAATCCTCACATTTCTGTGATGGAAAGTTCTGGAATCTGCGTGGATCCACAAAAATTCCACCTACCCCGCATTCCCTAAAGTCTTCCGATAAAAATGATACCTCACTCGTGAGGTCAAGTACTCGTCAAGTACCGGCGACAGGCAAGGGGCCCAAAACGTATTGTGGAGACATCAAAATCACCTATCACAAAACGACTTGGTTTTGCAAAGGGTGGGGGGGGACGTGAGTTTTTGGCCCCGGGTTCAGCAGCCATCTAGGGAAACCTACCAAACCCACACATTTCTGAAAAGTAGACACTCTGGGGAGTCTAGGGAGGTATGACTTGCGTGGATCCCCCAACGTTTCCCTACCCAGAATCCCCTGCAAACCTCAAATTTAATGAAAAGAATCACATTTTCCTCACTTTTCTGTATGGGAAGGTTGTGGGATCACCTGGGTGACACAAATTTCCTACCACGTAGCGTTCCCCCAGGTTTCCCGATAAAAATGGTACCTCACTTGTGTGGGTAGGCATAGTGGCTGCAACAGGAAATGGAACGCTAGGTGGTAGGAAATTGGTGTCAGCGCGGTGATCCCACAACTTTCCCACACAGAAAAGTGAGGAAAATTTGATTTTTTTCCAGCTAAATTTAAGGTTTGCAGGGGATTTTGGGTAGGGAATCGTTGGGGAATCCACGCAAGCCATACCTCACTGGACTCCCAAGGGTGTCTAGTTTTCAGAAATGTGTGGGTTTGGTAGGTTTCCCTAGATGGCTGCTGAGCACGGGGCCAAAAACCCAGGTGCCCCCACTTGCAAAACCAGGTCGTTTTGTGATAGGTATTTTTTATGTCTCCACAATAAGTTTTGGGCCCTTGCCTGTCGCAGGTACTTGACCCACCCACACGAGTGAGGTACCATTTTTATCGGCAGACTTTGGAGAATGCGGGGTGGGTGGAAGTTTGTGGTCCCACGCAGATTCCAGAACTTTCCATCACAGAAATGTGGGGAAAATTTGTTTTTTTTTTTACACAAAGTTTGAGGTTTGCAAGGGATTCTGGGTAACAGAACCTGGTGAGAGCCAGACAAGTCACCCCATCCTGGATGCCCCTGCGAGTCTAGTTTTCAAAAATGTATAGGTTCGCTAGGTTTCCCTAGGTGCGGGCATAGCTAGGGTTCAAAATCTACAGATAGGAACTTTGCAAAAAAGGGGTCAGTTTTTACTGTAAAAATGTGGTGTGTCCACGTCGCGTTTTGGGCCGTTTCCTGTCGCGGGCCACTAGGCCCACCCACACAAGTGAGGTAACATTTTTATCGGAAGACTTTGGAGAATGCTGGGTGGGGGGAAGTTTGTGGATCTACGCAGATTCCAGAACTTTCCATCACTGAAATGTGAGGAAAATGTTTTTTTTTTTTTTTTACCAGGTTTGAGGTTCGCAAGGGATTCTGGGTAACAGAACCTAGTAAGAGCCACACAAGTCACCCCATCCTGGATTCCTCTTGGTGTCTATTTTTCAAAAATATACAGGTTTGCTATGTTTCCCTAGGTGCCGGCTGCGCTAGGACCCAAAATCCACAGGTAGGCACATTCCGAAAAAAAGTCAGTGTCTGGTGGGCTTTCTGCCGCCCTGGGGAGGGGGGTAATCAGGGGCTATTGCCCCGATATGCCCCCAAGGGGGGCAGAAAGACTGTGGCTTTTCTTTTGGGGGGGCATTGGGATGCCCATTATGGGCAGCCCCCACCCCTACATATACAAAAGCCAGCATAATCGCTGTCATCTAATGGGCTCTCTGCCCCCCCCCCCTTGGGGGGCAGATCAGGGGCTACTGCCCCCATCTGCCTCCTGGGGGGGGCAGAAAGACTTTGGCATCTTTTTTGGGGGGTGGGGGCATTGGCATGCCCATTCTGGGTAGCCCCCACCCCGAACTTTAGAAGAAAAAAAAAATCCCTGGTTGCTAGTGGGCTTTCTGCCCCCCGGGGGGGCAGAAAGACTGCAGCATTTGTTTTTGGGGTGGGGGCATGGACATGCCCATTCTGGGCAGCCCCCACCACTACCTATATAAAAAAAAAAATCCCTGGTGCTTAGTGGGCTTTCTGCACCCCACCCCCCGCACCCCACCCCCGGGGGGCAGATCAGGGGCTATTGCCCCCATCTGCCTCCTGGGGGGCAGAAAGCCTTTTATTTTCTTTGGGGGGTAGGGTGGGAACATTTGCATGCCCATTCTGGGCTGCCCCCACCCCCGGGCCTATAAAAAAAATAATCCCTGGCATCTAGGGTGCTTTCTGCCCCCCCCCCCCCGGGAATTTTGTGGGGGGGGGGGAGGGGAGCATTTGCATGGCCATCTTGGACAGTCCCCACCCCTAATTTCATCTGGAAAAAAAACCTGCCGTCTGAAGTGGTTAAAGGCTCAAGCACCCATTATCAAAGCGCCTAAAATGCCAGAATTGACTAAAGATGTTATTCATGAGATGGAGCCATCTAGTCCATTTAATTTATATTTTAAAAAGAAAAACACAGATTGTTTCACATTTAAAACCAAACGAAAACTGCATTAAAATAAACACTAGCAATGTAAATAGTTTTGCCTCTTGCGTAGGGCGAACATTTTATAACTAGCTTCGCAACACAAAGGTACAAAATGGGCAGCAAGAGTGCCACCTTCCCTTACAAAAAGAATAATTAAAGGATAGGTGTCATTAGCTGATGGATAAATAAAACACACTCTTCTCTTACACATACAGTACAGATGCACATGTAGCTAACACACTAAAGATGGAGTGAGGAAATTTAAAGGACTGTTTTGCTCGCTCTGTAGACAGACATACAAACACAAGAACTACAACACTCCTTGAAGAAACAGTAGAACCTCTTAAAGAATTACCATATATTGATGTACCCACATGGGATGAAGAGCTGTCACCTATGTATAATGGTATGCTTCATAAATGGGTTCTACATCTAGCACTGGGTAGCATCTTAAAGTACCCCTGCAATACCTGTACAGCCTCCTAGGCGTGGGTTCTCTAGTTTTGCAAGACATTATGTCCTTTATGTTGACATTTATGTTCTCCCTTTGTCAAACAGTAAGACTTACATTGTGTGTTGGTAATCTAAAATGTCTTTTTTACACGTCTCCCTACCACAATGTTCAAAACACAAGGAACAAATAATGTACTGTGCTTCTCTTTTCCGTCGACATGTTTTGGCACTCAAATGTTGCTCTTATAGTTTCAAGTGCTTTTCTCAGGACTATATGTCTTGTTGCCTCACATCAAATATTGTGAATCAGCCCTTGGTTCAAAGGGCATCTTATGTAAGTGCACTTAATGCATCCTTCCCTTTTCCACAAGGTAGGGCGAAAGCAGTGGAAACACCATTTCTTCATAGAACAAGCACAGCTGGGCAGAAACAGTGCAAGCTTCACTTGTTCAGAGGAAAGGAACAGCTATGACAGCAGCAGTGCAAGCTCCCCGCCCTCCCCCCCCCCCCCCGTCCGTCCGTCCCCCATCACAGAGCATGTATAAATCAGGCAGCAGCAGTGCAAACTGTGCTTCCTCACAGGACATATACAGCAGGGCAGGGGCAAAGCAAACCATTCCTTTCTCATGAAAGGCAGCAAGAGAAAAATGTAATTCCCTGCAGAATAGATTCAATACAATAGACCAGTACAAACATCTTCGCTCACTCACAGAATGTATACAGTTAAGGCATGAGCGAGTACTGAACTCACTAGGAGGAATGTATAGGTGAATAAATAACTGCAAGGTCTGACACCATTTTCATTTAGATTATATTCCACATGATCATCCTGAAAGTCCTGCTGCTGTCACTTCTGTTGTGATATCTTGCTGCTGGCACTTCCTGTAGATCCAACAGTTTCAGTTCACAGGCATATATGTCAATGAACCTTAGATCTCAAAGGATGGGCCATTGCTATATCAATACAAATACATTCACTATTTGTGGTGTGAAAGGGGATGGAGGGAGAAACCTGTGCCCAGTATGGCCATTTAAAGACAAAATGGCAAAAAGAACAAAATCTTCTATACTGCTCTTAATCTCTGCCCTCAACTGTCACTTCTATTTTACTACTCTATTACATATTCCACCCTTCTCTCTCTCGCCTAAGGGTCCTAATATTGCTCTCTTTTAACTCACACAGTCCTCTCTTCTGACAGCTCTCTTGAAATATCATTCATCCTTCCACTTCATTAATGCATGATCCTCATGTTTTCTTCACACCCCTCCATTTCCCTTTCTCTATCGCACAAACTGTCCTCTCTCACAGTTACACTTTCATTTGCACACCCATTTCTGTCCATCCTCTAATATTTCAAGCTCAACACACGTTACTCTTCCGAAGTCATCCATCGTAACTTATGTATGCCTTTATCACATCTTGCTTTCAAATATCTTCTTTTCACCTTCTGCTTACGCCCTTCCCTCAAAAATCTATTCTATCCCACGTACACTTCCTACCAACCCATTATTCAGAATTACTCACACCCTCACTTCTCAATGAAACTCTTTTCTCACAAACCCGCTTTCGTATCCTCCTCCTCCTTGCAAACTTCACTTACTTGCCTTTTTCACCTCCATAACTTCCTGCAATGTTCCCTCCCAAGCTCATATTCTTCTTGCATCCCGTTTCTTACAAGCACTTTCCTTTTTTCACTTCTTGCTTTCACAGACGCACACACTTAAGGGTGGCTGTTTTTTTATACTCCAGGTCACCAGTGCAACACTTGAACATTTTTGAAAATTACATTGGTGAAAATAAAGCAGTGTTCCACAATTAGGCAATATCAACTTGGAGGCCATGCTGAAATGGTCTGAATAGAATACCCTATGTAAGACTATAGACTTAAATTAATTTGATAATGATTTCAAGATGAAACATGGATATTTGGTTGTGAAAATTAAGACAACTTTTGGAAGCACCACATTCAATGTAAAACTTGCTGCTTTGTTGTCAAGGCTCTGCATGGAATGGCTCCAGAATTCTTGAACAGCCGAGTGACTAGACATGTCCTGATGAGAGAAATCTGCTCTTCTTCAACCAATCTAATGGTGGTGCCAAGATTCTGCAAATCAAGGGTTGGAGGCTGCAGGTTCTCTCTGCTAGCCCCAACTGCTGGAACTTCCCCTCATTGCATATTCGATCCCTCACTGAATTAAACTCTTAAAGGACTGTTCCAAAAACATAGGTCTTAAAGAAAGCATTAGAGTTGCACTCCTAATGATGGCCTCAGGTTCCAGTGCTCTCATTTCTCCCAGGTATTTGTAGTGCCAAGATACCCTTGGGTGAATGAGCGCTCTATAAACACTGTAAAACATAACATAGCAAAATGAAGAGTCAGAGCCATTTTGTAATTGGAGTTTGTGTTGATGTATTTGGCTTACCACAAATTGAGAAGCAAATGCAACTCCTAGAAGATCACTGTTATCTGGACCAGCCCAGCCACAGCCGAAGTAACTAAACTCTAGACAGGCAAACAGGTGCCAGAATCTCCAAGAAGGTTCTGAATGCACAGTCAATAGCATCCTCTCTGTTGCACTTGTTAAAAATGTAGAGGGCCGCAACCAATGCTTTATAAGCTTTCATAATCAGGTGAAATGGCAAAACAGGTCGTTGGGTGAGGAAAATGATCTGAAGAAATGGACCGTTCAATTCAGAATCTCAAACTTTGTGTAGTATATAGGAGTTAGTGTGCAAAAGACATTGTGATGTGAAAGGGTTAAACGTCAACGTTGGTGAGTGAAAGTCCATGCAAAAAGCTACATACTGCAGAGAAATGTTGAATGGTTTTGTTTGTTTTCTACTAACCTTGCTACATGTACATATTTAGCTAAATATACACAGCTGTTTGTCCAGCCAAGATTTTGCATTGTGTCCAACCATGGTCTATGTGTAGGAGAAAGCGTACAGCCTAGGTCATGTCGATCAGAATCAATGAGAATGAGTATAATATCAGACGATGGAAACAGTGAGGATATTTGGTCGGGAGGTTTGCAAGTATAATAGGGAAGTAGCTGGTTCATGAAGTGATAATGTGGGATAGTGAAAGCTAGCTTTTAGCGTATAAAGAATAGGGGTGTGGTACAATCTGGGAAGCTCACAGAGTGAGTATTGCAAATTTGCCACTGCCCATAGCTGCTGTCCCTCTGCGCCACCCCACAGGGTGTTTGCAGTGGTCTTCCTGGTACTGTCTGGAAAATCAAAGGTGACCTGGGACAAAAGGCCTTTTCTCGCGGTTTATCTTGATAGCAGGAATTGCATGATAGCAACTGAATGCATTTGAACTATTTTAAGACACCATAGGAAATATATGTGGCTTTCTTGATACTATTCTCATTACAATCATATAGTAAAAACTAAGTGTGTTGCTCCTTATCGGGTGTCCTTATTGAATTGTATCTGGTACAAAATAGCTTGGGGTGGTTGCAGGCAAGCAGTCAAATTCACTTTGGAACATGTTATGTTGAGCTTCAGTACAATACAGCACATTAGGCAATTATAAGAGCAAATTCCTGTTAGATTTCTTTCCTAATTACTTAAATTGATGTTGTTCAGTGCTCACCTGAATTGTTGTATCTTAAAAAAGAAAAAGAAATACAATAAGTATTGCTACTTGCTTACATTTAAACATTCAGTTTAATATATCTGAATGTAGTCTAGTGCAGTGTTGCCCAAAACGTGTCACGATCTGAGCCTGTTTTTGTTGTGTCGTGAAAGTACAAGCAATAAAGATGCCTTTAAACTCCGTATTTAAGGTGTCAGATTTGATGTGCTTCCAAAACAGAGGTCAAATGACAGGCTATGTCTTCTGACAATTATGCAACTTATTTTTTGAACATGAGGATTGGTGTTTACAAACTCCTCTCACTTTGCAGTCAGAGAAAAAAAAAGTAAAGTGAATTACGTGACAAACTTACTGGGGGGGGGGCAGAATGTGAATGGAAAGGCTGTAGGGTGTCATTTTGTTTGTAACACACAACAAAATGTAACCACCTGTAAATAAACTGTACACATTTAGCAGTTAGGAAAGCAAAAATTAAGCACATTTTTGGTAATTCTGAAGTGTGAATGAAGCAAAGATCATAGCATAGGATCAAAATAAATAAGGACACTTTATTTTGTGATGCACAAATGATAAATATTCACTCAAATCAATTTCTACATATCATTTGTGGGCAGATCAGAAAAACTATGTGTCTGTGCAAATTTAGTGGCCATTTAAATAGAAAATTCGTTGTCTGTAAAATACAGTGCGCTGCCATGAGATGCTTTAGTTACATTAAAATAAAAAAAATCGCCTGCCTTATAGCTGGTAAAGCTAGATGGGTCGTGAAAGTTTATTGTTCTTACAAAGTGGGTCATGGGTATAAAAAGTTTGGGAAGCACTGGTCTGGAGTAATATTGTAAAATATATTGCAAGCCTGTATTTGATACAGTCTACATGGGCTTATGGTTGTCTTCAGTTTGCTATATGGCAGACGGCAAGGTTAGTGTGTCTCTCCCTACAAGTGCAGTGCCCAGACACCAATCTTTTAACCTATTAAATCCCTAAACATATCTTCATGCACACGTGTGGCACAATCACTCAATGCTACGTTAACTAGAGTGAGGCACTAATACAAATTACCCCTAGAGGTCCCAGATTAATCTGCGAATGAAGCCGTAAACATCTTTTGAGTTTGGTGTCAAGATAGTAAAGTTAAGAGTGTTTCCCTTGCTAGTGTCAACTGCAAAACAACCTGCTACTTAAGTAAACCTAGACAGACAACAGTGCCTGTCCACCTATCCCTAGATATTAAAAAATATTAACCTTTTACACTGCACAATCCACAACTTAAATTATCTCAGGTTGTTTGGAAAACGTACAATTTATCGAAAGCCATTTATGTGGTGCACGTACAGTTGAGCCAATGAGGCAGATATAATATTAGGAATTGGAGAGAAACTTCAACACAACACAGATTCTAGTTGATGTGTGATATTACTGTAATACAGTAACTATATTTTAGTTTCTATGACAACGGACTGCACGTTTATTTCCAACACATCTGTAGCTAACGTGCGTTTGGCATTTTATTACCAATGTAAGCTTTCTGCATGATTTTATTGAATAAATGCTGGGTTTTAGGGTTTTTTTTACTCAAAAAAGGTAACAAACAAACGACCCCGATTTCCAAATACATATTAAGTAGTCATCCAAAAATGACCAATGTTCTAGAGGAAAAACAAAAACAAACAAAAAAAAAAAAGATATGAGGGGGGCAGAGTAGGGATATCCTGCCCCCTAGGCCTGCAGGGGGTGGGAGGGAAGAACCCCACCACCCCCAAAAAGGTTTTTTTTTTTTTTTTAATTTTGCTACAAATTCGATGGAGATTCGCAAATTCACAGCTAAAGTAAATTTTTTTTTAAGCGGGCTCCTGCGCTAAACCCAGTGTTGGGGCAGGGCCTGGATCGGCGCATTTTATTGTTTAGGGTGGGGCATGGCCCCCTCACCTAAGCTCCGGGTGGCCCGGGCACCCCATCGCCCCTAGCACAAATTAAAGGGAAATGGGGCGTCCTGTCCCCCTCCCAGAACCTCACTGAGGCCCTGGGAACCATATCCCCTGGGGCCGATTTAAAATTAAAGGGGATGCACAGCCACCCTTCACGAGCCTGCAAAGGCCCCAGGGACCCCATCCGCTGGGCCAAAATTATTTAAAAGGAGAGGGGGGGGGTAAGCACCCGAGCCTCATAAGGCCCTGTGGCCGGCTTAAGAGATGCGTCGTGGGGACCACACCCCGGGACACAGTTTCCCGCAAGTGCACAGGAAGGTAAAAAATGTGCACTCCGAATAGGCAGCGTGGGGTTGGCGATATGTATGGCAATAAAATATTACTTTACGTTAAATAAGCTCTAGAAATTCACTGAAATAAAGAAACTGCTGTATTCCCTTTTTATTCCGAAAAGCTGAGTTTCAGTAGTTTTGCTTCGCAAACATGAGTCTTCTATAGCACGTCACAAACTGAGTCGCTACAGGTGCCAGAGTGAGTTCAGGACAAGGCATGATTGGGAGCTCGGAGTCAGAGAGGAAAGTACTGGAGTTCCTCACAGTGTCTGCCACTTGGTTGTAAAGATGTTCAATCTATATGCTCATACAATCCTTGGCCTCTCCGCAGAGCTAACAAAGCAATGGTTGCATATGCTGATTTTAACCATGATTCTATGGGAAAGTATGTGAAGGAGGTACACAGTTCTGGAAAGGTGGGGGTGCCTATATGGTGAAGTAGAAGATACAAATGTCACTATATAAAGGAGAGTGTGAAATAACAGAACAAAAGAGGAAAGAGATTAAAAGCGTCAGATATATATGGCAGGGACTTTAGCAAGAGAGACGGGAATATGGGTGTAAGCAAACTAACAGAGAGAGAGAATGCAGAGTCAAGCTCACTTTGCATTTAGTTTTACGACTTGTGAAGTGTTGTAGTTTGAGGGCAGGATGTTCATACAACAGTCAGGGGCCACTCAGATAGGAGCAAGATCTTTATTTTGTGTTAGGCCCTTAGGTTACAGCAACAGCAGGAGGTAGGTGCAGTTGGGGCTCCATTCTCCCTCCAAATCTCCCTATCTCCTACTCAATACCCCATACCAACATTCTAGTACATTATTCTTTCTCACCGTTAAAGAAACCAGCTCAGACATACAGGAAAAGGGAGACAAACAGGATACTATACACCTCCCTTTCTTACAAACAGCAAAACAAAGAACAGGCGTTCCCTTGCATGTACGTAAGGGACAATCATTCACAATCACTCAATCTTCAACAAGTCTATCTTAATCATTCAACCAACAACCTTGTAAACTCTGCAATATCCATGAAGATACACAAAGTCAACAAATTACAGTCACAGAAACTCTGTGATGTGTCAAAACAGGAGGCTCCCCAAGGCTCACGTCAAACAAACAAACAAGACAACTAGGTTGTGACTACCTTTTAACATGTGACAACATCTTTGGACATGAAGCCCTACAACCACATGTCTGCACACACTCAACGACACTACCCAACATTTATACATGCAGGCGATGTAATAACCGGCACTGAATCATGAGCAAGCCAGGGCACAGAAACCCCTGGCTTTCTTCAACAAAGGGTTCCTAGTCATTCCCAAGTCTACATATTCAATGCACAAAACAAATAGTTTACCAATATATCACCTTAGTCACAAATACCTTTACCAGACTCAAAACAAAACTTATCCTCGCAACTACATATGTACACAACATCCCAAGACATCCACCTCACTTTACTAAACTATACAGCAAAAACAATCATACATTAATTTCCACGAGCAACACACATCAATTGCAAGGACAACAGACTGCACCACACACAATAGTGCAACCCAGCAATCCAACTTGCACCACACCCTGTCAAACTGGCTGGCCAAACCAACATGACAAAGGGCCAGGTGGAAGAAAGCATTTATTCGGCACTCAGTGCTTTGCACTTTGGAAATTTCACCAGAAAGTCAGGATGTCATCCAAAAACAGTGATCACAGCTCCTTGTGGACACATACTGAATACGTATTCACAACACAAGAAACAAACACTTGAGCAGTCTTGCATTACAACGCCAGACCATGTCTGCAGGTAAAGCTTTGCTCAACTAAAACACACTAGAACTACATCAAACCTCCTAAAGGTACTACACTTCCCCCAACTTCACATACAATGGGGTATTGCCCCATAAAGCCTCTAGTGACAGGGCACTGTTCTTTCCCAGTTCTCAACAACAAATACATAAGCAAACTATTTGTATCTCTCGTGATGGGGTACCAACATTCCCTACACCCATGACATTTGGACATGTACAGCCAGCAAGATGGGTACTACACACTCTCCCTCAAACTGTTAAGTCCATGTGGAGTTGAAAGTAAATGTTCACTCTGTATTTCAAAAACAACCTACAAGTTGACAATTTAAAATTTCCACCCTGTCCATTCAGCACACCATAACCATTAACAAGCTGCAATACCCAAACAATGAAATTCTAACATTCATAAACTTGCTAACCAGTACATATACCACCAATAATATGTATATGTCACAAGGCAATCTGAATCGCCCATTGTTTCCCAAACTAATTAACATCACTTGGAAAACAAGGCACATTTTGTAACAGAAGCACATAGAATAATACTCTATGAAAGCCAAACAACCCTGTTGATTAATTTACTGAATGTCAAATTTTAACTCTGCAACTGGACAAATTACCAGGCAGGCGATGTTTTGATTCCTTAAGTTGCCAGGACATAGTGTACTCAAACAATACAGTCTCATTTCTATCGCCAATGTCAAAGGGGATAGCTCTACTTCTCTTTCTAAATTAACCAAAAGACCTTGGATAGTCTTTCTTCAACGTTTCCAGACTTGTCCCAATCAAACATTAGCTTACTATCCTCCTTCGTGAAGTTGAAGTCTATGTAGCCAGTGCCTCCACTCGAACACCCAAGATATTGGCAAGTCTCTCTTATGAGCAAGTTGCACTGATGAAGCCCAAACATCACACCCTTTTCTTCCAGTGCCGACTGCCGCGAGCTGGAGAGGAAAGTTCCCATTTACTTGGTGCTGCTCATTAATACAAAAACTTGGTCCAATGCCTTAAGCACATCGCTAGCAGGAACCACTTTATCTCCTCTGGTCACTCTGTGTAAGGCACCACAAAATATGCAGAATGAAAGGGATGGACTAAGCTGTACATGTCATCTTAAATGAGGAATCATACTTCGCACTCGCCAACGCTGCTCCTTATGTTGCCTGTGTTACTACCTGAAGCTTCATGGGTCATTTCAAAAGGAAAAAGTTCACTGTAAACGAAATATCTATCCTGCCTCTTCCTACTGTCCTTATAAACACTGTATCCTTAGCATTGCCCTTAAGCTTAGAACTATTCACCGGGACACATCACCTTGGTGTACAACTTCCTCAACTGGCTCATTGTCCTTGTTAGAGCTTGCCAACTCTGCTGACTGGACTCCTGCTCAGCAGCTTGAGCCAACACCACTTGCCAGTTGATGTAAGCATAAGCACCTCCAAACCAGACGTTCATGGTCACATGGCCATCTTACTACTCACAACAGACCCTCTCCTCTAACAGAGATAACACCAAACCCCCACCTCAGTCTTGCTGCATTTTCATGCAGATCCTTCAAGAACGTGTTGCCAAAATGTTGTAGTTAGATGACAGGATCTACATAAAAGAGTCAGGGGCCACTTAGGTAGGAAGTAAGTTCTTTATTTCCTTTAGGTCCATAAGTTACATGAACATGTCAAGGATCCATTCCCCTCAACATCATTCACTCAGCATTCCAGGCATCAGCGCAGACAGAGGGAATGAGGACACACATAATACTACATAAAATCACCTCACTACCCTGCCTTAAAAAAAAGGTTATTACAAGCGCCAGAAAGCAACACAGTAGTAAAACAGACGGCCGGCAGGGGGTAATTAATGAAGTCCCTGGACGTTTGGCAGCTGTCAGTAAAGTTACGAAACGGTTCCAAGTC
This sequence comes from Calotriton arnoldi, assembly GCA_963921515.1. NCBI lineage: Eukaryota > Metazoa > Chordata > Amphibia > Caudata > Salamandridae > Calotriton > Calotriton arnoldi. Next base: position 5,676,077 of record CAWUFW010000043.1, on the reverse strand, counting down.
AAGTATGACATTTAGTTTTGTTTTTATGGGGGGCTTTAGGCTAAACCACTTGCGCTCTGGTTAAGTGCCACTATCGTATAATTCTAAAAAGAAAAGTATTCCTTCCAGACCGTAGAGAGCGGCGTTTGGCTGAAAAGCCAAGACTGACTGAAGAGAACATTCCGAACGTATTCATTCAACAACTATGCAGTCCTCCCCGTTGCCCACCATTTGCAACGCTGCTTGGCACAACTTTAACGTCCACATGGTGCAGCGGTTCAATGCCCGTTCCATACACCTTGCCCACCATTTGCAACGCTGCTTTGCACAACTTTAACGTCCACATGGTGCAGCAGTTCAATGCCCGTTCCATACACCGAGCGGCCTTCACGTCCACGTAGATCGAACCGCTAGCGCACAGTAACATTTGGAGACGGTAGTGTAATTTTGAAAAACAATGGAGCGGGAGGTGTTTTTCACACTGGCTAGGGCTGGGAGTTCAATTTTAGCCGGAACAAAGCTAAATGAAAACGATTTGATCTTTTCAAAACACGAGCACCCCGCCTGAATCGGGTCAGATCAGCATGTATGATCTCGGAGTTCTACATTATGTACGTCACTCCCACCCGAATGGAACTCGATTGTTGCTATCAATCGTCACTTATTTTCCATCTGTAGCAAAGTGACCCCCACGGATTAAAAAAAGGCACTCTTATGCACTTCGCCCCTAAACTAGCACCCCAAATTATCCTCTGTTGCCGAGACATGAGGCACCTTGAGCCGGCGCTACACTAGGCCGCTTTTTTTTTTTGCCAACCATCAGCGGATCACGCCACGCTTCCCCTCCAACCCGCACACACGACCATACAACCCACATACACAGCAACGGCCTTTGCGGCGCCCGATCCCCGGAAACAGGCACCGCATAGGCCGATAAACAGGAAATCGCTAGGGTGGATGGCGGGTTCCGGGGGAAGTTGAATTATTTTTTACTAGCAAAGAGATCAACTTCCACATCCGGTACGGGCCAGAGAGGCACAGAGCGCCGACACTGACCTGGAAAAGCTTGGGGTCTACGTCCCGACTCTTGTCGTGCTGCCAGCAGAAGGTCTGCCAGGCGTGTAACGGCAGTTCCAGCGCTGACGCTTAGAAGTAAAGCAAGCAGATTTTCCGAAAATGCCGTCCGATGGGCGCCTAAAATCTTAGAGTATAGTCCCATATGCCGAACGCGGAGGGACACAAACATGGCCGCGCGTTGGAAAGAATTACCCACATAAACTTAATTTAATTGAGAACAGTCGGGTGTGACGTTCGGTACATGGCAGCGGCACGAAAACGCGCTCGGTCGTTTCACTTTATTAAAGAAAAGATGCCGTTAACTAACCAAAACGTGTATCAAACTCCTGTAAAGTGAAGTGCGGAAGGATACGTCTGGGTTGGGGCACCTCCGTTCTAGTCACTCTTGGCACATGCGCAGTAGGCGACGGAGTTGAAGCAGGCATTTTTACGATGACGGTGAAAAATCCAGCGTCTGATGTTAGTGCTGCGGCGTATAACAGTATTATAAAGTAAAAGTGACTGTACTTTCGAGATAGTGTGGCGTCGCAATAATCGACGGGGACCCCAACTTGAAGCTTTCGGAGTTGATGAAATACCTGGGCGTGACTACCACAATCGGTGAATTTTTTGGAGAGAGACCTAATGATCATGTTTAATGATATTGTCATACATAATCTTAGCAATCAGTGAAGGAACGAAAGTGAATTTAAAGACGCAAAGCTGTCTTTAAATACAAGTTTATTAAATACCAAAACATCCACACAGCGAGAGCTTATCACTTTCTTCAATTCCCTGCAGCAACTGTCTGATTCCAGTTCTAACGTTCTGGAAATGAGAAGCAGCCCTCTCTCGATCAGCTTTATTCTATTATATACATAATAATCATAAAAGCACAGTAAAAAGGCTAACCACAGTTTATGCATACGCAAATTTGTCAAATTCATTAAAAAAATTGAAACAGCTAAGGCAAATAGAATCTAAAAATTTGATTACATCATGATTGAATTTCTACATTTTAAAACATTCTTTAAAAATATTAAAACTGATACAATCAACTGTTCTAATATTTGTAGGGACAGGAAGGCAGGGCAACATTGTCTAAACCACTATTTCTTAAAATCGGCAAAATCCACCTTTTCCTATTACAGGAATAAAATTTGCAAAAGAACAAAACATGTATGGTCGATTGAGTGGACACGTCATCACATGGACATTTACACAACTCACTTGTCCAATCATTCTGGGCCGGGAAAGTAACATGCCTATGAAAAATACCCAATCTCAGGCTGGTCAGCAAAAATCTATCATGTTCTCTAGTTAACATCCCTAAATAAGGCTGAATTCTATCAGAAGGAACTATTAGCTGGTGAGCTTGTACAGTTATTTTTTGTAATTCCATATTTCTTCTCTTATTTTCCAAGTAATTCAGACAACTAATTTTAAAATCTTTCCTCTGGACATCTCAGTAAACTTAGGGGCTCCAAATAATATTCGGGGTGACCAAGGTTACAGACAAAGTTTTTAATATACTCAAGCCATCTAATATTCAGAGCCCCATCCAGACTACCACAGTCCCTTAGTATCTGTCTGTTTAACCAGCTGTTCCGAGGTCCAAATCCTGTGCCACAAAAGTACAGGTTGGATTTTGCATATATCAGCAATATAAGTCATGCCTAATTCAGTGTGGCAAATAAAAGTGGAAATGCTATCAGGGACAATCAATAAAAATCTTAAAAACCTGTTCTCAATGCTTTGTAATGGATTAACATTCTCGTAGCCCCAAATGCCTGCCCCATAGGTGGCTATAGAAATACATTTAGCCTTATAAATCTAGTAAAACCTCTGGTACCTGTTTTCCCAACTTCCTACTAAAGTTTAAAAGTGCAGCTACGGCTTTTAAAAACAACAACCTCCTAGTATTAATCGCCTGGGTCCAAGTCCCCCTCCTATCGAAAAGGATCCCTAGGTAGGAGAAAGTGTTACAGCAATCAATATGTTTCGTACCTAACGATACAGGTCTGCATTTTGTGCTGCCTGACCCGCATTTCATCACAAATGTTTTTGAAATGTTAACATTTAAACCTAGTTTGGACATATACTTAGAAAAACTACAAACTAGCCTCTGAATACCCACTGGGGTGCGCGACATGAGAACCGCATCATCAGCGTACATTAATGCGGGTATAGATCTCTTACCAATTTGTGGGAGGTCCTGACACTCTTTCTCCAAAGTTCTTCCCAGATCATTAATATATAGTATAAACAAGAAGGGTGCCAGGACGCACCCTTGTCTCACACCCCTCCTCAGCCTAAAGTGCTTAGTGCATTCCCCTCCTGCCCCAAATCGAATCCTTGCGTTTGCCCCTGCATATAATTGTCTTAAAAATGATACTATAGAGCTTTCCACCCCCAGGTTCGTTAAAATTCTCCAAAGTTCCTCATGCATTACACAATCAAACGTTGCAGTTAAGTCTACGAACGTTAAGAACAGCCTTCCCCTTTTTGCCTTGGTATATTTACCGATCATCATGTTTAAATTTAGACCCTGATCGATTGTGCCCATGCCCTTACGAAAGCCGTACTGTAAATCACTGAGAATCGAGTGGTCATCCGCCCAGTCTTGTAATCTCGATAACAAGACTCTTCCAATAATTTTAATTGTCGAGTCAAGCAAAGATATCGGCCTGTAACAGGCTGGGTCCGACCTGTCCCCTTTTTTAAAAATGGGGACCAGAATTGATTCATACCAAGAGGGTAAAAGGCCAGTCATACTACACGTGTTTAAAACTTGGGTTAATAGAGGACCCCACAATAAAATATTATGTTTAAAAAGATCAAACGGAATACCATCCGGCCCAGGTGCCTTTCCTCCCGAACTTGACTCAATAGCTAAGTTGACCTCACTCAACTCAAATCTCAAGTTAATGACATCATTACATTGTGTAATTACCGAGGGCTCTTCAGACGCCAACTCTACCGCTGGTATAGGGATGGAGTTACTATATAGCTTTTCAAAATGCTCCATCCACTCTGGCTCACTAATAGCTATCTCAATCGACGCCCTATCTCTCTCCATCAGAAAGGGCGCATTGACTGCCTTCCAGAAAGCGGTATGCTAGGTATAACTCCTGCCAGGCTTCTTTTTTAAGAGTCGTTTTCCTTAATTTTAATGCTGAGTTATACTCTCTACGCGCTTTCCTGACCTGTTCCGCTATTCTAGGCTCTGTGTGTAAAGTCTTTTTAAGTTTGGCGTGGGCCTTAGAGCATTTTGCGTCAAACCATCCTAACTTGGGCAACCACTATCAACTTAAAGTAACATGAACACAACACATCTTCTTCTGGCAATAAATGCAATAAAACAATATTTAGAATGAAATTACAGGCCAATATGATTTCCGGCAACAATAAAGCAAGAAAACATTAAAATAAAAAACATTAAAATATAGCATTAATTAACTATGATCAAAGCATTTTAAAAACCTAACGTAAAAATACCACTTAGAGCATTTAAAACATTGTATTAAAAGCCTATAAAACTAATGGATTAATTATCCTACTAAAAGCACTACCACTAAATTAAAAGCATAACCAATAATACCTCAACCTACAAAACAACAGCCCCATCCGCATCCTCACAAATACATTTCGACATCCATTTGGGTCTTTTCCTTACTCTTTTGTTTACGTTCACATTAGAAAACCTATTCTTAGCTGATATGTTATTACTATCAGAACATTTGTTGCCATTCACCTCTGATGTGCACTTTCCTACATTCACACACCATTACCCGTCAGAATCTTCCACAACCTCCTCGTTCACACCACCATCCAGTGTATGATTCTTATCTTCATTATGGATAACAAAATTGTCCTCAACATCCTCACTTAGCGCTTTTTCAACACTTTTGCCACTACCGCCACTCTCAGTACCTAATATAGGCTTTTGCATACCTCCAACCAAAGGGTCCGCATCTAGAGCCATTGCATTCTTATTAATATAACTGTCTCTCTCATGCTCCACTTTGTCCCCTTTCAGTACAGCAATCTTTTTGAAATGCCAGACCTTTCCATCACTCAGTAAAACTGTGTTTATCAACATTTCCATGACCTGTAAGGGTTCTGAAAATTGACTCTCACCTTTCCTTACCTTTCATGGTTTCTTAACTTTAACCTATATTCCCACATTCATTTCTGTCAGTTTCAATGACCCCCACTTAAAATTATAATATTCCTTGTATTTCCTATGGGTATTTTCAATTCTTGCCTTCAAGTCATCCTTGGCAATGCCACCAAAAGATGACTCAATAAACCACTCAGGATTGCATTTAGACCTTGGTTGTCTGCCTCTCATTTTCGCAAAAGGAAAACAACCCTCCATATAATTTACTGTGGTTCTGTAAATCCATACTGTGCTGAGTATCTCTACTGCCCAATGATCATTGTTCTTCAAGGCTAGCTGAATAGCTGCCTTCTATACCCTGTTAAATCTCTCAATCATACAATTTCAGCTGGGGTTATATAAGGATTCAGTACCGTGTTTGATACCCACCCTATTAAAGTAAGACTTAGCCTTGCCAGAAACAAATTGTACACCATGATCCGTAATAACCTGCACTGGTAATCCTTCACTTATACACAGTTTGTGTCCGGAATCAGCCTCATTAGCGCCTTCATATTAGGGGTAGCAGGACATAGAGATTATGCTTCCACGCCGTGATTAGCATAGAATGAACGTTTTTAGTTTTTTAATGACATTCCTTTCGTAGGTGCCGCATGAACTACAAGTCCCATGATTCCATGGGAGGCTAAAGTCGATTGGCCGAAGGAAGGCATCATGGGATAAAAGGCTGAGGATACACGTCGGCCGGCCTTATGCGTAATTCTGAATCGTGGATTGTTTTTTTGGTGGAGGAGAGAGTCGGAGGCACTGTGTTTCGTTTATTCAAGTAAGCGACCTGGCCCATGTGGTGCTGGAGAGACACATTCGTCTCAGGGCCGTTTTTGAGAATTTCCTGGTTATCCGCTCTATTGGATAGTAGCGGTGTCTGGCTCTCAGGAAGTGATTCTTCAGCAGCGATCAGAGGCTGCATTTTGGGGCCGGTTTTAACAAATTCCGAGTAAGCTTGCTTGAAGCTGTGCCTGCCTTAATTACTCCCGCGGCGTTCTGCCTGATGGACGAAGGGCTACGCTACTGGAGGTGGGGGTTTGAACTAAAGTCTGGTGCTAAGCTGTCTCAGTTTATATCCCATATTCCGCGCTAGAGTAACCGCTGGCTCAGTTTGTCTGTTCTTTTGTTTACTCAAGTACTTTGCATACGTTTGGGACTTGTAGCGCTTCACGTGGGAACTATATCAATTATCTGGCAATTTTCAGGTACTTTGGGGGAAGTGGCTCAGTGACATTACCTGGGAATATCTTTTGGAATACAGCACCTGTGTGCCTTGCTAATTGGAAAATATGACTATGAAGTATAACAGCAAGGTTGCTATCTTGACTATGACATTTGTTTAATTAAGAAGTCTAGTATATCCTTTATTAATACTGCATTGGCGGAAGTGCAGTTCTTGATATTTTGGTATATATTTGGTGGCCGCACTCTCGAGAAAACCTGGCGACTCGACCAGACCACAGACAACAGGACCGCCCTCAAGCACGCCACCCGCAAACACCACCAGCTGATCCGTGCCACCAAGAAGTCGGCACTCAAAGAACGACTGGACAACAACGCCCATGACAGCAAGGAACTTTTCAGCATCGTCAAAGAGTTCTCCAACCCCAGCGCCGGAAACAACGACATCACCCCCTCGCAAGACCTCTGCAACTCACTCTCCGCGTTCTTCCACCGCAAGATCACCGACATACATAACAGCTTCGACGCACAAACAACGCACCCTACCGCCGAACCAACGCCCGCCACCACCACCCTCTGCAACTGGACCCCGATCAGCACCGAAGACACCACCCGCACGATGAACTCCATCCACTCCGGATCACCAACCGACCCCTGCCCACACCACGTCTTCAACAAAGCCGACGCCACCATCGCACCCCATCTCCGGGACATCATCAACTCCTCCTTCCACACCGCCACCTTCCCGGAGAGCTGGAAGCACGCCGAGCTTACCGCCCTCCTGAAGAAACCAACGGCGGACCCCACCGACCTTAAGAACTACCGTCCCATCTCGCTCCTTCCGTTTCCGGCCAAAGTCATGGAGAAGACCGTCAACAGACAGCTTGCCGCCTTCCTCGAGACGAATGGATCCCTCGACCCCTCGCAGTCCGGGTTTCGGGCCAACCACAGCACCGAGACCGCCCTTATCGCAGCCACCGACGACATCAGAACCCTAACCGACAACGGGGAAACAGCTGCCCTCATCCTCTTGGACCTCTCCGCGGCGTTCGACACCGTCTGCCACCGCACCCTAGTGAAGCGCCTCAGCAACATCGGAATCCGAGAGAAAGCACTGGAATGGATCATCTCGTTCCTCGCCGGAAGAACCCAGAGAGTCCGCCTCCCCCGTTCAGATCCGAAGCCACCGAAGTCATCTGCGGCGTTCCACAGGGATCCTCACTCAGCCCAACCCTCTTCAACGTCTACATGAGCCCCCTCGCAGCCATCGCACGCCGACACAACCTCAACATCATCTCCTACGCCGACGACACCCAGCTGATCCTCTCCCTCACCAACGACCCCACCACCGCCAGAGCCAACCTACACGACGGGATGAGAGACGTTGCCGACTGGATGAGGAACAGCCGCCTTAAACTGAACTCAGACAAGACGGAAGTCCTCATCCTGGGCTCATCACCCTCCGCCTGGGACGACTCCTGGTGGCCCCCGGCCCTGGGCACCGCGCCCAAGCCAACGGACCACGCACGCAACCTGGGCTTCATCCTGGACTCCTCCCTGTCGATGACCAGACAAGTCAACGCCGTCTCATCTTCATGCTTCAACACCCTGCGCATGCTCCGCAAGATCTTCAGATGGATCCCCACTGAAACCAGGAAGACCGTCACCCAGGCACTCGTCACCAGCCGACTGGACTATGGGAACACCCTCTACGCCGGAACCACAGCCAAACTTCAAAAAAGACTCCAGCGCATCCAGAACGCCTCCGCACGACTCATCCTGGACATCCCCCGACACAGCCACATCACCGGACACCTGAAAGACCTGCACTGGCTCCCCGTCAGCAAGAGAATAACGTTCAGACTCCTCACCCACGCACACAAGGCCCTCCACGACCTGGGCCCAAAGTACCTCAACGACCGCATGACCTTCTACACGCCCACACGCCAGCTACGATCAACCAGCCACGCCCTCGCCACCGTACCACGCATCCGCAGAACCACCGCCGGAGGAAGATCCTTCTCCTACCTGGCAGCCAAGACCTGTAACTCCCTCCCCACTCACCTTCGGCGAACCCAGGACCATCTCTCCTTCAGGAAGCAGCTCAAGACCTGGCTGTTCGAGCAGTAACTTACCCCCTCCCCCAGCGCCTTGAGACCCTCCCGGGTGAGTAGCGCGCTCTATAAATGCCGTGATTGATTGATTGATTGGTGAAATCTATGAACCATCAAATCCTAAAGCAACTCGGTGTTAGTTTCCTGGTATAAGTTTTTATAGTATGTAAAAAATATTTTCCGAATACCTTCCGGCTCAACAATTGTTTTATGGGTAGTATCTCTAATTTCTGTAATAATATTCCTTGTATTTTCTTGCCTTGCTCTAACCGCTAGGTGGTGGCCCAGCTGCTCACTACACTCGTATGCTTCCTGCCCCCATATTGATAGTCTGTCTGCCGCTTTTTTGGCAATATATTCTAATACCGCAGATTTTGCTGATATTATTTTAGACAGGGCCTCCGTAGGATCCTTCCCATCTCTGAGAACAGTGGTTACATTCCTTTCTGCCTCTACCAGCTGTGCTTGCAGGTTAATCATAAGCTGTTGCTTATCTCTATTTAAAATAAGAGAGAAGCTCAGTGTTTCCCCCTAATAGCCGCTTTTAGTGCATCCCATACTGTTTCAATCCCTGTACTCCCTATATTTTCTTTAATAAATTGTGGAATCCAGTTTTTCATATGATTGCAATAATTTTCATTTAAAAGAAGGGAGCGTTCGAAAGTCCAATTAGACAATTCTCTAATTCTACCACTGATTCCTTTTATTTCCAACACCAGAGGATTATGGTCCGAAGCAATATGTGGTGCTCTCTCAATTGTACACCGTTGCAGAATCGAGTAAGATACAAACATAAAATCTAATCTTACCAACTTATTATGTGGGAAAGAATAATACGTATGGCCGGCATCAGTGGGATGTCGTGCCTGCCAGACATCACACAATGCTTGTTCAGAGCATAACGTCCTGAAAGCCTTAAAGACCTTTGGCTTCCGCCCATAATAAATCCACTCTTTATCCCGGACTATATTTTTGTTGGCAGGCAGATTTATATTAAAGTCGCCACAAATAATAATAGGAAGCGGCCACCCAGCCAGTTCATTATTCATAAGCTCAAAAATTGTTGGATCATCTATGTTGCTACCATATATAGAACACAACGTAAAGCATCCCCCATATTCATTCTGACAATTTACTATAACCCACCTCCCGTGCTTATCAGCTAGCATTCTTTTAAATTGAAATGAGCGATTTGCCGATAATATTGCGACCCCCCGAACCCTGGCGTCTTGCGTTGTAGCCCCTACTACTGTATATCCCAGTGAACCTAAGAGTTTAATCTGGGTTCTTTCTATGTGTGTTTCCTGTAGACAATAAATATCGGCTTTAAGTAACCTAAGAACTGCTGCGATATGTTGCCGTTTCTTGGGATCATTGAGGCCACAAACATTGATTGTAACTATACGCAGTTTACTCATAATCATTTCCCATCTTTACCATTTATATATATACTACATAATATTAAACAAAGCCCTACAGTTCGAGATCGCTCGCTTTTCCCCTGTCCAATTCCCCACCCTGGGCCAGTCCCCTCCCCAACCCTCCCCCACCCCCACCACCCATACAGGCAATCTGGTTCACAAGGAGCCAGAGTGTGGTCATCTGAATAAACAAGAAAACCCAGTGCGTCTCTCCCAAACCATCCCCCTCCAAATCCACCTGACCAATTACTATAACTGGAGTGATTACAACAATGTCTTGATAATAAATCTAAGATTTATCTTTCCTTTTTTCTGTAACTTCCTTCAGATAGACTTGAGCTTGCACCTCAGAGGTAAAGCTATGTGTAGCCCCGTTAAGAATAATTTTTAAGCGTGCGGGGTTCTGAAGGAACACTGTTGCTCCTATTTGCTGAAAGGGTGTAATTAACTGCCGCATCCTCCAACGACGTTACACTGTGGCGTGGGCAAAGTCAGGCCTTGTAAAAAAGGAGACCCCATTAAATTCCCTCTTGCTAGTAGGTCTAGCTAAGTCAAACAGTGTCTGGCGCAATAAAAAATTGCCGAAATATACTAGAAATACCCGAGGATATTGAGTTGGCGACCGCTTAGATAGGAATAGCGGAAAGCGGTGTGCCCTTTGTATCTCCTTTTCCCAATCCCAAGACTGTATCTCAGGGAACGCTCCTTTGAAGAGTGAGATTATATATGCCCTCGGGTCACTCCCCTCCACTCCCTCTGGTACACCAAGAATTCGGAGATTGTTCCTTCGTAGTCTATTTTCCTGCTCCTCAACCTTCGCCATTAGATCTTTAACTATGCCATCCTCCGTGTCTCCTTGTAATTTCAATAGGGCAACATCGTTCTCCAAATTCTCCGTACGCACTTCCACAGATGACATTCTATCAACTATTTCAGTGCATGTGCGCCCCACTTTCCGAATTGCACCCTGCAGTTTTTGTGTGGCTTGTCGATTTTTACGATTGTCCAATTTCACCTCTTCTTGGAAGCCTTTGATTGACTGAAGAACTTCCGCAAGAGTGGGTTCTCTTTCTTCCCTCCTTGATGTTTTAAGATTTTCAGTGCTCAAATTTCCAGCTGAGTAATTACCACCTGAGCGGATTGTACAGTCCGATGGGGTTGCAAATTGGGATGAGGAGTAGTCCCATCTAAGTTCAGTACTACTTTCTCGCTCCGAGGTCTCTCCACTTCTATAACCACTTATACCAGGAAACTAACACGGTGCAGTTAGAAGATATTAAGATATATCTTAATCAAATACCAACAGTACAGCTAGCACATGCTGATCAAGAAATACTCGACAAGCCTCCACAAGGGATAGATATTTTATTAAGTATTAACAGTCTCCCCGATGGTAAAGCTACGGGGCTGGATAATATTCCAGTTGAATTTTATAAAAAAAATTCTACTGAACTAAGTAAAATTATGCTTCAATTATTCATTCATGTATTTATGGGGGGTAAACCTCCAGAATCATGGTCTCAAGCGAAAATTATTATTTTCTTGAAGAAGCATAAATCCCCTGTAGATCCTGCCTCCTATCGACCCATTACATTAATTAATGCGGATAGTAAAGTTTATTAAAAAATGTTAGCAGTTCGCCTGGCTGGGATTATACATAAGATAATATCACCACGGCAACATGGTTTTATTCCCGGCCGTGGTACTATAGACAATATTAGGAGAACTATAGCATTGTTTGACGTGGCTCATATTTCTGCAGAACCAATGGCACTTATCTTGTTGGATGCAGAAAAGGCCTTTGACAGGGTTTCTTGGTCTTTTCTATGGGAGACCCTGTCAAGGGCCGGGATCGGGCAGGGATTTATACGCGCTTTTAAAATGCTTTATGTTCAGCCAACGGCAAAAATACTTATAAATGGTGTATTAACGGATACGATTAATATCACAAGAGGTACTCGACAGGGGTGTCCGAGCTCACCATTGTTGTTCGCCCTATATGTAGACCCTTTTCTGCGACGGATGGAAATCAATCAAAAGATTAGCCCCGTAGTTTATCATGGTTGGGAAACAAAAGTCCTAGCTTATGCAGATGACATAGCGCTAGTTACAACTAACCCTAGTATAACGATGGTTGAGGTGGAAAATGAGGCGGAGAGATTTGGGCGCTTATCAGGTTACTCCCTTAATCGATCTAAAACTCAGATTATCTGTAAAAACGTTAGCATGGGCACCGACATACGTCAGGTAGAAAAGGCTACATATTTGGGGGTGGATATTATGGCTAATGTTGATCAGATAGTGGATAGCAACATAGATCCTCTGATTAATAAAATTAAACCTGAATTATTTCGTCTGCATAATCTACATCTTTCAATAATAGGCAGATGCAATATAATTAAAATGCTCTATTTCCCGAAATTTTTATATTTTATACGAGCTATACCATTAGAGTTTAATACCATCTGTCTGAAAAAGATTGAAGATTTATTTTCTCGATTTATATGGGGGTATGGTAGACCTAGAAGAGCCTATAGGTTTTTATCCATGCCAAGGGAGAAGGGAGGGTTGGCACTCCCAAATATAAAACTCTATTACTGGGCAACAACTATCTTGTATAATTTAACTCTTTTTTTAATGAGCCTGAGGATAGAGATAATAGTTTGGGGACTATTCCCACTCCAATAGAACTTATAATGGGCAGAGCGGCATGGGGATGGATATGGAGGTTCTTGAACGATTCACATTACAAGAAAGTTCGTTTTAAAATACTTACCGCATGTTTCAAAACTATGAAGTCGGTCCGGAAAATACTGGGACTGGGCCGACTGAATTATTATACTCCAATGTATAATAATCATAATCTGCCGGGAATCTTTAATGATGTAGTAATCAAAAAATGGCAAGACAAAGGTCTTTCAAAGCTAGGGGACTTTTATTCTCAACATATGATAATTTCATTTGAAGTTCTTAAGGAGAAATATGATTTGAATTGGAGATATTTTTATAAATTTCTCCAAATACGTGATTTCTTGAGGAAAAAGGGGGGGCCCAGCAGGATTTATAAACAAGACTTTTATAGATAATTTGGAAAGTAAACATTTAACTATTGGGCTTATTTACAACTCTCTCAATATATTAATGGTGGATGATCTGAGTCTGCGGGCTAGGAGGTGGGAAGAAGAAATTAACATCTCGGAGGATCTATTTTTCCATTCAATGGAACTAGCACAAAATTTGCTAATTCCAGCACGTTTGCAAGCCCAATATTACAAAACTTGTTTTTCATTATATAATACTCCAAAAAGGATTGCAAAATGGGGGACAGGGAAGGGGACCCTCTGTCCTCGGTGTGCATTGTATCAGGTAGATCTTAGTCATATGTTGGCTACATGCAGCACACTAAGCTGCTTGAAGCTAGAGATTGCGTATTTCTTAAAGGAATTGCTTGGGAGGGACCTTGTTCTTACAACTCCCTTGATATGTCTCGGGGTGGATAAGGAGATTCGTGGGAAACCTGGGGAGCAATTGGTTTTCATTTTTATGGCAATACTTAGGCTTTGTCTAACTACAGCATGGTTAGATCCAACTCCACCAGGATATCATCAATGGTTAACAAGAGTAGTATCAAATTACAATTTTGAAAAAGCAATTTATGCGAACAGAGGGATACAGGCTAAGAGGAAAGGTTTAAAGATATGGGATCCACTGATTAAATGGCTTGAAAGATAGAGTATTTTAATAGCTCGAGATAGCTCTGATATTTTATGTTTATTTTTTCGGCCACCCTGTGGTGGGGTGGGAGAAGGGGTAAAATTAACTTAAAAAAACACGCATGTGTGGTAATTTGTGAGTTAAATTTATTTTAATTGCATTTATGATATATTGAATGTATGTTTGTAATATGTCTTTTTGTTCGTTGGTAAACATGCGCAATAAAAAAATAAAAAAATCCTAAAGCAACTCTCCTGGATGGTGAAGGAGTAGTTGCCCTTACTCAAATTCCCTTTGTTTTGTGGTATGTATGAAAATATCTGTTTACCTGGCATGAAAGTTTCTTTGAATCTTGAAAGAGAGTGCGGATGATTATCATTTTTCTTCATTATTTCTAGGTTCTTGCATGCGAAGAGAGGGCCTGCAGTCCCAGTATTACGTAGTGGGTTACTTCTGATTTTAAGAAAGCACTACATGACATGACGAAATTATACTACTCCCAAGTATACGAGCATTTATGAGTGTAGGAAAGTATGCTGAAGATAATCACTTTTCCGTTTTCTTTTCAGGTCTCTCTCTCCTTGCTGTTCCCTTCCCAATACCCCTTTCCCTCACTTGATCGCCCTAAACCTCCATACCTTTATGGTAGATGGAATTAGAGATGTCAAGCAGTGGACCATACTGTTCGTCGCACTGATCTCCCGAGGAGTTCACTTGCAAGCACAAGTTCTGAGACTTTGTTTATAATCTCCAAAACAACATCCGTATCTATTCTATCCACTATCTTAATAGCTGGCTATCTTGAAAATACGTCAATTAAAGCAATTGCAAATTTAAGTTGCATGCCAACGAGCCCATAATGTCAACTGCAACCGTTTCCCGTGGTTTCCTAGGAACTATTGGATCACACATATTGGGTCTCAGGGTTTTTAAAGTTTTATCTGCTTTGCCACATAACTTGCCCACAGTTGTGCAGTTTTTGAACCTGAATACTAAAGTTCTAAACCCCAACAAATCAATTTGTTTTCCTGAGTACCCTTGTGGATTAATATCAGGTTTGTCCAACCTCGGGCCTAATTTGTTCACAAATTTCTTGTTCCAAACATCTTCGTTAACGATTGTATACGGAGATCGTGAGTCCGCATAAACTTGCACACTCACACCTCCTAGCGACATATTACAAATTCTTTTTTTCCATAACGTTTGGTCACTGATGTTTAGCACAAAAGACCCTAAGCCTTCATTCACATTATTGATTTGTGCAGGCCCACATGATGTAGACTCTTCTTCACTAGAATTGTTACCCTCCACGCATTTAACTTTCAACTTTTTCTTTCTTTTACAAACTTTTAAGAAATGGCCCACAATACCAGGTGTGAAGCATTTCTGCCATAATTCAGGACACGTTTTACTGTACGCTAAATATGAAATGCTATCACAGTGATAACATCTCATATCATCTCTATTCTTCCCAGTAAACTTTGAATTATCTCACTGGGTATTGGTACTCTTTGAACTCGCTTTACCCTTCACTCTACCAACCGTTTCCTCGTGTTTATCACTAGCCTCAGTATTAATAGCTTTCGCACTCCTACATGACAGTTCTGCTTTTCTGAATATAGCCAAAATGTCCTTCAACTCTGTATCTCCATTTTCCCACAATCATTCCAGTATGGCATGATCTCTAGCGTGCATGACAACTTGGTCCCTTATTAACGCTTCCTGCAAATTCCCAAACTTGCAATCCAAAGATAACCTTTTAAGGGCTGCTGCATTCTCATCAATTGATTGATCAGGTACTTGTTTCCTTTGGAAAAGCGTATGTTGTATTATACCAGTACATTAATTTGGGGCAAAATAACTATCAAAATCACTAATCGCTTTATCAAATACATTCACATCACCACCTCCCCAGTATCCTTAGCCATTCTTAGTGATAGCATACTTTTAAGCCCTCTAGACCCACAGAATGTAGGAGTTTTGTTCTGCTGACATTTCCTCTTCTTCCTCAATGGTGGCAATGTGGTTTAAAAAACACGCCTTCCATTCTTGCCACTTCATGCAGGGATTGCCACTTGCAGGCCAAAATGCCTGAGGCGGGGATAGAGAGAAATTCTGTGCACCCATGCTAATGAAGTCAAAATCCATAAATATGCAAAAAAAACAATCAAACAACATCAGAGTCGATAAATGTGCCAAAAGACAGTAACCAAACTATAAATCTGACTGTATATTTTTTTCATGTGATGGTAAAAGTCCTCTATGCAGACCAAACGGGTAAAAATCTTCTCTGCAGACCAACCGCTGATTGCTTACTACGTAAAGGCAAAGCGTACTCATATAATTTGCTTATGCCGTTGGATATTGCTACAAGATTCAATTAAAATACCATGTGGATCCCGATTCAAGATGGCGGTACGTCATGTCACATTGCATGACCTTTCCTGTTGTGCTCAGCGAGCCACGTAACTTCCTGTAGCCTCCTTGGAGTAACGTACGTCACAGCAGACGCGGACAGAGCTGCATGTGAAACACTGAGCTCAATGTCATGCGACTGTGCTTGGTAAATTGGAGGCTGTCGCACAGGAGAGGTGGAAAATCGCGCTCCATTGTGTCGGCCGTTGCTGTGCCGAACGGTTCAGGGCTAGATAAGCTGGAATTTTATGCACATACTCTCACCAGTTTCCTGAGACACATAATATTTCAAAAATTATCAGCTCCTTGCCTGACATACATAATGTCAACAGGTGATCAGCTCAGTAGAAAACAATTCTTCCTTGGCAAATAACGAATTCTTCTGCAGTCACACATAGGTTCTTGCAATGTTTTGGCATCCCTTGTTCGTTGCCACGTTATAAAGACCCGAAGCCGTCTTTAAATACAAGTTTATTCCATACGAAAACATCCACACAGCGAGAGCGTACAACCTCCCCTCCAGCACCTGTCTGATTCCAGTTCCAACATTCTGGAATTCAGAAGCAGCCACGGTCAACTTAAAGTTACATAAACATGACAGTGACTCAACAAACAAAAAAATCAAAATCATTTTAATAAAATAACACCTCTATCTCAGTAAACTAGACGGGTGGCTTAAAAAAGTAGGTTGTTGGGTTAAAAAAGTAGTGGATAGGGCTCAGAGGTGTGAACAGCAGCTCTTCCTATCATTTGAAGGAATCTATACAAGTGTTCCCTCTCTGGTGGATTGGCATTTCAATTCTTATTTTGCAATATTTCTTTATTAGTTATTTTGCATAGAACAGAATCTGTGAGACATGAAGCATAGTGTCTACAAATTGGCAACACAAATTCACCCTGGACCGATCCCCAAGGCACAACATTAATTATCCACAAGATCTCTTGGTGAGAAAAATAGAAGATCCAACCAAGGTAGATAATCGAACTCTTCTTTATTTGAGATAAAGATACCATGAACCCTGGCCATGTCGACAACAGAGCTCTGATACACAACTGGTCAACAGCCCCATATCGAATGAGAATGGCAGATTAAAACATGCATTCATGCACAGCACATGAAGTCACTCGCTTGCTGTGCCCGGGACAGAACTACAAACATCTTATATTGTCGATACACCACTCCTCCCCCCCCAAACAATTAAATAGTACAGCAAAAATTAATAACCTACAAAATCACACAAATGACTTTGAGCACCTCTCAATCTGGTCTGTCTCCCCTCTACTAGGTTGAAGCAGCATTTTCATTATTTTCAACTGAAACACTATGACTGCAGTCAGGTGCCCCAGTCAAGCCAGGAACTTCTGCTGATGATCCAGAAGCACGTATAATCACTATGGGGTAACTGTTTCTATAAGACAAGAGACAACCTATTCTGGTTGCATAGTAGAAGATACTGAAGTGTGGTCTCGATTTTTCAACGGGGTTGGATCTAGATGAAGGTGGGGGAATTTCTCCTTTTAGAAATAGTGCCCTCACACACCCTTGCGAGTGTCATGCTTCATCATAGGGCGTTTTGCTCCTCGTGGGGGCGGCGCTGCAGTCCCCCATGGGCCCCGCGTAAGGGCTCTTTGTCGGAGATCTTTTAGGAGACGCCGCAGTTGTGCATGTGGGTGTGTGGGCCTAAACGGTGTGTGAGTGAGTTAAAATTACCTACACGGTACCCAGAAACCAAGTTTTATTCAGGGGTCCGGAAGGTAAAAGTAAAAAACATAGGATAAGGAGGACCTCTAATGAACAGATATAGTAGAGGGATGAGTATTATTCTGCTCTCATCCGTGAGTGTAAGTGAAAGTGAGATTGGGTCAACATGTTTCGCGCTCAATATAGGTCCCTAATGGATCCTAGTGCGCTTCTTCAGGACCGTGATGTGTAATAGAACAATAAAAATAGGAATTAGGGAGGGCGACACCCTATATTCCTATGGTACCTATAATAAGGCGTGTGTGCGTGAAAGCGCTTATGGGAACGTCTCGGTCGCGTTCCTGTATCCAACCCCTCTATTAAAATGGAGTGGCCTCCTCGGCATGTCCCGTGGTCACGAAGAAGTATACAAGTCACCTCCTTCTTAGCAGCCCATTACCTGCCCTGCCGATCGTAGGACGCCGGTGTTGGATACAGGAACGCGACTGAGACGTTCCCATAAGCGCTTTTACACATCACGGTCCTGAAGAAGCGCACTAGGATCCATTAGGGACCTATATTGAGCGCGAAACATGTAGACCCAATCTCACTTTCACTTACACTCACGGATAATGAGAGCAGCAGAATAATACTCATCCCTCTACTATATCTGTAATACTACAGATAACCGTTTCAAGTTCCATTTCAAAATACAGACCAATTACCATTAAAGTTGCTGTTTTACTTTCTGGTACATATCTCATGTTGGGCTGCTACCTGGATCTTAGCTTGACCAGTTTTAATGCCTCCTTACTCAAACGACAAGCCTATTTATAACATTCCAGTTATCAAGTCCATGTATGATATCTATTTCTGGACCACCACCATATGTGGTTTTGGTATAGGATTTATTGTGGCTTTCCTGATGAAGGCGCTTTATTTGCCGAAACGCGCGTTGATACTATGAAGATCCATCACTAAATCAAAAGCCACCCAATTGTACTTTTCGATTTATTGTATTTTTGATTTTTTTTCTGTTTCTTTTTACTTCCACAAAATTATAATTAGTTTATTTTCCTGATTGACTGTATAAATTTTCCTATATGGAATATATGTATAAGATAGATGGCTTTGTTCGTTGTATGCATTTATCATTGTCATTATTGTTGGTTATGTTGTGATGTAATTGTCTTATATATGTTTTTCCAAAAAGTACCACAGAACCTACAATGGTCTTTTTAAACAATTTTATATGAATACAATTATTTTTTTTACTGATAATTGCTGTACACTGAGTCTTTAAACATCATGTTTTTTAACAAAAAGGTCTTATATATTTCATAGACCAACTGTTGCCTAGGGATTTTTTTCTTCAGTAATTCTATTTTCCCTGGCCTGGGAACCAATATTAGTAGCAGGGGGTCCTCATATCAACATTGTATCACAAGAAACATACTTAGGTGAGGAAAAAAACATTTTATTTAATAGTCATAAATTGTTTCCAAGAGAAATGCCTTATCCTATAAGGAATGTCTGGCTATTAAATGACCAATTGAGAAACTCTGTTAATATTTTTTGAATCGCAGACTTTCATCCTGTATACTTATTATGCTCCACTAAAATGGTTACGTTGAAGTAAAGGAAATAACCCTAGAGTTCTAAGGTGGTTTCTATCTCTTCAACCGTTTCAGTTCTACATACGCCATCATAAAGGTCAGGATCAAGATAATGTCGATTTACTTTCAAGATTTCCCCTCTTCTCTAATCGGGAAAATCTGAGGGAGGAGATATGTCAGGACGGCGAGAATGTAAATAATGAAATAGACGACTTACATGAAATTAAGCGATGGCCCATGACAACACCAGCATCTGCAAAAGAAAGAAACGGGAGGTTAAAAGCATTTGAACACCAGAGTAAACCGAAAGTTAAAGGAGTAGTAGA
The DNA here is from genome assembly GCA_963921515.1 of Calotriton arnoldi. NCBI lineage: Eukaryota > Metazoa > Chordata > Amphibia > Caudata > Salamandridae > Calotriton > Calotriton arnoldi. Next base: position 5,656,402 of record CAWUFW010000043.1, on the reverse strand, counting down.
AACGCAAGAAGGACTTTAATTTTTACAGGACTGGAAGAAAAGAGGAAAAAGAGAAAAAGGGCCAAGAAGACTACAAGAGGGGGAGGAGACAGACGAGGAGAGAGAGAGGTGTATGAAAACACTGAGAGTGAAGAGCGGCGAGAAGACAAGGAGTCTCGAAGGTCCCAACAGTGAAGGGCTCGATACAGTCTCCGGACGAAAAAAGCCGCAGGAACCCTGAAGGACAGATTGGAATTCAGCCCGAGAGGAAGATACCCGACCCCGAACAGGAGAACCGACTTCAGATGCTCAATAGTGACGAGAAGCCGAACTCGCAGCTGTCGGGACCACCAAAAAGGAGCAGGGTGGACGCAGCCAAAGAAGCATCATACCCCGCCATGCTCCGAGAGGAGCGTGGTTAAGCCAGGTGCATATCCGTGTTTCTGAACGGGAAGGGAAGAGGCTCCAGAAACGATCAGTAAGTCTGGGGACCTTGAAGGAGAAAGTCTTAAACTGACAGAGCATTGTATAGACAAAAAGGAAAAGCAAAACGGTATTTACTGTGCAAGACTATTTTGTTTCTCTTCTTTCTTTTCCTTTTGGAGGTTGGTCTGATTTACATGAAAAGTGCATGAAGAGATATTAGGAAAAATTTGAAGTGCGAGGTGGTTTATAAATAAATGTAACTTTAATTTTTTTCGTTCTTTCTTTAATTGTCAAGAAAACAACTAAATAAAACACGCCATAGAAAGGAAGGACCTGAAACAAAACAGGATACAGGCAAATAACTAAAGGATTATAGCGTAACAAAATTAGTCTTTCTGAAAGGGACAGAAGACTAGTTAAAGACTACAGAGAAATTGTAGTAAAGGAGAGACTACAGATAAGAAAGAAAGGAGATAGAGAAGAACTTTATCATGCAACACAATACTTACCTCTGGCTTTCTTTCCGAGGGCCCAGGCTGGGAAAGAGCCTGATTCATCTGGAAGGAAGAAAAGCGAGAATAGGCCCTAAGAAGATTGTTTTTTTTCTTCCCCGAAGAGACCGAATCAAACAATACTGCAGACTAACAACCCAACAGCAAACTATATATGATAAGCTCCTTTATATCAACTAATTCCTCTATCACTAAAAGACTGTAAAGACTAACCAAATAAAATAAAAGAGTTCAGGCCTACTAGCTTGGTCAAGACTCTCCTTGATTAAAAATGGTCCAATCTGATAGACCACCACATGCGGATATATATTGTCGTGTAGTTCCTACCAATCCATAGGATTTGCGCATTGTTTGGACAACATAAATTAAGGGCTTGGTGCCAAGACTGATTCCAGACAACCCCGCAGGATATGTTGGCCTATAGACCAGCTAGCTCACAGTGCCACCGTAAGCCCCCCTAACCTACCAGGGAACAAATGGTTTTCTGGCAACCACTGAACATGACAACCCTGACACTCAGATATCGTGGAAACAGTACAGAACCTTTCACCCAGTCACTCATGCTTACTTATTCTCAGAGAAATTTAAAGAGAATACACAGTGGGACGTTTTTTATAATATTTATTGAACCAATCTTATTCTTGCATAAAATACATGTGCTGCAATGATTAGTAGACAGAAGCAGATAAATGTGATTGCACCAAAAGTGTAAATAGTAGATATAGTTTTACCATGGTGCTAAATAATGTATATATGCAGGCATATAAACAAGGCAGTAATCTAGCGTACTCCTATTCTAAGTGTACCTAGAGTGTGAGTAGGTGTGAAGCCAAGAATCCTCCCAAGGGACGATCCAACCCCATTACCTGATGGGATATAGTGAAGGATCCCCTCTTGGTCATGAACTGGACACTCCTCACGAGATGTCAAACCGCAGCGTGGTGATTTCTCAGCATGCAAGGACCCTCAGTGTCAGCGGAAGTACCTCCTCTGCTAATCTATTGGGATGCTCATCTTTTATAATAGAAAGCAGCCTTGCGATGTGCGCATAGATTAGTTATGTTATAGATACATAGATAGCCCTGTCACCCAGTGTATGAAGATAGTGATGACATTTGTACGTAGTGCAAAACGAGACCTTGTACATGATGTTCAGGGCGTTGTGATAATGTTGTGCGAAGCTAGATGTAAAAATTAGTTTAGTTTCAGAGAAACTAATCCAGCATTGTCATGTGTGCAAAAGGTCAGAGCTGGAAATGTTATTTGTGAGGACAATGTAATAAATAAGCTACTTTGCTACTTGGGCCTAACTCGGGAATATAACACCCACTCCTCATACTAAGGGTCGTTATCTAAAAAGCCAGCAGACAATTTTGAAAACGTTAAAAACTACTCTAAAAGCGGGTTTCCCAATACAAATATGTAAAGTCATCATATTATTTGAGATCCCAAGCACTCAGAAAGCCATGGTGCCTAGAAAAAGAAAAAAGCTGTTTTGGTAAAAAAAAAAAAAAAAAAGAGACCAAATTGTTCCTACCTGGAAAAGGCCAATTGTTTATGTGTTCCGAGTGGTAGACGCGACATTGCTGTTGCACACATCCGCAGACGTTTCAAGAGGCGCACCGCGTAGCATGTTTATGGATCAAAGGTGATTCCATCCAGTTCCCACAGCAGCCGCTGAGGGAGGCGTTGTATCCCACAAGTTGTCTGCAGAGCTGTTGTTCACATCACTAGGAGCTGAAGCATCCCAGGGTGGCTCTAAGAATGCATTAATCATCAATGGAATGCACTGGGGACAGCAATACGCATGGGCCTTTAAGGGGCCATCAGTACAATGTCCGGTGGCGCAACCAATTCTGAACCGAGACATACATCCAGGACGCATTTGTGGCTGCAAAGCAGGCAGCGGAAGACAGGTTGTATGCAGTCAAGCCAGACCAGCCTGAATGACAAGAACCAGTGCTCATTTAGTTCTTGAAGCCGAGGTGTGCCAAAGCAGTGTATCATGCGCTCACGGCAACACAGCACCAGCAGTGCTGTCTCCATTCCGAGTTGAACTGGGATGTCCATTGTGGAGCAGATTGAATAAAATCTGTATTCCCGCCACAAGTAGCAGGACAAGCGGGAGCCCTCCAAAAATGCTTCCCAACACAGAGTGTATGAAAGATGGTATAACTCCGAATATCGTCTGAAAGGTGCTAACTAAACCAGAGCCGATACATTAAAAAATTCCAATTTTCCTTTCGTATCAGACATGTTGAAGATACGATGGACCAGCTCCGCAAAATGCAGCGGGAAGTTAGTATGGAGTAGTGTCTGTATCTCAGACAGGCGCGGCCCGTGGTTGGAGTGCCGGTCGGGCGGTGACGTGGGGCGGGGGAGGCGCAGGGTGGGGAGTAGTAAACTACGGATTAAGGCCGAATACAGGTAAGTGAACATGTAAATAAATAAAACGAATTTCGTTGCGCGCACTGCATCGCATTTGGCGATGCAGCCCTCACAACGAAATTCGTTTTATTTATTTAAATGTTCACTTACCTGTATTCGGCCTTAATCCGTAGTTTACTACCCCCCACCCTGCCCCTCCCCCGCCCCACATCACCGCCCGACCGGCACTCCTACCACGGGCCGTGCCTGATCTCAGACGAGGACCTTGCAACCTTGAGATCAAACGTCTCTTTGGCTGAAAAAGCATGGCCTTCAGGCTCAGTGAATCACATTTTATGTTGGAAACATTTATTGAAGGCCATTGTGCTGCCTGCCTATCTGTGCGGGCAGGTAGAAACAGTACTTGTGTACAACAAGTGACTATGGAATTAAACGTCACTAGATAAGCGATGCCCAGTTCCATTCCACGCGATACAAAAGGGGATGATGGACGGAACGTTTGAGCCAATCAAACACTCACCCCCAGTCAACTGATCTGGGTTTAATCCATCATCATTCTTTAGCTCACTCCACCACCCCAGTTCAGACATGGCCATATGCAAATCAGTCTGACCCTGTGCCTCATGGGAACAGTCCAGCCCGAACTGCCAAGCCATGTCTTCCCTGGACCGGAAACAAGCATCCTAGGACCGGTTTCTGGCATTCCAGCCGTCATCATCCAGGCTTGCTTGAATCCAGTGGCAAAGTGAGCAAGGGACCCACGTCTGGGCATACCCCCGCCAACTTAGGGCGAACAAAGCGATACAAAAGGGGATGATGGACGGAACGTTTGAGCCAATCAAACACTCACCCCCAGTCAACTGATCTGGGTTTAATCCATCATCATTCTTTAGCTCACTCCACCACCCCAGTTCAGACATGGCCATATGCAAATCAGTCTGACCCTGTGCCTCATGGGAACAGTCCAGCCCGAACTGCCAAGCCATGTCTTCCCTGGACCGGAAACAAGCATCCTAGGACCGGTTTCTGGCATTCCAGCCGTCATCAGCCAGGCTTCTCTTTAAAAAAGTGGAGTCTTCAGTCGTTATTAAAGCCTCCATCTGAACTTCCTGTACGGTAGCAAGAGGAGTGCGGCGGCTACCCAGGAGCCCACCTGGCCTACTGTTGAGAAGCGGCCACATAGTGTGGTTTGATCAGATCAGTTGAGACAAACCTTTTGTCTCGGCAGCCGGCAAGGGCCGGAAGAAGGACAGTTCTGGTTCCTTTAACAGCTAGGACAGGTACAGGTGCTCTGTAAGATGGCCCAAATTCTTTCTTGTCCACACTTTTCTCACTGACCAGGTCCTCAATCTCCGGGACACAGGCAGGTCTTGCTGATACTGTTTTCACTTCCCAAGTGGAGGTGCGTTTTACTTGGACGTTGCTTTGTAAAGCTCGGTATTCTTTAAGGTCCTGTAAAACATCCAAAAGATCATTGAGGTCAAATGGGGATTCAGCCACCACTTTGCTGACACTATCAAGGTCAGGTACCCACATTCTTACCAAAAACAGGAGCTCATACGGTGTACGACCCACCAGAGATTTTCTTGGCATGTTGTTAAGTGCCCTCTGGACCCCATATCAGTGATTGACCCAACGGCCGCTCGAGCCTAATACCCTTGCTGTTAAGGATTGCTTTAAGTCACGGTTTTTCCTCTCAACTACCGAATTTCCCTCAGGATGATAGGGGGAGGAGTACCGCAAGGCCACACCCAAACTTCCCATGGCTTCTTTGTAAGCCCGAGAGCTAAACGCCGGACCCTGGTTGGAATGTAGTGTGCCAATTTGCCTATGTGCAGATAAAGACTTGCAAATCCTTTCTAACAGTTCGAGTGTCAGCTGAGTGCTTGGGCCAAACCACAGGAATCTAGAGCATGAATCTACTGCTACCAAAATGTACTTGTAAGCCCGTCAGAGTGTAAGGGGCCGCAGTGAACCAAATATACACACGCGAGAGGTTTGTCTGAGATCAATAAAGGTGTTTGTGGTGGACGTGCAACGGTGGAGCCCTTCATCTGCTGGCAGATGTTGCATTTGAAGACAAAGTCCTTGGTCTGCCTAGTAAGACCTGGCCACCAATAGCACTGCTTTAGTAGTGAAACTGTAGCCGAGATCCCTGCATGTGCTGAACCTAGACCCTCGTTTGCAGCTAGTATCAATCCCAATCTGCGATCAGTGTTTGGTATTCCTCTATTCCCCACTCCTGGAATTTGAGCATACAGAATATTTTGTGCATCTAACCTGTAGGAGTACTTGAATGGAAAGCCTGTCGGGAGGGCAGAGCTGTTGCACGTGGCATTGACAGCTTATTGTTGTTCCATCTATTCTTGTACTGGAGCGAGTTACTGCAGCAACAGCAGCTGTGCGAACTGTTGCCTTGGCGGCTTCATCCGCCATTGAATTCCCTTCAATGTGAACGCCAACACGTTGATGACTCAATGTATGAATGACATGAGCCCGTGGCAGGCCTTCCTTCAGCTTTGCCACTTTTTCCCAAAGCATCATGTGCTTTACTGTGCAACCTTTGGAATCCCTAAATCCATTCTGGCCCCAATAATGTAAATATTCGTTATAGGACTGGACACAGTCAAATGAATCACACACTATAAGTGTGAGGAATTCATGATCTGTATTTTGTAGTGCCAGTATCAGGGCTTTTAGTTCCACCAGCTGTGCCGTACAGTCTCCTAGAGTTTGTGTTTTCCCAGGAAGGAACTTTCCGCCCTGCATGCGCCCTTTTACAATTGCGCATACTGCAGAATATTGTTGTTTCGTTCCTACGGCCGGCTAAGCAGATCCATCGGTATAAATGATACATTCGTATCGATCTAGAGGCATTATTTCATTTGACAGAGGATATTCTTATTCGTACTGCAGGAATGCTTGTGCTTGTAATGTAGAATCAAATCTGTAATCTACATCTGTTGCAGTGAGAGAGTTAGCCCATTGAGTCCATTGTGGATGCAATGCGGATGCTTGTCTTTGTAACGGCCTCTACCGGCAATTATGCGTTTCCCCTGCGCTAGTGCTCTCTCTCTCGCTACAGCAGTCTGTACTGCTGTATTTTTTCTGTTGGTGCAAAACGCATTTCACTCTTTGTGTACAAATGTGATTTGTAAGCAGTAGGTACCGATCAACTCATGGAAAGTGATGTAGGTGTACCCGGTTGGTCCAGCGACCACGCGGATCACCAGGTTAGTTGTGTTGACACGTGTGTGTAAATGTTTGGAAGCTATCATGTCAGCTTGTACGGAACATAGGATATCAGTATATTCCTGTGTCCAATAGTGCACTGAAAAATCAGGTCTAATTAAGTCATAGAAATGTTTCACCCCTTCTGCGTAATCCAAAATGTATGTCCTGCCAAAATTCAAGAGTCCTAAAATGGATTGTAGTCTTTTCAGAGTCGTCAGAGGTTGGAGCAGTGCACATTTTTCTAAACATTTTGCTGCCAGGCTTTTGCCTTCACTTGACAATTCGTACCCTAAAAATAGGACACTGAGGTGGGCAATTTTAGATTGTTTTAAAATAAAATTTGTATCCCACGTTAGCGAATCCAAGAATTATGTGGTTCACCCTAGATAAGTGTTCCATTAATTCATCGTCCGTCAGATAGATGTCATCTACATAGGACAATGCCTCCTCATCCAAATGTTTAAGTAACTCTGTTACCCTGGCTGAAAACAACCCGAGGCTATTCTTATACCCCTGGGGTAATCGACAGAATTGACTTTGAGAGCCTAGCGCTGAGAATGCTGCAAAATATCTGCTCCCAGGCGCTATATTTTAGCAGAAAAATCCATTTGAGATGTCAAGTGTTGTATTGTATTTTTTACGCACAATGTTATTCATTAGTGCAGCACTGTGTGCATTTTGTATGGCAAATGTGCGTGTGGATGCGTTTAAATGTCTATAATCTAAGACTAGACAATATGAATTATCGGGTTTCATTACGGGAAACAAGGGATTATTCATCGGTGAGGTGCAATTCTCTTACACACCCTGATATTTAAGTTGATCTAAGGTCTCCCTGACTTGTTTCTTTGCCTCATGTTTAATCAGGTATTGTCTCTGATGTTGATTTCATTGGGATTTCGTGATGAGGTGACTCATCATCACACCCAACATGATTGCAGTAAAGTGCAGGAGCTAATGCTAACGCCCACTCCTGCACGTATGAATTTTTAACTTATTCCGGTGCGAGGTCAGAGAAAGCAGGTAAAATAACTTCTTCTCGTATTGGGCAATCCACTATGAACTCAGGTGGCCAATCCTTTTCGGGCAAAAAAATATGGTAACCATAGGTCAGGTTCTCCCAAAAGTGACCATTTACCTTCCTGGGTATGTCCCCCTCCATTTGGAGCGTTATGTCATATAAACGATGTGGGACACTTACCCTTGTATCAGGTGTTTCCACCATGACATGCTCACTCAGCGCTACTACCCCCAGAAAATCCGTCAGGTTCTGGCGAGCTATTGTGACTTCTGCCGCGCTGTCCAGCATCGTCACTGCCCATTCTCCGTTCAGAAGCTGAGTCCTCAGTAGCTTGGGCATTTCTAATTTTAATCCCAGCTACCTTCTTTTTAAATTGAGGGTTTGAAATCTTTTGTTTGTCTTCCTGTTTAATGATGTAGTGCGAAGTGCAATGTGTCTCCCTTTTCGGCTTGACTCATTCTTCCGATCTGTATTCTGGCCGTCCATCTCTCTCCGAACGCTTTTCGGATGTCTCCTGAAAGGAACGAGATGAACGTGTATCAGTATCCTGATACCTGCCAGATTTTCTAATATTGTTACGGTTTCTCAGACTGTATTTTCTTTCGGTGTGTTCCTGTTGAGGAGACCCACACCATGACTGTGTTTTGTTTATTTTTTTGTTTATTATCCCATTTCGTCTTTGAAGAATCAGGTGTTTGCTTACAGTAATCCTTTTCTGAACTGCTCATAACTATTGGTTTCCCAGGTCTGGCTCCCAGATTATCTCTGCCAAGTGAGGCATATGTATCTTCGATAACCTTAGGCAATTCTTTCTCCTGTTGTGCAGGAGTGAATTGCCTCAGGCATTGGCGTATTGCCACTGCTGCTGCCTCCCCTTTTATGGTACTCGACATAATGGCTGACACCTGGGCAAAATTACCCAGATCTAAGGCAGGATCTGCCCTGTACTCGTTCTGTATTTGCTTCAGTACATCTGGTATGACTGCTATCGAAGGGGTACGATGTGTTCTGGTATATACGTCAGTGAAGATTGTACCTGAAGTGACACAATATTCTATCGGGGTTGCTATCCCCATTGGCAAGCAAATTGTCAGTATTCTTTGTTGTTCCTGCGGGCCCATATGGGGAAAAACTGCTTCAAGCTGTGCTGTTTTTTGTGCTATCCAGAACAGGATTTGCTCCTGGCTGGTGGGAACCTTTCCCATAACGGCATTTAGTGTTTGTGGACTAATACCTGTAGTAATCATGTGTGGGTGTGTAGCCTGAGCAGCCCCTGCAGGTTGGACTGTAAATGTTCTCATTACATATTATGTAAGATTTCTGTATATTTTTACTAGATCTTTGTAAAGTTTTTGCATTCCTGCTGCTGTTAAGGTAGCAACGTCTGGATTGGGTATATAAGAAGCTAAGACCGGCCAAGTCGCTCCTTCTCTGCTGAGCAGACCGAGTCTCCCGTGTTCTGTGGTATGGGGTAGGGCGCCTTTAAACCAATTAATGTGCTCTTGGTATGTTAACAGGACTTCTAAGTCCACATATGGGAAATACTTATCAGGTGGTTCAAATTCAATGTATTCATGAAATAACTGTATGTGTGTGCATCTTCAGGCGGGAATTTAACCCAAGAATAGAATACCTCTGTTCTGAATGCTTCGTGTGCCTCAACCATGAAGATAACCTCCCCACCTGTTGCCAGGAGGCCATGTTGTAATAATTTCATGTCTGCAATTTTCTGAAATATTTAATCCGACTATCTCTTCTTCAACGTCCTCAGCTTGTTCGGTTATTGTTAGAGCAGTAGTATTTTAGCTAAAATCTTACAGAGATATGGTATGTACAATGTGGGAACTTCTGATCCTCCAAAGCTTGATTAACCTACAGCAAATACATAGGGTATACCTCCTCAGCTGAGGCAGATTTGTTTCCCTTCCCACTACGGACTCCTCCAGTTTAAATGTGAGTAGAGGTCTCTGAGAAAGCACCACTGAACTACTCAGATTTGACCGTTAAATAAGAGCCTAACCAATGTTGGAGGCACCATGTTGTGTAGTTCCTACTAATCCGTAGGATCTGCACATTGTTTGGACAACATAAACTAAGGGCTTGGCGTCAAGACTGATTCCGGACACCCAGCAGGATATGTTGGCCTATAGACCAGCTAGCCCACAGTGCCACCGTAAGCCCCCCTAACCTACCATTGAGCGAATGGTTTTCTGGCAACCACTGAACATGAAAACCCTGACCCCTCAGGGATCGTTGAAACAGTACAGAACCTTTCGCCCAGTCACTCGTGCTTCCTTATTCTCAGAGGAATATACAGAGAATACACAGTGGGGCGTTTTCAATCATATTTATTGAACCAACGTTATTCTTGCATAAAATACGTGTGCCGCAATAATTAGTAGACAGAAGCAGATAAACGTGATTACAAGCACCAAAAGCGTAAATAGTAGATATAGATCTACCATAGTGCTAAACAATGTATATATGCAGGCATATAAACAAGGCAGTAATTTAGCGTACCCCTATTCTAAGTGTACCTAGAGTGTGTGTAGGTCTGAAGCCAAGAATCCCCCGAAGGGACGATCCAACCCCATTACCTGCTGGGCTATAGTGAAGGATTCCCTCTTGGTCATGAACTGGACACTCCTCATGAGATGTCAGACTGCTGTATCATGGAATGTTCTAGCAATATCCATGGCTTGTTAAGGTTAATATTAACCAACATAGGGATTCTACCATGTATTATGTGAATATATATGCACCCATGTGTGTGCTGCTATTTTTATTTTTATTTTTATTTGAAGTGTCTAGTCATACGTGAAAAATGGTGCAAAAGGATCAGAGCTCCTTCTCTCAATTTGTGGGAAGGGCAATGTTTCAAAAATTTGTAAAATACCCCTCACACACTGAAACCTTATTCAGTATCATGCTTCATCATTGGGGTCTTCCCGCCCCTCTACGGGACGGGGCGTGCTACGACTTACGTAGACGCAGGAGCACTTTATTCAGTGATTGGTGAGTATGTGTAGTGCGTGGGATCGTGAAAAGAAAATGTGAGATGGTTAAAAATTCTCTGGCTAGTGGAACGAAAATACTTTATTGTCTTCCCTGGCTGAGAATAGTAAAAGTGGGGAGGTGTAGAAGGTGTACTATAATGAGTCACCTCCTACAAGGTCGACATGTTTCAGAAGCCATCCCCTTGGAAGAATCCTGAAACGCGTCGGCGATACTTGATGGTTGTCCGGTTCTGGCTTGCACAGATTGCAGACTCAAGTAAAATTTATGGGATAACTAACCTACCTGTGTGGCTCTTCGTTTGGGGGCAACCTTTCTGGTGGATATATATAGGCAGGCGAGGGGATGTACAGGCACAGTTATCACGGCTGCCAATTAACTTTTTTAGCGATGGGAGAGGCATAGACATTGCATTAGGCAATAAATATTGATAATGGTGACGCCCCATTGCTGGCCCTTCATTGGCCAAGGATCCACCAACCACATGGCAGAACCGTTTAAATGACTGTGTCGTTTCATTGACGGCTTTCCGCACTGATGACGGCAAGAGCCAGAAACGCGTCTGCGGATGTTTTATAGCCGACACACACCCCGTGAGTGCACCGGACCTTGGGAGGACCATGAACTCCTTGTTTTTGCTGTTTTATAAGCGGTTTCCACCACCGCTTCCCGGTTGCACCCGCCGCGAGTTCGGCTGGCCCTAGGTGGAATACTGTGCTTATGATATATATATATGTTTCAACAAATGATGAATACACGGCAGACCCCTGATGGAGATAGATCGGGGAACACAGGCGTAAAAAATATAAAACAATTGTTCATCCAATTGGAAAGATTGCAACGCAAAGAAATATCAAGAAGTTGGGAAATAATAACCCTGGAGAAATATGTAGAATGCGGCAGAGTCCCCAGAGGGCTACGCATTTTTATACTACCCAATCATCCAGATACCAGACCGGAGATGCTGGAGGAGTGGGGTAGGAACAACATGGACTGTTCACGGACAATGATGCTAATAATCATAAAATATGCCAGGAAAGATGTGGAGGACTTGCACATGAAAATATCGGATATAGAATCTCAGATCCTAACCCTCAACCATGATGAAGAAGGTTTGAAGAAAGTGAGATCAGAGATGGAGAAAAACTTAGACAAACATGAAACTGAGGTACAAGACCGTAAACAACGCAAGTTCCAAAGGGACGAATGTGATTATGAGCAGGGAACCATCTTTACTTTCGCAAAGCGCTTTGACACCTTAAGACAGCAACTAGACAGCAAAAAACAACCAATATTAGAATCTCCCAACACGACCCAAAGCGAGTCTGAGTCAGATTTAAGTGAGGATGAAACCAGACAAACCTTCCCACGTCAACTCTCTTTTTTAGAGGAAATGAAGATCGTATATCAGGATCAACAAAATCCAAGGGGAAGAGGAAGAGGTCGGGCAATGGGAAGAACAAGAGCGAGGGGAGAGGTACACCAACCCGGACAGAAAACGACGGAAGACAAGAAGAAGTATCAGAAAGAACAAGAGGATATCATCTTCGCAATCGTACTGTGATGAGAAAGTAAAGAAGAAAGTATCCACAGGAAAAGAACATAATCTAATCATCAACCTGTGAAAACACACACTAACAGATGCTGAATGCAGTCTGTTAAAGAAAGGTTTAACATTCAGTCCAGAAAGACATCAGGACTCGGTGGAAACTAAGATAGACATGTACAAATATATCCGCAAATTGAAGCTAAAGAAATTCTTCACCAAATTACCAACTATCCGGGAGACGAATGTGATCACGTCAGAAACATCGATATCAGAGGGAGAACAGCCATACACCATAGCGGAAATTCACAGCTTGAGAACTGCATATGAACTAGCTCACGACATAGAGGAAACAACGAAACCAGACACTGAAGTCTTAGAAGAAATGGGAATCACCATGAACAGACATTGCAAGACCAACTTCAAGAGTCAATCAAAATTTTGTCCTGTACTTCATCCAGGCAATAAAGTGGATATTTTCCATGATCTAGTGGTGGCAGAACTAGAAACCATGGAAAATACAAAACATACCCAACGAAGAGAAAACCTTTCTTGCAATGAACGTCAAGCTCTGAAGTCATTACAAAATAACAACCAAATTGAAATAAAGCCAGCTGATAAGGGCGGTAATACTGTTATCTTAGATAAACAGGATTACATCAATGAAGCACTCCGCCAACTGAACAACACAGAGAACTATCAGGTGTTGACTCATAATCCAATAAATGATCTCACCATCGATCTATGTGAAAAAATCAGACACTGGCATGAGGATGGCCTGTTGAATGACGAGGTGAAAAAATTCTTAATGTTAGAGAATCCGGTGATACCCACAATATATTTTTTGCCAAAAGTGCACAAGACTTTAAATAAACCCCCAGGACGCCCAATAATATCCAGCTGTGGCGCCCTTTATGAGAACATTGCCTCTTATGTCGATTACTTTTTAGCACCGATTGTTCCCACTCTCAATTCTTATATTAAGGATACAGGGGACTTCTTGAGGATCCTAATGGGAACCACCTGGCAACCGGACTACCTGTTAGTGACAATTGATGTTGTTGCGTTGTACACGTCCATAGATCATGATATAGGCATGAAGGCAACCCTATACTTCCTAAAACAGAGACCAATAGTGGAATTCAAACATACCACCATGCTAATGGAAATGATCGAACTATGTCTCAAGAACAATGTCTTTTTATTTAATAAAAAGCTGTACTCTCAACACTGTGGTACTGCGATGGGAGTTTCCTTCTCTCCAAGCTATGCCAACCTCATGATGGGTTGGTGGGAGAAGAACATAGCTTGGAGAGAGGAAAACGACCAGTACACTTCCAGAGTAGCTCTTTGGCTACGATTCATCGACGACCTTTTTTTACTGTGGAGAGGAACAGAATCGGAATTCTTGGAATATATGAAGATTTTAAACAACAATGAGGTAGGACTTAAATTTACCCATAACATCAATCGCAAAGAGATTGATTTCTTGGACCCCAAGGTATACATCAAAAAGAACAAAATACATACAACAGTCCACAGGAAAAAGACCGCCACCAACAGTGTATTACACGGTTCGAGTTTTCATCCTCAATCCCTCAAAAAGAGCATCCCAAATGGGGAATTTATTAGGATGAAAAGAAATTGTTCAGAACCAAACGAAATGGAAATCAAATTCAAGGAAACCAAGAATCGATTCCTCCAAAGAGGGTACAAACACAGAGCTATCTATCAGGGCGAACAAAAAGCAAGATTAAAGACCCGGGCAGAAACTCTGATAGACAACAGAAAATGCAAAAACAAGCAAACAGTCGATGGATCGGCCAGCACACCGCGATTAATCCTGACCTACAGCAGAGAGAGTTTTCAAATCAAACAAATTGTAACCAAGTATTGGAGTGTTCTTAAAAAAGACCTGGACATTGGCCATCTATTGGGGGATCATCCCCTGATATCATACAGGAAGGCACCATCGTTATCCGATACACTTGTCAACAGCCACTTTGTGATGAAAAAACAAGAATCATGGTTACAATTAAGACAAAAGGGATTTGTGAAGTGCATGGTATGTAAGGCCTGCAAGATAGGACAAAACTTGAAATCAATCAAAGATCCTAAAGGGTGCAAATTTGAGATCAAAGAGACCATAACGTGTGACACCCCGTATGTGGTATACTTAATCGAGTGTCATTGTGGAAAAAGATACATTGGCAGCACAATCTGCCCACTCAAAAAGAGGATACTGGAGCATATATGAGCCACTGTTAATCAAGACATGTCATATGCCGTGGCAAAACACATGGCCACCCACAGAGGAAAAACTTGGCTCGACATGAAATACTCTTGCTTGGCCACCATCCAGCCACATGAGAGGGGTGGAAACAGAACACTCAAGTTAAGACGACTCGAATCGAAATTAATTATCAGGCTAAAAACAAAGATTCCCATAGGTCTTAATGGGGACGAGGAAATGTATGTTCACTTATGAATAACGAAATGGACACTATTTGTGGACATTGAGAATTTGTTCAAAGTCAAAGAAATATGACCAATTGATGAAATTGAAAATGAAAATGTAATTGTAACTTGCATCCATGAGAATGTCGTTTATGAAATTTTAGGGTATGTGTTTAGTACTAGTAGTTCTTTTTCTTCTTTTAAGCACAAGACTTTTCTCTCTTGTAATGCAATAATTACTTATTTATAGATTTCGAGGCAAGACACAGAAATTGACTATAAGATGCACTAAGCAGTCTTTTAGCTGGATACTAAGTCCATAAAATGTCCAACAAAAAACAGTCGCATTGCTATGCTTTAGGGCAATTTGTCTAACATACTGTTCACTAACCAATGGGATAACTGGGTATTAACCCCTTCGCTGCTATGCCTTTTCCCCCCCTGTGCTAAGCCTTTTTTTGGCTATTTGGGGTAGTGCGCGCTTAGGCCCCTGTAACTTTTTGACCACATAAGGTATCCACGCCAAATTTGCGTCCTTTTTTTCTAACATGGGGATTGTAAAGGTACCCATGGTTTGTGGATTCCCCTGGAGGGGACCCAGAAATTAGCCAAAATACAGCAAAATTTTGTTTTTTTGGGGAAAAATGCGAAAAAAGGGCTACTGATGAAAGCGTCTTGTTTTTTCTCTGCAAATGGCATCAAAAAAGGGGTTGTGGTGCTGAAATCACCATCTTCCCAGCTTTCAGGGACAAGCAGACTTTTGTCAGAAAACCAACTTTTTTTACACAGTTTTGGCATTTTTCTGGGACATAGCCTATTTTTGCTATTTTTTGTGCTTTCAACCTCCTTCCAGTTAATGGTAGAAATGGGTATGAAACCAATAATGGATCCTGGAAAGCCATACATTTCTGAAAAGTAGACAATATTCTGAATTCAGCAAGGGGTTATTTGTGTAGGTCGTTAAAGTTTTCCTTATAGAAACTAACAGTTAAATAAAGGAAAAATTGAAAATTAGTTGAAAAAAACAGCCATTTGTGTCAACGTTTTCACCTGTAACTTCTTCTAATTATGACAGCTATTTGAAAGCAATATACCGTTATATCCGCTGGACCTTTCTGGTTGTGGGGATATATAGGACTTGTAGGTTCGCCAAGAACCCGACGAACCCAGAGCCAATAACTGAGCAGCATCTTGCAATGGTTTTTTATTATGTACCGGGTATATAGCAATTATTTTGGGAAAATGTATACATAGAAAAATTGTTATGAAAGACACCTATGTATTTCTGAAATGGGAACAAAATGTAGATTTTAGAAACAGTAGATATTTGCACATTTCCCAAATTGGGAGTACCCATACTAGCATGAGAATTATAGGTCATTTTTCAAAATGACTTATTTTTACACATTGTCTTTCATTTGGAAGGCAGAAATGCATCGAAAGTCAATAGGTAATAACAGTTGCTCTGCAATTCTGTGTTACCCTAAGTCTCCCGAGAAAAATGGTACCTCACTTGTGTGGGTAGGCCTTGTGCCCACAACAGGAAATGGCTCAAAATGCAACGTGGACGTACCACATTTTCACAATGAAAAATTACCCTTTTTTTGCAAAGTGCCTAGCTGTAGTTTTTGAACCCTAGCTCTGCGGGCACTTAGGGAAACCTAGCAAACCTATACATTTTTGAAAACTCGACACCCAGGGGAATTCAGGATGGGGTGACTTGATTGGCTCTCACCAGGTTCTGTTACCCAGAATCCCTTGCAAACCTAAACAATTGGCAAAAAAAACACATTTTCCTCACTTTTCTGTGGTGGAAAGTTCTGGAATCTGCGTGGATCCACAAAATTCCACCCACCCCGCGTTCCCCAAGGTCTTCCGAAAAAAATGGTACCTCACTTGTGTGGGTAGGCCTACTGCCCGCGACAGGAAGCAGCGCAAAACGCAACATGGACACACCACATTTTCACAGTGAAAAATGACCCTTTTTTTGCAAAGTGCCTAGCTGTAGTTTTTGAACCCTAGCTCTGCCGGCACTTAGGAAAACCTAGCAAACCTATACATTTTTGAAAAGTAGAGACCCAGGGGAATCAAGGAGGGGGTGACTTGACTGGCTCTCACCAGGTTCTGTTACCCAGAATCCCTTGCAAACCTAAAAAATTAGCAAAAAACCCACATTTTCCTCACTTTTCTGTGGTGGAAAGTTCTGGAATCTGCGTGGATCCACGAAATTCCACCCACCCCGCGTTCCCCAAGGTCTTCCGAAAAAAATGATACCTCACTTGTGTGGGTAGGCCTAGTGCCCGCGACAGGAAGCAGCGCAAAACGCAACGTGGACGCACCACATTTTCACAGTGAAAAATGACCCTTTTTTTGCAAAGTGCCTAGCTGTAGTTTTTGAACCCTAGCTCTGCCGGCACTTAGGGAAACCTAGCAAACCTATACATTTTTGAAAAGTAGACACCCAGGGGAATCCAGGATGGGGTGACTTGACTGGCTCTCAACAGGTTCTGTTACCCAGAATCCCTTGCAAACCTAAAAAATTGGCAAAAAAAACCACATTTTCCTCACTTTTCTGTGGTGGAAAGTTCTGGAATCTGCGTGGATCCACAAAATTCCACCCACCCCGCGTTCCCCAAGGTCTTCCAAAACAAATGGTGCCTCACTCGGGTGGGAGGCCCAAGTACCCGCGACAGGCAAGGGCCCACAACGTATTGAGGCGACCTCAAAATGGCCTATCACAAAACGACCTGGTTTTGCAAGGGGGTCCCATGACGTTTTGGCCCGGGGCTCGGCGGCCACCTAGGGAAACCTACCAAACCCACACATTTCTGAAAAGTAGACACCCGGGGATTCCAGGGAGGTATGGCTTGCGTGGATCCCCCAACGTTTTCTTACCCAGAATCCCCTGCAAACCTGACATTTTGCTGAAAAAATCCCTTTTTTCACACATTTTTGTGTGGTAAAGTTGTGGCATCACGGGGCTGACACAAATTTCCTACCACCCAGCGTTCCCCCAGGTCTCCCGATAAAAATGGTGCCTCACTTGGGTGGGAGACCCAAGTACCCGCGACAGGCAAAGGCCCACAACGTATTGAGGCGACCTCAAAATGGCCTATCACAAAACGACCTGGTTTTGCAAGGGGGGTCCCATGACGTTTTGGCCCGGGGCTCGGCGGCCACCTAGGGAAACCTACCAAACCCACACATTTCTGAAAAGTAGACACCCGGGGGATTCCAGGGAGGTATGGCTTGCGTGGATCCCCCAACGTTTTCTTACCCAGAATCCCCTGCAAACCTGACATTTTGCTGAAAGAATCCCTTTTTTCACACATTTTTGTGTGGTAAAGTTGTGGCATCACGGGGCTGACACAAATTTCCTACCACCCAGCGTTCCCCCAGGTCTCCCGATAAAAATGGTGCCTCACTCGGGTGGGAACAAAGCGATACAAAAGGTGATGATGGACGGAACGTTTGAGCCAATCAAACACTCACCCCCAGTCAACTGATCTGGGTTTAATCCATCATCATTCTTTAGCTCACTCCACCACCCCAGTTCAGACATGGCCATATGCAAATCAGTCTGACCCTGTGCCTCATGGGAACAGTCCAGCCCGAACTGCCAAGCCATGTCTTCCCTGGACCGGAAACAAGCATCCTAGGACCGGTTTCTGGCATTCCAGCCGTCATCAGCCAGGCTTGCTTGAATCCAGTGGCAAAGTGAGCAAGGGACCCACGTCTGGGCATACCCCCGCCAACTTAGGGCGAACAAAGCGATACAAAAGGGGATGATGGACGGAACGTTTGAGCCAATCAAACACTCACCCCCAGTCAACTGATCTGGGTTTAATCCATCATCATTCTTTAGCTCACTCCACCACCCCAGTTCAGACATGGGCCCACAACGTATTGAGGCGACCTCAAAATGGCCTATCACAAAACGACCTGGTTTTGCAAGGGGGGTCCCATGACGTTTTGGCCCGGGGCTCGGCGGCCACCTAGGGAAACCTACCAAACCCACACATTTCTGAAAAGTAGACACCCGGGGGATTCCAGGGAGGTATGGCTTGCGTGGATCCCCCAACGTTTTCTTACCCAGAATCCCCTGCAAACCTGACATTTTGCTGAAAAAATCCCTTTTTTCACACATTTTTGTGTGGTAAAGTTGTGGCATCACGGGCTGACACAAATTTCCTACCACCCAGCGTTCCCCCAGGTCTCCCGATAAAAATGGTACCTCACTTGTGTGGATGGGTCAAGTACCCGCAACAGGCAAGGGCCCAAAACGTATTGAGGAGACATCAAAATGATCTATCACAAAACAAGCTGGTTTTGCAAGGGGAGTCACCTGGGTTTTTGGCCCCGGGCTCGGCGGCCATCTTGGGAAACCTACCAAACCCACACATTTCTGAAAACTAGACACCCGGGGGAGTCCAGCGAGGTATGGTTTGCGTGGATCCCCCAACGTTTTCCTACCCAGAATGCCCTGCAAACCTCAAATTTAGCTGAAAAAAATCACTTTTGTTCTCAAATTTCTGTGTGGGAAAGTTCTGGAATCTACGTGGATCCACAAATTTCCTACCACACAGCGTTCCCCCAGGTCTCCTGATAAAAAATGATACCTTACTCGCGTGGGTGGGTCAAGTACCCGCGACAGAAAAGGGCCCAAAACCTATTGAGGCGACATCAAAATTACCTATCACAAAACAACCTGGTTTTGCAAGAGGGGTCACCTGGATTTTTGTCCCCGGGCTCGGCGGCCATCTTGGGAAACTACCAAACCCATACATTTCTGAAAGCTAGACACCCGGGGAGTCCAGCGAGGTATGGCTTGCGTGGGTCCCACAACGTTTTCCTACCCAGAATCCCCTGCAAACCTCAAATTTAGCTGAAAAAAATCACTTTTTCCATACATTTTTGCGTGGGATCACCGTGCCGGCACAAATGTCCTACCACCCAGCGTTCCCTTGTTCTCCCGAGTAAAATGATACCTCACTTGTGTGGGTGGGCCAAAGGCCTGTGACTGGGAAGAGCCCAAAACATAGGGATTTAGGGTATAGCACCGAGAATTCTAAGCGCTACATTTTTTTAAAAATAAGTTTTTAGCCAGTTCTGCTTTGGACACCCACACAAGTGAGGTATCATTTTACTCGGGGGAACAAGGGCAACGCTGGGTGGTAGGACATTTGTGCCAGTAGATTGATTCCATGCAAAAATATGTGGGAAATATGTTTTTTTCAGCTAAATTTGAGGGTTGCAGGGGATTCTGGGTAGGGAAACGTTGGGGGATCCACGCAAGCCATACCTCATTGGACTCCCCAGGGTGTCTAGTTTTCAGAAACGTGTGCGATTGGTAGGTTTCCCTAGATGGCGGCGAGCCTGGGGCCAAAAAACCAGGTGCCCCCCCCCCAAACCAGGTAGTTTTGTTATAGGTAATTTTGAAGTCTCCACAATACGATTGGGGCCATTTCCTGTTTCAGCCACTATGCCTACCCACACAAGTGAGGTACCATTTTTATCAGGAGCCCTGGGGGAACGCAGAGTGGTAGGAAATTTGTGGATCCACGCAGATTCCAGAACTTTCCCACACAGAAATTTGAGTAAAAAGTGATTTTTTCAGCTAAATTTGAGGTTTGCAGGGCATTCTGGGTAGGAAAACGTTTGGGGACCCATGCAAGCCATACCTCGCTGGACTCCCCGGGTGTCTAGTTTTCAGAAATGTGTGGGTTTGGTAGGTTCCCAAGATGGCCGCTGAGCCCGGGGCCAAAAACCCAGGTGACCCCCTTGCAAAACCAGGTTGTTTTGTGATAGGTAATTTTGATGTCTCCTCAATACGTTTTGGGCCCTTGCCTGTCGCGGGTACTTGACCCACCCACGCGAGTGAGGTATCATTTTTATCGGGAGACCTGGGGGAAAGCTGGGTGGTAGGAAATTTGTGGATCCACGTAGATTCCAGAACTTTCCCACACAGAAATTTGAGAAAATCGTGATTTTTTCAGCTAAATTTGAGGTTTGCAGGGGATTTTGGGTAAGAAAATTATGGAGGACCCACGCAAGCCATACCTCGCTGGACTCCTCCGGGTGTCTAGTTTTCAGAAATGTGTGGGTTGGGTAGGTTTCCCTAGATGGCCATCGAGCCCGGGGCCAAAAACTCATGGGACCCCCCCTTGCAAAACCAGGTTGGTTTGTGATAGGTAATTTTGATGTCGCCTCAATAGGTTTTTGGCCCTTGCCTGTCGCGGGTACTTGACCCATCCACACAAGTGAGGTACCATTTTTCACGGAAGACTTTGGGGGATGCGGGGTGGGTGGAATTTTGTACATCCACGCAGATTCCAAAACTTTCCACCACAGCAATGTGAGGAAAATGTGTTTTTTTGGACATATTTTTAGGTTTGCAAGGGATTCTGGGTAACAGATCCTGGTGAGAGCCAGTCAAGTCACCCCATCCTGGATTCCCCTGGGTGTCTAGTTTTCAAAAATGTATAGGTTTGCTAGGTTTCCCTAGGTGCTGGCAGTGTTAGGGTTCAAAATCTACAGCTAGGCACTTTGCAAAAAAAGGGTCCGTTTTCACTGCGAAAATGTTTTGTGTCCACGTTGCGTTTGGGCCGTTTCCTGTCGCGGGCACTAGGCCTACCCACACATGTGAGGTGCCATTTTTCTCGGAAGACTTTGGGGAACGCGGGATGGGTGGAAATTTGTGGATCCACGCAGATTCCAGAACTTTCCACCACAGAAATGTGAGGAAAATGTTTTTTTTTACAAATGTTTCGGTTTGCAAGGGATTCTGGGTAACAGAACCTGGTGAGAGCCAGTCAAGTCACCCCATCCTGGATTCCCCTGGGTATCTAGTTTTCAAAAATGTATAGGTTTGCCAGGTTTCCCTAGGTGCCGGCAGAGTTAGGGTTCAAAATCTACAGCTAGGCACTTTGCAAAAAAAGGGTCCGTTTCACTGTGAAAATGTGGTGTGTCCATGTTGCGTTTTGGGCCGTTTCCTGTCGCGGCCACTAGTCCTACCCACACAAGTGAGGTACCATTTTTCTTGAAAGACTTTGGGGAACGCGGGGTGGGTGGAATTTTGTGGATCCACGCAGATTCCAGAACTTTCCACCACAGAAATGTGAGGAAAATGTGTTTTTTTGGACAAATGTTTAGGTTTGCAAGGGATTCTGGGTAACAGAACCTGGTGAGAGCCAGTCAAGTCAGCCCATCCTGGATTCCCCTGGGTGTCTAGTTTTAAAAAATGTATAGGTTTGCTAGGTTTCTCTAGGTGCCGGCAGAGCTAGGAACCAAATTCAACAGGTAGGCACATTCCGAAAAAAGTCAGTGCCTAGTGGGCTTTCTGCCGCCCTGGGGAGGGGGAAATCAGGGGCTATTGCCCCGATATGCCCCCGAGGGGGCAGAAAGACTGTGGCTATTCTTTTGGGGGTCGGGGGCATTGGGATGCCCATTCTGGTCAGCCCCCACCCCTGCGTATAAAAAAGCCAGCATAATCGCTGGCACATAGTGGGCTTTCTGCCCCCCCCGGGGGGCAGATCAGGGGCTACTGCCCCCATCTTCCTCCTGGGAGGGGCAGAAAGACAGTGACATCTTTTTTGGGGTGGGTGGGGGCATTGGCATGTCCATTCTTGGCAGCCCCCACCCCGAACTTTGTACAAAAAAAATCTCTGGTGGCTAGTGGGCTTTCTGCCCCCGGGGGGGGGCAGATAAGGTGCTATTGCCCCATCTGCCTCCCACGGGGGCAGAAAGACTGTAGCATTTTTTGGGGTGGGGGCATTGACATGCCCATTCTGGGCAGCCCCCACCCCTACCTATATAAAAAAAAAAATCCCTGGCGCTTAGTGGGCTTTCTGCCCCCTCCCCCGGGGGGGGGGAGATCAGGGGCTATTGCTCCCATCTGCCTCCTGGGGGGGCAGAAAGTCTTTTTTTTTATTTGGGGGGTAGGGTGGGGGCATTTGCATGCCCATTTTGGGCAGCCCCCACCCCGGGCCTATAAAAAAAATAATCCTTGGCATCTAGGGTGTTTCTGAACCCCCGGGGGGGTAGAAACACTGGAATTTCGTGGGGGGAGGGGTTGGGGCATTGGCATGCCCATCTTGGGCAACCCCCACCCGTAAATTTATCGAGGGGAAAAAAAACCCTGGTGTCTAGTGGGCTTTCTGCCCCCCGGGGGGCAGATTGGGGACTACTGGCCCCATCTGCCCCCCAGGAGGGGCAGAAAGACTGTACCAAAGACTGTACCTTTGCGGCGGGAGGGGTGGGGGCATTGGCATGCCCATATTGGGCAGCCCCCACCCCTAACTATAAATTTAAAGAAATCCCTGGTATCTAGTGGGCTTTCTCCCCCCCGGAAGGGGCAGATTGGGGGCTACTGCCCCATCTGCCCCCCAGGGGGGGCAGAAAGACTAATTTTGTGGCCGGGGGGGGTGGGGGCATCGGCATGCCCTTTTTGGGCAGCCCCCACCCCTAATAAACATCCCATAAGAAATCCCTGGTGTCTAGTGGGCTTTCTACCCCCCCGGGGGGGGCAGATTGGGGGCTACTGCCCCCATCTACCCCCCAGGGGGGGCAGAAAGACTAATCATGCCAAAAATGTTATGGGGGAGCAAAGGCCCTTGCCCAAGGGGCCGCTCCCCCTCCCTGGTGCCTAGTGAGTGGATCCCTGCTTGGGGATCGCCCTCCTGGGGCGATCCCCAAGCAGGATCCACTAGGGAGGGGTACCATTGGAAAGGGAGATTCTCCCCTTCCAACGATACCTCTCCTGAGTTTCTACGTACTCAGGGGGCTGAGATAGCCCCCTGAGCACGTAGAAACTGAAATGAGCCTCTTGGCTCATTTCAGTTTCAGTTTCACTGAAATGACATCAGCGCGACGTGCGCGCCGATCGTCATTTCAGGGAAACCAGGGGGCCTCGGCTGCTGGGGAAGCTCTTCCCCAGCTCCCGAGGCTTTAGGGGAGAAAAGGGAATCCCTCTGGTGCCCGCACCAGAGGGATTGCCAGTGCTGGGTGTCATGACGAGCTGGACTCGTCATGAGCACACGACCACTGTGTGCCATGACGAGTTCAGCTCGTCATGAGCATGGAAGGGGTTAAAGAAATCACTGTGAATTTGGGCACTCAGCCCATATCACAAACCCAGAACAAATGATTATTATTTCTCACAGGCATCGATACCAAATCGGGGTCAGAACAATAATAATCAATAAAAGCATCAGTATGGACTTCATAATTGAGGAGTTCAATATGACTTACATAAGTAATTGGACCCCGTAAGATCACCCGGAAAACGGAAGGAGACTGTACTAATTGACATAAATATGAGACCGATTAGAAATAACAATGTATAAAATTGTTAAATGCTGCCTTGAAATGCTGCTACAAACATTTGTGCGTGCTGAAAGAATGTGATCAATAAAGTTAAAATTGTAATCCTGAACTACCAGTACCACAATGCCTCATAATGGGCAAAAGTGGATACTGAGTATATAAAGTGGAAATAAACAAGGGACTTTGTAAACTACAGTGACCAAGAACGTGAAGTTCGAAACGCGTAGGGAGGAGGAGAGCTTTTTGTCCAAATAAAGAGCTGAAATCTACCGAGGTGTGTGCCGTGTATTCATCATTTGTTGAAACATTGTCAGCGAGAATGAGTCCCTTTCTCGCCACGAGCACCAGCTACAACGTGTTCCCCCCATCAAGGACTAAATTGTTGGATGATATATATATGTATGTATGTATGTATGTATGTATGTATGTCGAACTCTTCCTTGCCTATTCGCCTCCTCAAAGGCAACCCTATCAGATAACAGCTCTCCTAGTCTTGGAGTATTGCCAGTCTGCCATTTCTTCAACCCTGGGTCTTTGAATGCGGGGGAGGGGTGGATTCTGGAAGACAAACTGTGGGTGTCAAAGGAGAAGAGCAAGTTGTAGCTGCCTTTTCTCGTGTCAGTGTGTCCCAATATAACTTCTAAGCAACCACATTAGTGCATTTAGCGTTGCTTGTATCATGGAATGTTCTAGCTATAGCCAAGGCTTGGTAAGGTTAATATTAACCCAGACTTGTGCTGGGTACAATTGTGTGGCATATATATTGTGTGGCTGATGAGGGGTGAAACCCCGAAACCGGTCCTAGGATGTTTCTTTCCAGTCCAGGGAGGACCTGGCCTGGCAGTTCGGGCTGGACTGTTCCCATTGGGCGCAGGGTCAAGACTGATTTGCATATGGCTGGGTTCAAACTGGAATGGCATGGGGAACAAAAATAACATGGATTTAGGCCCAGATCTCTGTACTGGGGTGAATGTATGACATTGTTCTGCATTCTGTCCATCAATTGTTCTTTTTGCATTTGTCACCCAGAGTGGGACGGGTATGCCCACACGTGGGTCCCGTGCTCTCCATGCCATTAGAGTCAAGCTATCCTGGCTGATGAGGGGTGAAACCCCAAAACCGGTCCCAGGACGTTTGTTTCCAATCCAGTGAGGACCTGGCCTGGCAGTTCAGGCTGGACTGTTCCCATTGGGCGCAGGGTCAAGACTGATTTGCATATGGCTGGGTTCAAACTGGAATGGCATGGGGAGCAAAAAAACGATAGATTTAGGCCCAGATCTCTGTACTGGGGTGAATGTATGACATTGTTCTGCATTCTGTCTGTCAACTGTTCTTTTTGCATTTGTCACCCCGGGTGGGACAGGTATGCCCAGAAGTGGGACCCGTGCTCTCCATGCCATTGGAGTCAAGCTATCCTGGCTGATGAGGGGTAAAACCCCGAAACCAGTCCTAGGATGTTTGTTTCCAGTCCAGGGAGGACCTGGCCTGGCAGTTCGGGCTGGACTGTACCCATTGGGCGCAGGGTCAAGACTGATTTGCATATGGCTGGGTTCAAACTGGAATGGCATGGGGTAAAAAAACGATGGATTTAGGCCCAGATCTCTGTACTGGGGTGAATGTATAACATTGTTCTGCATTCTGTCCATCAATTGTTCTGGGTGCAATTGTGCAGCATATATCTATGACTCAGTGTTTGGGAAACCCAAGCCTCCCTGCAGTGATTATGTCAACAGTATGTGTCAAGAGGCTCTGGGTGCCTCTTCCCACATAAGGGACAGCAACCTGTTTGTATGTGTTGGAGTATTATTTTGGGAACCTGAGTTGGATGGTCGGCATCGTATAGTAGTCATGGAAGCTAGTTCAATTGTTCTGGGTGCAATTGTGCGGCATATATCTATGACTCAGTGTTTGGGAAACCCAAGCCTCCCTGCAGTGATTATGTCAATAGTATGTGTCAAGAGACTCTGGGTGCCTCTTCCCACATAAGGGACAGCAACCTGTTTGTATGTGTTGGAGTATTATTTTGGGAACCTGAGTTGGATGGTCTGCATCGTATAATAGTCATGGAAGCAAGTTTGTCTTAATTCTAGCCATGCCATTTCAAAATGTCAACATCTTTCTCTTTCTTTTTTTCTCTCTCTCTCTCTCGCTCTCTCTCTCTCTCTCTATATATATATATATATATATATATATATTTCACTGAAAAAACCAAAGGTTACGGGGATGTTATAGTTAGGAAATCGAATTCAGAAAACCTTAGAAATTCACTGAAAAAATCAAAAGTTACAGCAGAGGTCTTTAATCTGTGGGACGCGACCCCCAGGGGGGCCGTGGAGTTCTGGAAAGGGGGGTTGCACATTCCCCAGCTTCACTTGTCCCTGCAATCCAAAACCTTTGCTTACCTTTTGGAAAAAGACAACAGTCCCGGTACGGCTAATTTAGATCGTTATCAGCTGCTTGCCTGAATGAAATGCAAATGTGCCTATCAGTTAATCTTCAAGTTTAAAGGATGCTTGGGAGTGGTTCTGGCCTCAATTGATCAAATCACTCCAAGCTTAGTTTTTATGAGTGGAAGTGCAAAGAGTTAACAACTGGGCTGGGAAGTGCTTGCTTTTAATTTTAACTGCATTTACAGAGCCCTTAGTACCCCTAAAGAGGTGTTGAAGGGGCAGTTATGTAAAAATAAATTGCATTACATACGATCTGGTATTACTAAAATCTACATTTTGGAAGCACCATTTTATCGTAAAACTATTTGCACATTTTGCAGCCTTCTATCTTACGCTGTGTATAATGCAAGTATAAAATAACGACTTACATATTCACAGTGCTTTCTGTCACAGGCTGTTATTATTATTTAAAGGTTTTATATAGCGCTGGCTCGACCCGGGGGTATCAGAGCGCTTTACAAGAGTATGGATATAGTACAGGAGTTTCATAACGTAGGATTCAAACAGGATATAATACAGGGAACAAATAGCAAAAAACGTTTTACATGTGTCAGAGTGGCAAGAAAGAACTATCTACATAAATGAAATGGGGACAGGTACTCGAATTATTGAACAGTAACGAGAGATGGAGGAAGACTGGAAGGTAGGAGTGTAGAGGGTGGTTAGGAGTGAGTAGGGGAGAAGAAGAATGGGCTAGGAAAGGGGAGGAAGTAGCTAAAAGGAAGGGAGTAGGGAGGGAGATGGGAAAGAAAAAGGCGAGGGCGGGGAGGGGGAAGGGAGAGAGAGAGAAGAAAAGGAGCGAAAAGAAAGGCTTAAGGACCCCAAAATATGTTGAGCAGGTGCAGTTTGAGGTCTTTTTTAAAGCTGATGTAAGAGGGGTTACAACGCAGGTCTTTAGGGAGGGCATTCCAGATCATAGGGGCGTTTCCGGAGAAAAAGCGAGATTGTGTGGATTTCTTTTTTAACAGAGGTGGAATAAGGAGGAGGGCGTTGGTGCTTCTCAATGGTCGGGAGCAGCCCGCTTTGTTGAGTTTGTTAGTGAGATACAGCGGGGCCTTTTGGTGAAGGGCTTTGTGCGTAATGCATGCAATCTTGTAGGAGGATCTGCCTTCGATGGGTAACCATTTAAGGGCTTTGAGGGCTGGGGAGATGTGGTCAAAACGTTTGCAGTAAGTGATGAGTCTGACCGCCAGGTTGAGCACAGATTTGAGAGGGGCAAGGTGAACTTTAGGGGTTCCAGAGAGGATAGCGTTACCATAGTCTATTCTCGAGAGGACTAGAGATTGGACAACCGATTTAAAGTCGTCAGCTGGAATGAAGGGTTTAATTTTCTTGAGATGACGGAGAGAGAAGAGTGCTCCTTTGGCCGAGTTTTTTTATGTGGTACTGAAGGGAAAGGCTATTGTCGATGGCGATACCAAGAGATTTTACTGAGTTGGAAAGGGAGAGCGGACAGTTGAGGGCATTAAGGTCAGAGATCCATGTTTGGATAGGAAGAGGGTTGTTTTTTGGAGAGAAGAGAATGATTTCAGTTTTTTTAGGGTTGAGTTTGAGATGATTGGAGTGGAACCAGGATTGGATTTTTGCCAGGGTGTTGTTAAGGTGCAGAACATCAGAGTAGGATCAAATCTTATAGTAAAGTTGGGTGTCGTCAGCATAGAGGTGGTAGTTGATTCCTGCTTGTTTTAGAATGAGGGTGAGGGGTTCCATAAAGAGGTTAAAGAGAGAGGGAGAGAGAATAGAACCCTGGGGGACACCAAGGGAGACAGGAGTGGGGTTTGAGAGGCAGTTGTAGATTTTAATTTGTTGTGTTCTATTTTGGAGGTAGGAGGAGAACCATTTGAGGACACGACCATTGAGGCCAAAGCGAACTTTGAGCGCGTTAAGTAAGGCAGGGTGGTTAACAGTATCAAATGCTGCAGAGAGGTCGAGAATAATAAGTAGGCAGGTCTCGCCATTATCTAGGGAGTGGTGGATGTCATCAACAATGTTAAGCATGGCAGTTTCAGTACTGCAGCCTTTTTGGAAGCCGGATTGTAAGGAGTCAAGTAGATTAAAAGTGTCAATGTGTTTGTCCAGTTGAAGCAGGGCACATTTTTCAAGGGCTTTAGAAAGCAGGGGGAGGTTGGAGATCGGGCGGAGATTATTAAGGTCGTTGGGATCGGCATTGGGATTTTTAAGAATGGGAGTGATTTGTCCGAGTTGGAGGGAGGCAGGGACACATCCCGTGGTAAGGGAGGAGTTGATGATAGTGGTCCAATAAGGGGCAATGATGTGCTTAAGCTCCTGGACAAGGTTAGAAGGGAGAGGGTCTTTGGTGTGTGAGGACGATTTGAGTTTAGAGATGATGTTAGAGACTTCAAGCTCTGTTACGGGGTGGAAATTGTGCCAGGAGGCGTTGTTTTTAAGCTGTGAGTTGGAAAGGCTGTTATCTGGAGGGGTAGAGGCAAGAAGGTGGGAGGAGGAGTCAGGGGGGAGAGTTAATAGGGAGGGAGGTATAGCAGAAGAGTCGGCGGCAAATAGGGGATAAGGAGAGACCTGAGATACAAGGAAGTATTGGTCTATTTTGGCTATTTTTTCGGAGAAGAAGTTAGCAATTTCTTCGCATCTGTCAGTAGAGGCCGTTAGTTTTGGGGGGGCAGAGGCTGTTTGGTTTCGAACTATGTTGAACAGCTCTCTGGGTCTATTTTTGGCACGATCGAGTTGTGTGCGGAAGAAGGAAGCCTTTTCAATGAAAATGTGTTTCTTGTAAGTGGCTCTATCGGATCTGAGGAGGGCAAGATGTGCGGGTGAAGGGTGTTGTCTCTATGTTCTTTCAGTAAGTCTAAGTGCACGTCTTTAGTTGTTGAGATTGGAATTGAACCACGATTTGGATGGAATGTTTCTTAGAGTTTTTAGTTTGGATGGGGCAATTTGGTCTAAGACATCAGTGACAGTTTTGTTGAAATGCTCAGTGAGTTCGTTAGCATTTTGGGAAAGAGGGGTGAGAAGAAGTTGTGCTTGGAGTTTAGACTCCAGTTCGCCATGAGGGATACGATTAAGATTTCTGGTCCATTTCGTGGATTTGATGTTATTGGTGGGGGTGGGGGGTGGAGCAGTGGTGGCGATTGAGAACAGGATGAGGTGATGGTCAAACCAGTCGATTGGGATGATGTTGGAAAGGGAAGCCAAGTCCTTGTTGGCAATGATGGCGTCAAGGGTGGCCCCTTTGATGTGGGTTGGAGAATGGCAGAGTTGTTTGAGGTCACTGATCTCTAGAAGATTAGTGAGGAGGTTGACTGAGGGCTCATCGGTTTCATTCCAGTGGAGATTGAAGTCTCCTAGGAAGAGATTTTTTGAGTTAGAGAGTGAGGATTGAGTAAGGAGTTCAGATAATTCCTCAGTGAAGGTAAGAGGATCACCAGGAGGGTGGTAGATATTGTGTAGTCGAATCGGGGGAGAACCTTGAAACTGAAGTTCGGCTTCAAGGTATTCAAAGGTAGTGCGGTCAGAATTCTTGACAAGGGAAAGTTGAAGGTCGTTTTTAAAGATTATTGCTAATCCACCCCCTATTCTCTCAGTTCTGTCTTTTCTGAGGATAGAGTAACCGGGGGGAGAAAGTAAGTCAAGGCTGGACGTTGAGTGGTCATTGAGCCAGGTTTCCGTGAGGAAGGCGATGTCAATAGCTTTGCTAAGGATAGTTTCAGATATTTCAATCGCATGTCGGACGGCCGAACAGCAGTTCACAAGCATGCAGGAGAGGGGTTTAGGGTTGTCTTTGGAGGAGGGGCACGGATGGATGGAGGTAAGTTGGGGTGGGGGTCGGGGAGAGACGGGATTCTGCTAGTCCCCAAAATAACGGGAATGTTGGAGTGAGTGGGGGGAGGAACATTAATCGATGAATTTAGAAGGTAGGAATAGCAAAGGTCAAGGAGGTCGGAAGAGGAGAGATGGCTCGAAGCACGGAGGGGCCTGTGGGTGCGGCAGCTGAGGGGAGTAGTGCTCCACAGTTTAGGTCGAGACTGTGACCTCGTAGCACTAAAAATGCACGTGAATTTTGTGATTTCACTGCACATTTTTTTAAAATGCTTTTTTGGGCCTGGCTGGGTCCCTCTGGGACCCCAAGACCAAGTTTAGGGGGTCAAAGTATTCCTACCCTGCCCCCTTTTCTTTCTTTTAGCCTTTATTTGTGGGACTCAACTGAAGCCAAATCCGAATATGGCTGCCAACACTTTCTGGTTGAAGTGTTGGCAGCCAATCAGAGCTCCGCAGATCTCTGAACAAGCTCATTATTATTCAAAAAATCGTTGCAATCCTAGATAAACAAATTTAGATTTCCTTTAATATCTAGAAAACTACTGAATATATTTACACCAAATAAGAAAAAGCACAATCTGTGGACCAAAAACTAGCTTTCTGCCAAACTTGGTGAAATTACGTTCAGCGGTTCGGGCTGCAGCAGTGACTAAATAGTCTTGGGAATTAACATGGAAAACACACTTTTTGACCCCTCCCCTTTTTCTCTGCCCCGCTTGACGAATCACCCTGAAACTTTCCATGCGCAACAAGACTCACTATGACCCTTTTTTGGAAATTTCCGTGAAGATTCATCAAACGGCGCTACAGATATAGGCAACTCAAAAAACGTTTTCCTATGGAAACATGGTCCTAACTATACATACCTACTAGGGAGCACTAGTAGGTTATTTATATATATATATATATATATATATATATATATATATATATATATATATATGTATATATATATATATATATATATATATTCACTGAAAAAACCATAGGTTTCAAGCACGTTATAGTTAGAAATTAGCATTTAAAAAACCTTAGAAATTCACTGAAAAAACCATAGGTTTCAGGCACGTTATAGTTAGTTGGACATTTCACTCGTACAAAACCATAGAAATTCGCCCGTTATAGTTAGTTCAGCTAACTATAACTCGCGCCCCCGCAATGCACTGCTGATGATGTCACATATTACATCATTCATGACATGGTCAGTGACATCACTGATGACATCTCAAATGACATCACTGATGACATCATCCACGTGAAAATCTGATGCACCTCCTCACACTCTAATATAACCTTTGATACACCCACTGTAAAATACAGACTACCATTTTCAAAACCATCTACACACCAATACCAGTTACTACATACGCACTCACTGAATCCTAGGTCTACACACACATCCACTCATTCACCCATACAATCACTCATACATGCAGTCACTCATCAATACAACACTATCATATGCACTCGTACAACTATACAGACACTCACACACCACCACTCATCCAGAGTTACTCACACACCTAGTCAGTCATGCAAAGAATCAATAACACTTCCATTTACTGACCTATATAGTTATACACACACCACATCACTTATTCAAACAGAAACAAACGCATACTTACTCTCTTATACAATCACTGATACAAGTACACACTCATCCATACAGCCACTCTCACAATCACTGACTCTCACGTATAGTCATTTATATACTCCAAGTCTCACATACACTGCCTTTTACATATGTAGTTACTTGGACATGTACCACAGAGACATCCATTCACTCACCAACACACCCATACACACACTCACCCACCCATACAGCTGTTTCCACATGCACTCTTGAACCCATACACCCAGTGAATCAACCACTCAAACATCTATGCACAGAGTCACACACCTCCCACCCACCCACACACACACTCAGGCACCCATACAAATACTCAGGCAACCAATCGATAACCCATATAGACACTCATGTAGCTACTGACCAACCCATGCAGCAGCTTATACAACAACAGACAGAATGATACAGACATTCACACAGTTTAGTCACTAACCCATGCATTCAGTAAGACACATGTAATCACTCACTTAAACAGTCAGTCACGCACCTACTAAATCCTCCATCCAGACACTTATACACCCACTCATTCTTCAATACACATCGGCATATATATAATACATATTTAAACTTTAAAGAAACACACAGTCACTGGATGATGTCATCAGTGATGTCATCAGTGATGTCACTGACCATGTCATGAATGATGTAATATGTGACGTCATCAGCAGTGCATTGCGAGGGCGCGAGTTATAGTTAGCTGAACTAACTATAACGGGCGAATTTCTATGGTTTTGTACAAGTGAAATGTCCAACTAACTATAACGTGCCTGAAACCTATGGTTTTTTCAGTGAATTTCTAAGGTTTTTTAAATGCTAATTTCTAACTATAACGTGCCTGAAACCTATGGTTTTTTCAGTGAATTTCAATGGTTTTTTAAATGCTAATTTGTAACTACAATGTCCCTGAAACCTATATTGTTTTTAAGTAAATTTTAAAAAGACGTGCATACTTTTTGTAGTGAAAAACTAACTGTAACAAGTCTGTTATAAGTTATAATTTAACAATGTTTAAAACTTAATTAGCACTAATTAACATATAAGTGTGGAAAAAGTGTGACGCAGCAGCTATGATACCTGACTTAGAACAACAGCGTTCACAGTTCGATTCCCGGCTCCGGCGGCACGTTAGCCCACCACTATGTCACTGTGGGCAATACCTTGCTTAATCTTCCCGACGCCCCGAGCGCCGGGACACCTCTCTGGAGGTAGCTGTACGCTTTACAAATGCTGGCATTTTTTTACTTTAAAACCATAGTGATGAGAAATATTAGCACGTATTTTTTTTTTCTATTCTGAACGATATTTTTTTTTATGTCTTCTATTTAGAATTACGGCAATTAATAGATGTTTGTAGTCATGAGAATGGAAATGACACGGTTTGCCGGGTAACAGTTTTTAAGCTCTCCAACGTATGTACATATTAAGGACCTTATACGTGTTAGGATCGACATCGAAACCTTTACCGCTTCACATTTTGTAACTTTTCCCAACACGTGCACAAGTTAAACAGTGAAAACATGAGAACGTGTCAACTGTAAAATGTGACATCTAAATGGGCGGAGCCGCATCTTCCATCCATAGACTACTCAATAACCAAAAAGTATATAAACCACACCCGTTGTTTGATTAGTTTCGTTTATGCGACTTATTTACGCGTGTCCATTCTGCGATGCACGTTCCTTTTTCTAGCGTCGGATTCTTGTTTTGCGGCAACAAAACATATTCCAGAGTTGTAAGTTGTTTGATTATGGCATAGTAGATATTTATAATACGTAGCTATTTGTCAATATTTAAACATTTGTATTTAGAAAAAAGTGTTATTGGTTGTTTTTGCCATTTATATGTAACGTCAGCAGCTTGTTTTCAAAAACAGACAGAATACAGCAAACATTGTTCCTTTTCTGGCTCCTTTGAGATCATATAGTGTGACTTTGTATATTATAATATTGACACTGTACTTGACCTCAGAGGTGTTGGTGACCCGTCGGCGCGAAGACTAAAGATTTATATGTAATGTCAGCAGCTTCTGGTTCTTACTCTGTTTCCCCCTTGGGATCATATAGTGGGATTATGTATATTATAATAACCACCCATTATGATCTCAGAGAAGTTTATGACCCGTTGGCGCGAAGACTAAAGATTTATATGTAACGTCAGCAGCTTCTGGTTCTTACTCTGTTTCCCCCTTGCGATCATATACTGTGAATATGTATATTAAAATATTAACAGTCATTATGATCTCAGAGGAGTTTATGACCCGTCTGTGCGAAGACTAAAGATTTATATGTAACGTCAGCAGCTTCTGGTTCTTACTCTGTTTCCCCCTTGGGATCATATAGTGTGAGTATGTATATTGTAATATTCAAAGTCATTATGATCTCAGAGGAGTTTATGACCCGTCGGCGCAAAGATGAAAGATTTCGAAGTCCCGGATAAAAGAAGCTCTGAACATATTCACCGCTGCAAAGTATTTCGTTATTGATCTTGTTTTGTGTTCATGACTTTATTTTCCTTTTCCTTTTTGTGTGGCATCAGTGTCACTCTCTATATTGTAGTAGAGTGTTATATTGTCACACAACAAGAATTGGAGATTTGTCGCCGCCAGGAGTAAACCATCTGAAATACAGCTTACTGACCTTTTTAACTTACTTGATCAGATATTTTTACAGTGAGAATATTTTTCGAAATTGCAGTTTAAAAAAAGATTGTTTGCATAGACACTTTCCTACTGAATGCCTTTGATAAACCCTACATTTTTGAATGATTTTTTGGTATTTCTCTTTTTCTCTGTTGTGGTTCCTATTCTCGTTCTCCCTATAGAATTGATAGGAATAGTACTGTATATATTACTACTATCCTATATGTTCTTAAAGGAGTCCGTGATCTGTTAGCAGAGCAGTGAGCGACCTCTAAGCACTACGACTGAACTTTCCAGAGTTCTACAGAATAGAAATTGTAAAAAATGATGAAGCGTACATTTCTATGTAATATAAAGTCATTTGTGTTTAACAGTTTTTTACTTGTTATTGTTCTTGTGACCTGAGTTGATGTAGTGCGGGAGTGTTTCTTGTAGCACTTCTTTTCTACTTTATCTAAAAGTAACTCATGCCCTCTTATATTATCAAGAATATGGGGCAACACTTTTACAAACTATAGCAGAAAAAAAAGGGAGGGTGTGGCCACGGTTAAGGGCTATTTTATGAATTGCGTTTTTATTTGTCACCTCTTTGATATATACAGCTTCACTTTTCGAAGAAAATTTATTTGTAATTGCTTAATAAAAACTGTTTCAAACCTAGACTGAAATTTTTGCTGCGCAACCACACCTCCCCATCAGAAAAGTAAACACCACATTCTAAGTAAATAGTGCTACTGGGAAGTATCCCACCCGCAAACTTAATAAAAAGAAGACCGCAACACACTCTGTTATTTTCCCGCCGTGATTTGTACACCCCACGCCAAGTATATAAATGGCCCTTAAAATATATAAAAACCATTTTTACCTTCACAATCCCTGTTCACCACCTTGTGACCACTTTACAGAGTTAATAGTGTTCCTACCCTCCCCGCTACTACTTTGTTTTCCCGTACTCCATTGAAGTGCGTCACAAAACGCTTCACAACAGTGAAACCTTCCCAACCAATAATGAGCAAACTTGTACTCGGAACACTTTAGCCAATAAAATGTCCATGGTGTTCCGCAGAGGGGGAGGGAATCGCTGCCAACACTTCTACTTTTAATGCTTCACAGCCAATGAACGTTAAGCTTGGGAAGGTCCTGCTTGGAACACATTACCCAATCAGATGTCCCTGATGCTCCGCGGAGGGGGAGGGAATGGCTGGCAACACTTCTACTTTCAATGGTTTACAGCCAATGAACATTAAGCTTGGGAAGGTCCTGCTTGGAACACGTCAACCAATCAGATGTCCCTGCTACTCCGCGGACGGGGAGGAAATGGCTGGCAACACTTCTACTTTCAATGGTTCGCAGCCAATCAACATTAACCTCTGGAAGGTCCTGCTTGGAACATGTGAGCCAATCAGATGTCCTTGCTACTCCGCGCAGGGGGAGGGAATGGCTGGCAACACTTTTACTTTTAATGGTTCGCAGCCAATGAACATTGAGCTTGTTGTTGGAACACCTCAGCCAATTAAACGTTAATTTTGTTCACTGTCCATGATAAAAGTGAACACCGCATTATAAGTAAACATTACTGCGCATTATATTAAAGGAAGGTAAAGGAAGGCTGCAGTACGGCGCATTGTTATTTTCCTGATATGATTTCCACAGCCTACTGAACATTGCCGCAATACCGCGCATCGTTGTTTTGCGGATGTGATTTCCACAGCCTACGCAACATTCACACTACCTGTGTGTGCACCCTACACACTGCTTGCCGCAATACGGTGCATTGTTTTCCCGACGGGATTTCCAGAGCCTATGCAACCTTGCCGTAATACCGCGCACCGTTGTTCTGCGGACGTGATTTCCACGGCCTACGCAACATTCAAACTCCCTGCCTCTGCACCGTACAGACTGCTTAAACTAAGACCACAGTGTTCCTACTATACCCTCTTATACAATTATTCTCTTATTTTTCACTCTACGCCTTTCAACTCAGTCACAAAATGGCTGCCAACACTTCCTAGTTTCAACAGTTCGCAGCCAATGAGCCGCACGCTCGTGCTCGTAACCCTCAGCCAATCAGATGTCAGAATTCTCAGATATCGATATCTGTAAATTTTGATATTTCTCTAAAACTACTGAACGGACTTACCACATTTAAACAAAAGCGTGCTTTCTGGGCCAAGACCTTTCTCCCTGCCAAATTTGGCGTAATTCCGTTCAGCAGTTTGACCTGTAGTCTTGTCTAAAGTTTCCTATGGAAATTGCATGGAGAAAACACGTTTTGGGACCCCCCTTTTTTCTTAGGCCCCCCCTTGACGAATCCCCCCCACACTTTCAGGATAGGAGCTGACCTGAAAAGAGGAACTTTTTGGAAAATTTCATAAAGATTCGTCAAACGACGCCAAAGATATAAGCAGATCAAAAAATGTTTTTCCTATGGAAACGTGGTCCTAACTATAACTACCTACTGGCGACCGCCAGCAGGTAATCTATATATACTTATATAAATATAATGTCCCGTCTTTACTAAACATTATTTTATTTATTTATTTTATTTGAAAAGTTTTATAAAGCGCGAACATGACCCATATGGGTATCGGAGCGCTGTACAACATGGCGTAAAAAGGAACAAATGAAGTAACTTAACAACCACAAGGTCCAAGGTGGGCACATACAAGGCCAAAGGGGGGCACGGGGAGTCAGCCAATTTAGTGGGACCTGTAAAGTTTCTGCCGAGTAATAGAATCAAAAGGGCACATGAGAAGAAACATAATACAAATTGAATAAACGGTATACAAGAGTATCAAAACAGGAGACATAAGTAGATTGAGATGGTATCAGGGCTAATGCTGTTGATGGTCATTCAGTATTAGCCATTTGACTTGTTTTTTGAAAGAGGCAGTAGATGGGTTGGATCTGATCTCAGGAGGAAGAGCGTTCCATATTCTTGGAGCAAGACCAGAGAAAGCACGATTGCAAGTTCTTTTCTTATTGAATTTGGGAGGTTTCAATAGTAGGGTGTTAGAGCTTCTTAATTTCCGACTCGAGCCAGGTAGCTCAAGTTTTTTTGCCAGGTAAACAGGGGTATTGTAATGAATAGCTTTGTGCGTCAGGCAAGCTATCTTGAACCAGATCCTAGCTTCAATGGTCAGCCAGTTTAGTTGAATTAGGCCTGGCGAAATGTGATCATGTTTTCTGGAGCCTGTGATGAGTTTGGCCGAAGAGTTCACATTGGCTCTAAGCAGAGCCAAACTAGCTTTAAGTAGCCCAGCAAGGGTCACCAACCCATATTCCAAGCGTGAGATGACTAAGGATTGAACTACTGGCTGGATGTCCTCGGGCGGAAGGAATGGCTTGATTTTCCTAAGGGTGTTGAGCTGAAGATTGGCTCCCCTAATGGTTGCACTGATTTGATCTTGCATATTTAGGTATTTGTCCAAGGTTATACTTAAAGATTTAGCAGAGTCAACAGCATGAGGAGTGCAGTTAAGAGCAGTAAGTTGTTTGAGCCAATCAAGGGTAGGAGCAGAGTGGTTGCGGGGGGCAATCAGAAGGAATTCTGTTTTGAGAGCATTTAACAGTAGATGGTTATGAGTTAGCCATTG
Organism: Calotriton arnoldi; assembly: GCA_963921515.1. Taxonomy (NCBI): domain Eukaryota; kingdom Metazoa; phylum Chordata; class Amphibia; order Caudata; family Salamandridae; genus Calotriton; species Calotriton arnoldi. The sequence continues at coordinate 5,618,394 of CAWUFW010000043.1, read as the reverse complement.
TTGAGTTTTTAGGAGTGCATCATTTAGAGTTTTTATGTCATCTGGAGAGGAGATCTTCAAATACAGTTGTGTGTCATCAGCATACATATGGTAATGAATGTTAGAGCGGTTTAGAATATCGGAGAGCGGTTCCATTAACAGGTTGAAAAGTGTGGGTGAAAGAGCGGAGCCTTGAGGTACTCCAATAGTGACCGGGGTACTCGTTGCAAGGGATTGGTTAACTTTGATTCTTTGTGTGCGGTTCTGTAAGAAGAGGCAAACCAATTTAAGACAGGGCCCAATAATCCCATCCTATATTGAAGAAGAGCAATCAGGTTTTCATGTTTGATGGTGTCAAATGATGAGGACAGGTCAAGAAGGATCAGAAGACAAGGGACATTTTGATCAAAGTATCTCAAGGTGTCAACTACAATGTGAGTTAGTGCTGTTTCAGTACTGTGCCCCGCTCTGAAGCCCGATTGGTATAGGTCAAGGAGCTGACATTTCTCAATGTGGTTGCAGAGCTGTGTGTGGACGCATTTCTCGAGCAATTTAACTAGAGTCATGATACTGGTGATCGGACGGAAGTTGTTAGGATCAGCTAAGTCGGTATTGGGCTTCTTTGCGATGGGAATGACTTGACCCGTCTTGAGGCAATCTGGAATCCTCCCATGTAGAGAGATTCTTGAATGATCCAGGACCAAAGTGGGAGAATGGCCGAATTGAGATCTTTAAAAAACTTGGCTGGTAGGGGATCGCTGAAGTGATTGGAAGGTTTTAAGGACGCCATAGCTTGGTGCAGCTCTGTGTCACCTGGAAGAAGAAAAGAATTCCAAGATGCGTTGTTTTTGGGAGCACAAATTGTGTGGTAAGACGGTGCACTCACTACGGAAGGTTCCATAGGTTCCTCTGATGAAGCGAGGGAGTTCAAAGGCCGCAAGTTTGGAGTGGCAGTTTGCAGCTCCAGTTCAATTTTCCTGGCCTTTTCAGAGAAGTGTGCTGAGAAGTCCTCCCCATTAGGACAGGAGGTCAAGGGTGCCGAGATATGGTTGGTAGAGTGGTTAGCTTGTTGCTTGATGATTTCAAACAGTTTCTTTGGTCTGTTTTTAGCGCTGTCAAGCTGAGCCCTGAAATGATCGGTTTTAGCATTGCGAATATGTTTGTTGTATGCGCTTCTGATCTTCCTTAACTGTTTGAGGTTTGAATTGGAGGGAGAGTTTCTCCAAGTCTCTCTGAAAGCCTAAGTTTGCGATGTTCCTCATTTAGGGAGCCATTAAACCAGGGTTTGGATTGTTTGATCGGAATCCTTTTGAGTTGCTTCGGAGCAATAGTGTCGAAAATACTAGTCATAGAGTTAATGTAGTGATCAGTAAGGTCGTTCAGGTTGGTCATGTTAGGGGGTGGCTGAAGACTATTCTTGCTAATGGATGTTAGATCATTAATGTTGATGTCTCTCAGATTACGAGACAGTTGTTTGGTTTTCAGTGGTTGGCCCTGTCTGCGCAGGACCTTTTGCAGGATGTGGAAAGATAGTTGGTGATGATCTGACCAGTCACAGGATAAAATGTCATCAAATTGTATGATGTTGTCTTTAGCTATGATAAGATCAAGGGTGGTGCCCTTGTTGTGAGTAGGTCCCTTGCAGACCTGGGTGAGATTGAGGTCGGAGAGGAAAGCCTTAAAGGAGCATACTAAAGGATCATTTGTGTCATTCCAATGAAGGTTAAAATCTCCGAGGAAGATGTGGCTGGGGTGTTGGTCCGAGCATGAGGTAATGGACTCCATAATTTGCTCGATGAATAACAGATTATCACCTGGTGGATGATAAATTGTGTAGAGCACACAGACAATCGTGTCATTGTCCCAGATTTTGGTGACTAGTTGCTCACAGGAGGACATCAAAGCATTTTGGGTTTGTTTCAGCATGAGGCTGGAGAGATGGATGTAAGCATTGCCCCCCTAGTTTTGACAGGTCGAAAGCATCTAATAATGTCATAATCAGGAGAGATTCAAATGTCGAGAACTGGGGAGGAGGAGTCATTGAGCCAAGTTTCAGTAAGGATCAGGAGGTCCAAATTTTGCGAACTGATGAGTTCAGAAATATCAGCTGTGTGTTTCATTGCTGATCTGCAGTTGAGAAGCATCGATTTGATGTGAGAGTTGGTAGTGACTGCTTCAAGGTGAGATGTGGTGATCTGAAGTAGGTTATCTCTATTCACAGATCTACAGTTAACACTAGGTTCTCTACCAGGATCAGAGTTTATAGTTGGGATGTTGATTGTTGAGTCGAAGGAGACACACCCAAAGTCCTTGTACGATAGAAGAAGAGCGAGGGTGTCGTCTTCCGACAACTGAGGCAAAAACCTAAGGGGCCTGGACTAGTGGTTTGGAAGAGGCCGGGTTCTCCAGAGAGGGCTGAGTAGATAAATGAGAGAAGACATTTCATCCCCACCGTGTTTAACCCTTGGTGAAGGACTGGGTTGATAGGTCCCCAGGGAGGGATAAAGTTTCCAAAACTTCTCCATCTTCAGGGAGAACTGTAAGTGGGTCTACAGGTTATCTTTGACAGTAAGGAGATCCTGCTTGAGGTCAGCCATCTTCGCCTCATAGTAAGGGAGACTATCGCAATCCGCGGCCAGCCTAGAATAAGATAATGGGAAGGACCCCTTAGGAAGAAGGATGTTGGATGGCAAAGTATATCCCTCACAAAGGTTGCAGGGGGAGATAGAATCCAACTTGAGATTGGTCTTGATATCCACTGTGGGGGGAGGATTAGCATAGATGGCATTAGGACTCGGTGTAAGCGGATGCGGGGGGAGTCCTTGAGTAGGATTGGTGACGAGCAAGGTGATTTTATCCAGTGAGAGGGGGGACGCACTAGGGGAGGAGAAAGGAAGGCGTGGGTAAATGGGAGAAGTACTGGGGCAAGAAGCTGGGAGCAGGGCCCTCGAGTTGGTAATATAGGAGCCAGGGGTTAGATTATCCGGGTTATCAGAGTTAGGCATGTGGGTATTACACTCACCCTCTGTGTAGGGGGAAGTAACAGACCGGTTCATAGGGAATGAGGGGGAAGCGGAACGGGAGGAAAGAAAGGCAGAGGGAACAGAAGGTTCAGCAATTGTGGGGAGGCTGATATGATGATGACCAGCAGGATTCAAGTTATTAAGTGAATTTTTAATCCTCATAAATATTCTGTCAAAGCGCTTGAGATTCAGGTCGGAGGCTTGAATGAGGACGTTACCATTACTGTAGAGGGAAATGGCCAGATCAGCATTGAGGTCTGGAGAGGGTAATATAATAATGCGGAAACCGTGGGGGGTTTTGCTCAGCGGTTTGGAATGAAGCGAAGAAGTTAAGGCTCTTCTCCTTTGGGCTCTTTTGGTAGTGTAAAAAATGAGGTCTGTAACCACAATACCCTTTGATGTGGAAAAATAGGTGTCAGAGATGAGCGTTTCCGGACATCGTTTGAGCAGATTGTGTTTGAAGGTCTTTGCCGCTTTCTTTGAGAGGTTGGGGGGGTAGACAATCTTAAATGCATTCAGGCCTACCTGAGCAAGGAAGTCAGAGTAGCTAGTAGTAGGTTGAGCCATGGCGAGCAGATTAAAGGTAGTGAGAAAAGATCACAGCTCGATATTGTTAAGACCAACAGAAGGGAGGTGTGGTAGTCCAAATTTAGGGGAGCAGTATTCCGATCTTGGGTTCCAAGTGCGGCTGACCAGTGCTCCCAGAAGTACTTGTTAGTTGTTGAGATGACATTCAAGGATAGTGCAGATTGCATCTTCGTATGAGATCAACAACACTCATTAAAGAAGATGACAACAGAGGGTAGTGAGATGTATCAACTTAAGCTACAAAACAGACAAAGTTACAATAACGTTCCATGAAGGCCATACCCCGGACAGATGTGTTGATGAGAACTGGGACGCTAAGACCACGCAGGGGCGCACTACAGTGGCAAACAGAGAGTCATATTTAGAAACAGTACAATGAGACTTCTTGCAGCAAGGCTATTCCAAGATGGCCGCCACAAAGGAAAAGCAGGAAGGAAGTCCTACCTTTCTTTCCCCGCCCCAACTACTTTGGGATATGGATATCTATATGTATATATATATATATATATATATATATACATATATATATATATATAATGTTTAGTAAAGATGGGACATTATATTTATATGTGTCTAATTGGGTTCATTATATTTATATAAGCTTATTGGGTTATTGTGGTGAATCCCCAAATACTTAATGGAACTCTCAGAGCAGTCTAGACCATTGTTAATTAGTAGAGTTTTGCAGGTATCAGTAGGGTCTGGTACTGCTAGCCCAAGTGAGTCGGAGTAATTAACTCTGAAACCTGATATAGCCACAAAGTCACCCTGGTCTTTAATTATGGCTGTTAGAATTTAGGGACATCCAGAAAGCATAAAATATCTTCTGCAAATAACACTAATTTGTAATGGTAATTCCATGTCTGGATTCCAGTGATCTAGTTGTTTTTTCCCCCTGAATTGAAAAAGAGCTAGACAACATTAAAAAGATTGCTCTTCTAATACAATTTTAGTTCAGATGACATCTTCAACTGCAGTACATATGAGGGCAGCATTATTTCTATGTCACAGGCGTTACTCCTTTCAATAGCCAAATAACTCAGATTCCTTGAAGTAAATACAATCATAGGTTTTAACTGTTCTAATAGAACTGGGAACACTCAGTTCTGTTTGGGTTGGATGAAGGTGAGAGGATTCATGTTCAAATCACACATTGGTTAATGCATCTGCATGAGTGTGGCTGCGATGCAGGTTTGCACCCAGTTCAAAGCCTTTTCGACATTGGGACGGGAAAAAAGCTATCATTTCAGGGGTTTAAACCACTTTGGCTTATGACTATGTTTGTGAGGAAATGTCACCTTCAATGGACCACTGCTGTCGCAGCTCACAGCACTTGTCACTAATGTGCCCAAGCAGTCAGTGTCACAAAAAAATTAACCGGTTAGCCTGTGGTACTTACCCAAAGGTTCCTTAAGCAGACTACGCTACTTTAACTGAAGCTGCTACCTCTAGGCACTTGCCCCTTGTGTGCCCGACCAAGCTGTGTAATCACGACCCTTAGTGCAGCTGCCTAATGCGCTGACCGTAAGTGCATCCGATCGGACTGTACTGCTGCATCTTAGACTGTGAGATGGCTAGAAGCAGCCCAACTGTTGCCACCCAGACGAGACCCGAAGGGGACTGTATCACTGCCTCAACCCTAGGGAGTTATGCCCAAGACTCACCAAATGGTATGAGTGGAGGAAGCATCCTGCCAAGATACATGGGCTCCAATTTTACGCCGACTCATTATGTATACAGAGGGCCATTGATGCAAAGACAGCCTGCCCTCCTGCTTGCAGCCACCTCTTGACTTTCCTGTGTGGCCCACATCTACAACACAGGGTGGAGTAGAGGGCCTGCAGGCCCTCAGGCTCTGCATTTTCCCCGAGCAGAAAGAAGACACAGACTGATGTATTCTGTGGTCTAGCCGGCGCCTACCACGAGAGCTCGCAATTAATGGGAACTGAGACTGAGTGCTCCAATCTACCTGAGAGAAGGGCGCCTTCCATCTGTGCCTGAGACCCACACCAGATCTGCACAATTGTAGAGACTGAAAAGGGGAGGTGGAGGGCAAGCATTGGTGGTACCCCAGCCAGTGGTGTAGTGGCCTGCGCCAGAGACTCTTAAGTACCTACATACTGTACTATTATGTTTTAAAATGTATTACTTCTCTTATGTAAAGAAAAGTAGGGGGCTTGATGTTCGGTTATTATGCGGTTGGGTGTCTGCTGAGTGCTGAGTATGCTGTACCCCCACGCTAACCTCCCTGGGAAGCCTGAGACGGCTCAGCATCGTTACCACTGAGAGTCAAGTACTGAAGGGGTTGTACTTGACGCCGTTTGCAGAGCCTTGTCAGGACATACCTGTGACATCAGAGACAAATGACGCCAGCCTCCACAGCTAAGGCCCAGTAGCCACTGCTTTCCCTGTGGCCTCCCAAACTGGGACTGACAACCTATATCTCAATGGGTACATACACCAATTCACAAAGAGGGTAGAATAGGAGTTATGAAGGCCAACGAGCATAATCTCCTATTATTAAAAGTTGCACTAAGAATACTTATGGTCTGAAGAGAAATATTGGGTCATCCCCATTGTAAGGACTCAGTAAAGTCTCAATGTCCAGGACAAAAAAAAACATTTTTTAAGGACGAAAACCCTCACTCACCCTTGGGTGGCATGCTTCATTATAGGGCTTCTCCTCACACCACGTGCAAAAGCCTATGGTGTGGGCTACGACTCTGCATGCAGTAGAGAGGAGCTCTCTTTAGGATGATATAGATGAAGGTCCTATGTGAACAGAAAGGTGTGGGAGTGGGGTGCAGTTTAGTGCATTATAACTACTTCTTTATAGGTCTAATACATTGTATTCAAGAGAGTGATAATTCATCCCAATTTTGAAAAAAGATTGACATATTTCTGCCTATCTTGTCTCCTTAAAGAAGATGAGAGGCTTTCATCAGGACACTTTTTTGTCACTCTGCCAACTAATGTGGTTCTAAAAATTGAAAAAGGAATTAAATAAAACCAGCGGTACTAGAACTGAGAGTATCCACCGGTATCAGGATCTGTAACATATATAAGAGATAAAATGGTATAAGGAGGCAGTAAACATACATGTAATGTCCAAAACATTCCGTTTCAAATAATGGTTTGTGGAATCTAAGCATCATGTGTTATGTGAACAGACACTCAGGGGTCGATTCCGATCCCGGTCGGAGGCGCACCTAATACCATTCGGCCGGGAAAAAAGCCAGGCGAATGCCTGTTTCCCGACCGATTCACACATACGTCCGAACGAGCAAGTACGATGCGCACAACTGCCCAAATCCCGACCCAGTCGTACTCACCCAATACAGGTCCAGTTCTCCGACCGATGCGGATCCGGAAACGCAGAATCGAGTCGCACGGAAGCCAAAATGCAGCCCCGTCCGGCCGGACAAGTACGATGCGCTTTCCGTACGCGCCGAACCCGTCGCTACGCACGGCACGTCAAAGCATCCGGGAGAGGCGCACATAAGCTCCGATTCGCGCCACAAGACGATCCACGGCTACGAGACGAACACGCCAGCGACGAGGACGAGGCGAAGCAAAGAGAAAGACGAACGAGACGAACCAACCATGAATCCCATTGTGCCGATCCTACCAATATTCTACATCTATTACCGGAACAGGCACGGACGCGTACGGCGCAGAAGGTAAGTCAGACACCAACCACAAAAACAAACTACACGTACCCGACATATCACACACACACAGAGGGATGCAGAAATTACTTACACCAGCAACAGCAGCACCATAGGGGCGGGATGGCCATCACCAATGCCACATATACACATAGGGGCCTGGATGCCAACAACTAACACCACCCCTACCCAGGGGGTGCTAGATGCCTGTCACTAGTACCACCTCTACCCATGGGGGGCTGGATGCCTGTCACTACTATCACCTCTACCCATGGGGGGCTGGATGCCTACCACTACTACCACCTCTACCCATGGGGGGCTGGATGCCTACCACTACTACCACCTCTACCCATGGGAGGCTGGATGCCTACCACTACTACCACCCCTACTCAGGGGGTGCCAGATGCCTACCACTACTACCACCTCTACCCATGGGGGGCTGGATGCCTACCACTACTACCACCTCTACCCATGGGGGGCTGGATGCCTACCACTACTACCACCCCTACTCAGGGGGTGCCAGATGCCTACCACTACTACCACCTCTACCCATGGGGGGCTGGATGCCTACCACTACTACCACCTCTACCCATGGGGGGCTGGATGCCTGTCACTACTACCACCTCTACCCTTGGGGGGCTGGATGCCTGTCACTACTACCACCTCTACCCATGGGGGGCTGGATGCCTACCACTACTACCACCTCTACCCATGGGGGGCTGGATGCCTACCACTACTACCACCCCTACTCAGGGGGTGCCAGATGCCTACCACTACTACCACCTCTACCCATGGGGGGCTGGATGCCTACCACTACTACCACCTCTACCCATGGGGGGCTGGATGCCTGTCACTACTACCACCTCTACCCATGGGGGGCTGGATGCCTGTCACTACTACCACCTCTACCCATGGGGGGCTGGATGCCTACCACTACTGCCACCCCTACCCATGGGGGCTGGATGCCTACCACTACTACCACCTCTACCCATGGGGGGCTGGATGCCTGTCACTACTACCACCTCTACCCATGGGGGGCTGGATGCCTGTCACTACTACCACCTCTACCCATGGGGGGCTGGATGCCTACCACTACTACCACCTCTACCCATGGGGGCTGGATGCCTGTCACTACTACCACCTCTACCCATGGGGGCTGGATGCCTACCACTACTACCACCTCTACCCATGGGGGCTGGATGCCTACCACTACTACCACCCCTACTCAGGGGTGCCAGATGCCTACCACTACTACCACCTCTACCCATGGGGGGCTGGATGCCTACCACTACTACCACCTCTACCCATGGGGGCTGGATGCCTGTCACTACTACCACCTCTACCCATGGGGGCTGGATGCCTGTCACTACTACCACCTCTACCCATGGGGGGCTGGATGCCTACCACTACTACCACCTCTACCCATGGGGGGCTGGATGCCTACCACTACTACCACCCCTACTCAGGGGATGCCAGATGCCTACCACTACTACCACCCCTACCCATGGGGGGCTGGATGCCTACCACCACTACCACCTCTACCCATGGGGGGCTGGATGCCTGTCACTACTACCACCTCTACCCATGGGGGGCTGGATGCCTGTCACTACTACCACCTCTACCCATGGGGGGCTGGATGCCTACCACTACTACCACCCCTACCCATGGGGGGCTGGATGCCTACCACTACTACCACCTCTACCCATGGGGGGCTGGATGCCTGTCACTACTACCACCTCTACCCATGGGGGGCTGGATGCCTGTCACTACTACCACCTCTACCCATGGGGGGCTGGATGCCTACCACTACTACCACCTCTACCTATGGGGGGCTGGATGCCTGTCACTACTACCACCTCTACCCATGGGGGGCTGGATGCCTACCACTACCACCTCTACCCATGGGGAGCTGGATGCCTACCACTACTACCACCTCTACCCATGGGGGGCTGGATGCCTACCACTACTACCACCCCTACTCAGGGGGTGCCAGATGCCTACCACTACTACCACCTCTACCCATGGGGGCTGGATGCCTACCACTACTACCACCTCTACCCATGGGGGGCTGGATGCCTACCACCACTACCACCCCTAATCAGGGGGTGCCAGATGCCTACCACTACTACCACCTCTACCCATGGGAGGCAGGATGCCTACCACCAACAACACCCCCACTCACAGGATGGCTAATGCATGACACAACAAGCACACACCAACATAAGGAATGCAACAAAAAGACACCCCCCAACACCATGACAAGCGTGTGTAGACTGTGTCAAATGCCTACAACACTGAACATGACTTTGAACATACAATGTGACCCCCTATCACATGTGTCACACATAAATGTGTGTGGCCCCCACAATGTAAGCAGACCATGACCACTGTGGCAATGGGGTCCAACCCCCATCATCACAGTGACCAAAAGCAAGTGTGGGGTCCATAGCTGAAGCACATTTTGAACATTGTGGCAATGGGGTCTAAACCCCCATCATCACAGTGACCAAAAGGTAAGTGTGGGGTCCATAGCTGAAGCACATTTTGAACATTGTGGCAATGGGGTCTAAACCCCCATCAACACAGTGACCAAAATGTAAGTGTTGACATTGAAAAAGCTGCAACTGCCAAACTGCATGGATGATTCCTGGTCACAGAACAACAAACACATCAGTGGCAAAGTAGTGCTTGTGTCCCATAGCAACATAGATTGGGTGAGGCAAACAGTGCAGTGCAAATAAGACATACCTTTGGCCATGTGCAGACAAACATCACCCATGGGGGCTGACACTGTCAACATCCATCAATGACACAATGACAGAAGTGACCATCATAATGCAGACCCACATATTTGCACCAATGGGCACACAAATGTAGATACCCTGTGGAGACTGTAGATGTGAGGTGAACAAATAACATACCATGGCAGCAATGGGACACACAAACAATGATCATTGTGCTGACTGATGACCTAGGAGTCCCAGGGACAGCAGGTGAAACCCACCAAACAACATACAGCCAATGGCACACTAAAGATATGCCAATGCAGTGGTGCAGATGCACAAACAGGCAGACCCACACTGCACATCAAACACAACAGGTGAGGGAGGGGTGCCAGTGTCCCCAGGCAACCACACAACACATGATGAGGCCTGAATACCAATTACACAGATGCACATACAGTGCCACACAAAAGTAACTCATGGATCCAAATCCCCTATGTGGGCAATCAGGCATTGTTAGATGAGAGGGAGCACAAATTACACATGTCACACAAGCTTGTAGGAACAGCAACTAACACAGCAAGCGACAGACCCACCACAGCACTACCCCCAGGGACCCCATATTGTGCTGACACTAGCCTGCATGATAATCCCACTGTGATGACAATGTCAGATGTCGTTCACACTGTGAACCCCAGCCATGTGTCCTGAGCAACTAACTACCATCACACCTACACAAGCTCCAATCAATCAGCACGGTCTGCCAGCCAAGGCCAATATGGAGGTAGGGGTCTGGCCATGCAACAACTCACTTTTGCACACACTCAACACCACACACCCTGATCTCCACCAATGTGCAGCAGTGAAGCTCACATGGACTGGTGACATTGCACATGCACCCATGACAATACCAGGGGTGGTGGTGGGAACCAAGGTGCAGAAACCCATCACACATGGCCAGTCAACAAGACTTGTCAATGTCTGACACACAGCACAGTATGATGTACATGGGCATGATGTGAAATCCACCACAATCAATGGGATCCTGGCCATAGTCACACACCAATGAAGAAGCCAAGGTGACACACGAAGAACACACGTACACAACTACCAACATTGCAGCTCTGACCCTGAGGAGTGGCAGCAGTCACACACACAATGTGTCACAATCACTGTAAGCTAACACAAACTGTAAATCACATTACTCGTGTAAACAACAAGTGCCAAGGGGAATCCTGAATGTGTCCCATCTGCGTTTGCCCACATCCCCAGCACTGACAACAAAGACAACCTGGGATGACAACCTCATGAACATTAGTTTGCCATGCACCCACATCACAGAGAAACCAGGTCCAAGATGCTGGATGAACACAGAACAACTCAGCAAGCATCACAAACAGGAACATCCCTAGGGACACAGCCTGTGTAGGAAAAGGGAAGGGAACACGCACAGACATGCTTACACAACACAGGCCCACGCAATGTCACCAGATTACACACTGCCATGAGGGCACACCACTCCTGTGGAAGGTCCGCTGTGCCAAACCTTGTCTGTGCACGACCCAAACATGTCAGCAGAACACTCCGTCAGTGAGTCAACAACCACAACACACAGAAGGCTCTGCTCACATCAGCCTGGAGTACGGGGTGTCACGTCAGTCATCTGCACACACACCAAACACGTGTCAAGCAAGTTGCACTGTATACACAGATGAGTCCTTCGACATTGATGTGCAAAACTGCATGTCCAGTGGAGCTGGGCACACAGTCAGGGAAATTGGAACATTGAACAGTGGTAAGCCCACCAGATGTGCATCAGTGGAAGACAAAGATGTTCATTTACAAATGCAAAAAGGACATCCCTGTGTCAAATGCTGAACATTACACCCTCAGACTGTAGCAAAGGATGCCATAGATCCAGAATACAACAGGACACTTATCCCATCGACCACATGGAGTCCATCACTGCAACACTTCATCGTCCTGATGTGAACACTATTACAACTGCAAATGCAGGATGCTACTCATCCACATCATGTACATCAAAAGAAAACCCAAAAGTAAACAAAAAGAGGCTTTATTCAGCAAATGTCAGGGTAAAAACGGAAGTCCAAAAGAAACTAAGGCCAATGGCCAGTCCAAAATCACAGTACCAACGGGTGAGAAGTTACAACTGGTCACACATTGCTTGCCTGCACTGGTACGGTTGGGGGACATCACCCTTGGAGGGGCATACAAGGGGCAGGCCAGGCACCGCAGGGACATGATCAGGGGATGGCAGAGTGAGGCAGTGAAGGGGTGGTGGGTGCAGGAGTGTCACCGGCAACTGCAGTGGAGGTGTCTGACTCAGGGGGGCCGGCACCACCGTGGTACACAAGTCAGTTGGTGTGGGTGCCGCAACCACTACAGTGGGCTGGACTGATGTAGTGGACTGGGTACCCACTGCAGTGCCCGAGTCAGACGTGGTGGTTGTGGACTCCACTGCAGTGCATGACTCCAAGGGAGTGGAAGGGTGGGCAGATGAGGTGGGCAGAACAGAGGGGGGGGGACCCGGTCCCCACAACAGTGCCACTAACAGGCAGAGCGTCTGGGTTGGGGTGGAAGAGCAAGTGGCAGGGGGGGAGGGCCTAAGCAGTCTGGGGATGCGGTATCAGTGTGTGGGGGAACCTGGGGCAGGGTTTGGCGGGGGAACCTGTGCAGTGGTGGCCTGGGGGATGGAGGAGAGAGACTGGGCGCTGGAGCTGCGTGGTGGTGGTGGTGGGGTCTTGCTCTTCCTGCTCCGGGGGGACTTCTGAATGGGCTCCTGTGTCTGCCTGGGGAAGGGTGTCCGGGGGCGAGGTGCACTCCTCTCCGTGTGGGTGGACTTCCTCTTCCCCATGTGTGCTGGGTCAGCAGGAATGGTGGGGAAGAGGCCGAGGTCACACAGGAAGACCTGCTGTGTATGTGGGGTAGCAGGCGAGGCAAGGGAAGGGGTCTTGGAGGGAGAGGATTTGGAGGACTGCGGAGTGAATGTGGATGCCTGTGTGTGTGCGTGTGTTCCCCATCCCCTGTGTCTGTGGTATCAGTCCCCTGAGGATGCTTGTGTGCACGTCTTGCCTTACTCTTGGGTGTGTCTGTGCTGCTTGTGTCTGTGTGTTTGGATGACTGTGCAGGTGTGCATGTGCTTTGGACAGGTAGGGGGGCAGGAAGTGTGGATGGGGCAGAGGTGGGAGGGGTGAGGGACTGTTGGAGGAGGGACACTGCTGCCGTCAGGAGTCCTCTGTAGGGCAGACATACCCGTCAAGATGCCCTCCATGAACGACACCAGCTGTGTCAACAGAGTGGTGTGTGCATGGAGGACACTCAGCATTGCTGTCTGCCCTACATGGAGCTGCCGAAGGAGGTACACAGACTCCTCACTCAGGGCAGCAGGGGACACAGGGGCAGGGGCTGCGGTGCCTGGCACGAAGGAGACACGCTCCCGAGCACGGGAGCCTCCACGGACCTCAGGAATGGGAGCCGATGGGAGGGCGGTGGTGGTGGTGGCGGGGCCAGACAGACTAGCTGGCCTTTGGTGGCTGCCGAGACCCGCCTCCACAAGGGAGTCATCCTCCGAGCTGCTGTGGTCCCCAGCTGAGGTGGATGGTGCTGAGGACTCCTCGGTGTGGCTCCCCTCGCCCTCCGTGCCACTGGGTCCCTCTGACCACTCGTCCGATGCTGACCCAGTCTGGCTCCTCTGCTCCTCCTGGTCCGTGGAGCTGTCCCCTCCTGTGGCCGTGGATGTATCTGCAAACAATTAGGGAAACAGACAAACATAAGTCACCTGCACTGACCGCACACACCACAGTAAGTACAGCACATTACAGAGGAAGCCCTGGCATCCTTAGTTGAACATTGCCTAAAGTCCTCACACAGATTCGGGGAAGCCAATTGTCAGTCTGATGGTCAACCATGGGACTCACACCCCTCCTGCCCTTGCACCCATGTGCCTGGTGCCTGTCTGATGGTAAGACCCCAGTGTGGACACATGCACCACCTACACAGTTGTTGGACATTGCAGGGAACACGGTGAAGCATGTGAACATGCACACATCACATCTCTTGCCACTGAGTCAGTGCAGGTGTCCGGATAAAGGGATGGCCAGATTCTAATTAGAAATGCATGTGATGCATACCAGCACCAGACACCATGATGCACCCATGTCCGGATAGTCAATGCCACAATGGGGTGCATGTTGCACATGTCACTCCCCTGCAGGATCAGTCCCAGGAAGTTGAATGCCATGACACAGGAATGCGTGCAAAGTCATACATTACTGTCTCAAGTCACATGGCCATGGCAACCAGACAACAACAGTCTGCACTGTGTCACAATCCGAGGGCATGGGGAATGCAAGTTATGTGACTGACAAGTGCACATGTCCATCCCCCAAAAACCACATCATCTGTACTACTATTTGTCCACGTCATACCAACTGGACATATGGGGGACATGAAACACAACTCTCTGAACATGAGCACCTCACAGTGTGCTGTGAATGAAAATACAGCTGCCTGAAAGTCACAGTCACAAACACCTGTGTGCACAGTCAAGTGATCAGACACCTATAAGTCACAGAAGTATCGTCTATCATGGTCACATCTCAGATAGCATGCTGAGCCCCAAACGATGAACATACCAGTAGTCCTGACAACGAAGACACAGCACAATGAGACAGAGGCAGACACCTGAGGGTACATTTCACTGATCACAACATGCCAGATGATACACGGGAGTGGGAGTACAGAGTGTATTGTATGCACTGGAGTAGGCATGACTGTCCAGCTCCACCTGTTAGAGGGATGAGTCCTGGACAGTAGGCAGGTGGCTAAGCATGTGTGACACACTGGATACACATACTCCTGAGGCCCAAATATTGTTCCCACCAGCAGCATGGGTGTGTGCCACATTCCCCAGGGACATGTGGTGAGTCAGAGCAGCAAGCGGACCACATATCAAAGTTACACGCAGATCACATGTCAGAACTTAGACATTGTGTAAGCAATTGACCCACCCATGAATCACACAACATAGACACGGGAACAAATGCTGTCCCCCACCTTGAGCAAAGCAAAATGCAATGACACAGTCCCCAAATTACACAATTTCCTGACTATAAGGGCCACACATATGCGTATCAGAGGAGAAGTGGGCATGTAACAAATGAGGGACATGGGTCCTGGACCACATGACTGATGTACTGTGGAAGTTTAACCAGGCCAGAGGAGGGCACATAGCATGGCAGACAAAGTGCACAGTGCAGTCATGGACTCACCCCTCCTTGCTGCTGTCTGTCCTTCAGCTGCCCATCCAGGTCAGGGAAGACCACCGCCAGGATCCGGAGCATGTGGGGGTCAGGGTCTGGTGTCCGCCCCTCCTGTGAGGAGGCGACAGCTTCAGCTGGACCCTTGCGATCCTCCGGGTCCAGCCACGTAGGTCCTGCCACCTCTTTTGGCAGTTGCGGATCCTGCGCCTATAGACCCCCACGGATCTTACTTTCCGGGCGATGGTCAGCCAGATGTCCTGCTTCTGGTGGGCATCAACCTGTGAGGATGACAAAGTGAAAAGGCCATTACTACACATGCAACATATACGTGCATCACACAGTTGGATATACATGTCTCAATTACAGGGGCATATGATGTACACAGGCAGTGCAACAATGGCTATGAACAGTTTGCCAGCAGTCACTACATGGTATCATTGCATGGGAAGTAAACCTAGTTGGAATGCACTGTTACTGCACTGTACCAGTTCAGTGCATGTAACTACACACTTTGGGGTGTGACAACTACTCAGTGGGCATGCTAGCCAGTGGTGTGCACAGTGAAAGTCCTACTAGTCAGACAACATGCACAATTAGTGATGCAGTGGACAGCACACTCACCTGCTACCCTGGTTTCCCATACAGCTTGCTGTACTGTGGAAGGAGGCTGTCCAGCAGGGCCTAGTTCTCCTCAAGGCTGAAGGCTGGGGCTCTCTCCACAGTACGTGCCATTGCAGGAGCCAGAGGATGCATAAACAGCAGCAGTGTTGGTGGCAGATGTCGGTCCTGGAGCATGTAGTGCAGGCAAGTGAGCTCTCAGGGGAATAGCCAGCATTATATGTGTGCTGCAGAGGCAGATACTGTCCCATGTGTCCAAAGTGATAGGTCCAAGTCGTTTGCATCTTCTAAATCTGACCAATCCATGGTATAGCAGCACTAATACACGCCCACAGCATCCTTCAAATCTTCAACTTCATGACACCCATGATTTTGCAACATTGTTGTGGCTGGCCAACTGAATTTACTGCATCAGACTCGTTGGAGCTTCGAAAACGCGTCCGTTGCCATGCCAGGCCCCAGCCAATGTGTGCGCACTGATCGGTCCATTGCTGTACAACGCGTACCCGCGATACAACGCGTACCCGCTCACATTGAATGGAATGGGCCGGCCGGGCACACCGATCGGTCCATTGCTCTACAACGCGTACCCGCGATACAACGCGTACCCGCTCACATTGAATGCAATGGGCCGGCCGGGCACACCGATCGGTTCATTGCAGTTCAACGCGAACCCGCGATACAACGCGTACCCGCTCACATTGAATGCAATGGGCCGGCCGGGCACACCGATCGGTCCATTGCTCTACAACGCGTACCCGGGATACAACGCGTACCCGCTCACATTGTATGCAATGGGCCGGCCGGGCACACCGATCGGTCCATTGCAGTTCAACGCGTACCCGCGATACAACGCGTACCCGCTCACATTGAATGCAATGGGCCGGCCGGGCACACCGATCGGTCCATTGCTCTACAACGCGTACCCGGGATACAACGCGTACCCCCACACATTGAATGCAATGGGCCGGCCGGGCACACCGATCGGCCCATTG
The DNA here is from genome assembly GCA_963921515.1 of Calotriton arnoldi. Lineage (NCBI taxonomy): Eukaryota > Metazoa > Chordata > Amphibia > Caudata > Salamandridae > Calotriton > Calotriton arnoldi. The sequence continues at coordinate 5,601,515 of CAWUFW010000043.1, read as the reverse complement.
CTGTACAACGCGTACCCGCGATACAACGCGTACCCGCTCACATTGAATGCAATGGGCCGGCCGGGCACACCGATCGGTCCATTGCTGCACAACGCGTACCCGCGATACAACGCGTACCCGCTCACATTGAATGCAATGGGCCATCCGGGCACACCGATCGGTCCATTGCAGTTCAACGCGTACCCGCGATACAACGTGTACCCGCTCACATTGGATGCAATGGGCCGGCCAGGCACTCCGATCGGTCCATTGCTCTACAACGCGTACCCGGGATACAACGCGTACCCGCACACATTGAATGCAATGGGCCGGCCGGGCACACTGATCGGTCCATTGCTGTACAACGCGTACCCACGATACAACGCATACCCGCTCACATTGAATGCAATGGGCCGGCCGGGCACACCGATCGGTCCATTGCTCTACAACGCGTACCCGGGATACAACGCGTACCCGCTCACATTGAATGCAATGGCCAATGTGTGCGCACCGATCGGTCCATTGCTGTACAACGCGTACCCGCTCACATCGTATGCAATGGCCAATGTGTGCGCACCGATCGGTCCATTGCTGTACAACGCGTCCCTGTACAAGTCACTGGCATATGTCACCATGCCTGTCACAGGTGAACATATGCCAGCCACATATACTTCCCAGGGAGTGAGGGGCACACCTACAACACCACAGCCTGTCCACACTGTATCCTAAGGCATGTAAGACTGCATTACATGTTCCGTGTATGGGGGTCAACATGTTGTTTTTGGGTGGCACTTGGGGGCAGCCACTCCCAGGCTGTGCACGTGTTCATGGGGACAGAATCCTTGGTGTGTTGTGCACATGAACACTGTGGTGTGCAACTGTTCATTTCAGGGCATGTGGCATGGTCACATTTCACGGTTGTGTATGTGTATGTCATGTCACATACCCCCTGAGTCCCATGTGGGACGGTATGTACGTCCCAGGGTGACCCATTGCCACAATTGTGATGGCCCTCCACAGTCTGTGTGCATGTCGTGTTTACAATGTCTCTGATTCCATGTGCACAATGGGAGACAGTCTCCACATCCACGTTGTTTGTGCATGGACTTTGATGTTGTGCGTGTGTGTGTCACAGACGTCCATGTCTGTCCTGCCGAGGCAACAGGGACCACTACCTGTGGGGGTCATGGTTGTTTAGCTGTGGTGTATTCATGATGCACCATGTCATGCCAGTGTCCATGTGTCAATACAGGGTCCCTGGGAATCTACCTGTCGATGAGCTGTGATGCCTGGGGCACATCTGTCCTCACATGTCACTGTGGTGTGTGTTTGGACCATGACAGCAGTACATGGGTACTGTGACACAGCCTAATGATATCCCATAGCAGAACCTGGGACTTGTTGAGGACACATGTTGAACTGTGATGTTAGATGTTAGCCATGTAGGTGCCATACATGTCCTTACGGAACGGCACACGCATCATGTACTTGTGTCTCGTAATGATGTATCATGTGATATTGAGTCTGGTCTATGCCACATATGTGGGGTGACTGACAATCTTTCTTTCCTCACCTATGCACTGCAGGGCACCAGCTGTCCATCGACCATTCCCTGACCTTGCAATGGTGGTTGAACGGGACTGCATCCGACGGTACCTCTTCACCAGGCCACTGATTGAGGAATTGACGGTGCGGTTGGCCCCACATTTGCAACTTGGCCGGACATACCCTACAGCGCTGACCCCCAAGGTGAAGGTGATGGCAGCCCTACACTTCTTTGCCACCGGTACCTTTCAACACACTGTGGCGTCTGCTGGTGGGATGTCACAGACCATGTTCAGCCGTGTGCTCCGCGACGTTTTGGAGGCTATGTTGAGGTACCTGAACCAGTACATCTATTTCCCTAGACTTCAACAACTCACTGACGTGAAGAGTGACTTCTATGCCCTGGGGAGGATGCCGCATGTCATTGGCTCCATTGATGGGACACATGTGGCTTTGGTACCACCACAGGCCCAAGAGCAGGCATACAGGAACCGCAAACACTACCATTCGGTCCATGCACTGGTGGTATGTCTTGCAGATATGAGCATCACACACGTCTGTGCCCGTTTCCCCGGTTCTGCACACGATGCCTACGTGATGAGGAGTAGTCGCAACCCGAGGATGATGTCACAGATGCGGAACCAGCGTGCCTGGCTTGTTGGTGTGTACTGACTTTGTACCATCGTCTGTGTTCTGCAATGTAGTGTTCCACCCTCTTTTCCAACTCAGCTAATGTGCAATTGTCTGTATGTAGGTGACTCCGGATACCCCAACATGCCGTGGTTGCTGACGCCCCTCAGGAACCCTGTGACACCAGCCCAGATGCGCTACAATGAGGCACATGGTCGGACCAGGAGAGTGATTGAGCGGACATTTGGTCTCCTGAAGAGCCGCTTCCGCTGCCTAGATAAGACAGGAGGGGCCCTCCCATATGCCCCAGCAAAGGTGTGCAAGATTGTCATCGTCTGCTGCATGCTACACAACCTGGCAGTGCGGAAGGAGTTGCCTCTCATCCTGGATGACGATGACCAACATCCGCCACCTGTGGAGGATCCTGGGCTGGACCACGATGCCAGTGGTGATGATGATGATGAGGCTGATGTCCGCACACAGCTCATCACCAACTTCTTCAGCTGAATGTGAGTATTCAGGGATGTTATGTCAATGATGTGAGTTTGCATGATATGTGTTGGTAGTGCTCTGGTGCTGTTTGAGTGTGTCCATGTGCTACTTGACTGGATGCGTGCAGCAATGTGTCCTTACAGGCACTGTTCCCTGTAACCTGCGCACGTGCGTGCCCGCGCACCTATTTGAATCAGAGCGCGCAGTGTCTTCTTTGCAGCGCGCACACACCACGAGAGGCAAGTATTCATGTTAATCGCAGCGCTGCGATTAACATGAATACTTGAAGAAAAGCAGACAATCTGCCCCCCTCCACGCTCTGTTAAGAAAAGTCATGCAGCAAGCCTAAAATCACGACGTGTGCTTTCACAATCATTAACATATATTAGTGATTGTGAAAGCACACATTGTGCTGTTGGGCTTGCTGTGTGCTTTTCTTAACATAGCGCAGCAGTTTGTGTGCCTTTTGAAAGTTTTCATGTTAAATGCAGCCCAGAGTGTAAGCATGTCGGGCCCTGCAATTAACATGAACACTTTCAAAAAGGCATGCAATCTGCCATCGATTCATTAACAAAAGGCAGGCAACAAGCCTAACAGCACAACGTGTGCTTTCACAATCCCCAATATGTATTAGGGATTATGAAAGCACACGTCGTGCTGATAGGCTTGCTGCGTGCCTTTTGATGATAGATAGGGTGACCAGAATTTTAAAGCCAAAAACCGGGAAATTTCACACAAACAGACTACACATAGCTGCCAAGGTTTCAGATTGCTATGTGTGACATTTTCAAAATTTCAGTGAAATTATGAGTGCATTTCAATGACTATGAGTGACACTTTCTTGAGAGCAAAATCAGCCTTGCTCTACCCGTGCACACTAGAACCCCATTCCCAATATGAACCAACCTGCCCCACCCAGTACATTCAAACACCACACAGCCAACTAACTCCATTCATATCCACCAGAACCAACCTACTCCTTCGCAGTCCATCTTAACCACATTCACATCCGCAGTGTTCAGCTCACCTGTGCCAAGCAAGACTCGGGCCAGGTTGAGATGGGGCTAGGGGTCATTGGCGTTGCTTTGCTGATTATTGTTGATTATTGCAGGAGAGAGGCCGGGCCTGGCCTGGCCTTTCAGGACTGGCCTCAGACCAAAGGCTGCATGTAATACCCATAACGGAGCACCGTACAATCTGTGTCAGCAGAGAGGGGTTGCTGCCTGTGTGTCCTAGGGGCTGCACTGAGTCCGAGCCCTAACGTAAACTGCCAAATGTAAACTGACTGTCGTGCCACACGCTCGCACAGCAGGCGGCAGGGCGCCTATAGCTAGGTGCGTAATCGGTCTCAGTCTATCGGACATTGGGCGCAGGGTAAATCAAGCAGACACTGATTCGCTCGCGTTGTCACGTGAGGTCAGTGAAGCTGAATGCTGCGCCAGCCCACTATGGGTGAAGTTGTTACACTGTAGCCCCTAAAGCCAGCCCAAATCTAGCTGAGCCACCCCCAAGTCTGCGCAATCAGGGCTGCCCGTGCTGTGCCAGCTTTCTGTAAGTGGTGCTAATTACCAGCTAGTTCTGGGCTTGACATCGGAGGATGATTCATAAATGCGTGACTTTGCATTTCAGCACGGTGATGATGACCAGCACACTAAAATGCGTTAGTCTAAGCCTGATGCGTGGTACTTGGAGGGCTGCAAAAGGCATGCAAGAAATGCAGCAGGAGATACAACTCATAGAAGGAATGTTCTGTGGTTGGCTAAGGACAGGACACAACAATGCATTTTCTCAGATTCCATTGTGGTGCAATCTTGAAGTTTTAAATTTTGTCTTGTTGCTCCAAATAAAAATCTTAGGGAATACAACAAAGACAATTTTAATCCACTTACACATTTTCTTCACATTACTCAAAAAACCAGCTCCGCTGTAGTTCAGGCGTTGAAGCACACCCAAGTGGCATTCGGCTACTTGGGTGGACCCCGATGATGAAGCATGTCACCAACTAGGTGGGTGAGTGAGGGGTTTCTTAAATAAAGAAAGAATTCTCTCTTTACTATTGCTCTCTATTTTTCCAAAACAACTAGGACGCTGAGTCCTGGGGACACTCCCTCTTTTTGTTTTTCGCAATCTTGAATAACCCAGACACCTCTCAGGGATTTAGCATTCCCATTTAACAAGTGATAGTAAGGGACACATTCTCCATTAAAAGTCTTTTAATGTAACAATATGCTTTTGAATACTGTATCCTTTTTATGTTTGTTGTATGTTGCAAACCTGCCTTAAGACCCTTAATGTGGTGCTGTATGTGTAGAAATACACTGTCTTTTCACTTTATTAAGCAAATGTTTGAGTGATAGTTCCACTGACATTTGTCGCTGCACCCACACACGCGGTTGGGTTCTTGGCGCACATAGCCATGGCTGCAGCACACAGAGACCTTATACTGACGCACACAAAGAAAAAAAATTAGAGGGAACATTGCTTACAGGTAGTCTGTACTCCACAACAGTGTTGACATGCTAACTTGGTCCTGGGTGGGTATCTTGTGACATGTATTGGGCATGAGTATTGCAGTTCTGTCCTGTTCTTCAGTGCTTTTGACTGTGTGTCATTTCTGTCCTTCACAGGGTACTTTCAGAGTTGTTTGGTCAACTGTGATCCCCCGACACCGTGAATCAACTTCCAGGGTGGTAGCTGTCGTTTCCCTACAGGTGATGTGCGGCACACCCATGGACTTCCTTTCTTCTACACTTGTTGACTGTGTGCCCACTGCCAGGTGGGATTACCTTGCATCTGTAGTGGTTACAACATGTTGCAAATGTGTAATAAACCTGTGCTTCACTTTGTGATGTGCGTTGTCTGTGGTCACACATCTGACTGACATTTGCTTCCTGCACCAGTGGGCTAGTTAACACAGACTGTGAATAGGTGTTGTGTCTGTGCATTGCACCGCATTTCCTGGCAACATCAGTGTAGGCGATGAGTCAGATGGCCCTGGTGTGTATGTGTTGTGTAGCCCTGGTGGTGTGTCTCCCTCATATGTGTCACGTCGCCATGACTCACATGCCGGTGTTGTACTTGCTGTAGCAGTTAGCATGTAGCAGTTCACAGATCATCATCTCCACTTCAGAAACAACGTTGTAATCACAACAGAGGCAAGTATGGTGTATTAGTGAGTTTATTGACATACATGTGTGAGTATAGTGCACAGGATGGTGGGTGCTGTACATTGTGATTGTAATCCAAAGTTCCTAGATGATTTGGAAGTCCTGATAGCAGAAATGTCCCGAGTAAAGTCCACAGTCATCTGATACATTGGTCCAACTTGAGCTCCCCATGTCATGTGGGAGAGTTGTGTTGCATTCGACAGGGTGAAGAGTTTGCGCACAAAGGTGATTTTCCGGAACAGGTGTTGGCTCCCTGGGGGTTGTGCATAGCCATCAGCCTCTCAGTTGTCCTTCCTCGGACGACCCCTCTTCTTTGGGGTGGGGGGCCCTCAAGTGCAGGCTGCTGCGATGCAGGGGACTCTCCGCCAGAGTCATCCTCCCTCCCTGTGGCAGTTGCAGTTGTTGCAGCACCAGATGTTGTGGGCACACAGGGAGGTGTTGACATGTTGGTGCACATCTGGCGGAGGCATTGTAATATGTCCCTATGCACCGCCGTCTGTTCTTGCAATGTGTCCCACTTGGACTCCATGCAGGACATGTGTAAGTCCAAGCGGGCATGATGGGCAGCCTGCTGCTGTTGAATGTCCCTGAGGATCCCCACTACCTGGCTGAACTCTCCGGTGCTAGTCTGGTACGCATCAGCTATGCGTACCAGTTGTGGGTCATCATGCAGTCCAGATCCCTCTGCAAGCAGCAACCTATGTCTACCACCCCTCCCACCACCCCTGGCGACACGTGAAGGACCTGCGTTGGCACGCACAGGTGACCCTGGGCCCCCTTGGGGGTTGTTGCTGGTGTTGGTGTCCATAGCTCCACGTTGGGCAGGGGTCCGTGTGCTGTTGGTGGTGGTGGTCCTTGGTCTGTCCGTGTCGGCAGGGGTGGTCTGTGTGTTGGCAGTTGTTGGAGGGGTGGGTGCAGGGGGTGCAGCTGGTGGTCCTGCAGGTGCTGCATGATGACTCACTGCTGAGGTGCCAGGTAGGTCTTCGTCATCCGAGGTGGGCAGAGGCTGTTCCACACCAGTGAGCTCAGTGTCCCCCGGAGCCTGGGACAGGGACTCCTCAGCGTCTGCTGCTGTGTCCCCATCTTCACCTGTATTTGGAAGAGACACACAATGTATGTAATGTTTCTACAGGCATCAATGGTTCAAACACCTGACAGTTGTGACTGTACCTCTGGATGCGGGCCTGTACATTGCATTGTCCTAAGTTGTCACAGTCAGCTGTTGATATTGGTGTAGCGCATTGTCCTGACAACATGCAGCATTTCAATGTGAATGTTGAGGTGTGTGCATAGCCAGCATTGGTGGTATTTGGTTGACATCCGGACATCCTTCTCCCTCCAGCCCAGTTATCCCACCATGAAGCATGCCACCCTTGCAGTGGGTGCAGGTTGACTCTCAGGATGTCAGTCAGTGGTGTCCTGCTGTTGGTTGGTGGCCAGTTCCCAGCATGGCCTTGTGCTCCCCACAACAGAGCAGCAGTGTCAGACATCTTTGATGGGGCTTTCCACTCTCTGTGAGGTGTGCATGCTTCAGTGTGAGCTTGCTGGGCCATGTGGGGGGGATGTTGAGCTGTGACTCCACTCCCATCATGCTATTGCCTCCACCCCCTTCCCAGCATGCCCATACTTCCTTCCTTTTGAGTGTACTTCACTGTGTGTGGGTGTGACAGCAATGGCAAGATGGCTGACAGTGGTGTCCTGCTGTTGGTTGGTGGCCAGTTCCCAGCATGGCCTTGTGCTCCCCACAACAGAGCAGCAGTGTCAGACATCTTTGATGGGGCTTTCCACTCTCTGTGAGGTGTGCATGCTTCAGTGTGAGCTTGCTGGGCCATGTGGGGGGGATGTTGAGCTGTGACTCCCACTCCCATAATGCTATTGCCTCCACCCCCCTTCCCAGCATGCCCATACTTCCTTCCTTTTGAGCGTACTTCACTGTGTGTGGGTGTGACAGCAATGGCAAGATGGCTGACAGTGGTGTCCTGCTGTTGGTTGGTGGCCAGTCCCCGGCATGGCCTTGTGCTCCCCACAACAGAGCAGCAGTGTCAGACATCTTTGATGGGGCTTTCCACTCTCTGTGAGGTGTGCATGCTTTAGTGTGAGCTTGCTGGGCCATGTGGGGGGGGTGTTGAGCTGTGACTCCCACTCCCATCATGCTATTGCCTCCACCCCCCTTCCCAGCATGCCCATACTTCCTTCCTTTTGAGTGTACTTCACTGTGTGTGGGTGTGACAGCAATGGCAAGATGGCTGACAGTGGTGTCCTGCTGTTGGTAGGTGGCCAGTCCCCAGCATGGCCTTGTGCTCCCCACAACAGAGCAGCAGTGTCAGACATCTTTGATGGGGCTTTCCACTCTCTGTGAGGTGTGCATGCTTCAGTGTGAGCTTGCTGGGCCATGTGGGGGGGGGGGTGTTGAGCTGTGACTCCCACTCCCATCATGCTATTGCCTCCACCCCCCTTCCCAGCATGCCCATACTTCCTTCCTTTTGAGTGTACTTCACTGTGTGTGGGTGTGACAGCAATGGCAAGATGGCTGACAGTGGTGTCCTGCTGTTGGTTGGTGGCCAGTTCCCAGCATGGCCTTGTGCTCCCCACAACAGAGCAGCAGTGTCAGACATCTTTGATGGGGCTTTCCACTCTCTGTGAGGTGTGCATGCTTCAGTGTGAGCTTGCTGGGCCATGTGGGGGATGTTGAGCTGTGACTACCACTCCCATCATGCTATTGCCTCCACCCCCCTTCCCAGCATGCCCATACTTCCTTCCTTTTGAGTGTACTTCACTGTGTGTGGGTGTGACAGCAATGGCAAGATGGTTGACAGTGGTGTCCTGCTGTTGGTTGGTGGCCAGTTCCCAGCATGGCCTTGTTCTCCCCACAACAGAGCAGCAGTGTCAGACATCTTTGATGGGGCTTTCCACTCTCTGTGAGGTGTGCATGCTTCAGTGTGAGCTTGCTGGGCCATGTGGGGGGGGGGATGTTGAGCTGTGACTCCCACTCCCATCATGCTATTGCCTCCACCCCCCTTCCCAGCATGCCCATACTTCCTTCCTTTTGAGTGTACTTCACTGTGTGTGGGTGTGACAGCAATGGCAAGATGGCTGACATTGGTGTCCTGCTGTTGGTTGGTGGCCAGTTTCCAGCTTGGCCTTGTGCTCCCCACAACAGAGCAGCAGTGTCAGACATCTTTGATGGGGATTTCCACTCTCTGTGAGGTGTGCATGCTTCAGTGTGAGCTTGCTGGGCCATGTGGGGGGGGATGTTGAGCTGTGACTCCCACTCCCATCATGCTATTGCCTCCACCCCCTTCCCAGCATGCCCATACTTCCTTCCTTTTGAGTGTACTTCACTGTGTGTGGGTGTGACAGCAATGGCAAGATGGCTGACAGTGGTGTCCTGCTGTTGGTTGGTGGCCAGTTCCCAGCATGGCCTTGTGCTCCCCACAACAGAGCACCAGTGTCAGACATCTTTGATGGGGCTTTCCACTCTCTGTAAGGTGTGCATGCTTCAGTGTGAGCTTGCTGGGCCATGTGGGGGGATGTTGAGCCGTGACTACCACTCCCATCATGCTATTGCCTCCACCCCCTTCCCAGCTTGCCCATACTTCCTTCCTTCTGACTCTGCTTCCCTGTGGGGTAGTGTGCCTGTGCTGAATGGATGGCTGACAGTGTTGTCCTGGCGTTTGTTTGGCTACAAGTCCCATGTGTGTCACTGTGCTTCCCACAGCATGACCCTGGGTGGTGGTTCTTTGTGGGATAAATATTTTTAGTGTGAGGCAATGCATTTTCCCAGGTGAGTTGTGTGTAGTTTGGGTTAGGGTGTGTGTGGGAAGAGCTGCTGGTAACTATGGTCATAGCTGTCAGTCCTCCTTCCCACCCAGCCAGATATCCCACCACGGAACGTGCTTCCATTGCAGGGAGTGCAAGTTGTCTTTCAGGATGTCAGACAGTGGTGTCCTGCTGTTGGTTGGTGCACAGTTCCCAGCAGGGCCTTGTGCTCCCCACAGCAGTAGCCAGTGTCAGCCATCTTGTCAGTTGTTTTCCACTCCCTGTGATGTGAGCATGGTTCAGAGTGGTGTTGATGGGCGTATTGTGATGGTGGGCAATATCTGTGACTACGACTCCCATGATGCTATTGGCTACACTGACTTGACCAGCATACACAGAATTCCTTCCTTTCTGTGGGATTCCCTGTGTGGTGGTGTTGTAGTGGTGGCTACATATCTGACAGTGTTTGTTGGTTAGATTTGTGCCACTGCCTAGCTTTATTTGTTGTAGGGTTTGTACATGTCATGACACAGTTACATATCACTATGAGATGGCATGTATTGTGTTTATCTGACTGACATACACATCTTGGGATGATTCTGGTTTTGTTGCTGTGGATTTGCTAAGGGTGCATGGTTTGACTAGCCCCTTGACAGTGATGTGTGTGTATTGTCACACGATATTGGGTATATTGGTTGTGTACTCACCAGGCTCTGGGATTTCTTCTAGTCCATATACGCTCACTGGTGGTAGGATGGCCCGCACCTTCTCCTCCCAGGGCCTGAGGTATAGTGGTTTGGCAGGAGGGCCACTGTCGGTGTGTTGGCTCAAGATGTAATCCTTCTTCAGTAGGTCCCTGACCCTCCTGCGCACATCATACCACCTGTTCTGGATGTCTTCCTTTGTGCGCAAACATGGTGATTGTGCGTTCACCCTGTCAACGATCCTCGCCCACATCTTGGTTTTCTGCGACATGGGGGTCTGTTGGACCAGTGTACCAAACAGCTGTGGCTCTACTCCTGAGGATCTCATCTACCAGGACTTCCAATTCACTATCTAGGAACTTTGGATTCTTCTTGGGGGGCATGGTGATGGGTGGTGGTGGTGAGTGATGTGTGTGTTGGTGTGCAAGAGAGGGTGTGTGAGTGTGTTTTGCTGGGTGTATGTGAGGGTGCTATTTGTTGAGGTGCTGATGGTGTGTGACTTGTGTGATGGATGAGCTGTGAGTGTGTGTGTGGTTGCTGTCTGTTGGTGTTCTGTGCTGGCAGGTCATTTGAATTTGCAAAGGATCATGGTAGGGATTTGTGTCCTTTATATGGGTGGAGTTGTGGGTGTGTCTTTGTTCCCTGTCCCCCCCCCCAGTATTTATTGGCTTTGTAATTGCTTGTTTGGCCTTTTTGTTTGTGTTTTTCCCTTTGTACTTTTTGTGCAGGTAGGAGACGTTCTTCTGACCGAGTCGGACCCTGCAGTTGTCTCGTGCGAGCTTCTCCGAGTCGTTCACGCTGTGTTTGTGCTGTTTCCTGTGCTGCGTACGCGTCGGTCGCGGTGTATTGGGTTGCTTCGGCTCGCTGTTTGGTATGCGTGTCGGTCATACGGCTTGAGCTCCGTGCGACTCGGTCGTGTTTTCCACGCGTTGCATCGTACTTGGCGGGTCGGAGTTCGCGGGTACGTTTCGTTCGGGATTCTTCCTGGTGTGTGTCGGTCGGTTCGATTCGCGTGCTTTTCCGGCCGGATAGCTGTTTTCCGCGCGGTTCGGTCGTTTGGCTTGTGTTCCGTATGAGTCGGTCGGATTTTGCACGCTTTTCATCGTACTTTGCGGGTCGGGCTGCACCGGTACGTGTCGGTCGGAATTAATTCCGGCTCCGAGTCGGTCGGTACGTTTTCCGGCCCGAATTGGATTTGGCCCCTCAGTGTAGGTGCGCAAGGTGATCACTGCAGAGCAAACGTCGCCAGTGGTGGCCTGATACAGGCCGAGGTACATACTTACCTACGAACGTTGGGTCATGTGCCTCAATTCGAACCATCCGGTCAGAGTAAGAGACAGGGCTGTGCATGAGGTCATAAAAAAAAAAAAATACAGCACAGCACAAGGCAAGAAAAGGTTAGAAAAACAGAAATGTACTACGTCACATCTGTGTGGTTGAGAAGAAAAGTAAAACCAATGTAGTATGAACATAAACATGTGATAATATGAGATAAATAATTTAACTTGTTATATACATTGTTGTATTCTACCCACCTAAAATAAATGTGTCTAGAAAACCTCTTTAGACTTAATGCAGAGGGTATATAGTACTCTATATAATGGCATATCTATGTCCAGGTTTGCACACAAAGCCTAAATCAATGTCATTATCAAAGAGCATCAACATGTTAGGTTCATTTTCATGGGGTACACTCTTTATATAAAAAGCATTGTAAGACCAATTACTTTGTCAAAAAAGGGCCTCAGCAGGTCGAGGAAATGCTTGAGCTCTTTCCCGAATTGTATTTAACATTGGGCTTCCCATGCGGATGACATAACATGCACGTCAGTTTAGGAGACTGATAGGAAATGTAGCCCCATGTACAAGTGACATGGTGTGCCAGGTAAAAGAAGAATCAAGTAAGACATACGCAGTAAAATATAGATTTGTTTCCGAAATGACAAAATATACTTTTTTTTCAAAAGAACCTGAAAGGGGTCCCAAAAAATAATTGATCGTTTGTGATGAAAAGAAATTGTGTAATCAATTTAAGAACCAGATCAGATGTTGATACTGCCAAATGTGAAAGTGTGGATGTTTACTAATACAGCTGCTCACTAATAGACACCTATGTAGAAGTCTCCTGTCCAACATGAAATGTCAGTTGTGGAGGAAACAGTGGCAACATAAATTACAATTGCGTGATTACTTTTAAGACCAGACTATTTGTCAATATTGCCAACTGGGACTGTACCACTATTTACAACATAGGTTGTCACTATATGAGGCATATGTGAAGAAAAACATTATTCTAGGCATAGGCAATAGAAATATATGAAATGATAAGGGATATGTCTGTTATGTTTGTGATAGCGCCACCCAGGGGATCTTATCATTAAGTCGAGTCACATGAGTCTTGAGTCTATATACTCGTGCTGATCCTCCCTCAGGTGATACGGAGTTATGATGTGTATTATAGCCCGTTCAGGGTTTATCAAAAACTTTCCAGCTCATTGTGTCTTCATTGTGGCCCTGTTCCAAAAAATGTGTTGTTAGTTTGGTGGCAGTACGATGAAAATGTATGTAGCTACGATGTTCATTAATACAGGTCGTAGGGCCTGATTTAGATCTTGGTGGATGGTATACTCCGTCACAAACGTGATGGATATCCTGTCGCCCTATTACAATTGCATTATATACTAAGGCACTTTTAATACGGCGGACGAAATATCCGTCACGTTTGTGATGGAGTTTCCCATCAGCCAAGATCTAAATCAGGCCCTTAATCTTCCTGGTGATCATGCCTGCATAGCATGTGATGAGGTAAATGATCCCTTCACTAATACAATTCATGTGCTGTTGTTGTTCCCATGGAGTATTGAGGCCCAGGTCTCTGTGAGTCTCATGATGAGGAATTCCTCATTGGTAATGTCCCTTGACGGGAAGCGACCATAATGTGGCTTGAGGACCATAAGATATGGTCCTGGGTTTAGTATGGATTAGTATATCTCTAAGATTGTGGCTACATTTGAAAGCGAAGAGGGGCTTATCTAACAATAAGGCACCTATGTTTAAAATGTGCCAATGTTTACGGATGGATTTCTTAACAATCTGTGTCATATCACAGAATGTATTAACACAGACCAGTCTGTTAGAGGATGGTGGAGCATATTTTTCTAATAAACCTGCCCTGTTTTTGTTTCAGGCTGTTTTTGTTTCAGGCTGTTTTTGTTGCTGTTTGTTTACTGTTTTGTTTTCTGGAATAATGTCTCTGCGTCAGTTTGGTACTTACAGTATCTGCTTGTTTCTTGGAAATCTGTATTTCAGAGCAATTTCATCAGATGTCCAGAAACTACCCTAAGGATTATTCTCTAGGCCCTTTGAATGGAAACAATCATATAGTAGCAGGGAGTTTCAATCAATAGGCTTTCTGTATAGTTACAATGCCAGATGCCGTTCATAGGAATAGAGCATAAGCTCTAAACAAGCATTGGAAAAGCCAGTAATTCTCACCTATGCAAGAGCTATTGGCTTTGCCAGTGTGTTTTTGCCATGCTGTACACCAGCATGGCTGCTCTTCAGCATGGCTAAATGTTAGTGGCATATAGGAGAGTGGCGTAGAGTGGAGTGGCATTGAGTGGAGTGGCAAAAAGTGTCGTAGAGTAGAGTGGAGTAGAGTGGAATAACGTGTTGTACAGTAGAGTGGCATAGAGCAGAGTGTCATAGATTGGAATGGAGTAGAGTGGGGTGATGTAGAGTGGAGTAGTAGTGCAGAGTTGAGTACTGGCATAGAGTGGTAGAGTGGAGGAGTGGCATAGAGTGGAGTGGCATAGGAGTGGAGTAGTAGTGTAGAGTAAAGTAGTGGCGTAGAGTGGAGGAGTGGCGTAGAGTGTAGTGGTGTTAGGTGGTGTAGAGTGTAGTGTAGTAGAGTGTCATGAGTGGAGTAGAGTGGAGGAGTAGAGTGTGATAAGGTGGAGGGCGTTGAGTGGAGTGCCGTGGAGTGGCGTAGGGTGGAATAAAGTGGTATGGAGTGTCATAGAGTGGAGTGGCGTAGCGTAGAGTGGAATAAAGTGTCATAGAGTGGAGTGGAGTAGCTTAGAGTGTAGTAGAGTAGCCTAGTGTGAAGAGGCGTGGAGTGGCATGGTGTGGAGCATCGTATTATACAGTTTTGTGGAGTAGCGTGTCGTGGAGCAGAGTGTTGTGTCATGTCATAGAGTGTTGAACACTGGAGTGGCTTAGAGTGCAAGGGCATAGAGTGGATGGGAATAGAGTAGAGTTGTAAGAAAGTCATCCTTTTGGCCCTTTTCACTTCAATGTTTTGAATGATACTGGTGGTTACTGACTCTGATTGTGCCCTGGGCTCTGCTAACCAGGCCCAGGGTCAGAGCTCTGTTTAAAAGATATATGGTAATTAGGTGTAATGATAATTTGCCTAGCTCTAGTACAGGTAAGTTTCAATTCTATTAAGGACACGTAGGCGAGGATTATGCCTTCTTCCTTCGCTTTATTTTCTACAGCAGCCATTTTTAAACATAACAAACTACTACTCCCATGAACACCAGGGAGTAGGACAAACATTTCAACAATAGTCCTTCGTCACTGTCCATTATCCAGCCTCCACTTGGTCCCTCCTTAGTGTTTCCTCTTCCTCTTTCTTCACGCAAACAGCCTCTTTACGAACTTCACGCATCCTGTTTGGACCCATCATTCCCTGCAACAACAGGCAGCGTCAGAACCAAGTCCAAAATACATCAGTCATCAGAGCAAACACTAAAGAGACATTGCTGAGCCACAGAAGGTCATAAGCAATAAATGAACATACACCAAATGTTTACATTGATCAACATTTCAATGGACCCCAAAAACCAGTACTTAATCCAGAACGGGGAGGGTCCGCGTGTCCATCGATCGCCGGGTGGGATAATCCTTGCCTCCATGTCCTTAATAGAATTGAAACTTACCTGTACTAGAGCTAGGCAAATTTTCATTCTATGTCAGGACCGGAGGCTCAGATTATGCCTGTTTAAAGCTTGTCCACCACCAGTTGAGCGACCTCCAACACTGGCTTGAAATAGAACCTCTTAAAGGTCGAATCCGAGGACCAGTCGGCCGCGCGCATAAGATCTTCCAAACGTGCTCCGAGCGAAAACGCTTTAGAGGCCATAGCACCTCTCGCCGAGTGGGCACCAAACTTCCTGGTGTCAATCCCCGCCTCCTGCATCACCCAACGTACCCATCTGGCTATAGTTGGTGAAGACACCGCCTTGAATGGTTTCCGTAGTGCAATAAGCAGCTGTCTTTCACCAGGAGGGCGGACCTCCCCATTCAATTCTTCATATGCTCTGAGGCACTGCACCACACACAATTTGGGGGATTCTCGAAATGCTGGGTAAAAAGTTACCCTGGTATGACATTTTGTCCTTCTACTGACCGTAAAGGAGACCCCATCCGGGGAGAACATTCTGGCCAAGATGTCATGGGCTTGTACATCAGACACATGCCTGCAAGAAACCAGGCATAAGAGGGTCGCCAATTTCGCCGAGAGTTCTTTGCATGACAGAAACCTATTCGGTTGCCAGGAAAGAAAAAGATTCATAACTATATTCACATCCCACAAGGCAGAGTAGCGCGGTTCCGGTGGGAGCGATAGGCGAATGCCCCTCAGGAGTCTACACACAAACGGGTGTTCCCCCACCGGGGATCCCTGAATAGGAGTATGACCCGTTGATATCGCTGAGCGGAAGGTATTAATAGACCGGTAAGCCAACCGTTCCTCCGCAAGGTTCGCCAGGAAATTGAGAATATGGACTACATCTGCGCCCACAGGATCGACACCGCGTCGCAAACACCAACGCCGCCATCTGTTCCAGGCGGAACGGTATCTCTTGGTTGTACTATTTGCCCACGCCTTGGATAACAAGGACTCAGCATGTCCCGAAAGGCCCGGGACCGACCAACGACGCCGGAGATCCGCCAGGCCATCAGCTGCAGCGACCCCTCCGCCACCAGGCGGTGGGGATTGAGGTCCGGATCCAGAAGAATGTGATTAAAAGTGGGGGAGTTGGATTGGAAAATCCCAGGAAAGGTCCAGAAGAACTGGAAACCACACTTGAGACCTCCAAAGGGGGGTGATTAACACCACCTCTGCCTGTTGGCGGCGAACGTGAGCCGACACTCGCGTGATCATGAAGAAGGGGGGAAATGCGTAACCCTGCTCCCGCTGCCAGTCCTGGAGGAAAGCATCCGTTGCCTCCACCAGTGGATCTGGTCTCCAACTGAAAAACCTTGGTAACTGATGATCCAGACGTGACGCAAATAGGTCGACTGAGCAAGGTCCCCACATCTCCATTAGCTGGGAGAACACCTGGGGATCCAACTTCCACACGCTAGCATCTAGAAGATGACGAGAGTGCCAATCAGCTACCTCGTTCACTCAACCCAGCAGATATTCTGCCGTGACCGACACCTGATTGTCCAGGCAAAAGTTCCAAAACTCCTTGGCGAGATTCGCTAGCGCGCGGGACCGTGTGCCACCCAGGTGTTTGATATACCAGGCCGCCGAAATGTTGTCCATTTTGAGGAGAACACAGGACTACACTCTGTCCTTCGTCCAGAACTGTACCGCAAACGAACACGCCAGTAACTCCAGACAGTTGATGTGTAATGACTGTTCTTGTACTAACTAGGCTCCACCGGTGGAAAAATCTCCGCATCTGGCCACCCAGCCAGTTCGGCTGGCGTCCGATTCTATTATAATGTCTGGAGCGGACCCGAAGATCATGCGCCCATTCCACGCCTCCATGTGGGTAAGCCACCAAACCATCTCCTCCTTTACCTCTGGCGTGAGAGGGACAGACTGTGAATAAGTCAGGCCCTTTCTGAGGTGATGTGCTTTGAGCCGCTGCAACGCATGGTAGTGCAGAGGGCCAGGAAAGATGGCCTGAATCGAGGAGGAGAGGAGGCCCAACAGGCAAGCCAGTTGACACAGTGAGGTGTGCGACCTGGCCAACGTTTGGCGAAATTCGTGCCTGATCTTGGCCATCTTTCGGGCCGGTAGGCTCAGAGTTGAAGAGGTTGAATCTATCGTGAACCCTAGAAAAGTTGCGCTTTGCACTGGGGAAAAGAGAGATTTCTTTTTGTTGATGACAAAACCTAACACCTGCAGCAAGTTGACTGCTATTTGCAGATGACTGGTCAGGGTCTAGGGGCATTGGGCCATAAAAAGCATGTCGTCGAGATAGACGATCATACGAATGCCCTGAGCCCTGAGGAACTCCACAGCCGGTCGGAGGACCTTGGCGAAGCACAAGGGCGCTGAGGAAAGCCCGAAAGGCAGAGTGGTAAACTCGAACACCTGACCGTCCCATTCGAACTGCAGAAACTGGCGGTGAGGGGGAAACACCGGGACGGCGAGGTATGCGTCCTTCAGATGCAGACGGACCATCCAGTCGAGAGGCCTCAACACATCCCTGAGAAGGTGAATACCCTCCATTTTGAAATGGCGATAAACCACCCACTTGTTAAACTCTTTTAAGTTGATCACCGGTCTGCGACCCCCGTCTGCCTTGTCGACCAGGAAGAGATTGCTGATGAACCCGTGGGGATATTCCATCGAACGACAGATTGCCCCTTTCTGGAGAAGGGCCGAGATCTCCTCGCTTATCAGCTCCGCATCGCGCTGAGAGAAAGAAATGGGCTGGGGTCGTGTTACTTAACAGGGACGGCCATGGAACTCCACTTGAAAGCCCTGAACTGTCTGCAGTACCCAAGCGTCGCTCATGAGAGAGGCCCAAGCCTGGAGTAAATGTGCCAAGCGACCTCCCACTCGCAGGCACGCTGAAGGCAGCACACTCACCTTTGCCAGAATTATTGGCTTGTCCTTTGAAGCCTGCGTGACCTCAGAACTTCTGTCCTCTAGTGGGGTAGAATGTGTTGAAACGAGAGCCATCCTGGTATTGGCCACGTCCGGTGCCTTGCCCCCTGTCAGGGTTGGAATAGTTGGGATGGCCGGTCGAGCGGCCCCTGCCACGACCGGCCCTCTGGAAAACCTGAGGGGTAAAAACTCTGCGAATATTGGATTGGGCCTTATCCAAAGACGTGAAGGTGGCCACAAACTTACTTAGTTCCTTCACGAATGGGTCGCCAAAGAGACCTCCCTGGGCAACAGCTCCAGCCTCTGAAGAGGCGAGGTCCCCTAACTTAGGGTCCACCTTTATTAACAGCGGCCGGCGCCTCTCCATGGAGAGCGCGCAGTTGCCGTTCCCCAGGAACACAATGGCCCACTGCGCCCAACCTGACAGGACCTCAGGAGAGATCAGGGCACCCGTTGCCTTAGCTTCCTCGTCCATGTCTAGCATTTTGGTGACTGGCCCCATGGTGTTGAGGAGCTTGTCCTGGCAAGAACGCCAGGACCGGTCAATATCCTTTTTAGGGTCCTTGACGAACTTGGCAAGGAAAGTTGCCATTTTGGGGTCAATGTCCGAGGTGAGGGAAACTTTGTCCTCCAGACAGGGGTGGGAACACTCCGCCCGGAGGCGGTTACGAGCGTCTTTCTCCTTCGGTTTCCTAAGACGACTCGCTACATATTTAGCTACCTTATCCGCCGGGACCCAGTCCGTAGACCTAGGGTGGACAATATCGTCTGGGTCCAGCATATCTGCGATGCCCTCTGGGGCGGGAGGGGGTGTGGGGTGCCATGGGCCTGCGTCCTCGTCCGTATCTCCTGGAGAGTCCCCGGTATCCTGGGGTCTGGGGTGACAGTGCGTGTGGGGTCTGGGGACCATCCTGGGGCCGCAGGCACCTGGGTGGGGGCCTGCGCTAGAAAGGCCTGCTTCAGGCGCTTAAAAGCATCGTCGTCCACCCCAGGATTGCACTGCTTCTTTGCGGGAGGGAGCCCTTCGTCCTGCGATGTCTTAGGGACTTCTGGTGGGTTCGCTGAGGGCTTCAACCATTTGGTGCACTCCAGCGCAATCTGCGACAAGAGGCACTGTTCCAGAGGCTCCATGGCCTGATTCACTGCTCTACATATGGAATCGTCGACCGCCTGGTAAAAATCGTCATCCCAAGGCAGGAAGGACAGATCGTCCGCTTCCTGGTACTGGTCCTGGTCTTGCATAGCCGCTAAATAACCCCTGTGACCAGCAGGCAGTCCCTCAAGTGTCAGACACAATTAATTTAGATATTGCACGCAGAGCGTGGGTAAATTTAAGCTGGGAGGGGGCCCAGGCTACTATGGATGGGCCAGAGGCACACAATTTTCCGGTCAGAGCCCTGAGGACACTCACGCCCTATGGATAATGAGGGCTTCTGCCTCCCAAAAAAGTGCCCCATGCGGCGCTGCAGCCGCCAATACTACCCCGTAGGGCGTCAAATGTGGATTACCATTCAGACCCCAGCGGGGCGTAACAGTGAATGGAGATTCTACAGACCCTTAACAGGCGTCACTTGGGAGGCTGGGGACCAGCAAGGCTCTCTACTAGGCAGCGCTCGGCAGCACTCTATCATTGGTGCTAACTCGCGCTGCCAGGAGAGAGGGCACAGCGACCCCAAGCGGCAGGAGGACCACACCACAGTTATGGGCACCGTCGCGTAAGGCACGCAAACGCGTACCGTGACCCAGGAAATCTGCAAATGAAAGCAGGTGAAAAACGGAACACCAATAGCCCGCAAATCATGCACTAAACCTCCCCACAAGAAGAGATATTGAAGAAAACGACTTAACTTGCTGCTGAGCAGCGAAGAAAGAGGAAGAGAAAACACTAAGGAGGGACCAAGTGGAGGCTGGATAATGGACAGTGACGAAGGACTATTGTTGAAATGTTTGTCCTACTCCCTGGTGTTCATGGGAGGAGTAGTTTGTTATGATTAAAAATGGCTGCTGTAGAAAATAAAGCAAAGGAAGAAGGCATAATCTGAGCCTCCGGTCCTGACACAGAATTACAATTTGTTCTGACATCCTATCTGTAAGTCCCTAGTCTATGGTAGAGCATGTAGGTTTAGAGACCCCAGTGGATTTAATGCACTTAAGTGTGCACTGCTGTGGTGTCTGCTGTCATTTTAAAGGCAGCCCTGACTTGCAGGCTAGTTTTAAAGAAAAACTGCGTCCAAATTCGACTTTGGAATTAAAGTGCTACCAAAGTCTAAAACTACCTTTTATTACATAAAAGTCACTCCTCTAGTCTGCCCTAGGTGCCCAAGAGATCCTAGGATGCCTTGTTATAAAAAGCAGGGACATTATAAAATATGTTTTATATGCCCTGGTGAGGGAAAAACCTCCAATTTCGTTTTTCCTCATTTTAGTGTGCTATCCCCATAGGCCAACATGGGAGAGCTTTATTAAACTTTAATAAAGCTTAACTTTTGACAGGAAAGAGCTAGGACAATAATTCAAAGTATCAGAATAATAGTTAAAATAAATCCAACAACTTGCCAAGGTTAGATTTATTATAACTAAAGTAGGAAATAAGTTGCAGAACTTCTTCCTAATGTTACCTAAAGTCAGCCCTGTAGCAGTCTCTTCTGATTGGTTAGCCTTTAAAAAGCTGAGCCAAGCTCCCTTGATTAGGTGTGAAATAACCTGGGCAGAGACATAGAGACCATCTGGTGAGAGATCTGATGCTGTAGATGCCAGGACAGGAAGGGGGCTGGGTAGCCAAACTGGCCTACAAAGGGAGAAAGACCGTGAGGGCAGGAACCCGGCCCACCCCAACTTCCTGCACCCACAGTCACATGGGAACCCCTGTAGTTGAATTAGGAGAGAGGCTGGAAGGGGTGTGTAGGGAAAAGGTAGCCACAAATGTGGGTTGGGTTAGCCAGACCTGCACCTCCAGTAGAGATTTTCTCAATTTTTATTTTTGTTGAGAAGTGCTTTCTGGGACAAACATATGCCACACTTCTAAGGAAGTTGTCATCACAAGGGATGGCACCCTGCACCCCATTGGTCGGGGTGCCTCCCCCCCTTCCTTGCCTGCCCAGAAACTGGAATAAATATGGGAGAGCTGCCCAGTAACTGAGATCCCTGCCTGGAAACATCAAGAGAAAAAGGACTACCCTGCTGAACCCCTGGTTTGCACCAAGAGAGGACTACACTCTGAAGGACTGCACCTGCTGCGCACACTGGGCTTCACAAAAGAGGATTTTGCCTTGCTTCAGAAGTTTAAGGAGTGGACAGGTAGAATAGAGCTTCAAGAAGTCACCTGCATCAACTCCACCATGACAAGCCCAGCTGACCAACTTCACCTGGATTTTAAAGGATTTGCACTCTGGAATTGTAGTCCCAAACCTCCAAGAAGCAACTCAGAGTCTATGGACCCTTGGCTGGTGTTGTGGACTCTCAAAGACTGAAAGGAGACTTTCTAGATGAAGTTCCAGATTTTTGGAACCATTTGGACAATTTTTGTCAAAAAGCTCCATAAGGTGACCGGCCCGACGACGAGAGTCAAGCTGGCGATGTCGAACTGCGACTTGGCCTGAAATTCAGGTTTGCCTCACTGAAAGCTCCGGAGCTCTTCACCGTCACTGAAGAGAACCAAGACCTCCTGGAGTAACTGAGGCCTCGCGCTGAAGCAAGCTGCCGTTGTCGAACTGCAACCCTGCTTGCTGAGGACACCCAGCGTATCTGACCCGTGCTCCATCGCAGCCGCCCTAAAACTTTGACTTGGTATAGGTCAAGTGCGACCAGATAGCTGTGGTTGGCACTTTTCACTTTTTGGCACTGGAAAGCACATTTCTACATTTAATCCTTCAAAACTCATATCTCCGGTTTCCTACATTGGATTTTTGTCGTTTTGGTGTCATTTTAAATATAAAAATATGTCCCATTTTTGTAAAAATTGGTGTTGGATTTTTATTGTGTGTTGTGTCTTACTTATTTACTGTTTTGAGTGATATTAAATGCTTTACAGACTTGTCTCCTAAGTTAAACCTGACTGCTCGTGAGACAAGCTACCAAGGGATGAGCAAGGATTAATTTATTTAGACTTGACTGGACCTTATTTGTGATTGTGGTCTTATTACTAGCTGTAGGTACCTACCTACACCTATTAATAAACCACCTCCCAACATTTGGTGTGCAGTGGTGGGATCCAGTACTTGTGCTTAGTATCACCATACAGCATTTAAGTGAAGAGCTTTAAAAATCCTCTATATTGAACTAGAGCAAAACATTTTTTGATTTTTTTAAAATTTGGACTAATGCTTAATTAATCCATTACATTTTTTTTCTAAATTGTTCTGATTAAATTTTTGCAAAGTTTTTGTGGCCCAAAACTAGGGATACCATGGAGCTTAATCGGCTATCCTACCCACAAGCACTGTAGTAGAGCTTAGGGGGTCGTGTACGGCTACGGGTTTACCAGCTTCTACCACCACTAGGAAAGGAGAGCTGGTGAAGTCCCTTGAGGATGGGCACAGGCCCATCTAGAAGAAACAGAGGAAGCTCCAGCGATAGAAGGGCAGGAGGAGATTGACCCCTCCAACCTCCAGGAGGAGGATGATGAACGCCTGTCCACTACTTCACAAACCAGGACCTGGCCTACAGCTAGTGGGAGGGGAGTATCTGTGGGATCAACCAAAGATGAAGCAGAACTGATCTTTACAGTTAAGAAAACTTGAGGCCCAGTTAGCCTACATAGCTGTGGAGGAAACAATGTTAGCCCTGGCCAACAAGAAGTGGGCAAGGAAGGAGGAAAGAAGATATTGTGGCAGTGAAGAGTTGGAGATGTCATCCTGCTCGTAGGCAAGGACGTTCATGCCTGGGGTGACCGCTGGTGGCCCTCTTCCCTTGGGACTCCCCCTTGTCCCAAGCTGGTGGTCAATAATCTAGGTTTCTGGGTGGATAGTGCCTTAACCTTTGAAGCACAGGCGAAAGCGGTGGTAGGCACCTGTTTTGAGCTTCTACGTGGGCTCAAACCCATTCTGGACTTGTTTAATCCCCCCACTCGTCAAGTCAATGTTCAGGCCATTATCCTCTCGAGGCTGGACTACTGTAACATCCTATACTTGGGAGCTAACAAGGCTATGATTAGGATACTTCAGCTGGATCAAAATGCAGCAGCAAAGTTGCTGTTTTCTCTCCGAAAGTACTGCTCGGCTGTGGACGCTATTCGCAAATTGCACTGGCTAAAGATGGACAAGCGTATTCAGTTTAAGGCTTTGTGCATGGCCCATAAGATCTTTCTTTCCCAGGGGCCCCCTATTTTTTCCAATTTGCTAATGCCGTACCTCCCCTCACGGTCCTTGCACTCAGGTGATCTTAACTTGACCTGCATGCCCCGTGTTAGAAGAGTAAGGGCAGGTGGCCAGTCTTTCCGCGCTAAAACCCCTGCCCTTTGAAACGCTCTACCTTTACCTTTAAGGCGCATTCAGAACCACTGGTCCTCTAGGAAATCTCTGAAGAACTGGTTATTCTCCATCTAAGTACTCTGTGGGGTTTTTTTCTTTTTCCTCTGGGTCTCTCCTTACAGTTGGTTCTCTTTCGACACTAGCACTGGGACGCCCGTTGCTGAGGCAGCCATGCGCTCTACAAATTCTATAACATAACATAACAAGGGGTGGTGGGTTTGACCCAAGGAGCTTGTTCCTAAGTACCAGGAGGGAGATGATATTGATAAATGGCCGACAGCATTTGAGAGGGCCCTTAGAATGAGGAGGGTTAGCTCTCAATACTGGAGTTCACTCCTGTGAGAGTTGATCCCAGCAGTAGTGAGGGATAAGCTCCTGACCCTACAGGGGGAGGAAGCAGATTCTTACTCCCACATGAAACAGTGTCTGATCAGAAAGTTTGGTCTCCCCTCAGAGCAATACAGGATGAAGTTCAGGGACACACAGAAAGTCAGCACCCAATTTTGGGTGGACTTTGTTGACATCTCATTAAAGGCACTAGAGGGCTGGATACAGGGTAACCAGGTAAGTACCTATGAGGGCTCTATAATTTGTTCATGAAGGAGCAAATTTTGAGTAATTGTCCCTCAGCGAATTTATACCAGTGTCTGGTTGACTCTAAGTTGTCTGGTCCCAGGGAACTGGGGTAAACAGCTGATGAGTGGGTTCGTACCAGGGTTTCCAAGAAATACCAGGGCGGTGATCAAAAGAAAGGAGGCCCTGCATAACCAAGATAAAAAAGTAAAATAGTCCTCTAAAGATCCACAAACACCTGCACAAGGAGGGAGGTCCCTGGGCCATTCCACTTCAAAGGGGACGGGTATCAGGGGAAGTCCTTTTACCCTGCAAAGGCAGGGAAGGGTTATGACTGTTTTCAGCCAAGACACAAGTGAGGAGATGCTGCCTGCAGCAAGAAGCCCCTCACTTGTGGGCAGTCCCTGGCGATTGCTACTGTAGGTGTGGGGATGGAAGTTGGGCCAGAGATGGGGAGAGGATACACAGAGGTAACCTTAGTTTCCATGGGTGAGGTCGAAGTTACAGCCTGGCAGCCTTTCCTCCAAGCATGGAGAAGTACAAGCAAAGGTCTAACATCAACGGCTCCATAAGTTGACCGACCCCGATAATGAGAGTCAAGCCGGCGACGTTGAACCACAACTTGGCCTGAAATTTAGGTTTGCCCTGCTGAAAGCTCCGGAGCTCTTCGCCGAGGAGAATCAAGACCTCCAGGAGTCACCGAGGCATCGTGCTGAAGCAAGCCGCTGTCGTCGAACTGCAACCTGGCTTGCTGAGGAGACCATGCCAAGGGAAAAAGAACCAAAAAAGTGACTAAGTGCGAAGATAAAATTTTGACTGGCCCCAAACACTCAACGTATCCGACCCGCGCTCCATCACGATTGGCCTAAAACTTTGACTTGGTATCGGGCAAGAGGGACCAGATACCACGGTTGGCGCGTTTTACTTTTTGGCGCTAGAAAGCACATTTTTACAATTGATCTTTCAAAATTCATATAATTGGTTCCCTACATTCAATGTTTGTCGTTTTGGTGTCATTTTGAAGATAAAAATATTTCCTATTTTTAAAAATTGGTGTTGGATTTGTATTGTGTGTTGTGTCTTACTTAGTCACTGTTTTGAGTGGTATTATATGCTTTACACACCTGTCTCCTAAGTTAAGCCTGACTGCTCGTGAGCCAAGCTACCAAGGGTTCTGCAAGGACCCTTGCTCAACCCTTGGCGATTGTGGTGTTAATACTAACTGTAGGTACCTACCCGCACCTACTAATAAATCACCCTCCAACAAGAGTGTGGTAGAGTGGAGTGACGTACTGTGGATTATACATGGTGTGGCAGCACACTGCCATTACAGACATTACATTTTCAATTGAAATGCCAATTACATTCGCACATACAGTTTTACAGATAAAACTACACAGTGCACAAATGATAATGTGTGGAAATGCCGTCACCTAGCGTACTGATTTGTCTTGATTGTATTAAAATATTTCTTTCCACCACACTTCTGAATTACAAAAATATTTGCTTCATTTGTGTTTTTGTAATTCTGATATATTCTGAAATGTGAAACTAGTATCCTTTTTGTTTGGTCCTAGTGTCACATTATTGTGCTGGACACCCCGAACACCAGAGGCACAGCTCGTGGGGATTCGTCACTGACATTTGATTGTAACAGTCCCTACAAGGTTTGACATTTTTAGTTTTAGGAGGGGGCATATTCCAGTGCACCCTGGAAAATTTTGGAATAAAAAAGCTGGTTAACTGATAAGAAAAAGTAGAAGCTAGCTTCAGATCCAGCAACAAAGGCGTGGATAGAAAGAGCCTGACAAGAGCGCGCTTTGGTGGTGCCTATATACGGCTTCAGTTGTCACTGCGGGATGGATTGGAGTTGACACAGAGCCTCATGACACTAATTGGTGCGCAGGGGCTAGTCTGAAATATCTTCCACATCCAGTCTGGCACCTGGGGATATTCTAAAGGTGAGGAATGTGTAATTAAAAGTGTCCATCAGAATAATGTGACACTAGGACCTAACAAAAAGGATACTAGTTTCACATGCAGTCAGGCATTCAGGGCAGGGATATCCACTAATTTATTATGGAGGGGACGTTTCTGTCCTATCACCTCCACAACCATATTAATAATCTGACTATATTGATACTGTGTGTAGTATATTTTTACTCTCTCAACAGTGATCCACAGACCTACCATGGGACGCCTTTAAGTGTTCTGTGCTCTACACTACTTGGTCTGGGGCCTTGGTTAAAAACCTCTTTGCACACATCAGATAAATGAATTCAATGTATGATAGGCCAGTTAGTTACAAAGGACGAAAACAAATCAATTTTCAGAGTTTTTATTGACTTATCTGCATTTTGAGAAAAGAACAACTAGAGGCAAAATATGTATAGCATGTTGGTCATGCATGCTGGGGCAGGGATCAAATTTGTTTTGACTGTTAATCCCCTCTTATGAAAAATAGATACGGGGGCGGTGAGGTGGAATTGGGTGTTGCGAGTACAAATTAAGTAGAAAAATCTGAGGGTATATGGGGCTCACCATGGTAGGTTGAAGAGTTTATTCATCAAATTGTGTGAAAGAGGATGCAGTTCTATTATTGAACAAAGTAGGAAATGTCTCCTTGAATATTGAAATTGGCAACAAATTGATTAGCTTCAGTGATGGTTTCCAAAAAGCCTAATGGTGATATAAGTCTTTCTATTAATTTATGAAGCTTCAACAACAAAGGTTTTGAATATTGTCACCATCTTGCTAAAATCAACAGAATGTTCTCCTTGGGTATGGCAAAAGTGTTAATGACCATAGACTTGGTGAGTCCTTATCATCACATAGTACTGTATGAACCGTCTAAACAGTTGACCCTTTGTGTCACACTCTAAAAAACTTTCAAATACAAATGAATTTGGATTGCCAAGTGCCCCCCTCTGTGTTTTAACAGATTGTGTGCAATATTTTTAAAGGTCTACAAGCAAACATGGACTTTCAAGGCAACATATTAATTGTTGGCGAAGATCTGGGTGTTTATAAAAGAGTTCTTGATCATATGCTTGCCATTTTGGAGAAACACAAGCTGACCTTGATGGAGACCACACATACATTTTTCCAGACTAGGGTTGAGTTGATCATACTATTTCAACAATGGAATAAAATCCAACAAGAAGCGATATAATGGGTTCATGAACCTATCAATATAAAAACAACTGAATTATTTTGAGTCCAGCTGAGCTTTATTATTCGTGTAGGGACACATGGAGAAAGTCATTTGATTTGATGAATAAAAAGATAAAAAATCAATTTAGTTGAAATTGGAAAGAAATGTATAATAATTGTAGATGCTGTGGGTGGTCTTATTGCAGGAAGATAGCGGGGTGTCTTTTGTCCCATCTACCATGAAAACTAGCTGACAGGTACTCCTCATTAGTTAAGTATAAATGTGAGCAAGCACCCAAGTGGTTGAGTGTTATAGTACATTTATTTAAGCGACAATTCATTCTGAGGACTGATCACAAACCATTGGTGGGTGTGTTACCTATATGATGAAATGGCATGCAATGTTGGCTGCAAAATTACAATTGTTCGATTGTTCTAGTTTGTAATGTCATTTATCCCTGGGACTGCATGTGGAGGTTATCACTGGAGGGAGGAAATTGATTTGTAGATGAGGGTTTGGAATATGAGATGGTTGTTCCATCTGATCAAGAATGGTTTCAATCCAATGATTTATAGTCCTTGCATGATTTTGGTTTATTGAGATTTAATTCAATCCAATCAATCTTTATACGATTTCAAAGAAATCATAAAAGAAAACAATTCATCACATACATAAAATATGTTGGGCCTACCACACTATGGTTAAGAGAATAAAACCGTTATTACTATATACAGTTAGTGCAAAATGCAAAACAAATATAATACATAAAAGTAAATTAAACATTCCCTGGTATATTGTGCTAGGAAAAAGGCAGTACGGGAATCAAAGCCCTCCAGAGTACATAAGGATATACTTAAAAACTCGCCCCTATAACTATAAAATACCAAACGATCCTCCCTCCATAGTTCTCCTCTTACAACCGCCTTTAAAAAAGAACATACCCTCTAGCAGACATCAGACTCCTCTAGAAGCTGCAAGTAAGGTAGCGCATCCCTGCACTTCCAAAACAACAGGGGCTTGAGGATAGGCTTTAAAAAGAGCTGAAAGTTTTTTGGTTTTTTTTAATGACAAAAAAACATAGAATGGGTCACAGATTGTACGGACAGCCCGTCACAAGGGCAAGCAGGTGCACTTGCCCCAAAGGCACTCTGACCCTCCCAAAAACACAAAAGTCTCCACACCGTGCCTGATCTCTCCCACTGGGAAGATTCTAGGGCTAAATACAATATAGGTTCAACCGTAGCTAAAAACATAATGTACCCCCGTAGTGAGCTTTTAGTCAGTTCTACTTACAACCTCTGCGATTGGCTAAATTCGAGGAACCGAGACTTAACCACTCATTTATCACCTTTAACAAGGGTGGATGTTAACTCAAACATATCAGAAAGACCAAGAGCTGTTAAAGTACGTTGGACAAAGCGCAGACATGGGACTGACAAAACCTTCTTCAAACTAAGGCAACCCCATACGATGTCCCTGTTCATACTGCACTCCTTATTTGCCCATATCGCAACCCATAGCAAGAGAGGGGCCAGCTTCACGCTTTCCGTAATATATTATAAACCGAGTTATGAGTGGATAATCAAATAGGAGGTATGTTCTTATTCAATAGACCAGGATGGCCACAGTCTTGCGGTTGGTGCTCTACCTCTCAAAACAAAACAAAAGAGTCACAGAATTTAGTGTATAATATGCTAAAGTCATAGTTTACAAAGCTTTTGTTCCATAAAAGCCTGCCTTGGCTGAGGCAGACCATGTGCAGGAATCCAACTTCAGATCCTCTGGAAGTCTTTTGTCCACAAGAAAGTGTCCCACCTCAGAGGACACCTCTTAGAGATATGAGATGGGCTGGAAGGTTGGTGACCTAGAGATCACTGCCCAGAAATACCCCATGAAATCACCAGGAGGTCAGATGGACTCCAGGCAAGTTCCGAGGTTGATCACTCAGGCCATGAGTGTCCTTTTCGAGTGGCAGATCTCAGGAGTTTCCTCTACCCCCATCATCAGAAGCCCTCGTTTTCCAGTTGGATAAAATAACTCCTGGATGGAGGAACTATCGCTTGGCCTCATACCAGAGAGGAAAATCAGTCCGACAAGGGTGGCCCTATTGGAAGAGCACACCTGATCAGGAGAGGAATAAAAGTGCTTTTTTTTACTTAACCCAGGATCCACAGAAATGATTTTTGGGCATCGAGAAAGACATTAGCCTTCACCACCCTCTAGTGGTTCAGTTCCTTTTGTGTGAGTCAATTGTGACCTGGCCCCTATATCTCCCCACTTTGGTGAAACTGATGAGGGAGGCAGACGAAAATCTTTAAGGGTCCTTGTGCGAATCGTCGCCAAGCAAACAAAAGTTTGGGTTGTCTTAGTCAAGGGCTCTGAACCTGGCACCCTAACTCGCTGGTGGGAGTTCCAGCTGAAAGGTAGTGCACTGACATGTAGAAAGGGTCTGAGTAGGAGCAGCTCAAAACTCCTTCACAAGGCACCTGGGATCTCCGAGTTCGTACCCACTGGTGAGATCTCCAAGATGTGAAAGCGATCCATTGTGTTTCTGGGACTGGACATTGTTGTGGAGCATAAATAGACCTTCCTGTTGTTTTAACCCATCAGATGATTAAATATCTCCAATGGTATAGTAGGATTTTTAAGTCTGATCTGTGTGGGGTGTCTTTTGGGATGGAAATTCCTTCGAGTGGCTCTAGAGAGCGTGGTCTTCTGCCCTTTATTGTTTTCCCCAGTATAGTTGTAGTAAGGTTTTCCTTGATGTCTGTAGTAAGTTGTAGTAAGGTCTTTTTGACGTTTTCCTCAGTGAGCACAATTATCACGCAAGCTCACTGTCCTTTACATGGATTGAGACTAAAGGGCTGTGCTCTGAGGTGGGCACTAGTGGAAATGGCAAAGGCGACAGCATAATTTGTAAGTAAAGGCACAGGCCGTTCATCGGATTTCAGCGGGAGATTCCTGTAGGCCTCCCCTATTTAAAAGGTTCTACCAGTCTCCCTTAATCCTGGCCTTTTACTCCTATCTGTGTGAGTTATGAATGAAAGGTATCTCACTATGTGTGTGGTGGGCAGGATGAGAATAGAGACTGTGTGCATATTTGGCATCAGAAAATCCGTTTTTGCTTCCCTGTTTGTGTATGTAAACAGAAAATGGCTTTGTGAAAGGCTATCCAGGTCTAAGCTGACCTGAAAGCAGCACCTCTGCATTTTTTGATTCTCCCCAGTGTCTTACTTTAGAGGGTTATAGTGAGCTTTGGGCGGGGTGTCTAATTCCTTCCTTTGCTTTGGTGTTTTTTTCTGTAGTTCCCATGCCACTCTCCGCCTCACCTTCTTGCCTGAGATACCTCACAAATAATTTGACCCCCTCCCCCGCCTGGGCACAAATACACGTCTACATCCGAATTGGTTGGAACTAGTTTAGGGATGGCTTCCGATTCCAATCATGCTGATTATGTAGTGGCCATGCATCCTGTGATTGTAGGCACCAGCTAAAATTGGAACAGTAAGTAAGAGGTGAGTGGTCAGCTCTGTGGATAGGAACTGGTCTCTCTGGCCATTTCAGAGGTTCAGGATCCCTCACTGACTAGATAGGAACCTGTACAGTGTATAGTTAAGGAATTGCTGTGTTCTAGGAGGGCCTTTTCCTCTGGGTGATAGGGTTGCTGAACTCTATTTTACAGAGGCGAGCCTGCGTAAGAGGAGCACATCTGACTCAGGAACACTGTATGCTGTGCAGGAGTGTCAACTATTATCTACACGTACTGGGACTCAGGAAGGATTGTTACCTACATCTTATCTCGAGAGGTAGCTGGCAAAGGCTTCGATAATTTCAACACAGGAAATCTTGTGTAAATTTGGTGCAGATGCTGCAATAGCAGCAGGCGAATCCTCAACTTGTGACTTGGTTTTTGTTCCCTGCCAAGGTCCAGAAAGCTGTGCCCTCCCTCAGAATGGGAATAATCCAACCGCTACTGGCCGCTTTCAAAATACAGAGCCTTTTACTCAACATTGTTTCCAATGCAGGAACACTCTAACCATGTTCAGCGAATGTAAAGACATCAGTGTTTTTTTAAATCATCCTTAAGAATGTGGATTTCCTAGTGAATGAGCACCAAGGCCACCTTCAGCCCCCTACACCCAATTTTGTTGACTCTTGTAATGGCGCCTCCGAGGCACTGAACACGGAACACTGTGAGAAATTGGGTTGTTGGTTGAGGGGGTTGTGAGCCCTCCTCAAGCAACAGCCACAATCCTCGTTAAGGTGAATCACAAAAAGTCAGTAAATTAACTTGTGCTTAACCCTCTGGTAGCTTGGCACAGAAGCAGTCAGGCTTAACCTAGAGGCAATGCTTAAAGTATTTATACAGCACACAAACAGTAACAAAGTGAAACCACAACCCAAGAAAAATATAGAGGAAAAGTAATGCATTGTTTGACACCAAAATTATAAAAATCCAATCAGTTAACCGAAGATATACAATTTTAAAGGTTTGTCGCATTTGCAGGATTTAGGACACAGACCACGTTTGCTTGTGTAATGTTTTTCTTTATTTTCCAGTATAATGTCACGACTTATTCCCTACTTTGATGCTGTTATCCTTCTTTTCCTTCCAGTTGCTGGAGAGTCGGAATCACCGGGGTAGCGCTAGCCCCTCAGGGAAAGCAGAAATGCCACAGGTAAATATGATTGCGAGAAATTGCTTTCCCCAAAAACAAAAAAAAACAAAAACAATAAAGTACTAAACAATATAATTAGTTAAACTTAGAATAATAACAATCCTAAAGAAGTAAAAATACAAATCACAATAATGTATAAAAAGGTAACAATATTAAACATACAAATTAATTGTAAATATGTGTGATATAATCATCAATTTTTTTTGGTTTGGTACACACGCGTTTAGCCCGAGACACTTCTCCCCCTCCAACACTTTTAGAATCTCCTTGGGAGGTACTTTCAGTGCTAATATCACATCTAGACATGTCTGAAGATTGGACAGGAATGCTAATTGAATCATCAGGTAAACACAACTCCTTGGTGTCTACATCCTCATCAATCCAGTCATACCTACGCATCTGCACTTGTTTGTCCTTGGCGCAGACTTCCTCAACACGTCCTTTGTACAAAGAAATTCTATTTGCATTCCACACTTTCCCATCACTTAATAGTGCAGAGTTACAAAGGATTTTGATTACTTTAAGGGGGCAGAGTATTTGCTTTCACCCTTGCGTATTAACCTCCCTTTCTTGACTTTCACAATTTCACAATATCAACTACTTGCAAATTAACTCTGCTTTTTACACGCACCAGCATGCTTTTCCGTCAAAATATTTTGTTTATTTTCAAGAGACTGCTTAACATCCTTGACTGACCAAGAAACAATCCTAGTGCATTTCAACCAACCCATGTTATCTTTGGTGCGAGGAGATCTCCCGCTCATGAGTTCAAAAGGGGAGTAATTAGTGGACAAACATTTTGTGACTCTATATGCACACACCATTTTTCTCAACTCATCCTCCCAGTCTCTACCATTGCTGTGTGATAATTCAATAATGCCTTTGATCACCCTGTTGAAGGGCTCATCGCTTCCATTGCCTTCAGGATGATAAAGAGAGGTAGTTCTGTGTACAACGCCCGTTTCACTAATACATTTCTTCAAAATACTCACCAACAAATTGCCCACCATTGTCGGTCACTAAATCCTTAGGAAGACCTTCCCTTGCAAAAACTTCTCCCAAAAACATTTTCAGAATCTGCCTTCTCTACAATTTTGTACTCCGGCCATTTGGAGAAATGATCCATAATGACAAGAATATACTTTTGTATACCATCCACAGTTTTAACAGGACCAAAAATGTCCACCCCAATCCTTTCCCATGGTATACTAGGAATAACGATGGGATGTGAATTTGGTTTAAAAGTGATAAAACTTTTTTCAGAGTTAGTGCACTCAACACAATCACGTACAACTCTTTTGATGTCCCTGTCAACACCTGGCCACCAATATGATTGTTTGATCCTACACTTGGTTTTAACAATCCCTAAGTGTCCTTCATGACAAAGGTTGATGACTTTATCTCGGAAACTTTTGGGTGGAACTAGCTTACCACCCCTAAGCAAAAGTTCTTCTTCAAAAGAAAGTTCATTCCTCACCTCCCAAAATGGCAAAAATTCACTGGATAAACTAGCCTTCTCAGGCCAACCCTTGAGGATGTAATCTCCCACCACACCTAAAGTCTCATCACTGGAAATCTTGCTAATCCAATCTTCATGACAAATGCTCGCTAACTCATTGCTAAAAATACCTGCCACTTACCAATCCTCTCACTCACCGTTCAGGTCTTCACAAACAGGTAAGGGACACCTGCTCAAGAAATCTGCAATCCTATTTCGAATCCCAGGAACATAAATGATGTCATAAACAAAATCCAATAATTGCACAGAGAAACGAGATATTCTGGGTGACACATTATTCAAACCATGAGAAGTAAGTACCCTGGTGAGGGGTTTGTGGTCGGTTCTCAAAGTAACCCGCGTACCCCAAACAAATTGCCTAAAGTGCTTTAGTTCCCTGACACAACCAAGAGCTTCCCTTTCAATAACAGAGTATTTTTCCTCTGTGGGTGTAAGTGCTCTTGACGCAAATGCAATCACACACTCAGTACCATTACTTTGCAATTGGGACAACATGGCACCCAAACCCCGCCCACTTGCATCAGTTGTTATAAAACTTTTCAGTTTTGGGTCAAACCCTTGGAGTGCAGGAGCAGAACAAATATCTCTCTTGATACCATCCATACAAGACTGACACTCCATGGACCATTTGAAAACACTTCCTTTTTTTAGTAACTGCCTGATACAAAACATTTTACTTGCAAAGTTGTACACAAATTTTGAATAGAATTCTGCCAGACCCAAAAAGGACCGAACCTCCTCTTTATTTTGAGGTGCAGGGGCTTTTTTGATAGCATCAACTAGCTCAGACTTGGGGCGAATACCACATGCACTAATCTCATGTCCAAGGTAAGTTACACTTCTCTTAGCAATTTTGCATTTGGACTTTTCTGCAGTTAGGCCTTTGCTATCCAACATGTGCAAAACCTTGAACAAAACCTTATCATGTTCTTCTCTATCTTTTCCTATGATAAGGATGTCATCCTGGAAGAACAGAACGTTTTTTATATCTTTAAAAATAAGATGCATAACACGCTGAAACATAGCAGCTGCTGATGCCAAACCGAAAGGGACACGTTTGAATTGGAAAGTACCAATCGGTGTGACAAAAGCAGTAAGGTGCTTACTTTTTTTATGGAGAGGCACCTGATGATACGCTGAAGTTAAGTCTATGGTGGAAAACCACTCCATATTTTTAGTAGCAGACAGTAACTCAGATATTTTAGGAAGGGGAAACACATCAACAAAAATGTTCTTGTTGAGTTCCCTCAAGTCTACACATAGACGGACCCGGCCGTTGGCCTTGCAAGCCACGACAAGGGGGGCGACCCAGTCCGATGACTCTACACGTTCAATTATACCATTGTCAACCAGTTTCTGAATCTCATTTATAACTTCATCCTTACTGGCGGGTAGACTGCTTCCGTATATGTCCCATTTGATTTACCCGGCTCAATCGGGATTCATCCCACGCCGCAATACCTTAATCTAAGACGCTTGGCTCATGTGTGGCATGACTTGGGTTTAACCCGGGAGGAGCACGCCTTGGTTCTTCTGGACATCGAACAAGCGTTCGACTCAGTGTCTTGGCCCTTTGTTTGGGCCACACTGCAAAAAATGACAGTGGGACCAGGGTTTATCAAGTGGGTTCAATTACTATATGCACGGCCCAGGGCCAGGGTGGAAGTGGGAGGTAGAGTTTCTAAGGCGTTTCAGCTGAAAAGGGGTACTAGGCAGGGCTGCCCCCTATCGCCTCTGATATTCGCCATGGCAATGGAGCCATTGGCCTGTGTGTGTTGCGAGCCCGGCTGGCAGTATGGGGAATAAAAGTGGGAGCCACCAATCATGTAGTATCTATGTACGCCGATGATACCCTTGTGTATTGTAGACGACCACAGGCGGCCATACCAATCCTTCTGAGGGCACTGGAAGAGTTTGGGAAGGTGTCGGGGCTTCGTGTGAACCCCCAAAAATCGAAGGTGCTCCCTATGAGATGCCTAGTGCACCAACCGGTGGAAACCCTTCCGGAAATGGGGCTGCCATGGACGAAAGATCCTCCCAAGTATCTGGGTATGATTCTGGCTCAGCCGGAGGAAAGGTTCCTAGAGCTCAATGTAGGCAGGGTGATGACGGGAGTACGAAATTCGGTGGGTTTTGGAAGGACCTCCTCTCTCTTTGATGGGCAAAGTTGCAATCACGAAAATGATCATTGTACCGCGCTGGCTGTACGTTTTGCAAAACTCATTTTATAAAATTCGGCATTGCGTTTTTAAACAGCTAGAGACCCTGCTAACAGAGCTGTTGTGGGGCAATAAATGTAAGCGTATTAGCCTTACAACACTGCAGAGGCCGTGGCAGCTAGGAGGAGTGGAGGTACCCTGTATTGAATATTACTATATGGCCGCAGAGCTACAGCATGCAGTCCACTGGCTAGATGATCAAGACAACTGGGAAAAAAGGCTCATGGCGGGGTCTTATGGGGAAGGTTCGCTGCCGGAGTTATTAATGCAAGGGAGAGGTGTCCCTGGGACATCTCCGTATCTTATCAGGCACGTGGCGGAGACATGGGAAAACGTGGTGAGACGAGTGGTGAAGCGCGCACCATACGCACCCGATGCTCCTCTGTGGGCGATCCCGGGGTTTGCTAAGATTGCGGAGTCAATGTCGGTATGTAAATGGAAGGCAGGGGGATGCATGATGGTGGGTAACCTATATCGCAATGGCTAGTTTCTCACGCGGCAAAATGCGGAGGAGACATACGATCTAGGAGTAGGGCAATTCCTGCAGTATGCTAAGGTCTCTCAAGTGGCCAGAGAGATCTGGCCAACCTTTCCCGAGGAGCCCCCGGTAACAAGGACCCTACAAGTAATGTTAAACATGGCACAAGGTCGCCACTTGATAACACATCTATATAGGGCAATTAGGGAGGACTTGCCAAGAAATCCACTTCCATTGCAGCAGAAATGGGAGGAAGCAATGGGGGACAAATCACAGAGAAAGACTGGGAGAAGATACATGAAGGGGTAAAACTGAGCTGCTCTAACGCCCGTTTCAAACTCATACAATATAATTACATTCATCAGGCTTACCTCACACCGAAAGTCCTCAGTAAAATATATCCAGAAAGGTCAGGCGAATGTCATAGATGTAGGCAAACAGAGGCCGACTTTGTACACGTTGTTTGGGCGTGCCCACAGGTGACGAACTTCTGGGATGAAGTGCTGCAAAAAATAAAAACAGCTTCGGGTGGGAGATCCCGAGAGAGATACGAACAGTGTTACTGGGTCTCCTCCCTACACCTAAAAATAAGAAGTTAAGCAGGAAATTTGCTCTGCTGGGTTTAATCATAGCGAAACGACGCATTGCGATCGAATGGCAAAGACCGTCGTCCTCTAAGGTAGACAGATGGTTAAAAGATATGTGCGAATGGGCCACTGCTGAGCGAGTAAGAATGGAATTAGTTAGGAAAGATGGAAAATTGGCGGACGACCTCCTAGCATGGTCAGTGATGATAACCGACCTGCAGAATGAGCTAAACATAAACTCTCAGATTGTGATACTTGACTCACAAAATTCAGATAACACACAAGAATAGGGACTATATACATGACAACATGGTATTTAACAAGACTCTAAGGGACGTCCGGGTGGGGGAGGGAGGGGTGGTCAGGAAGTTGCGTTGGGATAAAAGGCATGTTTAAGTAGCTAGACAAGTAACATGGTATTAACCTGTGCAATACTATATGAAGCCCTGTATATGATAATGGTGCAAAACATGGTTGTGCAGCTACATAATGGTTGTACTAAGGTTACTACATTTCTGTATACCGCAGTTGATGTACATTTGTACTGACATCTTTTGTGAAATGCCAATAAAAAATTTTTTTTTAAACTTCATCCTTGACACCCAATGGAATATTCCTAACCTTGTGGATGCAAGGACATGCATTTTCTTTCAAAATTATTTCATGTGAAAAACCCTTTTTTTTTTTTTATATATATTTCTTTATTAGGTTTTTGTTCTCCAAATCATTAGTTCACATGTCAAAAACAGCAATGACACAATTGGTCCACCTCAGCCGAGGTGGGCGACTTTACAGTAATAATACGTAATGAAAATGAGAACTGCGATCGTAACCTTGGTGAGTCCTTGTTTTCTTGGCAGCAAATTCTTTTATGTGCTGAAACATAACGTCAACTGTAGAACTCCCCCCTCCCTCCCCACCACCCCCCTCCCTGATACCCTCCCCCTGCTGTCGGGTCTAAGGAACCAGTATTCTGTACATTCTAGTGGTCATGCGGGGTGTCCCTGCGTGTCCCCCCGTCGTCCCGGGGTCACCTCCTCTGTGGAAGGCTCCTCGCCTGAACCCTCTGGTGTAGGTAGGGGGTCTTGCCCTGTTATGTCGTTCATCATCGCCCCCCATGCCATCAACACCTCGGGCAGTTTGCCATCTCTCCTGGTATTCCTAATGTGTCCTTCCTCTGCTAGTGCCCACTCTCTTAAATCCGTCCTCCACTTTTCCAGAGTCGGGCCCTGTTGCGTGAGCCAATGAATTGCTATCCGCCATTTGGCTATAACCAGGCCTAAAACCAGGAACCGCCTGCTTATCTTTCGCTTGGGATCTCTAGGGATCAAACCCAGGAGGCAGGCACTCGGGTCTAAGGCTAGTGTCCACCCTGTGATCTTAGTCAGGTCGTCGCGAATCGCCACCCAATATGTCTGGATCATGGGGCATCCCCGTACCATATGTAAGAAGTCTGCCGGCTCATAGTGACACCGAGGGCAACGTGAGTCCCTGGAACCATCTATGGCCTGAAGTCTCCGGGGGGAGAGGTAAGTCATATGTATTATGTTGTACTGAATTTGCTTGAAGCGGTTGCTCACCGACACCTTCCGTACACTCTCGTGTATTTTTTCCCAGTCCCGGGCCGTGATCTCTTGCGGACACACCTGCTGCCATTTGTCTTCTATCTTGAGGGGGGCAGTCTGTTTATCGCCCCGTAACGCCCGATAGAGGTGTGTGACGAGCTTCCGCCCACCAGCCATGGCGATCATTGTCCCCAGGGTTCCACAGTGCCCCGGAGCCTCCGGGAACGTGGGCCATAACTGCCGTGCCGTTGCTGCTATTTTTGCATATTGTAGAAATTGCCCCACACCTAATTCGAAGGCCGTCACCGCCTCCTGGTAGGTAATAAATTGGTCATCTGGGTAAAGGTCAGATAGCATAAGGCAGCCCCCGGCCTTCCAAATCTCCGTGGACATCACCTGGTCTATGTGCGCAAAGGACGGCATCTGCCAGAAGTCTGCCTCTGGGGCAAACGGCCGTCCCCAAATTATTCTGCGGGACACCCGATTCCAGATTGATGCCCCAAGCCGCACCAATGGTGGACCACACTCACCGCGCCCCGGTTCGCCACAGGAGCGCCCCCAGCTGTCGGCCCCCGTAGGTGCCTTCCAGCAGGGACCTCTCCCAGGAAGGATCCGTGTCCAGCCAGGCTATAGTGTGTTGCAATTGAGATGCGAAATAATACAATTCGAGGTCAGGGACCTCCAGACCTCCCTTGCCCCAGCTACGTTTCAGAACCGCTAGGCTCATTCCACAGCAGTAGGACCATCAAGGCATCCAGTTCCCGGAATACCCGATGCGAAAGTTCGAAGAAGGAGCCTTGCATGGTATAAAGGCAGCGGGGCAAGACCACCATCTTGATCAAGGCGATCTTTCCCATCAGGGAGAGCGGGAGCGTGTTCCAGAAGGCAATACTACCCTGTAAACCCCTGATTATCCTCCCCATGTTGTGCTGATAAGAAACTGCCTCATTTCTGCTAATCCACATCCCCAAATAACGGATAGTGTCATCTGCCCAAGGAAACTCCATGACTGGACGCTGGGACCTCTCCCAGTCACACTCCGGGCTAATCGCGTACAGTTGCGATTTCGTCTTGTTGACGGAAAGTCCGGAGGCAGCGGCAAACCGCGTCAGCGCCACTAGCAGCAGCGGCAATGACCGGGTCGGCTGACTAAGGTATACCAACGCGTCATCCGCGTATAGCGATATGATGTGTTCCGTGGCCCCCACCCGTATGCCATGTCCTTCGAGCACCCCTCGTAGATGGCCTGCCAGCGGCTCCATTGCCAGGGCAAAGAGCATGGGGGAGAGCGGACACCCCTGCCGCGTCCCTCTTTCTATGGGTATCGTGTCCGACACGTAGCGCCCCGTGCGAACTCTCGCCGTTGGACGGGTATAGAGTAATTTAATCCAGTTTACAAACCCCTCTCCGAGACCCATTTTCTGGAGAACCAGCCATAGGTAGGCCCAGCTGATGGAGTCGAACGCTTGTTCGATATCAAGGAACACCAATGTGCTCTGTAGGGCCCGGCCCTCGAGATGATGCATTACATGTGCCAGGCGGCGGATGTTTCGCAACGTGTTCCTACCCGGGATGAACCCGGATTGGTCCTCATGGACCAGCCGCCGAAGATAAGGGAGGAGACGACCTGCCAGCACGTGACTGATAATTTTAAGATCGACATTCAACATTGAGATCGGTCTATATGAGCCGGGAGGAGGGGATCTTTCCCTGGTTTGGGGATCATCACAATCAACGCTTCCCGCATAGAGTCTGGGAGCACTCCCCGTTCCTCAGCTTCACCCACGATGTCCAGTAACCTGAGGATTAAGACTCCGCCGTTCTCTTTATAGAGTTCGGCGGTTATGCCATCCATCCCCGGGGATTTCGCCGTCTTCAAATGGGCGATCGCCGCCCGGAGTTCGTCCACTGTAAAGGGACCCCCCAAGGCCTCCTGACTGTCTTTGTCCAGGCAAGGTAATTCCACTTCCGCCAGATAAGCCTCCATGCCCTCGAGGGCCTCCGGAGGCTGGGGCGCCGAGTAGGTTTTCTGTAGGTGGGTCAGGAATACGCCGTTGATCTCCTGCTGGGTGTATACCAGCTGTCCTGAGGCAGCCTTGAGCGCCAGAATCGGGTGAGGCTGTGTCTCTGTCCGAATCAGGCGTGCCAATAATCGCCCCGCCTTATCCCCGTCCGTATACCAACGACTCCTACTTGCGGTTCTATTAAATCTGCCTAATGAATCCCACAGGTCCCCTATCTGCCGTCGCACGTCGACCCATTCAGTTGACCTTTCGCCATTCATGGGCAAGTCTTTCTCCAGGGACGCCAGGCGCTCTTCCTGTCGACCCAGATCGCGCCCCAATACTCTCCTCACCCCCATCTCAGTGGACATACAAATTCCCCTTATCACCACTTTCATCGCGTCCCATTCAGTCGCCCGGGTGCCGGCTGAGCCCCAGTTGACTTCCAAGTAGTCCTCCAGTCCCTTCACTATGGCTTCTTTATAGATCAAGTCACCAAAAGCTTCAGTGTTAAGCCGCCATAGCGGTACCTTAGATCTCAGTCGGTCCAGCGAGTAGGTAATTAATAACGGAGAATGGTCGGACAGATAACGGCCCAGATATTGTGGCGCTGCCATCCGATGGACCGCCCCCCATTGGATGAAAAAGTAATCCAGTCGACTGTGGATATTGGCAGCAGGTGTGTGGCATGAGTACTCTCGCCGACCAGGATTACGGTGGCGCCATATATCCAATAGCCCGTGATTATATAGCATCTGGCCCATCGCCTCCCTAACCCTAGGTTTGGCATCCAGCTTTGGGGGATGTCTGTCCAGTTCCCCATCCAGGGCACAATTAAAGTCTTCCCGCCACAATCAGTTCCGTATCCGGGCCCAGATCTAGCCGTCCCATCACTCGACCCAGAAACCCCCCGTCGTCAGTATTCGGGGCGTATATATTTACCAGGCATACGCTACGTCCATCTAGCGTCCCCTCCACTATCACATATCTCCCGTCAGGATCCTGTTCCGCATGCAAGGCCTTAAAAGGGACCCCCGGTGCCACCCAGATCAGTGCTCCCCTAGCAAACCCAGAGTATGAGGTAGCGAAAAACTAGACCCTCCATCTACGTTGGACATATTTGAGGCAGTCTCCCCACAGGTGCGTCTCCTGGAGCAGGGCTATGCTTACCCTATAACGCCGAAGGTAGGATGCTATCCGTATTCGCTTGACCCTATTATTGAGCCCACGGACATTCCATGTAATCAATTTGTATTCCTGTGTGTCACCTGGCATAAGTAAACAGTTGTTGGCAACGCCGCCCCGGCTATCACTGTAGACTCTCTAGGGAGCCTGTAGCATGACCCCCTAGCAGTAGACTCCTGCGAGCTCGTGTGGTGGACCCTTGACTAGACCCGACAGCCCCCAAGCAAACCCTAAACGTAAAACCCCAACTCCCCCACCCACAGGCGGTAGCACATCATTCCCAGAACCCGGTCTGGGCCCGAGGACTCCGAACCCCGCCCCAAAGCGCCCCCACCCACTTAGCTCACCCCCCACAACTCAAGGTAACAATGAGAAATAAACGTACTCTCCCTGGTTCACAAACCTCCCTCCACCCTTCTGAACTTCGTGAATCAGCTGACTGCCTGGCACCGTGCGGCCCCGCCCGACCGAAGGTCTAGCCAGGCCGTCACAACACTCTACAGCCGGCGGTTCTAAACAGCATGTAGGCGAAACGTTGTCCCCTCCGTTCACTGGTATCGTATCCTCCCCCCCTTGAATGCCACTGGGCGCCATTTCTTTGCCCATGTGTCTTTCACAGAAGTCCGGCACCCCTCTGTTTAAAGCACTTACTCACAGTGTCCATGCCCCAGATCCTCCCGGCTCTCAGCGCCAACTCCATTACGCCTCTCCGGAGCCCCCTGCAATCGGGCCAGTGACGCTGTCCGTCTCCGATGGCGTGTCTTGCACCAAGCAGAGTGGAGAAAACTGGTTCTGCATTGGGATCGCCTCCCGCTCCGTCAGGAGGGTGCCATTAGGTCCCACCATGATGCGTCCGTCATCTGTCCGTTCTAGGCCACGGCGGCGGAGCCCGTCGTCCCTGCGTTGCCGGGGCTGCTGTCGGTTACTCCGGCGCCTCTGCTCTTGCCAGCCCTGAGTCTGGTCGGGGCCCGCCAGACCCAACGAGTCCATCCAGTCCGTTGCCTCCGATGAGTTCCCAAAGAAGCGCACCTTGTCGGCACATTGTACTCGGAGCCTGGCCGGGAACAGTAAGCTGTATTTGATATTGTGGCTGTGCAACCGGCGTTTGACACCCAGGAAATCATTACGTAAGTCCTGCACTTTTTTAGTGTAGTCTGGGTATATGTGGATGTCATGGTTCTCGAATCTTGGTGGGCCATTGGTGCGAATGTAGTGGAGAATCATGTCCCGGTCCCTAAAGTTGAACAAACGGGCAATCAGGGCTCTGGGTGGGGCACCCGGCTTCGGCGGCGGCCCAAGAGATCTATGCGCCCTTTCCACTGCAAACAAGTTGGAGAGCTTGAGGGTCGGGAGCGCCGTGCCAATCCACTCCTCCAAAAATAGGTCCGCCGCCGGTCCCTCCGCCTTTTCCGGAAATCCTAAAAAGCGGAGATTATTCCGTCTGGACCGCCCTTCGGCATCCTCCGCCCTATCTTCTAGGTGGGCCGCGTGGCCCTGGAGCGCCGCCACCGTCTCCTGTAGTTGCCGGACCTCCGTCTGCAAAGTAGTCATGTCCCATTCTGTGGTGGTTACCCTGTCGGCCACCTTCCGTAGGTCCAGGCGCAAATGGTTAATGTCCATGGCCATGCCATCCATTTTGGCTTCGAGCGCCACCCTGGAGTCTCGAATCGCTGCCAGAATGTCCGCCGTGTCCTGGTGGGCCCCCTGGTCTGCATCTGGTTGAGGGTGGTCCGCCGGCGGCGGCCCCGGGACCGTGTATTGCATAATTTTGTTCGTTTGGGCCCCCCTCAGGGGTCTGTCCTTTCCCATAGTCCGCTTGGCTGGCTTAGGCGGCGCCTTGGCCGTCTCTCCGGCCGGAGAAGGTAGCGTCATAAAAACAGTTCAATAGGGAGCCCCCAGGGTCCGCCGCCGCTCTCCGCGGCCTGCACGCCGTCTGTATCAGGTAGGCCTCCCAACTATATCCGGCCACCGACTGTCCCCAATGCATCTCGCCGCACCGTTGCACTCCTCACCGTATCTCTGGGTTTCCAGCCCCAGGCGCTGCTCACCGGCTGCAAGCCCCTACACCGTCTCTCACCAAGGTGCAGCGCAGTCCGCCGGTGTATTGGTGGGCCGCTGCACACCGTGCAAGTCCCACTGTGGGCTTTGTCCTCCACTTCTGGACTCTGGTCTCTCGGGCGTGACGGGGGGGTCCCCCACCACCGGGCAATAGTCGCTGGACTCCGCGCCAGCGACCGCCGCTCGAGCTAGCCACCAGCCACCGCGCGCGGGTCCAAAGCCATCAGGGCCCGACCTCGCCCCAGGCCCGCCTCTACTCCGGTATGCGTTGTGGGATACTGGGGCTGCGGCACACCTCGCTCCGGCTCAGATTTAGGTTGTCGGCAATTAGGGTAGTCC
This sequence comes from Calotriton arnoldi, assembly GCA_963921515.1. Taxonomy (NCBI): domain Eukaryota; kingdom Metazoa; phylum Chordata; class Amphibia; order Caudata; family Salamandridae; genus Calotriton; species Calotriton arnoldi. The sequence goes on along the minus strand of CAWUFW010000043.1, from coordinate 5,557,557 downwards.
TGCCAGACCTTTGAGCCCTCTGGCGACTCTTACGCCACGCCCAGGCCTTCCCGGTCGGTGCACCGGTAGGCCGCGCCTCCGCGGGCTCTCGTAGGTCCCGTCCCCGGCCGTCAGTGCTCTGCCCGCCGGCCGCCTGCCGCAGATTACTGGCGTCCGCCAATTACCCCCACCTGGGGCCGTATTGTGGGTCCGTATTGGCGGCCGGGCTCACGGCGGTCCAGGGTCTCGCCTGTGCCCCGTCTCGCCCGCCTCCGAGTATAGCCAGGAGGCCGTTGGAATCAAGGCCGAGGGCGTCTCCCAATCCGCCGCCTCCCGCATCAGTGCTCCGCCACCGCGGGTCAGTCCGTCCGCTCTACGCCGGGGTCCCGGGGTTCAGGGGAGGATTCCGCTGGTAAACTGCACAAGATGGGTCAGCATAACGCCAGGATTAGTAAGGATTTGCGGGTTTGGGGCAGGAGCAACGCGAAAACACGTCTAGCCGGCCATGCTGTCAGGCCACGCCCCCATGTGAAAAACCCTTGAGTTCACCAATACTCCCAGAAAAAACGTTGGGAAATTTTGCTACCAAATCCTCACCCAAATCATCACACTCCGTCTTCACACTCAACACAGGATCTGCACTATTAGGGTCCAAACGTATACCTAATTCACCTTGATCCCACCATCCTAACACGCAAGGACCAGAAAGAGACACATATAGTTTGCAGTCAGCTTGACTCCCTTTAAATTCAAAGGTGAGTTTACGAAAACCCAGTAGCTCAATAGGTTCACCTGTATAACTTACGGGATGTATATCAGGACTCTCCAATTCAGGACCAATTACTAAACTGAATAAACTTTCCCATTTGTCTTTGTTGACAATGGAATAGGGTGACCCAGAGTCCGCCATGAGGGTTACATGTACCCCTCCAGCTATGATCTCACAAACTGTTTTTTTCCTTTGCTTACTACCAGCTTCATCACACTTTTCATGTAGACAACATATTTTGTTCTCATCATTATCAGAATCAAAATTCTGGTCCTCTTGTTCACACTCTTCAACCACGCACTTCACAGACGTAGATTTGCGGCACATGCGTGCAAAGTGACCAGACATTTTACAATATGCACATCTTTGGCCTAAAGCTGGACATTTCCTATCATTTGCCAAATGGGAAGGGCTACCACAACGGTAACACTTCCCTTTAACTTCAGAAGATTTCTCTGTAGCCTTCTCTTTAACCATTAGTTTCTCATTTTTCTTTTTCCATTGATCACTGGGCGTGAAAAATTAGATTTTACTACTTTCACCATATCCTCACAGTTCTCAAGCTTGCTCTTTGCAATAACAGTTTTGGCACATCTAGAAGTTAGTTCTGCTTTGCTGATGATGGCACTGATTTCACGTAGGCTAGCATCACCATTAATCCACAGTTTATCTTGAAGATTCTGATTATTACAATGCATGATCAATTGGTCGCGAATTAACTCCTCCTCAATAACTCCAAATTTGTAAGAGCAAGCCTTCTAAGAGAAGCTATGTAATCTTCGACTTTTTCACAAGGTTCTTGTTTCCTGAGATAAAAGTTAAATCTATGCACTGCCTTGCATACTGTGGGTGCAAAGTTTGCATTTAAATCTGCAATAGCTTGGGTGAAAACGTTCACTTCACTACCTGACAAGGGTTTCTTTTCAATTTGGTTATATACTCTTAAGCCTCCTGGTCCTAAACAATGTAAAATAATTTTCTTTTTCCTTTCCGGTGGTAATTCTATACTTTCAAATGTGTCTAAATAATTTATAAGATAATCTCTCCATTCTTCCCATCTTTGGCTAGAAACCTCACAATCTTTAACCATAAACTGTTGTGGGGCAGGTAGGTTCATTGTAGCCATAGCCATAGTTAATAATAAGAGCAAGTAAAATAGAGGATTATATATATTAAAAAAAATTAACAAATGAATAATGTGCCCACTACTTTACAAATTTGAGGAGCGCAAGCACAATTTACCTCAGTAAAAGATCAGCGCTGTAAATACTTCACCGGAATGGAAAATGTTCATCAGGAACAGTAGAGAATCCGCAGTAATTTTACTTTGCTGTCCGGAATTCAAATGCGTGGGTTCGTGGGGTTTAAGTACATCGTCGCCATTGTTAAGATGAATACCCGTACACAAGAAGGATTCTTCTGAGGTTTATTCATACACTTAAACCCCCTTGACAGCAAAGTAACACAAATACAACCGCCAGCTGGCAGCTCTGTATCTCGAATGCCCCAGGCATTCTACAGGATCAGCATATATCAAACTCTAGAATACCCAACATTCAGAATGGCTCGAGCACACGCTCGAGCCCAACACAACAGGAGGGTGGTGTGAGGGGATTCCACTTGTGTATGCCCTTCACCCAGTGATCAGTCATGCACTACTGTTCTCTCCTCCATTTTCCTACCTCGTCTTTTGATGAGTGGAAGGATACGGTATGTGGCCTAGTTAGCGTCACTAGGTTACCCCCCAATGCCTAAAACACAGTAGGCAAAGTAAAATACCGCTGTGTATAGGGAAACAAGAAAAAAAGTTATTAGGTTTTTAAAAATGAGGAGATGGCCTGGTGGTAGACTGGGCATGGCGTTCAGTTCCCTTCCCCAGCCCCTCCCTGCCTCCCGTACTTCCCTAGGAGATGAAGTACCTTAGAGAGCCACACTCCTCCAAGAGCCTGGCCAGGCAGTACATCCTGCCGGTGGCCTCCTGACTGATCGACAACTTCTCTACCTCCAGTGATCATCCTGCGCCCCAGCCTAAGTCCCTTTAGCTCAGCTTTTGCCTCCCGCCCTTTCAAAGTCTCTTGCTCCACAAGTCCGGAAAAGACAGTCAGCACTGCTTCTCCCCTTACGCGATCTGTCCCCAGTCGCATCAGCCTCGCTGCCTCCTCCTCTGCGCTTGTCACGTGTCACAGGTTGGCTCCCATTTAAAGGAGCCACGTCCCGCATAGTCCGTTCCATCCTCCTTCTAGTTCCGGATCCCGCCAGGGTTTCTGGCTGTCCCGCTTTCAATTGTCTCACCTGGCATTGGCTGTAAGTAATAGAGAACAGGGGAGTCAGCGTTGGGGCAGACACCACCCATCATATACCAGGGCAGGTTATCGATGATTTTGTCCGCTGAGCTGTCCATTCCCTGATCCTCGTGACCAGTTTTTAGGAAAATATAGTGCCTAAAAGCACAAAGTGCCACTCGTGGTGATCTGGTCATGCTAGACCGGGGAAAGACACAACTTCGGGGCGGACCGCAATGGATCATGGGCCAGATACAGGTACCATGTTAGTCCCACTGAAAAAGTTACCTTTTCAAAATCTGGCAAGAAGAGTCCAGTTTACAGTGGAGGAGGCCGCGAGGAGCAGGGACAGTGTTGCGGATGGTCGTCGCTGTAGCGCGAAGAACAGGCCGGGAGACGTGGACAGTCATGGCTGTAGCACGACGATCCTATTGGGCGTGGCTGATGGTCGATGCTGGAGCTTCACATTGGCAGTCACCGTGGGCTGTTGATGCTGTAGCATGAAATGCATATCTCATGTTGCCACTCGTCGCTGGCGGTTGCTGTAGGTCCAAGAGTCGGGTAAACTGGGGTTTCACGTTGGAAGTCGTCGCGGGCGGCAAGATCCAAGAGTCCAAAACATCAGGATTTCTCCTTTTCTTCGAAGAGGAGCTCAACTGATGCCACACCAAGGGTCCAGGACCTGGAGGCACCTCTTGTTGATCAGGAACTCACTCCAGCAGAAGCCAGAAGGGCTCAGGCAGATCCAGTTGTAGGTCCAGGGACGTACAGGGCAGCAGGTTAGCTGGGCAATTGCAGGGAGGCCTCTTGAACTTATGTCCCTGTAGAACTCAACAGGAGATCAGTCAGCTCACCCTCTGAGTCATTTCAGGTAGCCTGGGATGAAGAGAGTAGGTCCAGTCTTCCTTCCCAGTTGGCAGGGCAAGCCTCAGGCAGCAGGGCAATCCTCTGGCAGCATGGCAGTCCTTCTTTTGAAGTATCCACATGTCCCGGAGTGTTTTGAAGAGTGGGTTTGAGGGTCCGAATTATATACCTTGTGCCAGCTTCAAAGTGGGAGATATTTCTCGGGTTTTCCCCCCACAGAAGTGTCTGGAATTTCCTGTATCCCTGCAATGGTCCCAGGATGTCTTGGGGCACACAAGGCTAGTGTGACATTCTTTGTGTGTGGGCTGGGGCAGCTTCTTTGAAGTGCTTGTGGGGTTGTGGACAGCTTCACCCCTCCCATCCTGTCAGGATGTCCCATCTACCAAACGCCCAGTCCCGCTAATGTGTGACTGTCCAGGAGGACTACACAAAGGCCAAAAGCCAACAACAGCTAGTCATGTGACCCAGGAAACAAATAGTTAGGGCAAGAAAATACCAACTTTCTAAAAGTGGCATTTTGAGGATTGTGACTTAAAATCTGACTTTACCATTACAGAAGATTTTAAATTACAACTCTTTAGACACCAAGCATGACATTCCTACCTGCCCTCAAACAAGGTTATCACGTATTAAATGTAATAAGGTAACCAATGTTATCCTATGGGAGAGGTAGGCCACACAGTAGTGAAAAAAGGAATCTGGGAGTTTTTCACTACAAGGACATGTAAAACCTAAATGTTCATGTCCAACTTTTTAAAATAATGTACCCTGTCCTATAGGCTGTTTAGCCTAGAGGTGACTTTCATGTATTAAAAAGGGAGTTTTAGGCATAGCAAAAGAGGTATTTTGCCAAGTAGAATTGGCAGTTTACAAAATGCACACAGGCTGCAATCGCAGGCCTGAGATGTTTTAAGGGGGTGGTACAATAAATGCTGCAGGCCCACTAGTTTCCCGGCCCTGGGTAGATGTTATATTACTTTACTAGGGACTGCCAAGTAAATTAAATATGCCGATCAGGTGTAAGCCAATCTTACCATATTTTAGGGAGTTAGCACAAGCACTTTAGCACTGATTAACAGTGTCCTAAAGCCTACAAAAACAAATTCAGGACAACGGGAGGGGTGAAGGCAAAAAGTTTGGGGGTGACCCTACTGAGAGGGCCAGGTCCAACACTAACCATCCCTTGGCCCCCTTTATTGTCTGAAACTGCTTTACCATGTTGTGGGTGTGTTCCTCTGGTCATTTTGGTGGTGAGCTTTGGGTCAGACCCAAGCGGTCTCTACACATGGACACAGAGACCCTGTTGCACATTGTTGCCTTTGAAAAGGTGTGTGACTCCCTTAGTTCAGTGAAACAAGGTCACACATCTAGCAGCTAAATTGCATCTAAAAGAAATGAATTAAGGCATGGAAATTTGACTGTCGGGGTCTGCAGATCCGAGTCTAGGTTCTGGATCAAGAATTTGCGAGCACCATAGAGAAAACATTGGCCTTTAGTTAAGATTGACAGGAGCATGGGCACTAGTCGCTACAAAGACATTTTGACTCAGATCTCTGGCTATGAACGAGCTAGAGCTGGTTTTCTGTGCTATTTAATATGTAGTATCTATTTTTTCATTTGACAAAGTAAAGCACTGAGCAATGTGATAGCCTCATTGAGCGATAATATTGATTTTTGCTGTGTTATGAATTTGTAGCCTACACAGACCTCCTCAAGTAAGCCTTGCACATCTCTGCTTTGCTATCTGAAGAGTCATGTATTAAAGGGGGTACTTGGTAATTCAATTTGGGTTCAAATATTAAGAAGGCTCCAGGATACCAGTGGTAAATGACTCCAATTGTCAAAACTGGAGATTCCCCTGACCCAGGTTTCAAAATCACCTTACTCGATCAAGAGTAGGTGGTATGTCACTTATAAATCCAGTTACATAAATAAGTGGACCTCATATACTAATTTCAATGTATCTTCAGCCACAGGTAAGGGGGTTTGAAAATGAGTCACTCCACCACAGAGAGTACAAGCCACAGATCAGGTGTTTTTTCAGGCACAAAAACACTAAGCACCAGCAGAAGTGGAATCAACTATAAATACCCTTTGGAAGAGTTTCATGCATGGATTGTTTCAAGGTGTCCTTTTAATTTTTAAAAAGGGACTAAGTATGGCCAAAGGGAACCACAATTTCGGGCTCTGAAATTATAGGGCTGTGTAAGGAAGAAATTCCATGACTCACAAAGCAGCTATTCTATCCTCATCAATTCTTCACTTGTCCCCTTAAGTTCCCCTGAATTTCCCCCTTTTTGACAGAGTTGTTTGAGGGACGCCTGTTGCCAAACAACCCCAAAGCTACAAATCTAGAGCTTTCTTAGGACACCCTGGTGAGCCACAGGACAGGAGAGTATGGTCTCTTTTCCATGTAGTCTTAAGATGATAACCCATATGCTCCTTTTGCCAAGGTCCTAATTTGTAACAACATTTTTAGTTTTTTTGGCGTGCAGTAGTCTTATTGCTTACTGATTTCCACATGGATATTAAATCCAGCGACCTCAGATGATTTTTTTTTACTTATCGAAAATGTTTAATAACACTTTCTAAATCACTTCTGCAATGATTCTAAACATTGAAACGAGGACTAAAGCAAGAAAGCAGCACTCCTTTTTTAAAGATTATTCTAATACATGATCACAATCATTTTTTCTATAAGGAGAAGGTGTAAGATAGAGGATAGCTGCTGCTCTCTGAGAATGATCGAGGACAACCTCTTACCCGCCTCTTAATCCCATATGATTTTTATATCTATTTTAGGAGACTATACAAGGTTTCCCACCAGATTCCTGGAAAATGTACCTGCTTGGTTTTACGTAGGCACCAGCTCCCACAGTGCATTCAAAGGATGCACTGGATCTGACTGGCATTGGGCTTCTGGCAAAGACTGGACATATAAGCTGGATATACATCAATTGAGGCCTACTTTGAAGCTTACTGAGTGTGTAGGAGTATACTGTTTCCTTAAAACTAGCACTCAGCATACTGCTCTGCTGGCCTGCCCTGTTGCTGACCTTGCCTCAGTGGAAGCCCCAAACCAGCCCAATGAGTGCATAGACAAAGACAAAAAAGGCATCTCCTTCCTTAACCAGAGATGGAAAGAGGGCCACCCAGAGCCATCTGTTTACTATTGCAGGTGAGCTGAGTGGTGATTAAGCCTTGTAACTGTATTCCCTCATGGTCCCCACATTTCATTGTTGTCTGTTTCACCTATTTGTGCAGCAGCCCCACATGCCCTTTCCCAGTATTCACTAGTTTTTTCCTTTTAGCATGAGCCCATCAACAGCTTCAGTTGGGAAACGCCCTTTACAACGAATCCTTTACAATGTGGGACCTGAATCACGACCTGTTTGAACCACGATTTATATGGTAAGTTATATTTACATAATATATATTTTATTATTTCATAAATAACTAATATAAAGCTTTAAACATTTTTTATATATTGTGTTTGGTAAAAAATGTTTTAATCTTTATAATCATTCATTAAATAATTATGAAATAATTATAGTGGTTATTGAAATGTATTTCATATTTTAAATATTTACCACTAGGGACGGGATGTAGGGAATAAAGGGATAATGGGTGGGGAACTAATTTAATACTCAGCTATCTTTTTAAATGCCTGGGTATTAATTCCTTTAAAAATTATTTTTAATGAATTAATTTTATTAGATACATGTAACCCAAAAATTCAATTTCATTATTTAATAAAAATTTTAAAAACTATATACATATTTTGGGTGATCTTAAAAAGATGTGTATTTATTCTTATGGTTTTTCACTATTTCTTTTTGTTTTTATTATGAAACTTTTAAAGTATTTAAATTTATGTATATAATTTCATTAATACTCACCTCTAGGGACGGGATATATGGAATATAGGGGTTATGGGTGGGTAAGTCATTTAATACTCGGGTATCAATTTTTATGCCTGGGTATTCAAGTTTTTTTGTATAATGTTTATTTGACACATTTATTTTAAAATTTAACATTAATTATTTTAAACTTTTCAAACAAAAATATAATTATCTTTGATGATATAAAAAAGTTGCATATTAATTTTTATGGTTATTAATTATATATTTTGTATTCAAATAATGATACATTTAAAGAAATTAAAGAAATATTTTTTATAACATAAATACTTACCTCCAGGGACGGGATGTAGAGAATATAGGGGTAATGGGTGGGAAACTAATTTAATACCCAGGTATAATTTTTTATGCCTGTGTATTAAATGTTTAAAAAGTTTTTAAAAATATTTTTTTTTTGGGCACGTAGCAAAAAATTGAAAATTATTTTTTTTATCTCATTTTTTAAAAAACTTTACATACCTTGGGTGATCTATAAAATGTTTTGCTTTTTTCCCATGGTTATTCACTTTTTCTTTTTGTTTCTATTAAGAAACTTTTAAAGTATTTAAATTCATGTATATATATGTACTTACCTCTAGGGACAGGATGTATGGAATATAGGGGTTATGGGTGGGGAAGTAATTTAATACTCAGGTATCATTTTTTATGCCTGGGTATTAAATGTATTTTTTAATTTTTAAATGATACAATTTCGTTTAATGACAAATGAAAATAATTTAAATTAATTAAATATATAATGTTAATTGAAAAATATACTTACCTTTGGTTACATTTTTTAAAAAAGGCGAATTGATTTATCATTTTATTTTTTTAAAACAGTCAAAGCATAGTTTAAAATTTTTATTTTTAAAAATCATACATAAGGAAAGTATTTTCTTATTATTACATTTTTTTATTCATCAGCTTATATGGTAATTTAAAAAAGAAATTGTTTGTAAAATGTATTGCAATGTCATGCGCCATTTTTCTTTTTTGCATTACAACTAAAGTTGTTCCCACGCTTTTCCATAACTTTCAATGGGGATAAATGTCCTTTTTCTATTTTTGCTGCATCTGGTGACGTACGCGGAAGAACGTGTTCTTCTGAATTCAATAGAGCGTCGCGTTCAAGATGGGAGGACGGAAGTTTTGTGGACGGGTAAGTTTGTTTAAAATATTATTACAAAGATATATGGTGGCAACTTCTATTGTAAAGATTGATGTTAGGGAGGTGTAGATGTTTGAATGTGGTTAACTCAACATGTTAAGTTGAGTTAACCCATTTAACATCACAGTGCATGTTGGTGTAAACATTTCCTCTTTGCGGATGGTTTAGTCAATTAAAATATAAAATATAAATTTCAAATGTTCGAGAAAGCTTTTTGCATTTTGGAGTTGTATTCTTGTTTTTATTGTCGAATTCGTGGCCTGTTGTTTTTCTTAAAGGAGAAACTTTCATCCAGAGATTGTCATTTGCTAATAAAGTTTCATTTTTGAAAGAAGGCATTTAGAGAATCAGTTCTGGAATACGGTAATGTACTTGCTTTAGGCAGAGGACTTTTCGGATTGGGGAGAAGAATTTGAAGGATTTGATAAACAAAGACAATTTTTAAAAGAGACTGTCGAATACATTTCATTTGGAAAAAGTTTCAAAAAGAAGAAATGTTTTCTTTGGAGGACAAATATGGAATTCGGTTGGATTAAGGTTAAAAGTGGCTAATATAGTTGCTAATGGTTTAAAAAAATAATAATTAAAAGCGTGGAGTTCTTTAATTTTGTTCTAAAAGCAGTCTCTGGATGGAATATGGCTTATAAAATCAAATGGGACACTAATTGGTGACTGGATTTTTTGAAAAGGGAATCATCATTCATGGTGTGGATTAAGGCTAATGTAGTTGCCTTTTTTGATGTCCTTTTTGGTTTTTTTAAATTTTTCTTTGGAATTTTTGGGGAGATTTAAAAAAAAGAAAAGAATAGTTGATAAATGAATGTGGTTCTAAGAATTGGTGACTCATGGTGACACCTGAAATGTATAGCAGTCACCATGAGCTGAAAAAAAGAAGACGTCAAAAGGTCAAAATTTCAAAAATTCCAATTGAATTGTTGTTAGAGTTAAAACTGGTAAGTAATTTGGAAAAGTTGTTAGTAAATAATATGTATGCAATACTGTCAAGGTAGTCAGAAGCCACCATCAACGAAAATTGTTGAAGTTTTACCAATAGTCTCTCAGACATTTCTTTACTTTTTTTAGAAATACGTGGATTCAGACTACCTGACAGTGATTGTGCCAGTCTCATTTCCTGGAAACTTTGGGGCTGATTACGATGGCAGACGGAAAAGCACTCCGTCCGCCATGGTTGCGGAAAAAAAACGTCTGCATGTACCGCGGCAAAACCGGCGGTCAGATTAGGATGCACTGGTCGAAAAATTCGACTGCGGCGGACGGATTCCACAAAACTCCGCCAAGAACGTCCGGAAAAGCAGAAAATCTGTCCGCGGCGGGCAGAAATGCCGCGGAAAGACACAAAAATGGCAATCGTCCAGCGGAATGACCGCAAGTGAAATTATGATACGATGGCGGAGCCAGCGGAACGATCAGTTGCTCCCGACCGCCGCGGTTGCGCAAATTTATGAATGGTAGAGCCGGCGGAAGGACCATTGCATTCAGACCGCTGCGGTCGCGCGGAAAGAGGAATGGCAGTCGAAAGCAACCACACATCAAGGCTACCAAGTGTGGGTGTTTTTCTGGCGCAGCCACCAAAAACATCTGACACCCCCCAATGACACATCCCCATGGCAAGAAAAAAATACAAATCCCAGGTCAACCCAGATAACACACCTGACATGAATAATCCATTTTGACCCACCCACATAGCTGAGTATAAAACCAACCCCTTCTCTGCCCAGCATCCTTTGCACAACTCCAGCAGTGAAGGGCCAAACACCACAGCACAAAGGAGAGGCAAATCAGCACACATCACACCATCACAACCACCCACACACCACACACATCTCCACCACCACCTTCACACCTGCACTTTTCTCCCATTTGCACATCACACCATGGCACAGAACAAAATGCCAAAATTCACTGACAATGAGTTGTCAGTCATGGTAGATGAGATAATCAGAGTAGAACCACATTTGTTTGGAAGCATGGTCCAACAGACACCAGTAGCCAGAAAAAATCAAATGTGGGAAAGGATAGTCAACAAAGTCAATGCAGTAGGGACCACCCTGCGCAGCCTGCGTGACATCAAGAGGAGATGGCATGACCTCAAGAGCAGGGTGAAAGAGCGTGCCAACAAGAACCATGAGCTGGCTCAGAGGACTGGCGGTGGCCCTCCCATTCCACCACTAACATTCACCGAATGGGAGGAGAAGGTGCTTGCCATACTGCATCCAGAGAGTCTCACAGGAATACCCAGGGGAGTGGAGGCTGGTAAGTACCAACAAATGTCTCCCATTACACTGCTATGTACTGTCTTGCACAACTAGAAAGCTCCACTTCCTATACCTAAATGCACTTACGTAACACACACTCTTCCCAACACGTCTCACATATCTAACATTTCCTTCCTCTGAATCACCTCAAAGGTAGCTACCAATATTTCCATGGGGGCATGTGTACAGGCAGGCAGCACTACAACTCCCACCAGGCATCCTTGTCCCACAGCTGGGCAAGATGTAGCCCTCCACCCACTCAGAACCACGTGGCAGCCATTTCATTGTTCTCACCAAACTTACAGGTAGGTAGCCATCTTAACAGGGAGGGGTGTTTGTGGGTAGGAAGCCAGCACTACAACTCCCACCAGGCCCCCTAGTCCCACAGCTGAGCAAGATGGAGCACCCCCCACACCCAGAACCACGTGGCAGCAATTTCAATGCTCTACTCAAACTAACAGGTAGGTAGCCATCTTAACAGGGATGGGGTCTGTGGGTAGGAAGCCAGCACTACAACTCCCACCAGGCCCCCTTGTCCCACAGCTGAGCAAGAAGGAGCACCCCCCACATCCAGAACCATGGGGCAGCCATTTAATTGCTCTACTCAAACTAACAGGTAGGTAGCCATCTTAACAGGGAGGGGGGTCTGTGGGTAGGAAGCCAGCACTACAACTCCCACCAGGCCCCCTTGTCCCACAGCTGAGCAAGATGGAGCACCCCTCACACCCAGAACCATGTGGCAGCCATTTCATTGCTCTACTCAAACTAACAGGTAGGTAGCCATCTTAACAGGGAGGGGGTCTGTGGGTAGGAAGGCAGCACTACAACTCCCACCAGGCCCCCTTGTCCCACAGCTGAGCAAGATGGAGCACCCCCCACACCCAGAACCATGTGGCAGCCATTTCATTGCTCTACTCAAACTAACAGGTAGGTAGCCATCTTAACAGGGAGGGGCATCTGTGGGTTGGAAGCCAGCACTACAACTCCCACCAGGCCCCCTTGTCCCACAGCTGAGCAAGATGGAGCACCCCCCACACCCAGAACCATGTGGCAGGCATTTTATTGCTCTACTCAAACTAACAGGTAGGTAGCCATCTTAACAGGGAGGGGGGTCTGTGGGTAGGAAGACAGCACTACAACTCCCACCAGGCCCCCTTGTCCCACAGCTGAGCAAGATGGAGCACCCCCCCACCCAGAACCATGTGGCAGCCATTTCCCTCCACTGTGTCACCCGACAGGTAGGTAGTCAGTGCATGCACCCTGCCATCCTTCTCAAAATGCATGGAGCCATATGACAACACCAGCCCTCACATGTCAGCAAACTTGGCATAGATCCAAAAGTCACATCCAGTGTGCAGACACCTAAGCGCATGTAACTGTCACAGAAATTACACTTTGACTCACCAAGTCACATGTGAAATAAATTCAGGGCCCAATCATGCACAGCACAGAATGCAATGTGTAAGTGCCATGGTGTCAGAGCAAGAAGACCCCATGAACACAAAACATGCACGGTCAACCTCACAAACAAACAAAAATACATGATATGAAAGAACATTTGTAACATTCCAATGGCTAGTTCTTGCTTAGCGGAAACAGATTATATGAAGAGTAAACCAAAATGACGCAATATCAAAAGTTGATGTGCCACAAGTTGGTAGATGATGACATGCCCTTGTAATCACACAATCTATACGTGGCACATGGTTTCAAGTTACATGCCACACTATTGTCAAGTAATGTACGTACCTCAACATCATGTCATGATGCTCATTATCTTTCAGCCATACCAAGTGATTGCCATTTAAAATGTTTGGTGTATCAAGTGTAACATCCAAAAGTCAAACACCAAGCTTGTGCAGTGCACTTAACTGACAACTTTACCTCTGTTCAACAGGAGATCCACAAGCAACTGCAGCTGAAAACACCAACCAGCAGAGCCTGTCTCCCCCGGAACGTGAACTCTCTGATGCAGATTCCCTACGTTTCTCGGATGAGGAGCAACAACCTGGCCCCTCAGCACTGCCAGGGCGCACTACGTCTCAGGGCCTCATTGTCCCTACCACCACCACCACAGCAACAACAATAGCACTGACCCCTGCTACAACGACCTGTGCGGCAGCCACCTCCACCATCACCACTGCTGCCTGCAACACTCTCCCTGCCTCAGTGGTTACCAACACCACCACACAATCCGAGGATGCCAGAGAGTGTGCGGGTGCGTCGAGTCCCAACGCCACAGGTCCGTGTCAGCAGGGCAGGTGGGAGGGCAAGTGGTGGACAATCACAGGAGGACACTGAGACAGAAGCCCTGGCCTCTGTTGCAAGAGTCCTTGGTGCGTATGAACAGAACCAGGGACAGATGGGCCAGGTTGTCGAAGAAGTGCGTGAGCTCCGCCTGCTGCTGAGGTCCATGGACACACATACGGGCCAACTTGTGGATCTCATGGGCCAGCTTGTGGGTGTTCTGAGGGACAGACATGCGGCTCAAATGACGGCTCAACCCCCCTCCAGTGGCCAGCCTGCTGATACTCCCACCACCTCAGCTTCGGCCACAGAGAGGGGTGAGCTGCAAGATAATGACTCCTCAGACACCGCTGAGCCTGCAGCAGAGGCCCCCCCTGCCAAACGCAGGAGGGGACATCCAAGAAACACCACAGGAGGATCAAGTGGCAAAGCACCAACCAAAGGCAAGTTGCTGAGACAGCCATGATGGCACTTGTGTTGCCCTTGACATTGACTTTGTTAATTATCCTAACCCACATTGCCATGTTGATGGCAGGAGTTTGTTGGACTGTGTGCTAACATCAATGTGGTGACTACTCTATTTGTCTCATTTACCATCACTGACAACTCATAAACTCACTGTGCACATTTTTTAAAACAATCACTTCTCTTTCACAAAACATTCTTGGAAAATAAACACTCTTTACACACCTATGCCTTTGTGTCAGTTCCATGTTTATCACAGTATGTACAATGTCAACTCAGATTCCAATGTACCACAAGCTCTGATTGTGACGAGGCATTGATAGGGTGAAGGAACCTAGGCTAGAAAGACACAAGAGAATGACATTTACTTGTCAGGTGAGGCCATTACAGCTAAAACACACCAGTAGTCAACAACGTACAAAGCCCATCACACATAACAATGACCAACACCATCAACATAGACATGAGGTACGTGGAAAACAATACACTGTGCCACACACATCAGCCATTAGCAATGAGCCAACAACAGCCAGCAGTCAGAAAGCTCATCTATGCCTTGCCACTACCATCAAAGCCAGCAGACAATGTCACTGTTGTACAATGTCACTTACACTCAAGGGAAGTAGTTGTCGATGAGCTGTTGACGCAGGTCAACACCTTCCTCTTCTCCATTATCATCGTCACTGGGCATGTGTGGATTTGCAGCGGGGGGCATCTGCTGCTCATCATCGTCCAGGAGCAGGGGGATCTCTTTGCGCAAGGCCAGGTTGTGGAGCATGCAGCATGCAACTATGATCTGACACACCTTTTGGGGAGAGTATAGTGCACCAACGCTCTTGTCCAGACACCGAAATCTAGACTTCAGAAGCCCAAAAGCACGCTCCACTACACGACGTGTCCTCGCATGTGCATCATTGTAGCGGCCTTCCCCTGGGGTCCTTGGATTCCTCAGTGGGCTCAGCAACCAAGGCCGGTTGGGATACGCAGAGTCACCTAGGTGTGAGATACACAGACCAATATTGTAATATAAACAGTAGCCGAGAACAGCATGCCACACATACAGCACACTACTTGACTCTGCGTACTCACCAACAAGCCACACACGCTCCAGAATCAGATTTGCCATCAATTGTGGGATGATGCTGTTACGCAGTATGTATGAGTCATGAGCTGAACCGGGAAATCTGGCACAGACATGGGAGATAATCATATCCGCTTGGCATGCCACTTGCACATTAATGGAATGGAAATGCTTCCTGTTCCGGTAGATGTGCTCACGTGCCTGTGGTGGTACTAGGCCAACGTGTGTGCAGTCAATGGCTCCAACCACATTAGGTATGTGTCCAAGATCATAAAAATCAGCCTTCACAACAGCAAATTCATGTCTCCTTGGAAAGTGGATGTAGCGGTCCTTGTAGGTCAACATTGCAGACAGGACATCACGTAGCACCATGCTGAACATAGCTTGAGACATCCCACCGGCGATTGCCACCGTGTACTGAAAAGAACCAGTGGCAAAGAAATGCAGGGCCAATATCACCTTAACTGTTGGTGTCAAAGCAGTCGGATAGGTTCTGCGAGGCCTCAGATGGGGCTCCAACTGAGCACATAGCTCTTGAAGGGTAGGGCGATTCAGCCGGAATTTTCTTATGATGTCCTCATCCTCCATGTTCGCCAGCACTGGGAAAGGCCAATGCACATTTGGTCGTCTCCTACATAACATGAAAGAGGGCACATGTAAATTAAATTAACCAATGAGATGTGTCAAACATCTTACATATTGACTAACACAGCGCCAACATTGACAGGACTGTAACAACAGCTTAATGCACAAGTCACATGCAGAGACAACTTGATCTCATGTAGTCCTACATGTGGTCAGTATGTACATACTGTCTACTTCAAAATCAGATTCAGACTATGTGAATGGTAAATGGTACACTCCTACTTCTTGTGTCACCAGCCCTGGGTGTAGCTGACACAGCCAATGTGGCAAACAGCAACACTGCTGACTGCTACGTAGCTGCTGTACCTGACACACCTTCTTGCTTAAGTCGCACAGAGCACATCTTTTTTACACAATGAGCACAGTGTGTGTAAGCTGATCAACTATCAAAATGAATACAGCAATGTACACAGTGAAATTGGCACATCATGTGGTCAGTCCATCATTACTGTGGGTTGATTAGCCATCTTACACATTGACATGTTCACAAATATGAGACTCCATTACACACCAAATCTGTGTACATGCACACAAATATCATATGTGACATGTGAGGAAGTACATGCCAATGCATGTAATCATGTGCACTGACATGGCATGTGTGGGCATCAGTGAGTTAAATGTCACACTCACATTTAACTTTACAACCAGGTGCTAGTATACATTGTAAAGGTATAGTGTTCAATGATGAAAATTGGCTAGTGCCAATGCAATAGCACAATGTGTCCATAGGTGCGGTAGGTGTGCACCGCCACCGCGGTCACGGTCATTGGCCACAATTGAAAGATGCCAAATTGCGGTAGAGACCACCTGGCCCCTGCGGTGTGACACCGCATATGCCAATGCCATTGCAGCCAATGGGAACCGCCATCGCGGTAGTGCAATGCAGTATTGAAACTCGCAGTAGGCGTGCACCGCCACCCCAGGCCCGGTCATTGGATACAATTGAAAGATGCAAACCAGGCAGACCAATTGCAACAGCAGAGTACCACTGAAACAACCCAAGGGGCCAATAAATGTCTGTGAGAGAGCCACACATGTCACTTGCATTCAGACACTGCTGCCTGCTATTCATCACACTGCTGCTGTACCTGTACTCTGGACCCAGTGATGGCGCGAACAGAGAACATCAGGGCCCGTCCCTTCACCACAGAGGAGCTGGAGGTCCTGGTGGACAAGGTCCTTGCACAGTATGGGAGGCTATATGGTGCTCCAGATGTACTGGTAAGTGTCTGAGTAAAAGTTTGAGAGTGCTCAGAATGCTCACATGATGTTATTGTACAGTAGTATGTGCCTGTGAGTGCAAGCCAATGTGCATGCATCAATATTTTGCCAACAGCATGCTCCATACATGACCTAGTACTAATTGCACTTGAGTATGTGGGGAGGATGGCAACATGGACACTTGTCCAGCTCTTCTTAAGCCAAAATGAACATATGGTGTTATGAGACTGTGTACTGTGAATGTGTGAGACACTGCCTAGCATGCTGACTTCACGTCAATGGGGTGTGTAGCCTTATTTCCACAGATCTCTGACTGCATTTAAGGATGTGAATGACATACTGTGGTCTGGCAGTTACCCAGTTACCCTGCTGGTTTGAGAGACTTGAAGTCTGAACACACATTCCCTGTGCTATGTGATGTCCTAGTCCATTAATTGTTCATATGCTCCTTTGAGACATTACAAATGTATCTGTGCCAGAGGGTACTGAATAATGTATTTACCTTTTTAAAAATGACCCTATGGAGATGTGTCCATTATGCACAGGAGTACAATGCCTGAGTCTATCACTCTTGGGGGTAATTCACCTATGACACATCAGCTAAATGTGATTTGGAAATGTCATCCTACTATTGATTCCATGATGTGTAGAGTCTTGCATGTTTATGCACTGTATCTCCATTCATATTGTACATGCATGTGATTTCTGTGATGGGCCACGCTTATCCTCAGTGTGAGGCCCTCTGGCCTGCACAGAAACTGCCCATTGTTACAAGGACCCATCACCAAAAGGACTAAGTGAAACATATGTGTTGTCCACAACCCTATTTCTCAATGAGTAATCATAGGCCTGAGGATTGCACAAGACAGGACTGCACCTTGTGAGAAGAGTGTGAGATTGTAAGATCAGGGCCCTAAATGTGAGCACCATGACACATGTAGCTAGGCAATGGTCAGGGACATTATGGGGCGTGTAGTGTAGGACAGTTAGTCTGACCTCTACACATCATTTCCAGTGTATTGTATGTCACACTCACATTGTGCATCACAGCTGAGGGCAATTTTTACATTGGTTTCTGTGCTGGCACTCTGCATATGTATGGGATGGGCATGTAGTGTGTCCATCATCATATATGTAACCATTGCAATGATATGGTTTGCTCCAAGTGTACTATGTGACATGCTGTATGGGCTCTGCTCTCCATTGATGTGTTAGTGTGCTATGTATTTTCATGCTCTGTACTGTCACACAGTGGTACACAACACAGTTTCACAGAAACCTCCTCTTCTTGTCTCCCATGCCTGCAGCTTAAGGTCCATCAGCGTAAGGCCATATGGAGGGCCATTGCACGCAAGGTGCAGTCTCTGGGTGTCTCCAACCGACATCATACGCACTGCCACAAGAGGTGGGATGACATCTGCCGCCTGAGCAAAAACGTTGCTGAGATGATGCTGGGGGTGATCCCTCGAAGTGGCAGGATGGCACGCCGGAGCATGACACCACTAATGGCCCGCATCTTGGCAGTGACACAGCCAGAGCTGGATGGACGCTTGAGGGCCCATCAGCAGCAAGTTGGGGGTGAGTATTGTGCAAAGTGTGACTTTGCGTATGAGTGACTGCATGAATCCCAGCCCTGAGCCTGTGCGGACCTCTGTGATGTCTCTAGTGTGATGCACTGGCTTCTAAGTGGCCTCAGTGTTGAGTGCAGCTGTTCTGCATTTGTACGACATTTTGTTTCTCATGTGTTTAAACCCATGATCCTTGTCACATAACATCAGCTTGGCATTTTTTCATCTCACATTGTATAAATGTTGTCTGAACTGAGACCTTCCTACACAGGGTAATCCATTGTGTGAAGTGGGTAGCCAGTACACTTGTCAGACTTCTGTGCGCTGTGTGGCTAGCTCAATAGTGTGCTCATGTGATGATGTGTCAGTGGCTACAGGCATGCACAGATGTGGACTCAGGGAGCAGTGAGTTGGTAAGGGTCACACCTGTCCCATGGGTCCCGTTTTTCACATTCATATAGAGGACAGCACCATTGTGAAGTATACTAGCCCAATATCAGCAGCATGGCATAACATGGTGTACTTACCTGCCATAGTGACAGCAAGTGCACACAGGTGCTGATGGGGTAGATTTGCATTTGTGCACATGGCAACATGACTGTTACGGTTAGACTCTGTGACTTAACTGCAATGTAGCTGAACCTGGCTATTGGGAGATTGTTTTGGCACTATGGCTTAACATGGTTGGATGTGATCAGTGGGTATGTCAAATTGTGATGTGACTGAGGTGTTGTACAGTAGTTTGAAGGATGATAATGAGCAAAGGTTACTCAGATAGTCAGTCCTCAGTATGTGTGCATTGTGGAGGGATGTCCTTGTGCATCAGTGCATGGTGAAGTTGTGGCTAATGCTTGTAATCAGTGTGTGAATTTTTGGCACATTGGTGTTTCCTCAATGTCATCAGTCAGCACAAAGTAGGGATGTCATATGCCAGACCCTAGGTATTCTCACACATTAGCTGTCCTAATGGGGTCCACCTACTTCTTCATCAACAGAAGACACAATCCTGCCTTGGATCAATGAGGGCCTGTCAGGGACCTGTGGACATGTTGGTATGTGACATGTCACAACCTATGGAGGCCTTGCATTAATTTCCCCTTCTCATGCTATTGTGCATTGTGTTTGTGACTGCATTGTTAAATGGTGCGCATTGTCACTTCGTTAACAGATAAGATGTGGCCTTGTGACATATGCTGCAGTGTGAGTGTCAGAGACATCAACTGGCAGTGAACAGCAGTGAGCATCATGTTAGTGTGCATTCCTAGATGTGTGCTGTGCACAACAAATAACTTGTAACATCTACACAGCTGCCACCAATGTACAACTGTAGTTGTACTTCAAGGCCCTACATGGTGGATGTCAGGAGCTGGTTGCCCTTGCAAAAGGACATATTGTACTTTGTATCTGTGGTGTTCCATGAAAAAACTACATATGTGACTGAGCAGACATGTTTTGATGTATAGCTATCTTACCTACAGGCACGTAGGTGTGCATACAGAAGGTTTTATGTGTGTTTACAGGGAGGCACAGGCCCAGGTATTTGGCTGTGTCAACGCAACATGGAGCACGACTAACAACTATGGATGTTTCCATGCATCATCTGCTAATTGCATAAATGTGGCATATGCAGAAAGTACATGGACTAGTTAAACATGGTAGATTCATTTTCCTGTTTGTAGTTTTCATTGCATATGATGTTTGTGAGTATGGCACTATACTGAACCTATGTCTCTGTCTCTTGCAGCATCTACCAAGGGCACAGAAGGACGGGGGCCCGACAGCGTTGGGGAAGCTACTGGCATGACTGGGACACAGGAGTTCAGTGACACTGATGGGACCAGCTCCTCAGAGGGGGACAGGAATGCCCTGTAGGATTCACGTCCGGAAACACCAACCTCCACATCCTCCCAGTCCAGTGGTGACTCCTCGATGTTGGGGGGCACCGGAAGTTCCAGATCGGCCTCTTCTTCCGCCACACCTCGTCCAGTGCCCACCCTCCCAGATGCTCCCACAAGTGCTGTCCGTGCCCGCAGCCCTAAGAAGGGTAGAGTCTCCTTCCCCCCAGGCACCGCTTCCCCAGCCCCTGTCTCCCCTGCTGCCCTCAGTGTGGAGGCCGTAGAAATTTTGCGCCAGCTGTGTGTGGGTCAGACTGCTCTCCTGAATACCCTCCAGGATCATGGCAACAAGTTGTCCCAGGTTGTTGCGTTCATGGAGGGCATTCATTCGGACGTGGGTGGCCTACACAGAACTGTCCAGTCTTTGTCCTCCACAGTGACGGCAGCCATTCAGCAGTCCCAAGCTCCCAGTCCAGCTCCTGTCCCTTCAGCGACCACCCTGCCAGTGGCCCCACCTGACGAGAGTACACACACGCCTGAGCCCTCAGGCACACAGTCATCCACACACAGCAGCAGCAGTCTAAGTGTACCAGACACCATACACCATCACCACAAGACAAAACAGGCACACATGACCGCAAAACAAAAAGCCCATCACAGGACACTCAGGGACATAGGGCAAAGAAGCATGAATCCACATTACCTGAGTCAAAATCATCACCATCCAAGGGCACTTCCATCCCCACACCTGATCCCAAAGACACAAAAAAACACTTGCCCTGTCTGCTGTGAACCTGGTGCCTGCCACAACTAAGTCGAAAGACATTCAGAAGGCAGATTCACCCAAAACTTCAACTCCCACCCACACCCCTGTGAAGCAGGGACAAGAGAGCAAAGTGGGGGCTTTAGCTCAGAAACAGGGGATGCAGGGGAAAAGCAAGGCCACACCCAGCGTACCACCAGGTCCAGCAAAGCCCCACGTGGAGAGGCATCTGCACCTGCTACACCTTTGGGGAAGAGTGAGGCTGTTGTGCCCACCTCACTTCCCACTCCGGCCAAGACACTTGTGGGATATCGGATCCCCAAACAGTTGAGATCCAGCTCTCAACATTCCCCCTCAGCCACTGAGCCTCCACACAGCATGTCACCACCTCCACATACCACCACTCCACCCGGTCCAAGCAGCCCTCAGGCTCCCACATCCACGGATCCCTCTACCTCAGCCAGTTCTCTCCCTCCCAGGTCCAGTCCTCCAACTGGCCCCGACAATCAGCCCCCTCCCAGTTCAACTTCAAGCCAAAGTTGAAGCCAAGTCCCCCTCCCCACACCATTTCTCCCACAGCAGTGCCTGGACTGCCCATTCAAATCCCCTGGCCTGTGGTGATTCCCATGGCAGTGGACTGTGTTACCCAAATCAGTTGCGGGTTCTCATGCACACATCTGCAGACTAGAAATTTGGACTGGCCAATGGCCTTGATGTTTAGCACTTTTGATGCTTATTTCATGTGCAAGTTCTCATGCACACATGTGCGGACTAGAAATTTGGACTAGCCAATGGCCTTGATGTTTAGCACTTTTGATGCTCATTTCATGTGCAAGTTCTCATGCACACATGTGCGGACTGGAAATTCGGACTGACCAATGGCCTTGATGTTTAGCACTTTTGATGCCCATTTCATGTGCAAGTTCTCATGCACACATGTGCGGACAAGAAATTTGGACTGGCCAATGCCTTGCTGTTTAGCACTTTTGATGCCTATCCAGAGATAATGTAATAAAGACTGTTACTCATGTTGTGTGCTTTGTCGCTGCCCTTGCTAATGAAAAAGTGCAATGTATGTGAATATGTTCATGTGACACATGCTCTCTATGCCACATTCACATTGGCAATTACTTGATTTTCTTTTTCAGAGGTTGTCAGAGGTTACAGGCACTTTTGTGCTTGTTGACTCAGAGGCTTGAGGGTGCAATGATGGTTGTCTGTGATGATGTCCTCTTATCCTAATCATTTTTATTGTCAGGCCTCCAATTTTGTACACGTCATATTTGGATGCTGTACCACAACAGAAGTGAATTCTAGCCACAGGATAACTTGCGTGGTGGCCAGCGTCCGTCATATCTGTGGGATCTCTCTTGATGTGTGAACAGCAGTGTAGATGTGTAGTCATCTTGTGTAGGCCTGGTTTCATAGTCACATGGGTACATTAGAATGTGTGCACTTTAGTCATACATTGTGATTGGCCTGTCTTTGTCAGAAGTATTGATGTGTATGTGCCCCTGAACATGACACCTACTCACATGTATGATCCAGGTAATGAGTGCCTGTTTGTTTACATTCTCAGCCATGTGCTTTAGATTGTGGGCACATGTAGGAGTTGTTTGTTGGGCACTGTGCAGTGTGTCAGTGTGACCTTGCAATCCTGGGGTACACCTACTTGTTGTTGTTGTCAGTTGTGAGTATGCAGAGTGTGTCACTGCAATGTCTGTGTTGTGTTTGGTTGATCTGCCATGGCTCTTGTTTACGTTTGTGCTCAATGTGCTGACCTGCTCATGCAAACTGACATTATATGTGAATTTTCTTATACATTGCTGTCACTTGACACATTTTAGGCACAAGTATGTGGTATGAAGAGTCATACCATCCCCTATAGGGGCATTTGATGCCTACACATTGTGAGTTACTCCTCTATGTGGTTTTGCACTGTACACTCCTTACCTGTCCAATAGTGATGTACACACCACTTCAGTCTAATGTCTTCCATCCCATGCCTTGCCAGTGTGTGACCCTCCCCACCACTTCATAGTGTGACACTGTACTGTGGGAGGATGATCTGTGTCCAGGACCAATGTGCCACTCAGGACTGTTTCACCATTTGTTATGTGGTGTTTTCTTCTACTTGATTGCAGTCATGGTTGCTCATGTACAGTGCATAAGTTTTACCAGCACAGTCCTCTAGTCATGTTGGATGCATCTGTGTTTTCCTGAGTTGTGCAGCAGTAGGTGATAGCTAAAGTGTATGTCTGTTTGCTGAGGTACTGCTACCCTTCCTGAGTGTGATGTGATCTGTGCCCTGTGATGATTTGTGGAGTGGAAGTTCATGGTGGAGCACTCAGACATTTGTGATACTGGTTTTGTTGGTGTCCACACACTGCTTACTGTGCATGCACTGCTGTCAGTGTATGTTGCCTTGTCCTTGCCAGGTGTGAGTCCCCCTGATGTCCAGCTGAGTTTGCTATGTGATGATTTTGTATGTGCATATGTTGTGTTTTTGTTGTGGATGGATGCAGTCTTTGGCCTGTGTTTGCTCTTTCTACTGACAGGTCCATATGTGTGTAATGTTATATTTGCATGACATTGTGTGTGAGGAGTTTGTGCATTGTAATACATTCTGATGTGTGTTGGATGTGTAGTGTGCTTTTCTTGTGTGAATGTCACATGTAGCAATGTGGAGTCTTGTTAATGAGCTTGTTTTGAGTGCACAATAGTGCTATGTCCTCCTATTTTGACCTGTCACTTGTCAGGAGTGTGCATGTGCATGCTTGTGCTACACATGAACAGCATGCTCACTTGGTAACTGGTGTAGTGTGTATGTCTGTGTTAGCAGATTTGTTGTATTGATCACAGTTACTGTTCATGATTGGCATTTGATGATGCATTTTCAGATTGGGTTAGGGGAGGGTGTCTGTGCAGTTGACCAGAGTGTAAATGTTGTGTATTCCTGTGCTGTCTAGGGTCACATTGCCTATCCACTGTTTGCCTGCACATGGCTGAGCTTGTTGGACTTCTTTGGATGTTGTTTGTGAGACATGTGTTTGGCAATTGGGTTTGGATCAGCATTGGTTCAGACATCCCTGAGTGGGATTCTGACATTTGTAGATACACACCAGGGTGTGGGATTGGTTATCAGGAAACTCACAAGACCTTATTTGCACCTTTATCTGTGTTTACCACAGGTGTTGAGTAGTGAAGGTGTGAGATGGATAGATGAGGGGTATATGTGAAGGTCATACTTGGGTTTGACAGTCAGGGAGTGTGACAATGAGCCATGAGTGTTGTGCTGGGGGCATGCACATGTAAAGGGACTTGACACAGATGTGGGGCTGTTCACTGTATGGCTTATGACAGTTCCTATCATTCCTGGGCCAATGCATAGTTTGCATTGCTGTATGACAGGAATATTGCACAGATGTTACTTTAGTTCAATTTCAAACACTGTGCCACCCATGTCAGATTTTTGGGCCTAGGTGTAGTGTGATATGTTGATCCTGTTGCATGTCATGTACAAATGCTATGTGGGTTTCTCCATGTTTCCTGCACTGGGCACTCCACTTTAGGCTAGTCTATTTATCGTCATACATTGCTGCTGACTTATGATATGTCTATGAGGCTAAATTTCAGTGTGTGAGCTGTCTGAGGGCCTTGTCATGCAGTGTGCACAGTTCCATGGTTGTTAATCTGCACAGTGACTCTTCATTTCTTAAATTACTCACTTTGATTGACATGCGTGGAAGGCAGGTGTGAGCATGAGGGTTGTCCTGAGTGTCAGGCCAGAGTTTCCTACTGTCAAGATGGACTCTTCCTGACACTCTGGCATTCATTCACTACTTAGTAGTTGGTGCTCCCTTTGTTGAGGTGGAGTGATGGTGTGTGGGTGTTCTGTGAGTTGGGAGTGTAGTCAGTGTTGTTGATGTACTGGACATACTCACGTGGTATCATTAATTTCAGCAGTGCACTTGTGAGTGAAATGCACAGTGGTGCTTACTTAGATTTTTCTGTTTGAGTCAGAAATGTTGTTCTGTGTTGCATGGTATGGGCTGTCATTGTATGATATGGTCTGCCATTGTATGTGATGGGTCTATCAATGTCTGCTTGGGGGCTGTGGTGATGTGTGATTGTGTGGCAGTGGTGTGTGATGTGCTGTGTCATCTACCTGGGCTCACTAACTCATTCCAAAACCTTGTTGGCCTACTGTGAAGTACACATACACACCCTACTTGGTCTGCCCTCCTCTGTTCCACATTGTATGTGGACTGACCCTTATTTGTGTGCAATGATGACTATAGTCATTTTTGAGGGACTCTTGCCTCACCCCACACTCATGTTCCCATTCAGTTGCTGGTGATGTTAATGAGATGTCACTGTAGACAGGGTCCATGCACATGACTTTTTGCTGCAGATGTGTTGTGCTTAGTGGTGCTTCTTTTATGTTACATGTGGTGTGGATGTTGTGATGTTGGTCTTGCTTGTCTGGGACAATGTCCTGGACTCCTACTACATTGTGGGCATGTTTTCCCGCGAATTCACCGCTGCGGTGACATGACCGGCACGACTGGGCTAGTTGCAGTGATTTCTATGGTGATGGGTGAACCCGATACAGAGGTGTCAAATTGTGACATGCAGGACATGTGTACTCACACTGGGGGGTATGTTCCTGTCTCCACCAGGGTGTCTGATGTAGACACGTATTTCAGCACAACAGTTGTGTTTGTATGCAGGGATGCGTTGTTGACTTACCTGCGGTGTTGACCGCGACGGCGCCTTATCTGCTGGTAATGGATGAGGTACAGCAGCAGAAGGGCTTGTAGAGCTGGATCCATGGCGGCCAGGAACGTGTGGAGGTGCCTCTGATTCGAGTTTGTATCTCCGCAGTTGTGCTTCCGCCGTCTCCGGGTGGCTGGTTTCTCCGCTGCGTTCAGATGGACTGTTTGCGGCATCGTGATTTGTCCGGCGGTCGTCACGTCATTCCGCACGGCGGTCTTTCTCTGTTGGCTCCCTCCTGCGGAACAAAAATTCTGGCGGATCCGGAAACACCGCGACGGACGGGAAATGCGCTATCTTTGCCCATTGTAATATGGCAGATGCGAGGACCGCCGCAGGAGTGAGGAAATAGACGTTTTCGACCACCGCCAGCACCGCGGATATGCCAAAAAACACCATCGTAATCGACCCCTTCGTTCCTTCTTCAAAATTTCCAGAAAATGATAAAGATTAGGATGATGTTTGGGTACTGATTTGTTGAAGGAATTATGGAATCCCTCAATGGCATTGTTCGTTTTCGCACCACCCTCTAAGCAGGTTGAATAGCAGTTCCACCATTCTATAGGATACCTGGGTTTCCTCCTGCGACCTGACCTGCTTAAACGGCCAATCCATGTATCCTCAAAGTAATTTAGTAAAGGGGCCAATTTTTGTTCATTTCGGGCAAAATAGTCTGATTCAGTAATGATAGTGTAGAATTCATCTACATTTTCAGGTGGTACGAAACATAACGCAGTTAGTTTTCTCAATTCAAATTGTAGTTTGCTGCTTGTCAAATAGTCTACAACCAAGGATGATTTCTGAATCTTACGCCAATATGCCTTTGAATAGTGAAAGAAACATCCCTGGATTTGGGTTGCAGGGTATAATTTTGTTACAGTGTTAATCATTGGTAATTTAAAATCAATTATTACTTTTCCAGGACTTTTATTCATGGTTTTGCTTTTTATCACTGTTAAAAATTCAGTGTATGTTGAGGACTGTTTGTCAGGCAGCAAAGCATACACTAAAGGAACTGTTGTGTTATTCTTATTAGCATGAATAGTGTACATTTGTGAACATGGATGGGGTGTTGATTTAAAAGTACCATCCATCATCCAAATTGGACCATTCTCTAGGGTTATAAGGTTTTGGTTAGTACTAAAAATTAAAATTCCTTTTGGAGGGGTTTCATTATCATATAGGAGAAAAGATTCATTTGAGAAAGTTAGAGTTAACTGATGATGGATGTTAATGTCTTCGAAGCTGCGGGGTGTTATATGGTGGGGATTACTTGCCAGGTTTTGTCTTTGAACCATCCGTCTCAGGTTGGGGACGGAGGGCATGGTACCTGCAACATGTGATGGTAAGTGAGGAGCTACTTCCCTTAAAATTGTTCCACAGCTTTCATTGGAGGTGTGTGCCAGAAGTTTAATTTGTTGGACATTTTCACGTACTTCTATTTCCATTGCAGAGGCAGAGTGGTTATGGTCTGTTGACCTAACAAAGGTTTCTTCCAGAGAAACCGCTCTGCCTGTGTAATGGGAAGATAAATATTGCACACACTTCCAATGACATTATGGGTTTATAGATCTGTCTTTACAATAGAGGTATCCACCATTTTTAGAAGATTTTTCCCAGTCAGCGATTTCACATATGTTGCTTGTCTGTTGGATGCCATTGTTGTTTAGTCTGTTGACAAAATAATTTTTTTTTTAGATGTGGCATGTATGATTTTGATTATTTTGTTTTTGAAATGGTTATCATCTGGGTAGAGTTATCTTTGTTGAAATTGCTCACTTAGGGGCCCATTACGATACCCGGCGTAAAAGAATCCGCCAGGCATGGAAGCGGCAAAAATCCGCCCGCACACACCGCCTGAACACCGACCACGCCATTACGAGTACACAAACCGAAAACCGCCATCGGCGGAAAAATCACACAAAATACCGCCCGCCATCGTCCGAGTCGGAGTCAAACCGCCCGCCACGGACGGAAACACGCACGACAACACAAAACCGCCCGCCCACACGGCCGACACACCGCACGTGAAATTACGATCGCACCGCCATGAGCGCGGAAAAACAACAAATATACCGCCCGCCAGCGCAAACAACGCCGATGAGAATCGACACGGCAGAAGCCATGGCGCCAACGTACCTGCACAGAAACCATCCGCACACAAAACCAATAGCACACAACATGGCCAACAAGTCCACACAGCAAGGCACACACAAATACACAAGCACAGTACACATCCCGAAAACACCCCCCGGACAAACAAAAATACAAAGGCCAGAACCCCAGACACAACACACCTGAAAACAACAGACCATGAGGACACACCCACATAGGATGAGTACAAAAGCAGCACTCCCACAGACCACAACCCCTTGCTACATTGCAAACCAGAGAGGAGAGGAGAGGACACAGTGACACAGCAAGGACAGCAGCACACCACAGAAACGCACACATCACTACCACCACCACCACCACCACCACCAAACACCACCACCACCACCACCACCACCACCACCACCACCAAACACCGGCACCACAAACCCCCTGCACATTACACAACACACACCGCACCAGCACCACAAACACCATGGCACCACAAAGGATGCCCAAGTTCACGCCCATGGAGCTGACGGTCATGGTCGACGAGATCATCAAGGTGTACCCACAAATCTATGGGAACATGGTCCAGCACACACCACTAGCCACCAGAAACAGAATGTGGAACCGGATCGTAGACCAGGTCAATGCAGTCGGGACCCTGCCCAGGAACAGAGTCGAGATAAACAAACGTTGGAATGACGTAAAAAGCCTGGTCAAGAAGAAGGAGGGCAAAAACAGAGAGCTGGCTGCCGTCACTGGCGGAGGGAATCCCGCGCTCTTTAAGACCTTCAAAGCGTGGGAGGAGAAGGTGCGAGTCGTAATCCATCCGGAGATCCTCGCCGGATTAGCAGGGGGAGTGGAGGCTGGTAAGTACAAACTAATGTATACCAGCACACCGCTATGTACTCACATTCGCAACTACCATGCCACAGCTCCCAGGGACAAACACCCCCATGTCCAGCACACAATACACAACACATCACACACACATGCAACAGACACTACCACACACAGCCCAAACCGAACAACTGTAAGATGCGTGGGGACATGTGTACACTAAGCCAGCCACGTAACCACCAACAGGTCCCCAAATATGCCAGAAGCGCCACAACGAGCACCCACCACACCCATGTGTCCGCCACAGCTGCACTAACCGACAAGTAACAGGTAAGTGGCAGGAACACAAAGTGCAGTGGGTGGGAGGGTGGACAGCCCAAGTACAACACACACCAGGCCCCTAGTCCCACAGCACAGCAAGGAGGAGCATCCCCCACACCCCACAGCCACGTGTCAGCCACCGCAGTGCACAACGACAGCCGAAAGGCAGACATCACGGTCCACAGCAATCGGTGTCAGTGGGTGTACAGCCACCCCCACGACCCACTACACCCCCCACCCCCACAGACCTGCAACATGGAGCACCCCCGCTTAGAGCCATGTGGCATCCAGTACAGTGCACGCACGAACAACTTGCAGGTGGGAAACTGGACAGGGCTGGATTACTGGAGGCATGAGGACCATAACACCACCAACACATGGGACATGTCACGTAGCAGACGAACACGCAGCACCGCCCACCGTCACGAACAAGTGAACAATGTGCACACGGACATGAACAACAGACTCACACCCCACATGACCCATCACAGACATAGCAACACCCAAGGAGCCACGTCTGCATGCACAAGCCACACTGAATATAGTCCCACACGGCAGCCACTGTGCAACTCATCACACACAACCGAAACACCATTGAAGTCCTGTCCATGTAGCCCCTACTGCCTGTCAACCACACACCCCACAACTACGCCTATGTAAGACAAACAACACTAGACGCAACAGAGCGGAACAACAGAAATGCACACGAACACCACTGAACCCATCAAACTCACAGACACACCATGCACATACAACATACCATCCATCCCATCCGTCAGCCCCAGTCTCATGAAAGGCATGTCATCCGCACAGCTGCCACACATACAGCAGTCACGCTAAGACACATGCCCATGACCAACCATGTGCCAGAAGTCAATTAAGCGCACGACACACTGTGAGCAACAACACACAACATGGGCCACCCCCCTGAGCACTGCAGTGATGCACATGGCACAGGGCAGCACGCACACCAAGGAGATGGGACAACTGCAATACGTTGGCTGGCACACAACTATCACTCACCCATAACGATGCGTCCAATGCCATGTCCAGTAACCACAACAGACAGCAAATATGCAGGGCATGTCAGGCATGCACACACCTCAGACCATGCACTGTCATGCAGCCACAACACATGTCACGTTCGGCACCCATGGCTCACAGCATGTACCCCAAAAGCATATCCCCTCCCAAATGCGAATCTGGGGCATGGCCCCCATGTTGCCATATGCGTTCCTAAGCGTTCCATTTGAACCCCAAAAGCATATCCCCTCCCAAATGCGAATCTGGGGCATGGCCCCCATGTTGCCATATGCGTTCCTAAGCGTTCCATTTGAACCCCAAAAGCATATCCCCTCCCAAATGCGAATCTGGGGCATGGCCCCCATGTTGCCATATGCGTTCCTAAGCGTTCCATTTGAACCCCAAAAGCATATCCCCTCCCAAATGCGAATCTGGGGCATGGCCCCCATGTTGCCATATGCGTTCCTAAGCGTTCCATTTGAACCCCAAAAGCATATCCCCTCCCAAATGCGAATCTGGGGCATGGCCCCCATGTTGCCATATGCGTTCCTAAGCGTTCCATTTGAACCCCAAAAGCATATCCCCTCCCAAATGCGAATCTGGGGCATGGCCCCCATGTTGCCATATGCGTTCCTAAGCGTCCCATCTGAACACCAAAAGCAAAGTACAAACCAGACCCAGGATGGGCCAGGAGCCCGCATACACCAGAGTCACAATGAGTAGGGGCACAGCAACACACCCATCGGCATGGCCAATCCGTCCCATGCCACATGTGCACAGCACACAGTCCCATTGCCTAGCACACACAACTACAGATGCCACAGCCACACACTCGCCTCCGGGAAACCCATGTACGAGATTGCACGAACTGCCAATGTCAGACGACTAATACATACTCCGCCAGGTGCAACACAATAACAAATCTCATTCTCTCCACAGGTGACGAACTGCTGGATGCTGGGGATGGAGACAGCAGCCAGCACAGCCAGCCTACAAGCCCCCAACGAGGACACACGGATCTGGAGGATCTGTCCTCCTCTTCGGACACGGACCACCAAGCTGGCCCATCTGGCGTGGCAGGGCCCAGCCGCTCCCCAGGACCCCTCCTACCCACCAACCCATCATCCAGGGATGCTGAACAGTCCCAGTCCCCTGCTGCCACTGTCGTTGCGGCCACACCCACGGTCATTGCGGCCACTACCACTGCCGCAACCGCCACCATCGCCGCACCGACCACCACCGCCTCCACCACCACCACGTCTTCGCTGGCACCAGCCCCAGTGCAGGTGGTGGCCCGGCCGACTGGATCCACCCTGGGAGCCACAGCGAGGACCGTGGTGTGCAATGTGGCTAGTGGGCAGGCCGGTGGCAGCAGGACTGGTAGGAGGAGCAGGGTCAGGGAAACGCCAGCCTCCCCTGGGAGCCATGCCCTGCCTCAAATGGCCAGAGTCCTTGGCGCCTATGAAGAGGCCCAAGGACAATGGGCCAGGTCTGCTACTGTCACGCGGGAGGTGCTGGGGGTGCTGAGGTCCATGGACGCCCATATGGGCCAATTCGTGTCCCGTATGGACCAACTCGTGGACCTCATGGGCCAGCTGGTGGTGGCGGTGGGGTCACAGGCAAGGCCAGCAACACCACCTCCGCCACCACCTGCTAGGGCGCAGGCTCGGGCAGCAGTGTCCACTTCCCCTGCGTCCACAGCCAGTGAGCACACCTCACCCACCACCAGCAGGTCGCCACCACACACCCCCTCCCAAACGTGGAAGGGGCCGTCCGAAGAGGAAACAGATCTCCCGGGAGGACTTCGCACGCTCCAGTCGCAAGTGAGGCAGCCAGCCAGCCTTCCGCCAGCCTTCCTTGACCAGCCACTGCATTGACTTGCTCTACGATCCCACTCCACACAGCCATCTGGATGGCATGTGTGTGTTGGACTATGGACATAGAACCAGTGGGTACACCCTGATCATCACGCAGCCATGACCGACAGCTCATTGTCACTGCACGCACCACTTTTGTCATCACCTTACACACAATCACATGTCACAGTTTGTAATAAATGCACCTTTTTCACTAACTGCTGTTTGTGCCCTGTGTTTTATTTGTACGGAATACAACGGCCACCTTGGGCGGAAAGGCACCTGATGCGTGGCATGGCAATGGAATCCGGAGGACCTGTAGGGACCTAGGGGTGGGAGACAGAACAGGAGCACATTCAATGAGTGTGTCACACACCCATCACACAGTACATGTCAACAACTACAAGCAATGTACACACATCGCACAGAGCAATAGGGCACAATGCCACAGCCACCAACAGTGGCATACTACCCTGGCCATGGAGCGTTGACACACTGCACGCAGTGAACATACGGCCACCCTGACACAGCACACACACACCTGCACAGATACAGACACATCATCCGTCGTACATGGACACTCACCGTCAAGTGAAGTAGCGGGCGATGAGCTGCTGGCGCACATTCCCAGCTTCCTCCTCTCCGCTGTCCACCTCACTCGAGCTGTCCTGGTCTGCGGGCTGGGGCCCTGGTTGATCTCCGTCATCCACAATGAGGGGGATCTGCTTCCGAATGGCCAGATTGTGCAGCATGCAGCACGCCACCACTATCTGGCACACCTTCTGTGGGGAGTACGCCAGCGCACCCTCGGTGCGGTCCAGGCACCTGAACCTGGACTTGAGGAGGCCAAAGGTACGCTCGACCACACGTCTGGTCCTCCCATGTGCCTCATTGTATCGATCGTCTGCTGGGGTGCGAGGATTCCTCAATGGACTGAGCAGCCATGCCCCATTCGGATACGCAGAGTCACCTGGGTGTGAGAACACAGAGAACCGTTGCAATTCCAACTGGACAGGGGACAGCATCGCACAACCAGCACGCTACACCACTCCACATACTCACCGACAATACAGGCACGATCCTGTTGCAGATTGGCCATCAGTCGTGGCAAGATGCTGTTGCGCATTATGTGTGCGTCATGGGCCGAGCCTGGAAACTTGGCACACACGTGGGTGATCACCATGTCCGCAAGGCACACCACTTGCACATTCAGGGAGTGCGTGTGCTTCCTGTTGCGGTACAGGTGCTCAGTGGCCTGTGGTGGAACAAGGCCAACATGAGTGCAGTCAATGGCTCCCACGACGTGTGGGATTCTGCCAAGGGCATAGAATGCACCCTTCACTGCCGCCAATTCACGAGCCCTGGGGAATCTGATGTACCTGTTCCGGTACAGCATCATGGCTGCCAGTACATCCCTCAGCACCTTGCTGAACATGGGCTGGGACATCCCTCCTCCACTGCCCACTGTGTGCTGGAATGACCCAGTGGCGAAGAAATGCATGGCGGCCATCACCTTAGCCGTGGGGGTGACAGCAGTCGGATACACCCTGCGGGGACGGAGATGGGGCTCTAACATGGCACACAGTCGATGCAGAGTTGGCCTGTCCAGCCGAAACTTCCTGATTACCTCTGTATCGTCCATGTCCGCCAGCAATTGGTATGGGCGGTCAATGTTCGGTCTCCGCCTGGGTTAAATGGCAGAGGACACATGTCAAAGCAACACGGCACATAGCAATTTCGCATACACATCACTGACATGACTGAGCAAGCACATGAGCCACAGCCCAGCTGTCAAGCTGGGACGGCACGGCCACAATACACTTCCACAGGTCTCCCAACAATGGCAATGGTAAGTGAGACATACCACTGCCATGTGCATGCACATGGGGATCTAGGCCCCAATGACTTGCGGGGCGTGCTGATGGGGACTGACTGCATATCCGTCAAGCGGCAACGCCACGGCAACATGAGTGTCTGCTGAGCATGGAACTGCTTCCGAGGCTGGATGAGTATGGCACACGACGCACGACGATGTGGGCACGGGCTGAGCGGCCAATACAAGTGGGACCTGTGGCACGAGGGGATATGAGACAGTAGTAGGTGTCAGCACTGCACCCTATGTACAGCACTGTACGGATCACAGCTCCCGAAACATTGACTGGTGTCCACATTGACAGCCCCATGCCAAGATGGCTGTGTGCTTGCAGTCACACGTCACAGGTGAGAGGTTGCATTGCACGTGCAAGGTGGCAGACGTACATAGTGGGAGCTGGCATGTGTGTGCATGTGTCTCCTGTTCAGGATCCACCAGATGGGCGCTGACTCTGTACTGACCATTGGACACAGCATGTTCCGTGGAAGGCTTGTGTGTGTGGGATGGTGGCACTGGATGTGCCTCCGTTGGGTGGGGGCCATGCACAGGGCGGGTACGTCGATGATTGCGCATTGTTGGTCACGGTGGGTGCACCAACTAATATGTGTTGCCCTGTGTTCAATTCCTATGTCCGCATGATGATGGACTGTGGATGTGGGCAGACTACACATTGGTCGATGTGCTGTCTATATGCATGTGCCTTCACACCAGGCACAGCTGCCCCTGCACATGTGACCCCTGCTGGACTCGCTGCTGGGTCTGTGGAGCTGATGCACCTTCTGCGCGTGGGGCGGGCCGCTCTCCTCACTTCCCTCATTGCGCATGTCATGTCTTTGCCGCAGGTGACATGGATCATGGAGGGCCCACATGTACGCGTGGGTAGGCTACACATGATTGTTCACTGGTCGCCACCCCCAGTCAGTGTTTCGAATGGGAAGGTTGTCGTGCTGGTGGTATGTTCGATGTGGCGGATGGGCGGGCCTAGGTGCGGGCTTACATTCCGGACATGGGGGGTAGTTGGATTGGCGACTAGTTGCAGTACACACGGGACACGTCTCTTCCTTTCCACATCTGGGTCATCCCTTGTACTAACTGACAGTGATACAGTCATCATCGCCCCAGCCCTCATGTCCTCCCCTCGCCCCCCAATATGCATGCTCACCTGCGAGGCTAGCGCTTGCACAGGCAGCCCCAAGCTCGCACCAGAGAGGGCAAGGAGTGTATGTGTGGGTCCAGTTGCACGAGTGGGCTGTCTCAGGGTATGATGTGTGGCGGGACGCCGTCCACCTGCGTGGTGCCCCAAATGGAGACCCGGCCTGCATGGACTATGCATCACAGTCTTCGCCTTCCGGATCCGCCACCTGCGACACCCAGTGGCTGTGGCTGCCCTTGCGGCCAGGCCGCGTCCGTCTGTGGCTGTTGGCCCACACATTCACTCTTTGGCCTCTCTGGGGAGGGCTCGGGGTGGTGGCGCACGCGCTTGCACTTAGTCGCAATGGCATGTGGCGTGGTTGGTATGATGGGCAATGGATGGGATGGTGCGAGCCACCTCCCGTGACGTCAGTGCTGCTCGTGCTGTGGTGCGTCCCCCTACACTTCCATTTGACTTTTGCCATGCTAGACGTTGAGGTTCTATTGCCTGCGTGATATGACCAGGAGGAGCGCGAGGAGACCTCTCACACACCATGCTCCACTGCCATCCCGTGCCCTGTATCGCCTGTGCGGATTGACTATGTTGGGGTTACACCTGGTCGACTGGGGCTGTGTGTGCCTTGTCAAGGGGCATGGCGGGCGCACAACAGGATCCAGCTTGTCCACAGAGGGTGGGCTGAGGTGCGCCTGGTACCGCTTTGTACGTGTGCCCGGCTGCTGTGCACACACGTGTTCACTCCCCCCGACAGGTGTCCTCTCACAATGCCCAGGGAAGCGGTGGTGTACTGTTCATGACCCCTCCCAACACGGCGTGCTCCAACTTGGCATGTGCGCATCTACCCGTCGCACCCACCCACCTGAGCACTGCGTCCATACGACTTCACACGACACATGTGTGTCTTCCACAGTAGTGCTACTCATTTGCGTTGACATCCAATACCAGTGGACTACATGGTCATGTCACGACTGCCGTGTACTTCACATACTCTCATCCTCTCTCATTCGTACTTGTGAAATGAGTCAGCGGAGACAGTTCTGGTTTCAAACATTATATTGAGTCTTCTGTCCTCTGTGATGCAGTATAGTGGACACTACTGGCAGCGGAATACATGTTGAGGATATACTGAGCATGATAACAAATGGGATAGGGTGTGGGGTTACATCTGCTTGGCCAAGGCTGTGCTAATGTACATTTACGTATAGCTGCGGAGCTGCGGACTTTGACACAGACGGTATACATGTAGCCTACCAGACCGCTCGGCATCATGGGCACAGTCCATCTCAGTTCCATGTGACAGGTTTGCTGCGGTTGTTCCTCATGCACGCATGCATGTGAGATGACATCAGGGCATGTGCTTGCGTGCATGCAGCGGCGTGCCACTTGTTGTTGCACTGTGGTGGTTACTGGACATGTCACAGTCACTGGGGTCGTGTTGTTGTTGTATGCACTTGTCGTCCATGCAAAGGTCCTGGTATGGGATTCCCGGGCGAGGGTGGGAGGGGTGCAGCACCCACAGACTCCAGGCGACCTATTCATGTCCACTGAGCGGTGTGTGTGTCCATGTGCGCTGGATCCATGTCGTGTCCTGGTTGTTCGTGCAGTTCCGTCCATGTGGGTGCGATGCACAGAGCCCATGCCACTGCCTCCCACGATGCATGCGGTGTTCCTGGATGTGATGGGGAACAGTGTGCATGTCCCGGTCATATCCGATGTCATGGCGATGTCGTTGATGGTGTGGTTACAGTTGCCGGTCGTTTGGTATGGCTGTTGTGGTGGTGACTGGCCAGTCCGTGCGGAAGCTGAGCATGGGTGCGGGGTTGGACTTCATAGGTCACTCGGGGAACCTGCGTTGTGGTCCGACGTATTTACAGGTTGTCAGGTATGCGATGCCGTCCAGCAGGGCTTCCATGTCATTGGTGGTCTACATGTTTGCCAGCCAATGAAGCGGATGGTGACTGTCAAGGTGTTGTTCGTAGGTTGTCCCTTGGAGGACCATGATGGGGCATGCTGGGTGACATTCGATGTAGCTGTTCTCGATGATCCGTCGTGTGGAGGCACAGTGGTTCCATTTCAGTGCGCGTGCGATGTTGGCCACATACGCCATGCCCCCATAGGCAGAGCAGGCCCTGTCGTGTGCGTCCAGAGGGAGGAGTAGTGGTAGCAGGTCCGCCTTCAGACATGCCGGGTTGGAGAGGCATATCTCGACGGGATGCTGGTAGGGACACCTCCGACAGTAGAAGACGGGCATGACGCAGCTGAACAATGTGATGCGGTAAGTCAGTCGGTAACTTACGTTCAGCAGGGACAGGAGATCGCATCCCAATGTATGTATCGTGTTGGTTTGGTACAGCTTGAGCTGTTCGGCGTAGTTGGGTAGGTGTGTTGCGGTTGCCATTTCGCAGCGGTTCGTAGAGGTGGCGTGCTCCGGCTGTGTGTGCAGTCTGCAATGTGCACGCTCCGGTGTTGCTGTGAGCTCTGTGTAGTCGTGGGGAGACAGGACTTGTGTTCTGTTGGCTTGTTTGGAGGACACGGGCCCTCTTCCCACATGCTTCTCAGACAGTTCAAGGTCAGTGCTGTGTGACTCCTTCCAATTAACTTGCATGTGGCCGACATGGGGGAGTGTTTTCTTCTTTCTTCCCCGTCCGTTGTGTGCTTCTGTGATATGCGCTATCTGCCCTGTGGTCGGTCTCCTCGGCATGCCTGTGTTGGTCTATTCTTGGACAATGGCTGTATTCACCGGCTTCTGTCGTAGGGCTGTGGTTTCGGTGTTGGAATGGAAGGTCATTCAGTGCTGTCTGCTCTCCCTTGTGTGGGCGGCAGGCTGCCTTTCCGCTCTGCGTTGGGCCTTGTGTGTGGATGTAATTCTTGGGCCACCTGTTGTCGGTCCCCGGGCTCTTTGGTGTTCCGTTTCATGTGTCTTGTTCATATGTGCAGGGTGGTATGGGTTTTTCAGTGTGGTACTGGCGTTCCTCTTCCCGAAGGGGCCTTGCTTCTCCTAGCTGGTGTTGCCGCCGCTGTGTGCTACGCCATGTTTGTTACACTGGGGTGTGTCCTGCTGTTGCGTGTCTTCACTGACATGTGTGCGTCGGTTGTGTGGCGTTGGGTGTTGTCCGTGAATTGGGCGTTGGGGACATGTCTGTGGCCGGCCTGTCACGTGTCATGTGCGTTCGGGTGGGGCTGATGTGTGTGCTGCTTGGTTGTGTCCCTGTGTCTGTGTGCGACGCATGCATGGCGCTGCGGTTGGCCTCTGCGTTGTGCGCATGTGTGGCGGCGTCATCGGCGCTTTGTGGCCGTGACGGGGTGGTTGGTTCCTAGTCCCAGGTGGTGTGTACACATGTGTTCCGCGATGTTAGGATTTGGCCTGTGTGTCATATGTGGATGCAATGGTGGATGTGTAGTGTGCACGCGCTGGTGGGGGGTTGTCCGCTTTTTCCGCCCTTGCACTGTGTGCGCTGTTTGCGTGCACTTGTTGTGTGTGTGCCTACCTGCGTCTCCGCGGTACGTTGCGTCCTTGGTGGTGCATCAGCAGTAGCATGGGAAGGGCCTGCAGTGCTGGATTCATGCCCGGGTGCCGCTTCTTCGTTGTCCGTGCTCTGCGTCCGTGTTTCCGCCTCTCTTTCACGTGCGGTGTCTCTTTGCCGTGGGAGCCGTTTGTTTGCGGCATCGTAATTTATGCGCCGGGCGGGACGTGTTTCGTCGGACGGTGTGTGTCAGTTGTGCTGCGCCGCTACGTGTGCGGGCGCACTTTGATGGCGGACGGTGTTGCTGGCTTGCCGGCGGTGTTTGGCCTGCTTTTCGCATCGTAATTGGGCGGGCGTGTGGACTGCTGCGTGCCGGCGGTAACTGGTGGTTTTTGCATCCGCCAGCACGGCGGTTGTGCTTCCGCCCGCCATCGTAATGGGCCCCTTAGTCACTGTCCTGCATCTGCCCTGGGGTAAGTACATGTTGGAGGTGGATTATAAAAATGGTACAGATGTCACTGTACTGCACCAGCCCTGAAGTAAGTACCCGGTGGAGTTGGAATATCAAATTGGACACTAGTCACTGACAAGCACCTGCTCTGAGGTAAACACCCGGTGGAGTTGGAATATAAAATAGGACCCTAGTCGCTGTCCAGCACCTGCTCAGAGGTAAGTACCCACTGGAGTTGGAATTTAAAATTGGATCCTAGTCACTGTCCAGAACCTGCTCTGAGGTATGTATCCGGTGGAGTTGGAATATAAAATTAGACCTAATGGGCCCCATTAGGATGGCGGGCGGACTTCAGTCCGCCCGCCATCCTCGCGGTGCTGGGACCGGCCGCCAGACGTGCGGCGGTCCCGCACCGCTGATTAGGATGCGACCGCCACCCTGGCGGTCGCATTCCCGCATATTTGAGCATTGCGGCGGGTGCTGCTTATAGCAGCACCCGCCGCAATGCCAAATTGACATGTTGTGCATTCCCATGCACAACGTGGCAGGCACCGCGCGGTGCCTGCCACCTTGTGCATGGGAATGTACCCCCCAAGTGCACCCCCCACCCCTCCTGGGGGCCCGCAACGGGCCCCCAGAGCACATCTCCGCCAGCCTTTCCATGGCGGCATCGCCGCCATGGAAAGGCCTTTTGTAACACACATCCTAATATGGATGGCGGTGCCTGCTAGGCACCGCCACCATATTAAGGCCCAATTCCGCCCGGCCGGCAATCGGTACGATTGCCGACCGGCGGAAATCGGTACGATTGCTGACCGGCGGAAATGCGGCGGACGGACTTTCCGTCCGCCGCGATACCCCCCGTAATAATAATGTGGCGGGGGTAATTCAGGTTGGGATGGCGGGCGGATCGATCCGCCCACCATTCTAATGACCCCCTATATTTTTGCAAACGATATTAAGTACTTCGATATTTTTTAAATCGATATAACTTACCTAAAATCGATATTCTTGACCACGAGAATTTGTCTGTCGATATTCCTGACCCACGATATTTTTGCCACGATATTTGTGCAATTCGATATTTTTTACTCGATATTCTGTCTCTGCACCGTACAGTTGTAGTTGGTTTTTTTGATTTGTGCAGGCTCCTTCAATTTAGAAATCCGAAACTTCTGTTAGAGCGAATTCTGAAATTGGAAAAGTAATAGTACAATAAGTCAATGCCCACCACTAGCCCTGTGGTAATTACCCGATGGAGTTGGAATATAAAATTGGACCCTACTCACTGACTAGCACCTGCTTAGAGGTAAGTACCTTGTGGAGTTGGCATATAAATGTGGACCCTAGTACTGTCCAGCACCTGTTCTGAGGTAAGTACCCAGTGGAGTTGAAATATAAAATTGGACCCTAGTCACTGTCCAGCACCTGCTCTGAGGTAAGTACCCGCTGGAGTTGGAATATAAAATTGGACCCTGGTCACTGACCAGAACCTGCTCTGAGGTAAGTACCCTGTGGAGTTGGAACATATAATTGGACCCTAGTCACTGACCAGCACCTGCTCTGAGATATGTACCCTGTGGAGTTGAAATATAATATTGGACCCTAGTCACTGTCCAGCACCTGCTAAGAGATAAGTACCCGCTGTAGTTGGTATATTAAATTGGTTCCTAATCCACTGTCCAGCACCTGCTCTGAGGTAAGTACGCAGTGGAGTTGGTATAGAAAATTGGACCCTAGTCACTAGCTGTCACTTCCTCTTAGGAAAGTACCCACTGTAGTTTGATTTTACAATTGTTTCCTAAGTCATTGTTCGGTGCTTGTCCTGAGCTGATTACTTGCTGGCGTTGGATTATTTTATGTTACTCCTAGTCACTGTCCACTACCTGCCCTGATGTAAGAACCTAGTTGTTTGGAAGAATGATTTGGTTCCTTTTTATTAATAGTCTTTTTTTACAGGAAAACTTACTTTGTTTTGTTGTTGGTTATTGATGGATCTCAGTATGCTCCTTGATTTGTTCAATGAATATCTTTTCTTAGATGATTTTCTGAAATTTAACAAGAACATTTATAAATGTGAATATATTTTTTTGGGGGGAGGGGGCTCTTTGTACCTTTGTAA
This sequence comes from Calotriton arnoldi, assembly GCA_963921515.1. Classification (NCBI taxonomy): domain Eukaryota; kingdom Metazoa; phylum Chordata; class Amphibia; order Caudata; family Salamandridae; genus Calotriton; species Calotriton arnoldi. Next base: position 5,516,519 of record CAWUFW010000043.1, on the reverse strand, counting down.
ATATTCTGAAGAGATTACATGTTTTATTAAATTTATAATAATCTCGATTAATTCACATTAACATTATACTTTTTATCTTATGTAAGAGTTAGTTAAGTCTCTGATTTTTTTAAAAATTTTGTAAATTATTGTTATTTAATCTTTATTTCTACATTTTCTAGGTTTAATTATGCACTTGTAATAATGTATTTCGTTTAAATATACCTTCTGAGGCCAATAGATGGCACTCTTGGATTGTTTTTGACTGTTGAGTTGCTCAGCTGTGATCAATGCGTCTATTCAGTGTGGTATCCACAGTTGAACTGTTGACAAAATGGTGGATGGCCATTTTTTATATGTTTTAGTTGAGTTTATTGTTTTTTAAAAGAAAATATGTTTTGGAATCCGTTTTTTTTAAAGGTTATTTACTGTGAGAACGTGTTTTTTTTTTTAACGCTTTAAATATTGCACTTTGTTTTAATTTTCCGTTTGGTACTCCGCCATTTTAGTTAGCATTCTAGTGTGTCATTATTGTAAAAATAGATGAAGGACTTCTTTTTCAGTCTTTCTCTACAGTCGTTTGCTTTCACTCTGTAAGTTCTTTAAAATGTATTTTAAATGTTCATTAGATGCCGAATTTCAAGATTGTTAAATAAAAATACTTTTCAATGGAATTTTTAATTTTAATAAATAAAATTTATTTTTTTTTGTGTACCTTTTTCAGAAATTTCGTGGTTAAATATTGCGGTGTTTGAAATGTAGTGGTTGTATCGTTTTATATGTAAATGGTATAATTTTCGTTGTTACGTAAGTCATGGTTAAATACTTAGGGCCCGATTCCGATCTCGCTCAGAAAGCCTTCCGGCCGACACAGATTGGGAATGGCTTCCGACCGACACGTACGCGCGCTGTCCGACCGACGTAGTACGATGCAACGCTTGTCAATTACAAACGACTCGCACAGAGCATAATACCGATGACCAACACTTACAGAAATCAATCCGTCCAAGCAAAATGTCCGGAAAAGAGCCCGACGCGACCGACTCGTACGCGAACGCTGCAACATAGCTTAGCGTGAATGGGACAGACTCGTACCACCCCGCTAATACATGTAAAAGCATACGTTGCGGTCAACGGAACGTCTCCGTCATGCTCAACAAAATACACTAGAAACAGACAGAAAAAGTCCAAACATGCATTGTCAAAGGCAAAAAAAAAAAAATGAAGACACACCCACAACTCCACCTATATAAAGAGCCAAATTCCTTACCATGATCCTTTGCAAATTCAACAGACCTGCCAGCAGATACCACTACTACACTGCACTGATACATACACTCACAACCCACCCACCACACAACCTGTACACTACTAGCACCTGTCAAATACCACACTCACAAACACACACCTTTACTCATACTCACTCACCCTCACCTTCACACTCACCCACACATCCATCTCCACCACCACCCATCACCATGCCCCCAAAAAAGAATCCAAATTTCACAGACAGTGAGTTGGTAGTCATGGTAGATGAAATTCTCAGAGTAGAGCCACAGTTATTTGGCACCTTGGTCCAACAGACCCCCCTGTCCCAGAGACCCAAGATGTGGGAGAGGATTGTCAACAAGGTGAACGCTCAAGCACCTTGCCTGCGCACAACAGAAGATTTCAGGAACAGGTACTATGATGTGCGAAGGAGGGTCAAGAAGCTCATTAATAAAGAGCATGAACTGAGTCAGCGGACTGGCGGTGGCCCTCTTGCAACACCTGTGCACTTCACTTCCTGGGAGGAGAATGTGCGGGCCATCCTTCCACCGGAGGGCGTCCATGGAATATTGGGGGTACCAGAGCCTGGTGAGTACATACTCAAATAGCTAATATTGATAGCAAATACACAGCCACAGACATCACTGTCAAGGACACAGCGATACAAATCACTGTCAGCAAAGCCATAACAACATTAAGCAAATGAGCCTGTGATGTGTATGTCAGTTTGAAAAAAAAAATACCTGCAATCTCAGAGTAATATGTAACTATTTCATGATACGTACCAACTTACTAAAAAACACAGCAAGGCTTTCTGCTCAAAACAGCAACCACCACTGTCAGCCATCTTGCCAGCACTGTTTCACTCACTCACAGGGAAGATGAGTCACAGGAAGGAAGGTTGGGATGGCTGGGAAGGTGGGTGTAGCTAAAAGCATGATGGGAGTCGTAGTCACAGCCAACAGTCCTCCTCCCACATGGCCCAACAAGCCCACCTTGAACCATGCTCATCTCACAGGGAGTGGAAAAGTACTGGCAAGATGGCTGACTCTGGGCTCTGGTGTGTGAAGCACAAGGCCCTGTTGGGAGTTGTGTTCAAACAAACACCAGGCCCCACTGTCAGACATCTTGAACGTAAAGTTTGACTCACTGTCATGGAAGCATGGTTCATGGTGGCCTATTTGGTCTGGGTGGGAGGAGGAGTGCTAGCTCTGACTACATCTACCAGCAGGCCCTGTCACACACCCCTCCCACCAACACCAAACACCACACCTGGGACTCTGCTCTCCCTGAGATTTAAGGAAAATCTACTTCCAAGATACCCGACACTGGGCTCTGGTGTGGGGAGCACAAGTCCATGATGGGATATGTGATCAAAAATAGATTTTTCACTAACAACATACCTGCAATGCAACTGGAAAGCTCACCATTTACAGAAAATGTACAAACTTAGCACTAACTCACAGCAAGGCAATGGGATCCAAACACCAGTCACATGCAGCAGCCATCTTGTTTGCACACAATCACTCACAGGGAAGATGAGTCACAGGAAGGAAGGTTGGGATGGCTGGGAAGGTGGGTGTAGCTAAAAGCATGATGGGAGTCGTAGTCACAGCCAACAGTCCTCCTCCCACATGACCCAACAAGCCCACCTTGAACCATGCTCATCTCACAGGGAGTGCAAAAGTACTGGCTAGATGGCTGGCTCTGGTGTGTGAAGCACAAGGCCCTGTTGGGAGTTGTGCTCAAACAAACACCAGGCCCCACTGTCAGACATCTTGAACGTAAAGTATGACTCACTGTCATGGAAGCATGGTTCATGGTGGCCTATTTGGTCTGGATGGGAGGAGGAGTGCTAGCTCTGACTACGTCTACCAGCAGGCTCTGTCACACACACACCCCTCCCACCAACACCAAACACCACACCTGGGACTCTGCTCTCCCTGAGATTTAAGGAAAATCTACTTCCAAGATGCCTTACACTGGGCTCTGGTGTGGGGAGCACAAGTCCATGATCGGATATGTGATCAAAAATAGATTTTTTACTAACAACATACCTGCAATGTAACTGGAAAGCTCACCATTTACAAAAATGTACAAACTCAGCACTAACTCACAGCAAGGCAATGGGATCCAAACACCAGTCACATGCAGCAGCCATCTTGTTTGCACACATTCACTCACAGGAAATCTGAGTCACAGGAAGGAAGGTTGGGTTTTCTGGGAAGGTGGGTGTAGCTAAAAGCATGATGAGAGTCGTAGTCACAGCCAACAGTCCTCCTCCCACATGACCCAACAATCCCACCTTGAACCATGCCCATCTCACAGGGAGTGGAAATTTACCGGCAAGATGGCTGACACATGGGCCTTATGTATGAATTGGCCACAAGTCACACCTAGGCCCTGGGCCTCTCACACCAGTCCCCACTCTCAGCCATCTTCACTGTACATTTCCACTCACTGGGGATGCATTGTCCCAGGTGTGCTCCCTGGGCTGGCTGGGAAGGTGTGTGGAGTACAGGACATGGTGTGAGTTGCAGTCATAGCACACATCACTATCCACACACAAAGCAACCTGTCCATCAGTGACAAGGGATACCTGACAGTGAATGGAAGGGCCACAGCAAGATGGCTGACACTGTTGCATGGTGTCATGTGCACAAAGCACTGTTGGGAGTTGCATTCAACTCCTACATCATGCAGCGTTGTCAGCATCCTTGCCACTACACTCCCCTCACTGTCATTGATACTTTGTCCACGAGGAGTAAGCTGGACTGGGTGGGAGGAGGGGTACAACTTCCAGCAGCATAACACAAGCACACTAACCTCTGTACCTCACAGCTCTGAGCCCGAAAAAACAGGAAAGCAGCCTTGGTTAACTCATCTGTCCATGGAGGACAAGGACAATATACATGATGTGATCAGGCACAAAGCAAAGCAGTAACACTATTTGCTACTGACAGCTATTCACATGTGTGCAATGAGATGAGAACTAGGAACACATTCATCAAAATACCATAAACCAAATGCCACATACATTCCGGACTGTGAGTGTGTAGGTAGCCACACCAATTTGACTGCAAACGACTTGCACAAACGCCAGCACACATGCACAAATCTTGAAACATATCGTAAGACGAAGAGTACGTATATCATTGGAAAAGCACAGATGTGGGAAATACCAACACACCTGTGTCATGCACAGGGTGTCACTTGCCAGTTAATGCCTATGTACAGTCAAATGAACAAAACATGCCAATTTATGCACCGAGCTGGACATGCTCAGCAAAACACTTCTTGTTCAAATCACAATGTTCGCTGAAAAAATAGGCCTGGGTCTGTGACGATAGAGGACTATTTAATGTACCTACACTCATCATAATGTACAATAGCAAATGTAATGTGTATGATATGATGACCTGTGCAAAAACACCACAAACATTGTGTCTCTCATCTACCTACAGGGCCTGCTGGGGACACTGCAGGAACAGAACAGGAATCCCAGTCCCAGACTCTGGTTGACCCTGAAATCTCTGGTGTAGATGTCTCTCAGCCCTCAACCGATGAACTACCTGGCCCCTCTGGTGTGGGTCAGCATGCAGCACCAGCAGCCCGAACACCAGCACCCCCTCTGACCACTCCCGCAACATCTGTCAACCCCCAGATGACCTCTACCAACACGGACACACCAAGGCAACAAAACAACGAGGACAGCAACACAGGGCACTCTGGAGTTGGCGGACAACAACACCAGTGTCAACGATGAAGGAGGCTCAGTGTTGTCTGTGCCTGCAACAATAGGTCCTGCTCGTGTGGGTAGGGGCTGTGGGGAGAGGTCCCGTGAGGCAGCTGGTGCTGATGATCAAGCAGACTCACAGTTGGCACGCATTCTATATGCATATCGAGAATGCACCGGAGACTTTGGCCAGGTAGTTGGGATCCTCAAGGACATGTAACAGCAGCAGGCTGCCCATTATGCCACAATTGACTCACACATGTCCAGAGTGGACTCACACATGTCCAGAATGGAGTCCAAAATGGCTAAAATTGATGACCAGACTGCGGTGCACAGGGACATACTTACCTGCCTCTGCCAGATTGCTGACAACATGACCCCACCTCCCTGTGTGCCCACTACATCTGTTGCTACTACGTCGGCAACTGCCACAGGGAGGGATGAGGACTCTGGCGGAGAATCCCCTGAACCGCGGCAGCCTGCACCTGAGGGTCCCCCAGAAAAACGTAAGAGGGGTCGTCCGAAGAGGGACAAATGAGAGACAGATGGCTATGCATCCCCCAGGAAGTGACAACCTGCTCCTGATATCCTCCATTGTGTGCGAAGGGTTCACTTTATTGACTGTCACTGAACTCCCCCACATGGGATGGAGGGTCTAAGTTGGAGCAATGACTCACATGACTGTGGACTTGGCTCTGCAAATTTCATCTACTACCACCAACAACTCCTCTGTGAACTTTGGTTTCCAAAAATTGGTACAGCACTATCACTTTCTTGTAAAATTTCACACATGCACTGCAATAAATCTTTATTCACACAATACTTGCTTCTGTCGTGAATTAAACACTGTTTGTAATATAGAGATGATGTCCTAAAAAACATGATTTGGCTGAAAAACAAGTACAGCAATTTACCTACTGTCTTGTGAGTAAATGTAACATGACACATATAAGAGACACACAACAATGTCAACACAACACAAATAGTACATGGCATACATCCTCATTGCCTCCACTGTTGTAAACTGAAACCACATTTCAATGCACAAACACTAATCATTGTTAGACAAACTGAACATCAGGGCACATATACAGTATGTAAATGAATGTTGGATGTGTGTATACAGACGAGGCACACCTCAATGTGGAGCACAGGTTTATTACACAGGCACAACATGTTGCCTCCACAACAAAGGAAATCAAATCACACTGTGACAATAAGCACAAATTAACCAAGACGTTTGACAAATTTCAGAATTGAGTGTGTGGCACAGATTCCTGATCCCGCGAAAAGTTGCACTCTGTAACTGCATTGTGTGTCTAGGAGGTCACATGTCTCCATACACCAGCCAAAGGACCCTGTGAAGGAGAGACATAGAACAGTCTTGAAATACCAATTTTTCTGCATACCTCTCCAAGAGACATTTCCTACTTAAAATTTTTAAATTGTGAACACTAGCTATGAGTCATGTCAACACGGTACTGGTGACCATACTAACTCAATGGACAACAAACAACTCCAAGGATCATGTTAAGTAGCATGTACCCACACGTATACAAAGATATTGTACAACAGACACATATCATGCAAAGACAGTGCTTTGTCAACTCATCATTGCATACTTACAATCATGAGAAAAAGTTGTTGATGAGCTGTCTCCGAACATCCTCCTCCTCCTTATCATCACTGGCAACATGCCCCAGGCCTGGATCCTCCCCTGCTGGAGGCTGCTGGTCCCCGTCATCTTTGATGAGAGGTAGCTCATTCCTCACTGCCAGGTTGTGAAGCATGCAACACACGATGATGATCTTACACACCTACGCTGGTGCATATTGGAGGGCTCCTCCTGTACGGTCCAGGCAGCGAAATCTGGTTTTCAGTAGCCCAAATGTCCGCTCAATCACTCGCCTGGTCCGCCCATGTGCCTTATTAAAACTAAACTCAGCAGCGGTGACAGGGTTCCTGAGTGGTGTCAGCAACCACGGCATGTTGGGGTATCCAGAGTCTCCTAAATTTAAACAGAAAAGACTTCATGTGTCTGAAAACAGGGTACAGCCTGACATACAAGCAACACACAACATAAACAGACAACATTACCCACCAACAAGCCAGGCACGCTGATTTGGCAGCTGAAACATCATCTGTGGGATCCTACTGTTTCTCATAATGTAGGCGTCGTGTGCTGGTCCTGGGAAACGCGCACAGACATGTGAGATCGTCATGTCAGGCAGACATACCACCAGGGCATTTATGGAGTGGTAATGTTTACGATTCCTGTATGTTTGTTCATTGGCTTGTGGTGGGACCAAAGCCACATGTGTACCCTCAATGGAGCCAATGACATGTGGCATTCTGTCCAAAACATAAAAGTCACTCTTGATGTCGGCAAACTGTCCTGGTGTTGAAAACTTGATGTACAGGTTCAGAAAATGTAACATTGCCTCCAAAAAATCACGTAGCACACGGCTAAACATTGTCTGTGACATCCCACCAGCAGTAGCCACAGTATACTGGAAGGTTCCCGTGGCAAAGAAATGTAGGGCTGCCATCACCTTCACCTTGGGGGTCAGTGCAAATGGGTATGGGCGTCCAGGTAGCAAATGTGGGGCCAACTGCTCTGCCAACTCCTCAATGAGTGGTCTGGTGAAGCGGTAACGTCTGATGCTGTCACATTCTACCATGGTCTGTAGGTCGGGGAAGGGTCTGTGGACAGATGGTCTCCTGCGGTACATAGGTAACAAATCAAAACATTATTAAAACACTTTCCAATGTGGTAAGGAACATGCAAAAACTCATATACTACATCAAAGCAAGACTTAATGAAGTCAGATGTGTAATGTTGAGCCTCAACACAAAGGGCAGCTATGTGACCCTTACCGAACATTTCATTTTATAACGGTTTGTCCACAATTACAATGCTGTGCTGTGACTAATCACTGGTGTCTGTCACAGTCCATGTGATCAAACATTACATACTAAACACACACCTAATAAAGTATCATAGATAGATGTTTGTAACAACTATAACATGGTGGAAAGGTACACAGACATGGATCATGTAATGCCACCTAGGTGGAACACTAGATACAGACAGCGTGTCACCATGCACACCACTGTCATAGTGTGGACACTGTCATGATGTCATGTCTGACATACATGTACTATCACATACACAAAACATTCATGATGTGTAGCACATCTTTTTTTGACAAGCATACATGTATGTCTGTGACACAAAGACACAACAGCAACTCACATGCCAAATAGAAGTTGATGTCTCAGATAAATATCAATAACAACATCAACAATGGAGTGTCTGCGTTGAACAAGACTCAGATACTGTGGATTCACTCAAAATAACTTCACTCAATGCACTTTCTAACACACTGTCCAATAAAGCAGTGATTATGTGTGGAAGTAACCTGTGTTAACACAATGATCCCCTGGGACTGTGTCCAAGCCTAGGAGGGTGATCTGTGAAGTGGTCACTCACAGTTGTGAGGTTCCTCACAAACAATGTATTTGGTGCACATCAAGCTTGGCTCATCATGGGACTGTGAGCCATAAAGTACTCTGTCCAATATGACATGTGAATCACTGTAGCCACACATGTAATGCAGCAGAACATAAAGATTTGCTATACTGTCTAACATGCTGATTGATTAGTGTAGGGCGCCTGAGCCTCACCCAAAACGTGTGGTTCGCATCATTTGGCTGTTGACTGTAATGGTGAACGACGTGGGTGAGTATTGAGTGCACGCGTGTGCTGCATCCGAACCGAGCGTGACGCACAGACAGCCCTGCCAAGTACCACGCATCAGGCGTTAGACTAACACATTTCAGTGTGGTGGGCCGCATATTAGCCTGTGCCAAAGCTCTGTGGCCCAAGCACTGGCTGCTAATTATAATTACGCTAAAGTTGAGTGGTACAGGCAGGGTGCGGTGCGCACTGCTGTGCAGACTTAAGATGCTTAATGCTACAACGTAGCACAGGTTCAATCACCACATTTCAGGAACGTCAAGTAGTGCCTGCCAATGGCTACTACAGAGACATTGAGGAGAAAGTGTGAGTTCTGTCAGACTCACAGTTATAGGTCAAGTGGGTAGTTACGTAGCCTAGACTGGCTCCTGTGGCGCAAGCGGGTGGCAGTTAAATCAGATTAGTGGCTGCTGCCTAATGACTCATGAACTTGCGGTGCCGCGGTAATTAACACTACGGCGCAACTGACCCTACCCAGCTGGGCCTACCGCGTCTGACAAAAACACCTGGACTCTCACTGCGGAAGCAGGACTGGGGCTGTGAAGCGCACCTGCACAGTTCTTCGTCCACCCGGCCTGCCCACTGGCGTTCCTCCAACCTGCCACAGTAGCCTCGGTAGGAGTGCCAAATTCACCCGAGGTGCGACGCTGCCTCAGAGTCCGTACTAGTGACCTGCTTGTCACATATCATCCCCGGCAGCGCCCTCACGAGAATCCGCATGGCGATGTGATGCCTTGCCTGTTGTTCATGTTGCTTTTCAGGACCTGGCACTGCTCCACAGGAGTAGCGTCAGTGACACTGACACTTTCTGTGGCGTCCGGGGGCAGATTTTTGACTTTTAAACTCACAAGCCTCCTGCTTGGGTCATGCGTTTGGCATAGTTGAACCCAAATGTATTTCTGCATCATTAGATACATTCTGTAGGTCCCTGCAGCAAAGTGAATCCCCACTGTCTGCATGTTTAGTGTCACAAGTAACTCTAGCCCCAAATCTGATTTAGATGGATGAATGGCAACAGAACCTCGTTCTGTTCACTTTTCTATAGCTTTTCTCCTATGACCATCCTAAATTTATCAAAGGCTGATTCACCCAAAGAATGGACAAGTCACGTATTAAAGAAGTAGCCAAGACACGCAATGAATGAGTGCCTGCCTGCCCTCTGTTACTGAGCACTGCAGTCACGCAGTCTGTCTCCGGTTAGAGCCCCTTCAACTTCTGGTCCTTTGTAGCAATTTTAAGATCCTCTAAATTTCTCCTGGTTCAAATGGGTGTAATTCATGATATTTACATGTTTTCAACATCTTCATTGCTTGTTTTTCATGGCGCGAAAGTGTCACTCATAGTTGTTGAAATGTCACTCATAATTACACTGAAAATATGAAAATGTCACACATAGCAATCTGAAACCTTTGCAGCTATGCACACATAGGCTATTGGTCGTCATGGTGACAGACGCAGGTGAGTTTTCAAAGGACGCGTTCTCCGCATCCGAACCGAGCCTGGCGCACACATTGGCAATTGGTCGTCATGGTGACAGACGCGGGTGAGTATTCAAAGGATGTGTTCTCCGCATCCGAACCGAGCCTGGCGCACACATTGGCTATTGGTCATCATGGTGACAGACGCGGGTGAGTATTCAAAGGACGCATTCTCCGCATCCGAACCGAGCCTGGCGCACACATTGGCTATTGGTCGTCATGGTGACAGACGCGGGTGAGTATTTAAAGGACGCGTTCTCCGCATCCAAACCGAGCCGGACGCACACATTGGCTATTGGTCGTCATGGTGACAGATGCGGGTGAGTATTCAAAGGACGCGTTCTACGCATCCGAACCGAGCCGGACACACACATTGGCTATTGGTCGTCATGGTGACAGACGCGGGTGAATATTCAAAGGACGCGTTCTCCGCATCTGAACCGAGCCTGGCGCACACATTGGCTATTGGTCATCATGGTGACAGACGCGCGTTTCGCTTCGTGTACGAACCGCGTGCAATCCGAATCTGTTAGCTTACAACAACAATGTATCAAACTCAATAGTGTTATGATGCGGAAGATTTGAACATCGCGGTAGGCATGTCAGATGCGTGCTATGTTATGGATTGACCAAATTCGGATAGTGCGAACGAGTAGGACCTATCGCTTTGGACGCATGGAACAGATTCCGCCTCTGCTGCACAGATATAAGTCTGTCTGTTCCCAAGAGACTTCACTTGCCTGCACTACATGCTACTTGACAACATTTCTAACTACCACTGCTGCTGTCTCTGCATCCTCTGGGATCTACAATGGCACGTACTGTGGAGAGGACACCAGCTTTCACAGAGGAGGAGAACCAGGCCCTGCTGGACAGCCTCCTTCCACAGTACAGCAAGCTGTATGGAAAACCAGGGGAGCAGGTGAGTGTTGATTGCACTGCCTTTTTAATTGGCCATGTGTTAAAACAGGCACCACTAGCATTGTGATCCCCCAGGGCAAGCATGCAAACATAGTTAATGTAAGTCTTACAGTGTGTAGATTTTTGTTCTGGACAGGTACAGTGGTGTAGAAGTATGTTTGTTGGGATAGATTTTTCTGCACTGTCCTCATGTTATTAAGGGAGACTTGCACACAGGACAACTGCCCATGATGATACTTGGCTAATCTTTCGACATTATCTGCCATTCTGACCATGACCTATATGTCCAAGCGTGTGATGAATTAACATGTAGCATGTGGAGTAATGGTGTGTCACCATGTCATCCTTACAGGTCGACGCTCATCAGAAGAAGGAAATTTGGCAGACCATCGTCTGGGCTGTAAGATCTGTGGGGGTCTTCAAACGCCACGTCCGCCACTGCGAGAAGAGGTGGCAGGACCTCCGTGGCTGGACACAGAGAATTGCAAGAGTCCAGCTGAAGCTGTCACCTCCTTGCAAAAGGGGTGGACGACGGACCCTGACCCCCCACATGCTCCGGATACTGTTGGTGGTCTTCCCTGACCTGGATGGGCAGTTGAAGGCCAGACAGCAGTAAGGAGGGGGTGAGTATGTGCCATGTTGCAGAACTATGTTTAACATGCATGTTGCACTCCCTCAGCCTGGTAACCCTCTCACAGGTCGTCTGTCTGCTGAGACACCACTTCTGTGGCAAAATGTAACTATGCCCCATTATCATCTGATGCCCAGGTGTGTCCCTTTCCGTCTGTGACATGTGTCACTTAGGTCCTGTGTATTTGCTGTAGTCCAAGGTTAATGTGATCAGCACCATATACAACAAGTGCATTGAGTTGACCATAATGAGTGATGTAATTGTCTGACATGTGTCAGCACATTGACTGAAATATGACCTGTACTCTGTGTGGGACATACATATATGTTGAAAATGGTGATCTCGGTGCACACAGGTTTGCAAAAAAAATGCTACACACCCGTGCAGCAGGTGAAACCAATGTTGATGCCTCAGACAAATGAAATGGATAAGTGTTCAAAATGTATAGTCCCCTGCATAGTGCTCTGTGTAACCACGTGTATCACATGGACCAAGGACAGGTATGCCAACTCAGGCCATCTGAGACACTGCCACATCAGATTTGTGGGTGTCAGGCAACCCTTTCACCATTGTAAATTGGAAATTCATGGGTCAGACTCTGTGACAGTGTGTACATGCTGAAATATTTGAAATACACAGGTGGCAAATATAGGAAACATGGACAGACATCTAATGTATGGAATGTGGCTCAGTTACACAGGACAAAACATGTGTGTGTGATCCCTTGACTCTGCATAATGGTGGCTTCAAAATATATGTGTATGCTGCATTTCTTTCTTCTTGAGAGCTCGAAAAAAGTTTATGTAGACAGATTTTGTAATTCATATACTCCAATGTCTAAGTAGAACAATGTGAGCTTGTCAAAGTGTTTACATTGTGTGTAGTACGTAGGGGACATGTATACTTGACCACTACAGATGTTGCTTTAACAGTGAATACATGATTGTGACATGGTGCAGACTTTAAAGTTGTTATTCGCTGGCCCTGTAACAAGAGTCAGTACAGACTGTTTAGCCAGACATGCCAGTGGCATAGTATTCCACATGAAAATTTGTGAGGATGCAGTATTTGTACTTGTCTGTTGTCCTGCATGCAGACCATTAGAGCATTGACGTTCAAGACATATGTGCACATCATGATGACTGGGGATGGAAGTATGTTCATCATGTCAACTTATAAATGTGTCCATCCCATTTGCTGTGTCACTTCCAGACTCCCTTGCATGAGATGATACATGTTTGTAATGACACATGACCCTCAGGAGCATTACAGATCAGACAACAGGCAAAATAGTGCGTTAGTGGACATGTATTTAGTGGTCTTTGAAATACATCTAACAGCTGGTTCCATTGCCATCATGTGTTTGGGAACCATAGTTTACTGGCAGAATGACAAGTGCCATGTTCACATATGTGTAATGAATCTAAAAAGTGGCATGAACATTATGCAAGGGCTTGCTCTGAGCTGTGTTGTGATGAAACTCATGTGTCAAGTCTATGCAGATGACTGATGTGAATCTCTTTCTCATCCTTGTTCACAGCATCATCAACGGCTACTGGAGGAGACAGTTCAACGGACCAAGAGGAAGCGGCTAGCCAGGCTGGGAGGAGGAGGAGGGACCCAGCGGCACGGAGGGTGAGGGGAGCCACACTGAGGGCCGGTCAGAAACATCTACATCTGCAGAGGACCAATGAAGCTCCAGTGAAGACTCCCTTGTGGTGGTGGGTGTTACGATAGCAGAGGCCACAACATCAGAGTCTGCCCCCGCCACCACCACCATCTCCACCCTCACAGCTGCTCCCATTCCAAGGGTCCGTGGACCTTCCCGTGTTAGGGAGCATGTCTCCTTCGGGCCAGGCACCGCACCCCCTGCATCTGTCACCCCTGCTGCCCTGAGTGTGGAGTCTGTGGATTTGCTAAAACAGATATATGTGGGGCAGACATCCATGCTGAGTGTCCTCCATGCACATACCAGTCTTTTGACACAATTGGTGTCATACATGGAAGGCATGTCATCAGACATGTCTGCCCTACAGCGAACAAATCAGTCCATGGCCTCCTCACTGACGGCAGCAGTGTCCCTCCTACAGCAGTCCCTCCCCCTCCTTCCTCTGCCCCATCCACAGTCCCCACTACCCTACCTGACCCAAGCACACTCACACTCACACAGGCACATGCACACACACCAACAGACACAAGCAGCAAGCAGCCACCCAAAACAAAGTCCAAACACACATGCACGCACACTCAGGGGACTGACATCACACACAGGGGAGAGGGCCAAAAACACACACACCCATCCACAACCACTCCGCATTCCTCAGCTGCCTCTCCCTCCAAAACCCCTACCCTTGACTCTCCTGCAACCCCCCCTTCCCAGCGGGTCTTCCTCTGTGACCTTGGCCTCTTCCCCACTGATACGTCAGACCAAACTCGCAAGGGGAAGAGGAAATCCCCCAGCACAGAGAGGAGATCCACCCCTGCACGCACACCCTCCCCTAAGAGTAGGAACACTGTGCCCCCCACCCGTACATCCCCCAGAACAAAGAAATCCAAAACCCCACCACCATCCCACACTTCCACCACAAAATCTACTTCATCCCGAGCCCAGGCCACCCCTCCCAAAGTTCACACATCAGAAATATGAAATAAATATACCAGCATTTGTAAAGCGCACAGCTACGTCCGGAGAGGTTTCCCGGCGCTGGGGGCCCTCGGGAAGATTAAGCGAGCTATTGCCCAGAGTCACATGGTGCTGGGCTAACCTGCAGCTGGCACCGTGAACCCCGTGGTCCGGAGTCAGGTACCCTGGCCACTACGCCACACCTCTTCCACCCGCTGCACCACACCTCTTCCCTATCCCAGTTTCCCCCACACACCATTACACCATTCCCAAGATGATAAGGCCCTCCCCCTACCACAAGCACTTCCACTCCCACAACACAACACCTTAGGTCTGTTCCTGACACTGCAGTGGAGACCCCACCCCTTCAATCAGACCTGTCCACTGCAGTGGAGCCCCCACCCACTCAATCAGACCTGTCCACTGCAGTGGAGCCCCCAGCCCCTGAATCAGCCCAGTCCACTGCAGTGGATCCCTACACTCCAGTAGACCCCATCCCTCCCACAACCCAAACCGGTACACCCTAGTCCTGTCCCTGCGGTGCCTGGCATGCCCCTAAAGATGCCCCTCCAAGGGGAGATGTCCCCTAGTTGTAGCAGTGCAGGCAAGCAAGGGAGGAATCATTATATGCATGACCCCCTAAAGGACTGTATAAAATGGACTTGGCTTTGGCCTTATTGTTCTTCTTGTTTTTTACGTTTCATCACTAATGCTGAATAAAGCATTTTTTTTCTTTTGTAGATTTGCTTTTCTTGTACCAAATTTTGTTAATGAGTCTAATGAAATTGCTGTTGAAATCTTGTTTTGGGAAAATAATGATGTAGTGATGTGATGGACTGCATGTGGTCCATGGTATATGTGTCCAATTACAGTATGTATCTGAGTCATGATTGTCTGCAATTGCAGGTTGTCACGAACCACAACATTTTGGACAATGAGTGTGACATGCTTTTAACAACCTACCATCTTTGAATTACACTTTTGCACATAGGTCGTGCTGACATTTGTACACATTGTACACATTTTTCAAGGTGCAACCGTCTACGATGGACATGCAGAATAGCGCATTGATGATGAACAAGTCATCTGTCTCATCAGTACAACTTGGTAAACACGAAGTTTGACTACGTGCTGATGACTTTGGACACACACATATACACAGGCTGATGTAAACAAAGTATTCTGTGACTTGTAATTGTTGGATACATGTCTGAGTCACATTCAGACATGGTAGACCCCTGCCAAGAACAAGCTTGACACAGCTGACCTTCCTCAGTAGTGAAATCACCTCATGGCAGTGTGTTAATCAGTGACATATCCTGAGCCCATGGTGTGTGTCATGTGAGCATGAATCTCTGTCTTCAAACCCCCTTTCCTACCAAGACTATAGTCCCTGCAGATGTTCCTGCTTGAGAAGCTTTCTGTGTGCTGACTAGTCCAGTGCTTTCTAGAACTATTTGATTTTGAGTGTCGAAGATGTGGGTGCACCAGTAGAATGGAGTCATTATGGTGACATCCCTGGTTGGGTTGAGACAAGGGCCTGCACTGTGAGCAAACTCACATGTGACACATTTAAAATTCCCCGAGTCAGATTTGTGCTAGCAACATCAGCGTGTTTTTAATCTGTCATCTGTTTTTGCAAGTTTGGCACTTGTATGTGGCTATGACTGATCACAATCAGCAGATTCTACCCTTCCCTGTAGCCTGATGGAAACATGTCTTATTTGTAGGTCTCCTTGAGTGATTTCATTATTCGGAGACAGTGTTAAAGTTCCAAATGTGTCCAATACATATCACGTTATGCACATGTACTCCATTCTAAACGGATGTACAAATTGCCCATGTGTTATGTCTAGCTATCTGTATTGTGTTTGTGAAACACAGATCCCACCACCACCCCTGGCGTTGTCAACAGTGCAGGAAGATTAGCTTTCACATTTGCCTGTGCATTTGAGCCTACTGACACAGTTGTTGTATCCCCTATCTGGTGAGCCATGTGTCTTCCAAGTCTTCTGCTGGACACACTCAGCATTGGCAATTTGACAATAGTGATGATCTGCACATAATGCAGCTTTTGTAGTTAGATGCAGAGTTGATGTGATAGAAATGCAAACAAGTTAACATTGTAAATGGTCTGATCTTGAGTTGTGTGCAACACACATAGTCAACACATGTTGACTGTCTCATACGTTGTTGTTGGTCCATGCTTTACTACACAGCAAGTAGAAATGTTGTCTACACATGTAGCGCTGACAGCTGTGACACAACCACTTAGTGTTTGTTGTAGTGGGAGGCTCATGATTCTATTTTGAGTGTCTGTAGACTTGTGTGGTGTCGTGGGCAGTCTCCTGTGTGCTTCATTCTACACCAACTCATCACAATGTCATTCTTCTGTGAGTGTGTTTACTCATATTGCCCTTCAGGTTTTGAGTATGTGTTGTTGTGGACAGATGCTGTGAATTTGTGTCCCATACATATGTGTATCTGTCAACTCTTGTTCAACCATCAAATGTGTGTGTCCTAGTATGTGGCGTGCTGGGTGTACCTTCCTGATCCAGAAATTGCCACATTGGTCATGCACAACAGTACATGGACCCATGTTTGTGTTGAGATCAGAATGATGTGTGGTCAATAATGTATTCCTCGTCATATGGCCAGTGATCCACACTGTCATGGGTGCCTGTGCAATGTCACCTGTCAATGTAGGTTTAGATGATGCACATTGCTGGTGATCAATGTGTGTGGTGTTTAGACTGGCCAAGTGTGACTTGTCTCCTGGCAAGGCCCCTACCTACAATGTGGCCTCACATTACCGGCCATGCCCTGGGAGTAATGGTTGGGTATGTGAGATGATAGTTGTTCTTGCAAGGCACGTGACACAGTGCGCAAGGGTGAGTGTGCTCAAAAGTATGGCCCACATCCTTATTTGGCATCACAGAGGGTCAGCAGACAGGATACTGTCACCACAGTGCTGTAGCCTTGAGGGTACTGTGGAAGAGAGTCAGTCTCTTGATGTGTTGTTTGTTGTTCCACCAAGCTTGTTCTGCATGTGTCTCTTGTGCACCCTGTCGAGTACCACGCACCTTACAACTTGGACTTCCACAGGAGCAGATGACTATTCTCCCAAATCCCAAACTCCACTGGAAGCGGGTGAAATACTCCACTTACAGTAAAGAGGGGGAAAGGGGGATGGGATAAAAAGAGAGACTCCACTGCTGTGCCTCTTCCTCTCGGGAATTCTTAGCAAGTTCTGCTAGGCATCTGCAACATAAATAACACCATTATTACATTCCCAACCTTTAGTACCTCTACAAGCCCCAAACACTAGCCTACGTATCTCCTACCTTAACCTCCGCAGTGGTTAGCTTCTCTCTTAGAATAGGCAGTAGTATATTAGTATGGATGATTAGACTTGTTAATACTCCTTTTCTTTTCTTTTTCCTTCTTAGCTGACTGGCAGTTTCAAGGAACTGTTGGTAAGTATAATATATATATATATTACTACATACTAATTGTTGAACAAATGAGGACTGCTGAAACTGCCTGCGTGGTCCTTCTGTGCTCACAAATTAATAGTCAGTGTTCTCAGTTTGTTAATGAACTCTAGTGAGCAGAGTTAGTATTTGAAAGTCTTATGAAATGATTCCATGCAAATTAATTTTGGCTGCTGACTGAGTTAAAGAACAAAAAAACGATACCACAACTGCTGTTCCTGCTGACTGTATTTCTTTTAACTGCACCGTTAACTTCACTGTACTGTAGACGACCTTGGAACTCAAAAACAAAAGACTCCTTGCCAAAGGAATTAAGCGCTGAGAGAAACGCTTTAAATCGCTGCCTTGACTGTCTTTAGCCGAAGAACTGCAGCGCGCACGACCGAACATTGAAGTTCAATCTTCCCAAGCAGTTGATGATGCGCGCTGACTGCCAAAGGAAACAAACACTTACTTCACAGTGAGAGAGGCTCCCCTCACGTATTCTGACTCACGAGCCCTGGAGCGGGAGAGTTCAAAGGCGACACTGTTCACCGCCGGTGAACGCCAAACTCCATCTGCCAAACCAAAACTGCAGAGAAGTGACAGGCGGAGATACGTAGTGAAGAACTAAACTCCCCTGTCAGTAATTACTATGAAATCTTGACGAGCGGTGGAAAACACAACCACCCAGTCAAGAAAACGGTTGAAGTGCGCCATGCAATTAACGGACGAGCGCGAACACCTGGCCCCTGACTCAACTGCTAAGAAACACTAGACTGCTAACCAGGTAGTGCAACACACCGCAGTGGCCGCCATATTGGAGCACAGCGGGAATCTGGAACCCTCTAGGAAGGGAATCGGTGAAGCCGATTCCACGGGTAGCTTAAGATCTTTTTACGCCTGAGGACAGACTGGGGGTGAAATGGACATTTAAAACGGCCAATCCTCACACACTCGCTCATCAAACAATGCCTGATTGCCCACATTCACTATCCAAAATTATGGAATACTTCCATATTGTACTCAACACGCATATGTCTCAGTGAAGTTCTGACCCACATTGTGTGTATTGTGCCAGGCAAAAACACTTCAACACTCACACAGATGTTGTGTTTGTTCTGCAGTGTGTGGCTGGTTGGTTGTCTTTGTGCATCTTCACCCATGTATTTCGACTGTGTTTGAATGGCATTGAGTGGATGTTCTGTTTAGTTTTTCTCTACTGGCCCTGGGACTCCTTCATCTTCACTCTGCACATCCCTTATGTTTTGCATTTCACCTTGCTGCCACAGTGTGGTACTGGATCTCATCAATGCTGTTGTTTCAGATTGAATCCTTTGTATTTGTGTCTGCTTGTGACAAAAATGTGTGTTTATGCATTTTGGATGGTCACATTTTACATTGTCCAATTGAACATTGGTGGCAGTGTTAGGCCCCAATAGCACTGATTGCCTGCCCATGGCTGAGGGTATGTAACGCACACAACGTTTGCCTCAACAGCTCTGTTGTTGTTTGGCACACAAACACTACTTCATCACTACATTGCTTGTGTGTTTTGGCCCCAAAAACTACATGATTGCTTGTACATGCTGGGGGTGTGAGACATACATTCACATTTTTGTCACTACAGTGTTGGCGGGTTTCTACCGCAAATCCACTATATGTTTGACAATGCTGGGGGCTTGAACCCCACATGCACCTTTTGGTCACTACAGTGTTTGCGGGTTTGTTCATTATATCACTTTATGTATTTATGTTACAGGCAGTTTGCACACATAACACAAAAGTTGCATTACAACCTTGGGGGAGTGTTAGCCATCCACCCCCTATGGGGTGGGCAATGCTGGTAATGATAGACATCCACCCCCTATGGGGTGAACAATGCTGGTAGTGATAGACATCCACCGCCCTATAGGTAGAGAATGCAGGTAGTGGTAGGCATCCACCCCCTATGGGGTGGACAATGCTGGTAGTGATAGACATCCACCCCCTATGGGGGTGTTGCCTTTCGCGGGGTCGTGCCGTTTTTTGTGTGTGGTAGATGTCTGACTTACCATCTGTGACGAATGCGTCGGTTACGGTTGTTGATTCGACTGTAGGCGTACAGTATGGGGATGACATGCGCGATCGGATACATGTCTGCTTCGTCTCGTACGCAGTGATCGTGTTTTGGCGCGAATCGGAGCTGAAATACAGCTCTTTCGGATGTTGTGACGTGCTGGAGGTGGCGACCTGTTCAGCTCGTAGGAAGTACGCATCGTACTTGGCCGGCCGGAAACTGCTTTGGAAATGCCTCCGGATGACTCCATTCAGCGTTTACGGAGCCTGTTCGTACAGAAATTGGTCCTGGAATCGGAGCGTACGTGTCGCTCGGGAATTGGAGACATTTGAGCATCGTACTTCGTCGTTTGTATGGACCGGCTCCCGGAACGTGTCGGTCGGAAGGCAACGCTACGTAGGGCTTTCCGAGGGAGATCGGAATCGACCCCTCAGTGGTTTTGCTTTGTTCATGGTTTAGCCTGCGTGATTGAGGCATGAGTGATTTAGGAGGTAGTGGTTTAATCATACAACCGCTTCAAGTGCCTGGGTGCTGAAGAAAGTATTTTTCAGGCACACTTGGAGTTCCTTGCCCTGTTGAGTAAAGGTCCAGCTACCAACAGGTTTTAATACCACTTGTATCCAGAACGCTCAAAGCAGGGCTGCAGGGTCCTAGTGTGTGCCCTTATGCCAAGGGGCTGTACATCGGGCTGCCCCAAAGGGTCACACCTTTTTTTTACCATGGTTCATTACAGAGATCTGGCCTCTGCAATTTGTAGTCATTGATCCCATGTCACTTGGATTCCACAGTTATGAGACGTTTGGTGGTACCTTCAAACGCTAAACTGGGAGACAAAGTGACCACCTCATTTGAGCTATGCCTTGACTGCTCATCCAGACTACTATGGAGAGTCAAGAAGGCGTAGAAAGCTATCTTTTTATCACAGCCAGAGTACAAAGTCTCCTGGTTAGTAGGGAACACAGGCATTCTTACCTTTAATACTGCAAGGGTGTACCTGCGACAACTAGGGTTGGAGAAAAAAACTGCACACAGTCCCAATCTCTATATGTTAGAAGCATGAACACGTCGGCTTTAAAAAAAAGCCCAAAAAGCAATGGTAATGTGCAGGTGTGATAGACTGGCAATGGTGGCAGAATCTGTTATAGAAGCCTACGAGCTATCTAATTGGTCTTCCTGAGGAGCCCCGTAATACTCATAAGTGAACGAAGGAGAGAGGCAAAACTGAGAACTCATTGCTATATGTGAAGGAAAATAGCAGCTCCAAAAATAAGAAAAATAGCTGTATCGTAGCAAAGAGAAACAGAACTTTGTCTCCCAAAAGCAGTTGTGCATATAATGCTTACCCTCCTCAAATTTCCCCACTTTTACACATTTTCTTAATGTAAGCAACATAAGAAAGGTTCAAGTGACAGAAATTGAAACTTAGACAGTGGGAGCAAGCAGGTGCTAAGCTTTCTCATGAGAAGTGTGCAAAAAAGACCTTGAGACCTTGAAACTGAGATACATGGAGCAAGCTACCTTGATTAGCTAACTAGAATCTATCCTCTCACTTTGGAGTGTTGAGTATGAAAGTGAGGTTGGGGCACATTAAAAGCAAGAAGCCCTGAGCAGTTAGGTACAACATAGACACACGAACAAATGTGTGAGTTATGCCCCAACTCTCACCATTTTAATCAGTTCATCTTTTGACATCAACCTGCGTTGTAAGTGCTTACCAATGTCTCTCACCTTGGTGATTTGATCTAGTTTTTTCTGGGCTCAGTTGCTTACTATTGGTCCTCCGATAGACCTTTTTTATCCGTCTTAGTGGTGATGCGAGTTAGTATTAACAATCAATCAAAATTAAATTAATAGTGCATCCCATGTGGCTACACAATGAGGCTCAGGAATTGGTAGCCAAGTTCAAAAGGATTATTACAAGTTAATAATCAAATTCAAGTAAACAACTTGTAATACCATAGTGTATAGATACAGAATAAGAACTGGGATTCCCAGGTGCCTAAAGAAATTAAGGTAAATTAGTATCAAACATACACATAATTCTGTGACAGCAATGCAGAACAACAGCATCAGAATCTGGTGCTCAGAGATAATCTAAGGTTCTTTCTCCTATACATTAGTAATCTAAAATGTCAAAGTTCAGAGGATGGTTCAGAAAAAGGGCTCTAGCAACTCAGGGAAATTCCATAAAGGAAGTCAGGTCAGGACAAACAGGAATCAAGTAGGAAAGCATTACCATCTCAGAAGCTTGGCAAGGGTCTTCTATGGGTGAAGAACAAGTGTCAGCCTAAACCACACTTCAGCAAAACTCATAAAAAACATTGGGGCATAAGACCTCTCAAAGTACATTAAGCTAGCAATAACTTAAGGAAGTAGGGAATCAAGGAAGGTGACTGCAAAGAATCTGCAAAGGGGTCTGATCAGCATCAGGAAAGAGATCTGAATAACAGTCCCAGGGGAACGGTGTATTATAACATGTAAAGTCCATTGGGCGACAAACCTCTTGATCACACCCTCAGGGGTCCATTGTAATGCATTAATCATCACGTTACAGACTGCAAAATTGCTGGTTTGTCCCACACTGGACATGGGAATGGCCTCTTTCCCTCAATCACACATAGATGGCAACTTTTAGACAATAGTTCATTCAGTTAGCGGTCTGTTTCTCCGCATACTTTTGTCAAGGTCCTTGTTTTAGGCTCCTACTCCACCTATCCCTAGTGCAGTATTACCTGCAAAAAATGTCGCATTAGCAGAAAAATGAAATCAACTTTATGCAGCATGGTGAAATACAGGTCTACTTTGGACAAGTTTCACATAAACTTCAATGATGCACATTTAATATGCGTGTGCACATTTAAACAAATCAATACACGTTTCTAATGCATTTGGCTTCATACTACATGTAATATTCAATAAGTCATCATAATATTCAGTGGTAAGTATGACTGAGAACTACATTTAAATCAAAGATAATATTAATGCACACATTTAATAAATTCAATGTCGTTTCTAGTAGGATTATTTTCTATATATATAAGAAAGTGTTTGATCGCAGTGTCACTTCATTAATTGTTATTCACATGAAATAGCACACACATTTAGAAAGTCACATTACAGCTCTATGGAGAGTACATTTTCTACTAAATGAAGATGATTCTTCATTTGTCACACTTAATTATAATAAGACATTTATGTAAATAAGTTCTCTAATCGTACAGTGAAGGCACTCTTTAATAATGTCAAGTTCAACACTTACATTCATTCTTTAAACCATACATGATTCATGTGCCAAGTGCACTTTCATATCGTAGTTTGTTAAGTGTCTGTGACGTGTAAAGGGTGGGCAATGTTTGCACTTCACCTCTAGTAATACAGGCCAAGGACCCCAAATGTGACCAGCTGTTGTCATTGCCATATCTGTGCCTCGCAAGTGGTCAATTAGAGGTTGTCCAATCCTCCTAAGGGCCCGCTCTTTCCACTCAAATCACAAAATATCTTTTCCACTGCAAGCCTGGTTCAGTTTGTGATACCATTCCATCTGCTTCAATCACTGCCTACATTAGTCTTGCTGCCTTTAATAAATATGGCACTAAAGACTTTATTCTGAGTCATGCAGAGTGGTATCTCCAGAACAGATGTCACCTTGCACATTCCAGTGTCCTTTATTTAGTTAAATCACGCTTCATAGCAGCCTTGAAGTCAGTCTAGTTTGCTCTGAATTAAAGTGGTCAGGTAAACTGTCAAGCTGACACACAGGTATTGGATGAAGCCCTCAGCCTATTAAAATGCAAATTATGTTTGCAATCAGTGAACTACTCTGATTTTCTCTGTTGATCTTAAAGCCAGACATTCGTTCCAAGTGTTCTCAATGAGCAAGCCATATTCCAGTGACATATCTGGCTCTCTCAATGTTAGACGCACGTCATCAATGAACATATTGATCTGCCAATGGTTCTATTGAAAGGACAATTGGAAGCAGAGATATAGAGCACTGTTGGGTTTACCATCCTCTGTGTATGTTTTCTAATCTGACCCATGTCAATTCATCAGGATCCCAGCCATCGGGGCTTGATAGGTAGGAAGCACCCAGCTATCAACTTGGTATCTTTTTAGTCTAAGTTCAGTCATTATCCACATATGTCGCTGAAGACCTGCAATCCAGACAGCAGGAATTTTAATGGCCTGTCTGTCCTCAATGGGAGCGGTAACTGCGTACTTTCCTCCTCACAAAGGACAGGGTATGGCATTTCCTGAAAGATTTGAGGGCTAAACGGGGCAAAAAAACCATATAGTTTATTTTGCCATTATATAAGGAAAGTCCATCTATAGAGAGAAATATGCGCTCCTCTCTGCGTTGGTTCTTTTAGGTTAGACAGCAAATGGAACAAGGTTCAGATGTACGTTGTCACCATTTGTGTAAGCCGAAGAACCCCCGACCTTCGCTGTGCCTGTCTTCATTATTTTTTTCCAGTAGTCCATGTTTAACTAAGAGTATTTTATTGATTCATTTTGCCAATGAAATATGTTAAGTGGGGCACATAAAAGGAATCATTTTAGTTCTTCCTTAAAACTTTGTCTAAAGAAGGTCATTTTGGTAGATTCAATATAAGTTGATTCTGCAGTGATGTAATTAGGCAAGTAACCTAAAACCCGACATCTTGTAAATCCTGCTTGATATCACAAAGGGCCTCTTTTGTAAAGTAATCTAGCTCTCAAACATTGTACTGAGAGCACCCCAAAACCTAATTTTGTCTTTGTGGCAAGAGTCATCTGCTGTTAACTAGAGGTGTGGCACAATATCATGCAGCACCTGAATAAATAGCCACCTTTGACCTATCCTCTAAATTAAACAAGCATTTGCTATGCAAATTGGTTTCGCATTTGTGAGAGTAAGAGGTATTGGCGCTGTAAATGACAATGGGCCAGATGTATGAAGGAACATTTTTGCGAGTCCTTAATAGCGATTTTTAGAGAATCGCTATTAAGGACTCGCAAATGCTATGTAGGTAGGAATCGCAATAATAATTGCGATTCCTAAACATTCCTTAATTGCGTATCGCAAATTGCGATTCGCAATTAAGGAATCCCTTCCCATTCATTCCTATGGGCCAGGAGGCCCATAGGAATGAATGGGAATTGCATGCGCAATTTGCGAGTACCCAATATGTACTCGCAAATTGCGCATGCAATTGCAAGGGTGTCAAAGGGACACCCTGTTGCACCCCTGAAATGTGCATGTGTGCACATGTGGCGCACATACATGCCATAAGGGCACGTCTGTGCGCCACATGGCACTTTGAAAAATGCCAAAATATGCATTTTTCAAAGAAATCGCAAATTACCACCAACTTGAGGTTGGTGGTAATTTGCGATTTCTTAAACCAGAAATCGCACAACTTGGGTGCTTCCTGCATTGCATTTAAGGCATCGCAATTTGCGATTCCTTAAATGCATTCGTAAAATAGGGAATCGCAAATTTTGCGATTCCTTATTTTGCAATTGGGATTTTTCTTCTCTACATTGCACAATGCTATTTTGCGAACGCAAACGCTGAAATTCTGTGAATTTCAGCGTTTGCGATCGCAATTTAGCTTGCTACATCTGGCCCAATGTGTTTTACCCATGTGTTTTGGATTGGAGTGGATGTACGTGGTGTGGAGTGGAGTTATGTGGGTGTGTTGTAGAAATTGTGTTGTTGAGTTTAAATATGTGGTTTATTGTCGAATTATGTAGTGTGGAATGGAAATGTGCAGAGTTGAATTGTGTGGCATGGAAGTGTGTGTTGCTGAGTGAAATTATGCTAATTGTAATTATGTGGTAGGGTGTGGAGTGTATTTGTGTGGATTGTGTTACCCAAAGAGAAAGTAAAGAGCTCCCCAAGGAGAGATGTATGCTATGTGTGTGTGTCATGGAGAGATATATACATTATAGATGTTCTGCAGAGGGCAGAGGAGAACTGGGAGAGTTCGCCAGCACCCATGAACCAAGATGAAAGCTGACTGCACCATTATGGACATATATCCAAGACGTCATCTTGCCTTGTCCCCTCACAGCACCTGGGCAAGGCCAACTGTGGCAGGTCGATTCATTCTGGATATGGCGTGGTAGGTAAACTGAGCTGATCCTTGAGGAGCGCTGGATTGAAATAAAGCACGGGTGTACTGCTTATGCCTGGAGCTCGCTATAAAAAGAGGACTGTGCTTCCTATACCCACTTTAGGTATGTTTGAATATTAGCTAAGTAGTTCACATTCTGTCCCATACACAGGAGAAGCAGCTGACAACCATCCCACTGATGCACTCCACTACAGCAGTAGGTGAGAAGAACGAGATCACTATTCTGTACAAAGAGGCACCCGTTAACAGCACGGCAAAGGCTGCATCCTTGTACAGGAATATATAGTAAAAGTGTGTGAGTAAACCCAGACCCTGCACACCTTGATCCGCTCCATGCCCACCTCCATCTTGAGCTGCTCCACCAGCCTCTGCATTGTGGCCACCCTAGAGTTGGACATGCTGCCACTGTGACTAGAACAGAGAGAATGGAGGCGAAAGAGCAGAAAGGTGCGATGCCGGGTGAGGGCAGTAGCAGCCGGCGGCGTTAGGACCACAAGGACTGCCAGACGCAGTGGAAGGTCTGAGAGGGCAACTAAGATGGACCCCAGCTAATCACGTCCCTCCCTCAGAACCGGGTCTGAAAGGGTGGTAGGATATATGAAGGTAGAAAGGGGACACCGTACCCAGCGAATGTACTAAAAACAAACGACTCGAATGTGAAAGTCACAACGGACCGGGAAAGGGTGCCAGTGCCTACGTTACAAGATAAGTGCTTGCTATACGTTGAGCAAATTTCAATGGCTTGTGCACTGTTGATTTTATAAAGTGTGAATGATTACTACAGGTCTAACACTCACTACTGACTTTACTGTCAGATCACGTGTTGAGGCCGCTGACACACACAGTGGACGTGGGTATCAATAAAAACAAGTGTGGACAGGAGCGAGTTGCTGAGCAGCGTGAGCAAAGCGCGTGTAGCCGAGCGGCGCTCCTCATTCCTGAGTGTGCTCGTTATATGTGGCGCAAATTTCAATAGCTGGTGCACTGTTCATTTTATAAAGTGTGAATGATTACTACAGGTCTGATGTTCACTACTGGACTTTACTGTCAGACCGCATGGTGAGGCTTGGTGCCACGAGCCCTCTGGACGTGAGTATTGATAAAAACAAGTGTGGGCGTGTAGGAAGCTGGCTCTGTATATACTATACCAAAGTGAGGTATAGTGTGCACAGAGTCCAGTGGAACCCCAAAGGTAGGCAGAGGTAAAAGTAGATAGCACCTTACTGTCTATTTGTGGTAGAGTGGGCGAGCAGTAAGGCTTTATCAGAGGGTAGTGTTAAGCATTTGTTGTACACACTCAATCAGCAAATGATTGTCACACACTCAAAGACTGAACTCAGACCAATTTTGTTTGTATAAAAAAATTCTTTGAGGTATTTTATTTCCTAGAACCAAGCAAGCTTGGCACAGGTAAGTGATTTATACTTTGCAGTAATAATACAGTTTGAATTGCAGTTGTATATATACTTTGGTTTGGTTACAGTAGAATTACTGGTAATACAATGCTTTGAAATATTGTACATATAACTTTGTATTGGTTTTTCAATAGGATATCAAGTAAATTACTTTACAGATTACTTTTCTTACACAGTGTAGTATACCTGGATACTGCACTGGGACATTTCCTGTAAACAGGTAAGTAAAAGCGTTTTGGTTATTTGGTTACAGTTTTAGAGATTTGTATAGATTTTCCAACTCGACACTTAGAAACTTTTTCATAGAAAACAGTCAATGTTATCCTATGGGAGGAAATAGTGTTATCGGTTAACAGGTAAGTACTTTGTTGTGGGAGTTGGGTTTCTGGGGTTAGACTCAGGGGTTCCCCTTGGGTCAAGGATGCACTCTGTTACACCCTAAGCGGCACTAGGGCGGCCGGGTGCAGAGTGCTGAGGCCAAATGTTATCCAATGGGGGATAGGGGGCCTCCGGTTGGTGGCTGCTCATGAGCAGGCCACAAGGATGTGGGAGCAAAGCTCCTGGACTTAAGCTCAGGGCAAATGGGGGTTCAAGATAGCACCAAAGTTACACCCTCAGCGGCACTAGGGCGGCCGGGTGCAGGGTGCTGGTTTGTCGTCGGGTGGCCTGTTACTTTCAATGGGGATCCTCCGGTTTGCAAACACACTGCAGGCTCAGGGACGAAGGTCTTCTGGGTGCGACCACCACTTGAAGAGGTAAGTTCGGATGCTGGGGGTTGGTTAGACACCGTCGGTTGGGCCGCCCAAGGCCGTGGGGCGTCGGGTGCAGGGGTGTCTTTTAGGGTCGGATCTTCTTACCAGCTCCTGGTCGCGGTTGGGGGGACCTTCCGGATTGAGGCTGCAGGCGTCGGCTGGAGGCTTGAGGCAGGTCAGGGATCACTGGATCTCGGGTCAGGATCGCCGGGGAGACCTCCTTGTAGTGTTCGGCCACCCGAACTCGGGCCGTGGGCGACGGGTGCAGAGTGGTGCGGATTTCGCCGGAGCTCGAGTCTGTTGGTGAACAAATCCGGTGTTCAGGGAGACAAAGTCTTTTCTTTGTTAGGTCCTCGGGGTTCTTGAGGTTGCTGGCTGCAGGACACACCTGAGTTTCGCTTCTGCAGGTGCGAGGTGGGGACAGGCCTGTAGGGCTGGGGCCAAGTCAGTGAGCGTCCTCCTCTTCTTAGCTTCGGCACGGCTGTTCGGTCCTTCTTCTTCTTTTCTTCTTGTAGTTTCTTGTCTGAGGAGGCAAAGTTCAGGGGTGCCCCTAAATGCTAGATTTAGGGGCGTTACAGGTAAGTAAAAGGTTGGGACCAATGATACCAAACTTCTCAGTTTTCAGTAAAGCCATTATGGTACTGTGGAGTTCATAATGACAAACTCCCAGCACCATATACTCTTAATGGCATTACTGCACTAACAGTGTCTAAGAATTGGCTTAGACACTGTAGGGGTACAGGGCTCATGCACCTGTACCCTCACCACTGGTATAGTGCACCCAGCTAGAGAGGTGGCTGATCTATGCCAGGGCAGTGGGTTGTAGGCATGGCACACAGGGATGTGTGCCATGTCGACTCTTCACTTTGTTCTGCACCAAAACACTCAGCCTGCAAAGGCAGTGTGTGAGTGTAAAGGTATAGGGCCTCTAAGGGTGGCACAGTAAGTGCTGCAGCCCTTAGAGACCTTCCCTGGTCACAGTGCCCTTTACCAGGGACTGACCTGTGGCCAGAGAGTGCCAATTGGGTTTGGTCTTCAATGCAGTTTTAGGGAAAGAACATAGGCCCTGGGTACCTGATTGGCAGGAGCCCAGGGCACACTCAGTCAAAGTACATCAGCAGTTCAGCAAAAAGTGGGGGCAACCATGCAGAAAGAGGGCACTTTCTCACAGGGCACGAGCGAGTTCCTGAGCAGCGCAAGCAAAGTGCGTGCCGCCGTGCACCGCTGACACACACAGTGGGCATGGGTATCGATAAAAACAAGTGTGGGCAGGAGCGAGTTCCTGAGCAGCGCGAGCAAAGCGCGTGCCGCAACACGGCACTGCTCGTTCCCAAGTGTGCTTGTCATACGTGGCGCAAATTTCAATGGCTGGTGCACTGTTCATTTTATACAGCGTGAACGATAACTACAGGTCTAAGTTTACTACTAGACTTTACCGTCAGACTGCGTGGTGAGGCTTGGTGCCACGAGCCCTGTGGGCGTATCAAAAACAAGTGTGGGCACGAATGAGTTCCTGAGCAGCGCAAGCAAAGCGTGTGCCGCTGACACACACACTGGGCTTGAGTATCGATAAAAAAGTGTGGGCAGGAGCAAGTTCCTGATCAGCGTGAGCAAATCACGTGCCGCTGCGCGCCGCTGCTTGTTCCTGAGGCAAAACTCCATGGGAGTTAACTTTTGAAACAAGGTGGGGCATGCACCAACCATTAGCCATTTAGAGGCTACCATTTTTAAATGACACAGACAAAAGCCAATCTCAAGCGATAGGAGGAGTCAGACCCCACAAAGTACATACAACAGATCACTTGACAGCGCAAGCGCTGTCTAGGCTCGACCTAAAAGGGAATACAAATGGAATACCCACACTTTCAATTTGGTGGGGTGACCATTGAGCTAAGAGCGCCAGGATCAGAAGGTTGGAGGCCACTCTCTTAGCTACAGCTAGTCTCTAAGTGACATTTTCATTTCACACCTAGTCAGCTTCACTAGATTGTTGTTCAGTGGTATCCCTCAGACCTTCCCATAGGTCTATATTAAACACTAAACCAGAGGTATAAACGCCACAACTTGTCAATGACTGGCTGCAACAGTTCTTCTCTTAGGTTGACCAAGGAAAGCATACCAAGTTTACAAAAGATGTGAAATGGATTAATGCCTCCAAATGATGTTAATACAAAAGGAGGGAAAAGCATATTTTTCAGATCCATATGTGGGTATGGGTTTAGAGACACTGACGCTGTGCCTCAGCTCATACATGCCAACATTTTAGAACAGGTAAGTGGGAGATTATGGACATAAAAATAGGGGGGTGCGGATTTTTCCCATTAATTAGTATTTCAGCAGAGGCAATTTCAGGCGGGAGACAGCTAAAATAAAATCTTTTTTGGCCTACAAATTCGGGACTCTCCCGCCTGAATCGAGTCTATTGGCATGTTTGACCAACTCTAATTCAAATCCAGCCCAATGCCTGTTCGTAGCCTAAAAAGCTTTGTGTGCTGAGAGTGGAAGTGATTTTTTCAGACACTCCTGTGTGGCTTGTTACAAAGATAATGTAGTCTGCATTTAAGTCTACGCTCTCTGTGGAGCAGGTGAAGCGCAATGGCAGTTTTAGACAGGCAGATAGATCATGGTGGTGTTCAGCTGTTCAGCTGCCCCTAGCTTTCACTGGGTGACCTCTGTCACGTCCTGCTCCTCTCCCGCCTCCCCCAGTCTACAAACCTGCACATGATGAGGAAGCAAGCCATGTTTTAGAGGCTCATTTGTGACTTCTAATAAAGATTCTACACTCTGCACTCTAGTCAGGGCTTTGTGTGGGTCAAGTGAAGAGTGAGTGGCAGTTTAAAGAAACTAACGGCAGGTATCAACTGTTTGTCCAGCCCGAGCACTCACAGTCTGCCCATAGTCAAGCCCTGCTGTCAGGTCTTACCAACTTACAAAGTTTTGCATGCTGATGCAGGGCATCAATGATGCAAGCTAAGCACTTTGCCGATCAGAGGTAGGACAGCAATCAGAGGCACCACTACATTCCTCACTTTTGACCAATGTGTGACTTCCCTCGTTAGCTAGTCATAGATATGGAACTTTCTCTTACTAACACTTAATTTCAGTCTCTCCCAACAAAATCCATTAAAATTAGGAATGGTGCTTCGTGTCAGAATGCCAAACAATCAAAGATCATATCTAATTCTGAAGACACTTTGAGGTCTATCTCTGAGTTTGCCAAAAGCATTTTAAAATTCCCAATCTGTGACAGTATCAAGTAGATCAATAGAACCTCGGCAGATCATCACTCCTATCTAGCTGTTACTCTAAACTTATTCATCACTACCATGATTTGGGAACAGTCACATCAACAGTAAGGGCCAGATGTACTAAGAAACCGTTTTGCGATTCCCTAATTGCAAATCCTTGCATTTCGCAATTAGGA
The DNA here is from genome assembly GCA_963921515.1 of Calotriton arnoldi. Taxonomy (NCBI): domain Eukaryota; kingdom Metazoa; phylum Chordata; class Amphibia; order Caudata; family Salamandridae; genus Calotriton; species Calotriton arnoldi. The sequence continues at coordinate 5,484,880 of CAWUFW010000043.1, read as the reverse complement.
AATCACAAAGCGACATGTACGAAAGTGTGTTGAACACTTTCTATGATTCCCAGTGGGTCGCAAATGACCTATCACATGAATATTAATGAGGTAGGTCGCAATTTGCGACCCATTTGGAATCGCAAAAATCACAGGGATGGTGGCCTGCTGAGGTAAGCAGACCACCATGTCTGTGATTCCTTTTAAATGAAACAATCTCTTTTTAGTAAAGCAGCCCGTTTTCCTTAAAGGAAAACAGGATGCGTTACAAAAGAAAAATGAAAAGTTTTCTTTTCATCTTTTAAGAAGCAGGCTGTAGTCCGTGGGCCAACTGCCTGCTCTTAAAAAACGTTTTTGCATACAGTCACAAAGGGACCCCTTTCATTTACAAATGGGTGACCACCGATTTGAAATCGGTGGCAAATTGCGAATGTTGGCGACCGTATTTGGATCGCAAAACATTCGTACATACCACTGCGATTCGGTATTAGGAAGGGACGCCCTAAACACACCCATTCCTAATACCAAATTGCAAACCCATTTTGCGATTTGGTAATAGGTTACCGAATCGCAAAATGGGTTTTGTACATTTGAAAATACTTTTTTTGTGGTTGCAAACAGCCCGATTCTGCAAATTGGGCCGTTTGCAAACGCAAACAAGCTTTGTACATGTGGCCCTAAGTGTCTAGACTGGTTGTTACTCACCAGGGGGCTAATGAATATGTTTATCTAGGGCTATACGCATTAATTTCTTACCTCCCTATAGTACCACTCAATCTGTCTCCCTCCAATGAATACAGAGGGTTCAGTGTTTTCTCCTAATGCGAGGTGTCGCCCCATATTGCACATTTTTTTGTATGAAATGTTCATGGGCTGGCTTAGTTGATTATTTTTCCAAATATACTGTGCTTCTGCTCAGGAGATGTGGATGTTTGGTAGCTCCTTGTTGCATGACTTCACTGAAGTAGGCAAGACAGCCTAACGTCTTAATGGTAGTTATCCATCAAGTGGCCTTCTCACTTTGATTTCAACACATTATACAAAGTTCATCAATCCTTTAGTTATGACAAGTAATTGGGCTCGTGTTTTTAATTGAACTATATGTCTCAAAAATTGATAGCCAGTTTATTTATAAATTCCTCTGTGCAATTTACTTCCCAACAGTACGTCACAGAACGTTTCAACTCTAATTTCTAAAGCATGACAGGGGAACTAGACATACTTTATAGTAGGGTCAGTAGTAGGTCTCCACTAGATATGCAGGTAAAAGTTATATACTCCTGAACTATCTTCACTGCAACCACTGCCAGTCACCTTGTGGCCTTGTTAAGAAGGGGCAATAGCCACATTCATTTATAGTTTATGATACACTTTGGGTATACCTATTCTCAAATGAGCTAGGCACTGTTGTTGAATATCTGTGGTTAATAAGTGCAGTATTTCAGAAGGTTCGCTGGTCACTGAGTCTACAAGTTAAAAAACAGAGCAGGTCAGAATTTTTTTTCCGACAGGTCAACACATTTCTAGGCCATGAAGAGGGGTAATTCTAAGCTTGGCCAACAGGTTAATCAATATTAGAAACATATGTGCTGCTAATGACACATTAGGAGATTTGGTTGAAACCTATTGGTAGAAAAAGAACAAAAAACATCTGATGAAGATACTTTACTCACATTAAATCAAACATTGCCAAATCTATCCTAAAAGCAACATAGGAGGATGATGCAGTGAAAGTGTACTATGTTGTACTATGATAAGCCCTGCCCCAAATATTCTAAAACCAAAGTTAGACTAGTTTATTCTCTAGACCCATGATATTTATTTTTCCAACAAAACAAATAAATAAAAGAACATGGCAAGAGTACATTTTCCCAAAAGATTTCTATCAAGTTGTTCCTTACAAGAAAATGACCGTACACAAGTCATTACTGTTTTACATTAATAAATCACAGGCCCCCATAAAATGTTATATCAAGAGATGTTTTTAGTAATTTGAAGTCAATTACAAAATATTCTCAATGACAGCATTCATGTCCTGGGACAAGATGTTCACTCATTTCTGGGTGGCAATTTGTTTATGGGAAGCAGTCAGTAAAAACCGAAAGTGCAAACAAAGGTAAGAAGTATCAAAGATTTGTTCTCTGGCCAAAATGTAGGAAATAAACACATATTGGAATATTCAGAAACTGTGCAAACATGGGAAGCCAGGAAATGGGTTAGACACTAAGTTCAGTGTCACCCGAAACGATGATGCAGCATGAAAATCAATAGAGACAGTACAGAAAATCCCCTTTATATTTGTCACTTAATGGAGTTTGAATTTGTCTTTTGCAGTATGATGAGGCAGGTCAGAGCTGTGTAACATCCACCAAAGGGTTGGTGTACTCAGCATTTGAAGTGTGCCATGAAAGGGTAGAAACAGAGTGCTTCCTAAAGCTGGGTATCCCTTCTTTGCAACAGTGAAGATATAGTTTGGGCAGTGGACACAAAGAGACAATCTCATGAGTGGTAATGACTTTCACTTCCATATGCAGTTTTCTCAAGAAACTCCTGGAGTAAAGTTCTCTCAGCGAGACCAAGGTTCTTTCATTCTAGGACAGTCCAGCCATGCCTCAAACAATTCCAAGGAAGTGGGACCCATTCCCAGTAAAAGTTATGATTGAACATTCATTTAATTTCAGCACTTAAAGACTCTCTTTTTCTGATAAATGTGTAAAGTTAGGTCTCTTGTCACAATGTGTTGTGGTAGAGATGTTAGTTTTTCAAACATCCACGCTCACCTGAGCATTATTATTAAATCAAGGAGCAATACTTGGTTCGCGAAGGCCCTGGTTACACACACCCAAGTCCCCTCTGTGACACCTGGGAGGCAGGATTTGGGCAGGCCCTACATGATTAGGAATGGTTGAGAGCTCTAGCATACCCGCATAAGATCTCTTATAATGCCAGATTACAGCTCATTCAATCTTAAATTTTTCACAGGGCATTTCTCTCACCTCAGAGAAATCACCGCATTATTCCGTCAGCACCAGACACATGCACCGGTGCCTGACCCCTGTGGCGGACCTTAAACATGTTCTATGGGACTGCCCAACTCTCACACCGGACTGGCAAGAGGTCCTTTCTTTTATCTCCTTCACCATGGGCCGTCCTCTCCTAGACAACTAAGAGGCGGGGGCATTGGGTATCTACATGCGCCAGAAGAAATACAGGATGGCAACCCATTTTACTGACCTAGCCCTGGCCTTGGCCCCCCGCAGTGTGCACTGAAGAGCCACGGTTGCGCTTTGGGCAGAGGCAACGGTGCTTCATAGGTAAGATGCGAGGGGTCTCCGCCACCGCCCCATAGCCCCACTCTAGGAAGAACTGTTGTCAAGATTCCTTGGCACCGACAAGGCACCCTCCCTCTTTGTGAAGTTCCCCTCTTTTCTTTGCCATGAGGAACCCCGGTAATTAATGTCTGGCCAGGCCCACCTCTACTGCCCATTAAGTGCACAATGACGCCTCCTCTCATGTTTGACCCCCCTCCCATGCATATATCATCCATCAATTTCAGCCCACCTCTCCTCCCCTTCCCACCGCCCTCTTCCTTAGCCCTCCCCCATCATCCCACTGTTGCATCCAGTTATGTGTTTTTGTCCTCAGACTCCCACAGATACCCTCAAGCTTTGGGACCGCCACTTTGCATTGTGCTCTCTCCACTACCCTGTTATATCTTCCGCAACCTAGTTTGATATGGGACTATTTCTCTTTGTTATCTGTGAAAATCTGTAGACTATCCCAAAGCATATTGTATCATATCATGTTGCTGATGTAAATCCTGGGGCTGGTTTATGTTCAAGAAACTAATTGAAAAAAAAGAAATGATTGAATCAAGGAGCAAGTTTAGGCTCCTATTTAAACCCAGACCCAAGAATGTAACAACTGTCACAGGCACCATGATCACAGCAAGGAGGAATGCAAAAGAAAAGGAATGCCACAACAGGGTACATGGATCCAACATTGTATCCCTCCCCAAAAGCTCTACAGTGCCTCACCTTTTCCTTGTCCCGATTCCCTGGTATTCCCTTCTCATCTACTGAAGTTGGAGCTCGAGGTTTTTACTTTCCTCACAGTTCTTCACCTCCTTCAATTTATGGAATGCCACATCCTGTTCCCTAAGCCTTGGCTTCCAGGCATTCCACAACTTGATCTTTGATACCACCAATCAGGTCTCTAACTTGAAATATGTAATCACCTCAGGGTGAGGAAGTGTACAGCTGTCATCTGTAGTTATTTTATTGATTATTGCCATTCACTGTCAATAAAAGAGGTGTGACTGGAGATGACCTTGGCGGGGCTGCAAGTCGAGGTGGATACAAGAAGATGCAGCCCTACTTTTAGAGAGCGGGATCCTTCCCCATTAACCGAAGCCCAAGGGAGTCTGAGAGTTGTTCCTTTTACTTTGAGGCTGGACACTGGTGATCTAGCATGGTGCCAGCACACTCTTCTCTTTTTTTGTGTCCCTTGAGATCTGGTATTGAGCTTCAAGCCTAATTACAGGAGTGGTTGGGTTTGCATGTGATGCCCAAGGACCCCAAACACGTGAGAGGCATTAAGGGTTTTTAACATCTCCCTTTTATGGGAGTGTCAATCTGTGCCCATTAGCAGTGGGATGAGAGCATCTGCATTTGAAATGCATATCCACATTTCCTCAGCTTGCCTTATAAGCCTGTAATTGTCAGGCTATTCATAAAGCTGTGTTAGAGGAGCAACAAGGCTGCACCCTTAATGCAAAATGTACAGCAGAAAAGCAAGACCAGTTGTGAGGGTGGTAAATATGATCTGTTCTGACAACAATTTTCACTTTTCGTACCAAAATGTAAAATAAAGCTTTTTTGTCTCCAAAAGAGTGTACATCTTACAGTTGGAGGGCAAGAAATAGGGAAAAAGACTACTAACTGCTTTTTTTTTTATATCACTGCCAATGATACTGTAAGCATGTTTAAATAATAAAAAAATAATGTTTAATTTAGACGTGTTTAAGTTAGCCTGACTAGGCCTGAGACAGTTTGCAATGACATTCATTCACATTTGCAGAAAGTGCACTTTTATATGATGTGAATGAGCATTCTCTGCGTGTATGTTTTTTTGTGTGCTTTCACATTTCAGACAATCAGTAAAATAGAAGCCTCATTTGTGGTGATGTATATTTTATAGAAAAATCTTTTGTATTAATGTGTGTTCCCCATGAGGAAGTCATGCTTGGGATACTCCTGTCTTTGTAACATTCAAGGTCTTTTGCTCAAGTCCTTTCTCGGTCGATTCATAAGCTGAACTGTCTATTGTAGTTCTCGATTATATAAATGTCATGTTATTTCCTATGCACAGCACAGGTCATTCATAAATATGCAGCAAAGTTGGTGTTTACTATATCTATATTATTTGATCTATCATGTATATTAGAATAATTATTGGTTTATGTGAATGTATCTCTGTTAATCCAGCCCTATTTTGTCAAGTTTCATGGTACTGAGTATGTGACTTTTTTGTTAAAAACCTACAAAAGATGATATTTTTGGGAGATGTGCCAGAGCTTTTTGCACTTGCTTAGAAAGGAGAATCTATGTCACTCTGTCTATTGTTTATACTTAGACTTTTCTTGCTTTCCTAACTGTGCAGACTCAATGTCAGTCTGTCAGTTGATTTATGCTAAGACGTTTCTGGCTGGCTTAGAGAGCAGAATCTATCTCGGTCCTAAACGATACATTGGTTCAGGCTGCTATTTGCTTTAGAGATCAACCTTTTGTTAATTCTCTTGCATTATTTGTTTTTGATTAATATCATTGCTGATTCCCAGTGATTTAACTAACAACATTTTGGCTTCTGTAATGATCCTAATTTTAAATAAACTCTTATGGCTTTGAATTCTTGTCTTATAGAGGTTTCATTTAATGGCATAGAGCTTAGTCTTCTGAAAACTCAGACAGACCCAATACTACGCCTCAACCCTCTTGTTTTAATGAGAGCTTTGACAGAATTTTGGTGGAAAATGTAGACACTGTGCCAAATAATCAAATTGACATAATTAACACTAATTCATTTGGCTAATAAGTGAAAATTCTTGGGTGTTGGAACTTGGTTATGTGCATGTAGTCGAAATTTAAAGTTGGTCTGTATTGCATTGTTATGTGTTGCACAACTCGTTAAAGCTGTCCAAGGTTATGTCTTTTTGATAAAGAGGTGATATTTATGTAACGTTTTAGGTTTTTGGATTTGTGTGTGATGGTTATGGATTTATGGAGAATTGAGAGCTTGAGTTAAATATAAAGTTGTCTGGTGAATAAAGGTAATACGTTTAAGTTTATGAGTACCTTAATAGTCTAGTTGTGAATGAATCCTGAAAAGTGGTGTTTATTTTGTGCACAAGGATAGATGCACTGACTCTTAAGGGTAGGTTACCGCTGGTCAAAAACCTATCTTGGTGTGATTGATGGTGCCCCGAAGGTATTATTCCTTTTCGTGGTGAGTTTGATTTCTTTCCTGAGTCTCGGTAGGCAGACAAAGGCTTATGTACTGATTTGTTGACATTGCGTACTGTGAACTGGGTTTTGTTTTGAAGTGATATTGTGGTTGGTTGTATTGGTGAAGCTTGGTTGAGATTACAATGGGTGTGCTCCTGGATAAGTCAAAGATTCCTGCTAATGGAGCAGAGGCTAATGAAGGAACCTCCAGTTGGTTCACCCTCTAATGAAATGCTGGTGGACCAAGGCATGCACACGTATTTGTAGCTTAAATAATGGGATAAAATTACCTTGAATTATAAAAATGTGCAATTTGCAGTGAATTGTATGTCTGATGTGAAAAAATTGGAAATATGAGGCATGTCATGTTTGAGATGAAGACGCAGCCACGACCTACCTTTTTGAAGCACTGAATGAGGGGGATGATATGGCAAATGAAAAAGCACAGATGAAATGCTGAAGGGTCAGATCAGAAAAGCTGCTCACCATTGTTTGGATGTGAGATCATGTTTTTGGAAAGAAGGCGTGGAGAGAGAATGTGAGTGTGTTTCCTGTGATTGCTGGTGATTTAGACAAAAAGCAAACATAAGATGACAAAAAAAAACAAGCATTGGCATAGCCAATAGGTCTCGCTTTTGGGACCTTATAAGTATTTAGTTATGCAGCACAATATCCTTGGTGCAACAACATCAACTGTTGCATGGCTAAACACTTATAAGGTCCCAAAGGCAAGACCTATTGGCTGTGCCAATGCTTGTTTATTTACTGTAGCCGCCACCGAGTATTAAACGACAGAGTGGGATAAGGTCATAGCATATCATCAAAAAGTATCACGTAATGCAAAGCTTAAATATATTCAGTTTAACATATTGCATAGAACCTACCTCACACCCGGTAAAATTAACAAAATATTCCCTTATTCATACACTGGCTGTCCTTCACCTTAAGTGGGATTAAAACACATGCTGTAGCATTGGCCCGCTGTAACAGATTATTGGACAGACGTTCTTGATGAGCTGACAGAAGTAATGCGTCTGATCGAATGCTGTATGCTCCGTCTATACAGATGAAAAATGGGCCACTCCCCCTCAAAACCATGACGAGCTGAGCTCGCGCTCACGTCCAACAACTCACCCTCTGCATATGTATCAACGCTAGAAATGCTAGGCGCTCTAAAACGAGAGGTTGTTGTACAGAATACATCCTGAAATATTTCAAGGTGCTCTCAAATGTGAAGAACACTGAAAAGAGGGCGCAGTGCTGGAAAGTAATTTTCTAGTGTCAGGCTGCGTGCTCAAGATTTGAAGCTGTAATGGAAACCAGGTTTCCTGATTAGATTGCGCAATTGAGGTCCTGGATGGATACCACATCCTTTCCCCCTTCAGCCCTGATGACAATTTTATTAGTGACCCAAGAGACAAGTCAGATATCTTGTGCCTTCTATTCAAGGCCTTTACTGTTACAGAAGGAGCAACATTATAGTATATCAAACTATATACACACACAAGAGGTTTCTGTAAAATGCACATCTTGAACTTAATGATTTTAATGTGCTGTCAAATGTGATAACTCTGAAAAAGCACAGGAAAGAAAAATAATTGCCCAGAGTCAGAGTTTGGTAAGTTGCAAAGCTGTGATTGAAACAAGCTTCTGTGTCAGGACACCGCTACTTGTCTTGCTTGCCCTGTGTCCAATAAAAGCTTCCGACTGGCCTGGGTAGGTAATGCAAGTCTATTTGTTTTTCTGTGTGATGGGGCAACAGCTGTGGAAATACCCCTATTCATAGAACAGCTACACCATTGGGCAGAAACACTGCAAGTTGCCCTCCTCCAGAGGACAAATACAGCTACAGTAGCGTCAGCACAAGCTTTTCCATTTACTGGGCAGTTACAAATTGGGCAGTAGCAATGCAAGCTTCACTACGTTACAGGATAGGGACAGCATGGAAGTAGCAAAGCAAGCTTCCCTCTGTCTCAGAAGACAGTAAGTGCAATCTTTCATTTCCCAGCAACACAGATCCAGCAGGGCAGAGTTGTACAAGCTTTCATCATGTACAGGACATGTACACTTAAAGAGTGACAAGTAGCTTACAGGCAGATCTCTAGAGCAAATGCTTAACTCACTGACAGGAATATTTAGGAGGACGAATGAGTGAAAATGTGAGTTCTGACACTATTCTCTCTTAGATGATATTTCACGCAGCACTCTGAAAATCCTGCTGCAGTCACCAAGAAACCTGTTTGTGTTGATTCTTTACTTTTCAACATATTGAAAAATTGCAGTAACCTAGAGGGTCTGTGTTATATGGAGCAGCCTCCCCACAGCCTAATTACCTATGCTGTAGACCGGCAACAAGGTGCCAACCTCTTCAAAAAGGTTTTGAGTGGGGTGCATCAGACTCTATACGATCCCAGCCTGTTTAAAATGTAGAGGGCCGCCAGAGAGATACTGAATTAAAAGTGTGAGAATTCAGTGCAACGCTGAGATATCGAGAAGCCCTTAAACTTTTGCAATAAAAGCACCGCACAAGAGGACGAATGATACACCAAACAGCCAACACCATGAGGTGAGAGGAAAAACGTGTAGGGGAGTCAAAGCCAACTCAAATCGGTAAAACGATGTAGCAGGCGACTGGCTAGCAGTGTCACGCAATGCCAATAAAAAGTGCACCGCTGAGAACGTATATTACTCGGAAACCAGACAGATTTCTGCGGCAACTATACTAGATCTCCTTACCACCACTCGCGATCTGAATCCCGAACTGCCGCACTCCGGGTAATTCAATCCGGGAATTTGAGTAAACGTCCACCGGAAATCGAACGCCAACTGATCCAATTTAGTAGGTATCCCAGAGCAGCATGTCTGCAGTGAACACTGCGATTGCTCTCAATCCAAAAGCTACCACAGAACCTCCAACGACCCCCGCACCAGGGCTAAAAGGCAAATACTCAGAGCACCCCACAATTTAAAAGCCCCAAATATTTCGGAACAATCTGTGGTCCAGGAACACCCCACCCTCTGTACCTGAGTCCAACCTGTCTCCAGAACGCCACCATCTTTGCTACCGGTGCTGGAGCTGCAGTATCTGCTCGTGCAATGGCGGACAGGCAGGGGGCGGGATTCGGCCAAGGGTAAAAGGAGAAAAGCTCTGCAATCAGCCAATTAGACAGCGCGCCGGTCGACATGAAAGAAATACTGTAGAATCCGGCAGAAAACAGGTCAGAGTTTAAGGCAAATCATATTGCGGTAAAAATAAAAGAAGGTGTTGATACAGCTGCATTTCCAACAGAAGACTTACTAACGGGTGACTTTATCTGTGCATGCCTAAAGGAAGAGAAAACAAGCGCGCGAAAGCGCTATATGAATCAGGTTCGGAGTTACTGACACCAGTCACACCAGAGCCTTCGAACACCAAAGCACTAGATGAACCAGACTCTGCAAACACTGAGAGCCAGACAGACAAAGCTGTTAACAGGACACCCAGATCAGGCCACACAGACATGCTCCAGAAAACAGCCGCCATTGTTCACTCGAAACACCCAAGTCCAGGTGCTTGCTTTCTTGTTCAGTGCTCATTACTAATAAAACAAGTGCGCACGGCAGCAGGGGGAGGGGGGAGAGGAGAGAGCCTGCGCCAGGAGCGATAATTGCTACCATATGGCGCCAGCTGCTCGCTCCCGCAAGTGAATCGCCAAACGTGCATACGTTGCCATTGAAGGCAATGGAACGCGTGCACGTTTTTGGCTGAAAAGCCGAATTGATTGCAAAAGGTCTTTTTTCCTAAGCAGCGCATGCGCGCTGCGTAGGCGAGACCTAATTAAGGATAAGAAAAAGAATGAAATGGAAGAGAAAGAGAAAGAGAAAGAGAGTGATTCTGAGAGAAAGGATTAACTCATAGGTCGCTTGTTGATTGATTAAAGACCACACCTGTATAATAAGCCTCTAGTCGTCTCCACAAAGAGAGATAAAAGTGTTGAATATTTTCATACTTAATGTGGATTTGGAAATCATGTCAGAAACATTAATTTTGAATGACAAAATTTCAAAATGAAATAAAGATGAATTGCGATTTTTGGGTGCAGAAGCAAAGGAGTGAACTCATTGTGCATTTGAAAGGCTTGAAAAATTGTCTGAAGAATTGAAAGTGGATTTTAATAAAAAGAGAATTTGTGAGAATTTTAGAATAAAACTAACAGAAACTAAAATGCAGAAACAAAAGATTGAACCTTTATGAGAGCTTCTGAGAGTTACTCAATATAATTAAAGAAAAGGAGAATTTGACAATCTATAGAGATAAATGGACAGAAGATCCTGATAAGTCTAAAAGGTCGAGAAAGGGTAAATCAAAAAGTGTTACAAGTGTGAATGATTCTGAATGCAAAGTGAATGTTGGAAAATAATTTCCATGAAGAGAAGTGCCTGAAGGAACATATGTGCATGTATCTTGGTCAAGAAATCACTTGTAGACTTTTACAAAGAATTTTCCAAACCCCAGAAATGAGTTAGAAAAGTGTTATACAGAGGTCAAAAATATTTTGACTATCTCAAAGGTGCTTTGGGAAGATCCAGATGTGTTGTTTTCAATTGTAGTACCTAAATAGTTGCGGACCGAGAGTAAGACTGTAGTTCAGTGGCCTTTGGAAGAAGCACAACGAATTGGTCCGAGTAATATGTCTTCTCCAATTATCATGGAGAATTATAAAGAGGTTATTGAACATCTAAAAGGAAAGGTTCCTCAGAAACAATTAAATTGGTCAAAAATCATGCCAGCAATACAAGTTCCAAATGAGTTAGTGCATGCATGTTATGAGAGATTGATACAGATATACAGGCAGTATAGTGGAATTGATGATCCAGCAAAAGAAGGTCTGTCAGGTTTTGTTTTGGCTTATATGTTGGGATTTGGTCCAGCAGAGATCAGTGCATATATACAGCACAGTCAAATGTGCTGGCAAGGAAAATCATTAGACGAGATCCTTGCCTATACAAAGTATCATAGTGATTGTTGTTATGCAAAAAAAAACACAAAAAATGAGCTTTGAAAACACCATCACCATACGGTGTGCAGTTTGTGCAAAGTAGAAATAGTGGTTCCTCGTGATAGAGGCAGAGGGTTTAATAACAAATTCAACACAAATAACATAAATAACTGTGCACAAGTGAGAAATGGGCTATGTCATATTTGTGGTAAAGACGTTCACTGGAAAAGAACTTGCAGATTTAATCCAAATAGATTTTAAAATGAGTTGCAAATGGTTCCTCAAATGAGCAGAATATGAATCAAGTCGCATAGAATGGCATAGAGTACTCAATGAACCCAGCCGTACTGACGTCTTTGCAGAACATGCAGCATGCAAGGCAATTCAATGGGGACATGCCTTTAGCTCCAATCATGCCTTCAGCTCTAATCATACAGCTACCTATGCAGACTAATTTCAGCAAACGCATTCAATAATTAATGAACAGTACGCAGCTACACTCAGAGGTCCTACTTGACCGAATCAGACACAGTGATGGTACCTAAGAGGAGGATTGTATGCTCAATGCCTACCTAGAGCTAGACCAAAATGGTCTTTTTGTTAAAGGAGAAGTAAATGGCTATCCAGTATAATTTTTAATTGATACAGGTGCTTCCAAATCCACAACAAGCTCTGTGGCGGTTCCCAACTTATCCCGCTCAGGAAAAGAAGTTCAAATAAACAAGTGACTAATAAATTGTCAGCAAATTTCCCAGTTGAAATTAATTCAAATGTTAATAATCATGAGTTCATATTTAGTGAGACAAGTCCAGTAAAATTGGGTCGTGATCTGTTGAATTACGTGATGTACTGTACACCCAATGGTGTTGGTATTCAAACAAAGGATGAAACATGGACTTTAAAATAAAATCACAAGAGAAAAAGGTTAAATTGTTCTAAATGTCTCACAACACAAGATTTCCTTCCGTATTAAAGGCACCGTGTGAAAAAGGAGGTTTCTTACAGGAAAAGAAATTGGGTTGATCAAAAGTGTAGAGCCTATAAACATTGGTGTAAGACTGAATGTAGTGTATCCCTGAACTCCTCAATATAGGCTTACTTGTGAAGCGAGGATGGGATTGCATTTTTCATTGATAAAATGATTGAGCAGGGCAGGAAGTGCTTGGATCACCATATAATTCATCTGTAAAGAGCTTAAAAAAACCAAGTAGCAAATGGAGAATATTCCAGGATTTGCAAAAAATAAATGATATAGAAATTCCATGTTGTCCTGTAGAACCAAATTGAGCAGTAATTTGTTTTTAGATTCCAGCCAATCCAGAATGGTTCACAGTAATTGATTTGTGTCAAGCATTTTTCTCTTTCCCTCTTTATGAGGCTAGACAGTATATTTTTTGCATTCTGATTTAAAGAAAAAGTCCTCATTTGTTGTAGAATTCCACAGGGCAACACACATAGTCCTTCAGTCATTTCACAAATACTCAAGAAAGATTTGAAAAATTGAAATTTGCCTTGTGACTCAGTACTGGTGTAGTATGATGATTATTGCAGCCAAAACAAAAGAAGGCTGTAAGCTGGATACAATTGCTTTAAAATGGGCATAAAGTGTCCTCTACTAAAATGCAGTATTGCCAAAAAGAAGTCATTTGCATAGGACACCAAATTGAAAAAGGAGTGAGGAAGTGTCCAAAGAATGCTTGTCATCAGTGAAGTCCAAACTTTTCTGTGATTGATAAGCCCCTCCAGAAGCTGATGCAAAATGATTTTGGTGATTTGGTGCCCTGGAACGATGAATGTATGAAAGCCTTCATTGGGCTCAGATACTTGTTTGTAAACCAAACCTGTTCTAGAAATGTCTTGTTATAAGAAAGACTGTTATTTATTTTGTAATAAAAAGGGAGGGTGCACACTTTCTGTTCTTACTCAGCAGCATGGATCTGGGAAGAGACACATTGCATACTTTTCTGCAACACTATATTCAGTAGCCAATGCTCTGCCTGGTTGCCTAAAGAGCACTGCAGTTACTGCCTAAGCAATAGTGCAGATTGAGACTGATAATGGTGCATACACTTATTGTGTTGGTTCCACATTCATTCGAGACATACCTAACTCACATGCACACTCAGCATCTCACAAATAGCCACTTGACTAAGTATGAACAGATCATATTGGTGGAAGAGAACATTTAAATTATATGTTTCAATACCCTGAATCCTGCCACACTCTTTTAATTTTGCCAAAGAAGGAAGCAAAATAAGTTGATGAAGAAATTAATGATTTCGAACATGATTGTATTGATGTGACTGAATTATGTACCAAGCCAAGACCAGCCATTCACTATGTACCACTCAAGTTGGCTGACTTTATTTTCTTTGTAGATAGCTCTTGTCTGAGAGACCATCATGGAATTCTTCGAGCCTCATATGCAGTTTCCACATTGCAACATGTTGTGGAGGCATCATACTTGTGGCAGGTAACTTCAGCATAAGTAACAGAATTGATTGCCATTACAATATCATAATGGATAGCCAATTAATTTAGTGTTACAATCTACACAGATAGCCAGTATGGTTTTGGCTTGGCCAATTGAGGTCCCAGCAGGGTTTTATGACATCCACTGGCACTCCAAAAAATGAATTTTGGATTTACTAGAAGCTTTAAAGTTTCCAAAGAAAATTGCTGTTGGGAAATGTGCCGCATACAAGAGTGGAGATGACATGGTTTCATTGGATAATAACTTTGCAGATGAAGTTGCAAAATGCTGTGCTCCAGAGTAATTAAATCTGGATAAAAATTCTGAAAAAGAAGTGGAAAACTGTCTATACTTTCTATAAATTATTTTTAATCATATTAAGAGTACCCGCTTATAAAAAGATATTTCGTGTTTATCCTTGGATATTTTGAACACTGGATCACTGTTTATGTCCAGAAAGACAATTATATAAGCACCCCCAATGTGGGTGAGTCCGCCAGGGTGGTATTCACCTACTCTGGTGTGGAGAACATATCGTGGCTGAAGCATGCCACAATAAGTTGTGGGTCAGGTTTCTTCTCCAATATTCTTTGAATACCTTGAGTCTACGAGTATTACAAATGAATTTAGATTGAGTCATTTAGAGTGACTTTACAGATTCAAGTACCTTTTGTAATGTGATGTTGTTATAGGAGGTCGTGCTTGATGTTAGATCCTCTTACTCTCCTTTTGTGAATATATGCCCCATCTCTCACCAGGTGAAACTAAGTACATCTTCAGCTCCCATGACTTAGAAACTAGAGATTGGGTTTTGGTGAAGAAACACGTTTGAAAGACCTGCCTGAAGTGAAGGTAGAAGGGGCCTTATGAAGTCATATTAGTGATGACCACTGCTGTGCAAAGTGGAGGTTTGCCTATTGGATCCAGGTACCTCACACAAAAGGAGTATAAACTGCAGATGAAGAAGCAGTGATATAAAACGTTGATTCACAGAGTCAAGCTCGAATTCGCTACATGGATCCAGAGCAAAGTGTTCAAACAGAAGGAGAACAAGAAAATCAAAATCAAGAAAATGTAACTGTTAAAAATAGAAGTGTAAGAATTGATGTCCACATTCAAACTTCTGCCCGCATTCAAGCTCATGCACAAGAAGAAAATCAAACCCCAAGAGCAAATCAAAGTCACCAAAGTGTTCCAGTCGCAAGTTGTAATTGTATTTATCAATCAATCAAGTAGTATTTGTATAGCGTGGCTAATCACTCCGGAGGGTATCCAGGTGCTGTGCTGCAGGTATCAGTTGAAGAGCCAGGTCTTGAGTCCCTTCCTGTAGTGGTTCAGCAAGTGGGGTTGCGAGGTAGAGGGGGAGGGTGTACCAGGCTTTGGTGGCGAGGTCGGAGAAGGAGCGTCCTCAAGCGCGGCTGCGGTTGATGCGTGGAGTCTGAGCGAGGTGTGCTGAGTGGAGGTTTCTGGATGGCCAGTGGAAGATCAGGCGATGGTTCATGTAGTGTGGTCCTTGATTGTGGAGGGTTTTGTAGGCGTGGGTCAGGAGCTTGAACTGGCATCTTTTCTGGATGGGAAGCCAGAGGAGGTCTTTTAGGTGTTGGGTGATGTGTGCCCTCTTGAGCATGCTGAAGATCAGTCTGGCTGCTGCATTCTGGATTGTCTGGAGCCTTTGTGTGAGTTTGGTGTTGGTGCCAGCATAGAATGCGTTGCCGTAGTCGAGCAGGCTAGTGATGTTGGCCTGCGCCACAATTTTCCATGTGCTGATGGGAAGCCATTGGAAGGTTTTGCATAGCATGCGGATCATGTGGAAGCAGGCTGAGGCGACGGCGTTGACCTGACGGCTCATGGATAGTTTGCTGCCCAGTATGATGCAGAGGTTGCGGGCGTGGCCTTTCGGCGTGGAGGTAGGTCTGAGATCCGCTGGCCACCAGGAATCGTTCCAGTGGGCGGTGTGTCTGCCAAAGAGCAGAACTTCCATTTTATCAGTGTTGAATTTGAGGCAGTTTAGTTTCATACACGTGGTGATGTTATTCATTCAGTTGTGAAAGTTGGTCTTTGTTAGGGTGGGGTTAGGTGAGAGTGAGAGGACAAGCTGAGTGTCGTTGGAAATGATGTTGATGTCGTGTGATCTGACGATGTCTGCGAGTGGTCATGTAGATATTGAAGAGAGTAGGGCTGATCAGATGGTGTGCTTGGGTTACGAAGGGAGGGAGGCGGACTCTCTGGGTGCGTCCCATGAGAAAGGATGCCATCCATCTGAATGCATTGCCTGTGATTCCAATCTGGCATAGTCAGTCGATGAGTGTGTGGTGGGAGGCGTTGTTGAAAGCTGCGTAGAGATCAAGGAGGATGAGGGTGGCTATCAAGTAGGGCTCGGATGTCGTCTGTTGCTGCGATAAGGTCTGTCTCTGTGCTGTGGTTGGCTCTGAAGTCTGATTAGGATGGGTCCCGTAGTTTGTTTCTTTCCAGATGATCTGTGATTTGTAGCTTGATGGCCTTCTCCAGGACATTGGCGGGAATGGGAGGAGGGAGATGGGACGGTAGTTCTGGAGCTCTCTGTGGTCTGCCGAAGGTTTCTTGAGGAGGGGGTCTGACCTCTGCATGCTTCCATGCATCGGGAAAGGTGGCTGTAGCTATGGAGGCTTTGAGGATGGTGGTGAGTTGGTGGCTGATCTCATTGTTTCTGTGGTTGAAGAGTCGATGAGGGTATGGGTCTGTGCGTGTTCCTGAGTAGAGTAGCAGCTGTTGGTGTGCTCAGTTGCTCCCATGCGGTGAGCGGGTGGTTGGTGGTTGTTGGGTTGCAGAAGAGGTCGGAGGGTTGGGGATCAAAGTTTCTGTAAATGGTTGCTACCTTGTTGTGGAAGTGGTCGGCAAGGGAGTCGCAGAGTTCTTGTGAGGGAGGGATCAAGTTTTCTGTGGCTGAAGGGCAGATGAACTATTTGAGGATGGTGAAGAGTTCCTTGGTTTGGTTGTTGCTGGTTTCGATCTGGTGTGTCAGGGCCTCCATTTTTGAGGCTTTGAGCTGGCGGAGGTAGTTGTTGAGGGCTGATTTGTAGGTGGCTTAGTCGGTGTCTTTCTTGCTGTTTCGCCATCTTATTTCCAGTTGTTTACACCTGCATTTTGATGTGCTGAGTTCTGGCTTGTGCCAGCTGGCTCGCTTGGTGGGTCTATTAGTTGTGGCTGGTTTGGTGGAGGCGACTTGGTTGACAGTGCTGGTGATCCAGGTGTTGAAATTCTCTACTGTCTGGTCCAGGTTGTTGGTGATACTGGGCTGAGCAGTGCTGGGGGCGTCGGTCCATTGCTGGTGAGTTACCTTGGTCCAGCTGCGGGAGGGAGTGTTGTGTAGGTTGGGGGCAGTGCGAGGTGGACCGATGAGGGTGAAGTGTACGATGGAGTGGTCCATCCAGGTGAGTTATGAGGTGTGGCTGTATCTGATTCTGTTGCTGGACGTGGAGATGGGGTCCAGTGTGTGTCCTGCTGTGTCTGTGGGGTCGGTGACAATCTGCTTGAGACCAGTGTTGTCTAGTCTTTCCAGGAGGTTGGTGGTGTTGGCATTGGTGGAGTCGTCCAAGTGGAAGTTGAGGTCTCCCATGAAGACGTAGTGTTTGAATTCGACGGCGAGTATTGTGATGGATTCGGTGGGAGGGGATTCACGGGCCTCAGATGGGAAGAGATATAAAAGAAGGGAGTCGGGCACTAAAACGGGCACGTTTGTAGAGCACAGCACACAAGGACTTGTATATGAGCACACAGGTTCAAGAAGAGGGAGGGGACCAAGACTGTGTGAAGAGCATGGGACAGACGGGGCACAAGTAACCACATTCACGGGTGAATATGCTAAAGGTTTGAAGGCATATTGTGTCCCAGCGTACTGACAGTCGTCTGTACTTTGTCTTTGATGGTCGCCTGAAGCCTGTGGACCATGGGAAGACTGAAGTTGGAAACTGGGATGAGTTTAAGCCATCTCACTGACCACAGAGAGCACTAGTCACGATTGAAGGGGAAAACATGCCTAGACAGACCTTGAATTTTTCCTGCGAACTCTCATTAAAGAGTCCTGAACTCATTTTCCGTGTTGAGTCCTTTTGTCCTTTACCAGTACCAGTTTACAGTGGTTTCAGAAGTGGGATTTGGGGTCTGTCACTATGACCCAACCCGTGACCATGGAGACCGTGGTGGCCCAACTGGCAGAAGGACAGAAGCACTTACAGCTGGTAGTTGGACAACAAGCTCAAACTGCCCAAAAACAGTGTGAGGAATTTTAGATAGCCCTCAACGAGCAGGCCTGCTAACATACAATCAAAAAAGTACAGCACACCGCTATACTGGGCCTCACTGATGCTATAAGTAGTGCATGGTACATCCCAATGTCCCTGTGGCCGTCCTGCAGAGATATCAGGAGGGTGAGAATCCTGATAATTTCTTTGTAAACTTTGAAAGAGTTACCACCAACGCTGGCTGGCCCCAGGAAAGATGTGGTCAATATATCGCTCCCTTGCTATTGGGACAATTGCAGGCAGCATACCAGGCGGCCAATCCAGCAGGGCTCACGTCATACAATGGCATCAAGAAAGCCATCTTGGAAAGATTGGATTGTGACCAGGAATATTACAGGGCCTGATTTAGGAAAGAAAAGTGGACTGCAGGGGATAAGTCTTGGGTTCTGTATCACCGCATTAGGGATCTGGGAAATAGGTGGCTGCATCTCGCCCTTAACACAGCAGAAGAAACCACAGAGCATGTGTGTTTTGAACAGTACCTAGAGGCATTACCCCTGAATACAAGATCTTGGGTGAAACAACACCCCCGTTTAACTACCCATACTGCTGTTGAATTGGCATGTGCCTTCCATTGCTCTCCCGAGTTTAAAGCACCCAATACTAAGCATCCATTTACAACAATGAAACCTCAACTCCAGAACCCAGGCGAGCCAAGAAGAGACCAGGATCACCCTATCACCGAAGCCCTTGGGGAAGCAGTCCCACTGGTGGCGGTCTGGGACATCCATTGGGGCCCTAATGTTACAATTGTGCGGAATGAGTCCATATAGCCCGCAATTGTCCCCATAGATCTATTCCTGTGAAACCCATGGAGGTAGACCATATGAGAGGATGGGTACTTCTGTCCGGAGGTAGCCGCACTGCCTATGAGAAGAGCATTCACCTAAACGGGAAACCCATGAAGGCCTTTTTAGGTACCGGATGTCAAAATATGGTTGCCAATGCTGATTTGATAACCCAATTTTGTGTAAAATTCTGCTAGGCCTAAAAAGATCTCAAATCATCCTTAGATTTGGGCGCAGGAGCATCAATGATAGCTTTGATTAAGCTGGCTTTAGGTCTAATACCCGCAGTACTGATTTCATGACCTAAATAAGTAACTTTCCTTTCTGCAAACTTACATTTAGAAATTTCTGCCATAATGCCTTTGCTTTGTAAAATATTCATAACTTCTTTCAAACGCTCATCATGGATTTTTTTGCTGGAACCCATAACCAATATGTCATCCTGAAAAAAAATCACACCCTGCATATCACCAAATAATTCTGACATCAACCTTTGAAACACTGCTGCCGCAGATGCCAAACCAAAAGGCATGCGGCGAAACTGGAAGCAGCCAAAAGGCAGTAAGTTCCCTATTAAAAGGATGCAGAGAAAATTCGTGATATGCAGCGGAAAGATCAATAGTAGAAAACCATTTTGCATTCTTAGTTAAAGATAGCATTTCATCAATCCTAGGTAAGGGAAATTGGTCCAGAATGATATTGTTGTTCAAGTACCTCAAATCAATACATAGCCGAATCTTACCATTGGCACGTCTTGCAATAACTACAGGCGGAGCCCATTCTGAAGCCTCAATGGGTTCAATAATGTGTGCCTCCTGCAATTTCCTCAACTCTTCTTTGATTTCCTCTCTGACTGTTAACCGGACACGACGTACCTTGTGAATCTTGGGAACAGCATTAGATTTCACACGAATCTTATGTGTGAACCCCTCAAGTTTCCCAATACACTAGAAAATTCTTTCAAAACCCATTTTTTAGTTTCTTCTGCATCATGAGTGACTAAAACTTGCTCTGGACTATTAGGATCGAGAACAATGTTCAGTGCACGTTGATCCTTCAATCCCAAGACAGACGGACCATCAGCTGCTACATACAATTTACATGAAGATCCCCTACCTTTGAACTCAAACAAGTGTTCTATACCCTAACATGTTGTTCTTTTTCCCTGTAAAACTTTCAGGATTGACATCAGTGGGTTCTAAACGAGGACCTATGAGGCTAATGAACTTTTCTTCCCAAATAGGACGCGCAATAATGGTGAATGGAGAGCCAGAGTCTGCTGCCACTTGAAATGTAATACCTACAAAAGAAACCATGCATAAGTGTTTGTTATTACTATCCCCACTTAAATTCACACTTCTTTTTTTTTCTGCAAGAATAGTACACAAACTTTCCGAACGCTCATCAGAATCATTCCCTGATAACTCAAAGTCACTCTCTGCAACACATGCCACTTGACTTTTATTTGTACGTTTCTTCCTACTTACCCTTGCAATATGGCCACACAAAACCAGAATTACTCCCTTGCCAATTCCCATCTTTCTTCGTATTAGATCCAAGTTGGCTTTTATGATTCTTAGAAGTATTAGCCTTTTCTCTTTTCCCTTCTGAAATTTTGTTGACTGAAGCATGCTCAGAAAGTGGGGTGACTGCTTAGGCGCATCTTTCAGATAGTTCTGCTTTCTTGACCAAGGTTACGACATCTTTGAGACTCGCTTCACCTTCTATCCATAGACTCTTGAATGTTTTTGTTTTTAATACACATAACTACTTGGTCTCTGATCAATTCATCATGTGGAGTTCCGAATCTACACTTAATGGCCAAATTTTTAAGAGCAGAGACATAGTCTTCAATGGACTCATTAGCGTTTTGCTTGCATTTGTAAAAACGTACGCCTAGAAACTGCCACGTAAACTGTAGGTGAATAGTGATAATCAAGATCAGAAATTGCACTTTTAAAAGCATCAAAATCACCTCCTCTTTCCGTTTTTTGCATCTGCGTATAAACTCCAAGACCTTCAGGGCCAAGACAATGTAATTTAATATGTTTTGTTCTGTCTGGTGAAATAATGCAGCCATTGTCTTCCAGAGTCGCGATGTAATTAATGAAATATTCCTTTAATTCTTGCCATTTGACAGTAGGTTCACCTGGATTAGTTAAAAATTCTTTAGGTATGTTGAGATTAATACTAGCATTTACTACACCCATAGGACTAGTGATGCCGGATGCTGCAGTTGCTGTATTACCTTCCATGACTTTATGCCGAAAATGGAAGATCAAAAGAAAAGCAAATGAAGGCAGTACAATCTAACATAAAAATAAGCAAAATGAACTGAAAAGCCAAAGAGCCTTACTGTAACCAGTCGTAGTCCTCAGAAATCAACACAGAATATGATGAGTAATGTTCCGTTATGGAGCATATGTTCCAATATGAAGCACCCTGCGTATGCTTCATGTGCAACCAATAAAGAATGTCGATTTCCTGAAGAGCAAAAAAAAAACAAGTCCCAAAATGGTCGCACGTAGGGACACGCAGCGTGACCTTGATCCCAGAACGTAATGATAATGAGCGCGTCAGTGCGCGAAGAACAAGAATGAGAACGCTTCAAAACTCAGGTGACGAAAGGAGCGTGGCACTGAAGACAGCGCTCGAGCAGCAACGGTAGTTCCCATTCAAAGGTAAATAGAATGGAACCGCCGGTTAGATGCTCGGAGAAAAGTAACGTTTTTTTAAAGGGAAAAATGGGGAGGGAAAGCAGACTCACTTGGAGTGGATGAGCTCTGCGCTCCAGGACAGCCTCTCCATATAAATTCCCTTGAGTGCAAGCAGCACAAATGTTCTGAAAACACCAGTCCACCGCAAAAAGAATCAGAAGGTTGACGAAGCAGTTAAAAGGTAGGGAGGGGTTGGAACTCCCATAAATCGTCGCCAAATTGATGAAGTATTCCTCAGAGAACAAACAAGTTGTAGCAAGAAGAAGTGTTGAATAGCTTATTCCAACCCCTGCCAAGCGTCCTTCCTTGTCAGTATTTCGACAGGTCTGACCTAGTTACATTCCAAATCACATCACCATGAATACATTCTAGAGTATGGAACAAGGGTAAAGTATGGTTCTATAATTAACCCTGTTTTACAAGAAAAGCAGTTACTACACAATACTACAACAGACTTTCTTTCTCTAAACCTGGAGACAATTAACTGGAACATTTCTAAACACTTTCTGAAGTATGTCAAAATGACCCTGGCCATTACCTCAACAGCATTGCTCCATGAAAGCCTAGAACCTAGGCCAGTAAACTTCCAAGCTCCTCTGCTCAGACCTAGTTTAGATCTTTATTAGTGTCCCTGCCCCGGCAAGCAAGCGACTGACTCGAACACAGTGGCAAATTTCTGGCTAAAATATTTGCCTACAACTTCTTTCACATATTTACAATTTGAATTTTACATCTTAAACTGACGATTTGTTTCTGAGGTTTACTGAATAGCCTTCCAAACAGAAATGTTCCACATATAAATCACAAGGCACACAAGAGCATTGTCAGGTAGGATGGATACTCATATAAAGGCAAACGTGACGCATTCAAGTGTAGTAAGTGTGACAACACGAAGTACATTACACATTTACAAGTTATGCGTTCCATGATGAGACCCAAGTGTTAACAAGAAGGGAGTGGTGAACAAAGGGGGGAGAGGACCGAATGAAGTGAGGCGCATTTGGTCATTTTCCTGCAGTTTTATATGTAGGCTTTCCTGTTTTCAGTTTCTATTTTTGGTAAATTCTGGTGGGGGTTTTCAGTCTTTTCAATACCTTAAAAAACAGTGGTTACACATTTTCACGCCATTAAAAACAACGGAAACAGTGTTTTTCCATTGTTCATGGAATGTTTTGCTTTTATTATTGCTTGCTTTCTGCACTGATTGTACATGTGTATAGACAGTGTGCGTACAGGATATATGAGGTCCAAATATATTTTTACAAATCAAACTTACTGTAGTACACCATACAATACTTCTTTAGTGAGCCTTTGGTCATACGCTCTCGCTGTTTCCCTTCCATGTAAACGTTTATCTGTGAAACGGCCCTCTCAACATTGCCACTTGAGACGGGCAACGCCAAAACAGCCAGAGCACAATTTGCTAACTCTGGCCACTGACATAGCTTTTCATGACAATACTGCTGCACCTGAAGATTGCAATTCTCTGGGACAGGATCTGCAACATATGTGTTGAACTGGGCGCATGTGCTCTCAGTGATTGAAGCAGTCAAAAATGAAGCAGTACGGAGAAAATTCCCTTTTACAGAAGGGATCTAGAACTTATGCATAGTACCTCAGTGAGGCTTCATTGACTTCAAATGCCATGGTTGACGAAGAAACATTTCTATGCATCATTGCAAGCCATTTCCCATGCACTGTAAAATAAATTTCCTGAATTGCTCCTCAATATTTCTTTGCTTACCAAGTGGCAAGAATTCTAGCATGGAACATGTTGTAGTGCCAAAGTCACTAAAAGTGTCTCCCAGCCTACTCTCAAGGAGATGTTTCACATCTACACAAATTACGCTTAACACTTGGTAGACAAGGGTGTTTTCAGACTCTAGTTTTTTTATTATGTCCACTAAAGCAGCCATATTTTCCTGTCAAAATCTAAGAATGCAGTAGAGTCTACTTCACATCACTATCAATATGGAACCAAAGATCCTCACATTTCTTGCCTTTAGCATCATCACTAAGCAAAAGTTCTGTAAACGGTCACCACATGGATAATGTGGCATTCACGGCCTCTAGGACTGAGAACCACTGGTTAAATGACACTGTTGGGATGACTCTTCCTTTGATACGACACAAAGCACAAGATTTTAAATATTTGCATTTTAGTTCCTGCGCATAACAAAACAGTGCACCAGAATGGACTGCAAAGTCAATAGCATTCTTCATTAACTCTGAAGATTGTAAAGATGCTTTCAGCATAACATCTAGCAAGTGGCAAGGATCTCTTACAGTAAGCACTTCAGCTCAGGTATCGATTTTGACAGGTCATCACACAACTTTTTATATAAGTAGCTGAATTACTCCAAATACAAACAATATCAATCCAATCTTTGTTGCACTTGGTAAGAACTTTTTGCAGCATCATTCCAAGTGATACTTCGTTCCTTGTTTTCTAAATGTCTGGTGTCATGTTTTCACCACTATCACAGATGCTTGGTTACAGCAGTCTTTGCACATATACCTGTCACTACACCTTGCATTGAATGTTTAAAGCTTGGGGTGTTTGGCAATTCACCTACTATCAATACCGACTTCGTTAGAAAAGGGGGATGATGTGTCAAAGGGTTTTACCCATTCTCTGACTGTGGGTAAATGTGATGCTACATATTGGGAAAGATTCTTATGAAACCAGCCATTTTACCTCTCCGTGAAAGAATCAAACGTAGCCAAAATATCAAATATGATTTTGATATTTCCTGATTCTCTACAGTTTATAAAATAATTAAATAAGACCTAAAGTATGCTTCTAAACCCTGCATCTTTAGACCAAAGATCACAAAACTGAAAAAAGTAAAAGGAAGAAGAAACAATATTTTAGTGACATCCCTAAACAACAAAACTCAAGCAGAATAATGTTAGCCCAGTCTTTCTTGCTGCTGTATTGCATAACAAAGTTACATTGTATTGGCCCCTTCAGGAAAGAATACAAATGACTCTTTAACTCACCTTTTCCACTCTTTGAATGACATTTAGTTTGTGGTTGTGAAGGTGTTTTTTCATTGTTTATATATATACACTGGTAAGGGCTATTTTCCTTTCAGTGGGGTTTTATCAGTTATTATAGGGTTAAACCTAAAACAGGACAGCCTAATTATATGCTTGCAGGATTTCAAGGAGATACTGAAGGATGGGAGAAGTGACAGCACTCAGCTCACAGAGGGTGAGCTCCAGTGAAAGGTCCTCAGAATGCAGATTGGGTGAAAACATGTGATTTGGGTTGGTATGAAGGTTCCTACTGATAAACTGCAAATAACATATGAGACAGTATCTGGTAATTTGTGGGAGGTGATCAGATCTTTAAAAAAAAAAAAAAAGTCCTCCTACTTTTTAAGTGGAAGATTGCTTCATATAAAGTCAGCCAGTCTGGTGTCAGTACTGTGAGGTGAGGGTACACCCTCAGACAGAGGTACAAGAGGACCTCTGTGAGGGGCCAGTTTTGACAGTGTCCTGGATCACTTAAAAACCAAGGTAAGTGGTTCTTAAAATGATTATGGGCTAGATGTCCAAAATATTTCTTGCTGTTGCAAACAGTGCGATTCACAGAATTGGGCCTCTTGCAAATGCAAAAATGTTTTTTATAACGTGCAAACACCGAATTGCGACCCGGCAACTTGTTACTGAATCGCAGTCTGGGTCTGCAAACAAAAAACAGAATTGCTACTTGGAAGGGGCTTGTACAGGGTGTCCCTTCCAAATAGGGAATCTGAAAGGTATGTATAAATGTTTTGCAACCGAAATGCAGTCCCAAAACATAAAAGTTGGTGGTAACCCATTTGCAAATGGAAAGTGGTTCCCTTGTGACGCCTCTCCTTTGAGAATGTTTGAAAAAATATTTTTAAGATCAGACTGCCTACTTTCAAAAAATAAATATGAAATGTTTATTTTTTCTTTTGAAATGCATCCTGCGTTTTAAAGAAAAAAAAAGATTGCTTTATTTCAAAGCAATCACAGGCATGGTGGTCCACTGACCCCAGCAGGCCACCAGTCCTGTGAGGACAGCGAATGCTAGTGGGTTACAAATTGTGACCTACCTAATTAATATTCACGAGGTAAGTCTATTTGCAAACCACTAGGAAGTGCTAATTTGGAAATCAGGGCCAGATTTCACTTTAGTACACCAGTAATAGTGATTACCAAACAGCGATTTGCATCAAAACACTATTTGGTAATCGCTACCACCAATGTTCATACATCTAGCCTTAGTGACGCAAGGACCAATTGCTTGATGTTGGTATGCAGTGGTGAACGGGTGCCAGTAGGGACCAAAGAAGGTTTGCTTAGCCTAGTTGATGACCTTAACAAAGAAGGAAAGTGATTCCCAGAGCAGCCCAACCGAAAGTGTTTTACAGCAGTCTATTTAGCACATAACAAGGCTACTGATGAAGCCCTTACCTGTGTGGAGCGACAAAGGCATTTATGTTCAGTACCTGACTCCTCCCAGAGGTGGTTATATGGGATTTATTGAATTTAAGCAACCTGCTGAAATGAAAGTATTCAGAGGTTTCTGTTCGAAGTAAATACATTTAGGCCATCAAGGGGGAAGTGGACACATACAGAGTGTTTGGTGCAGTGGATGCAAAGAAATAGATCATCTCTATTTTTGTGGATGTCAAAGGTAGTGACTGGAGCACCATTTGATGATGGACTGTTACCAACGCTATTGGAAATGCAAGGCAAAATAGGAGATATACCATATATGTATTAAGGAGACAGTTCAAGACTGGTATTAAAAGACTGTGCAGGGAGAGATACTACAGGGCACCTGCAAGGAGGGAGCGGGAGGTGGATGAGGGACTGTTGCGATGGACCGTTTATGCAACCAGTGTCTAGAGGACATACATAGATAAAATGGCAGTTGATGGCACCTATGTAATCAGTGCAAGGTGATGGCATTTATAGACCCAATGCATTGAGTTGCCATTTCGTAAAGTACTGCAGATAAGAAAGCGTTTGGGGAACTAAGGTAGAGAAGGTGCATTATAGAAAGAGAGGCATTAACGACACAGTGCACGGCGGAAGCATTTGAACCAGACTAGGGACGGGTTACTTATTTGTGGAGTTAGTGCTAGGGTGTCGTGTTTATATAGCTAGTGCAAGCAGGTAGTTATGTACTGGAGCCAGTCCAGGGACAGGATACTTATGAATATAGTGCAAAGAAGGTACAGGGAGAACAAATGTATGGACCGAGTATAAAAAGAAAGTATTTATCAAGCTTGTGCAGGGATATGAGGTATTTATGAAGCAGTCAGTGTAAGGAGGACTTAATGTTCAAAGACAGGGTATGTATAAAACCAGCCCAGGGAAGGGTGTGCATGACTAGTGTGAGAAGAGCGTATCTGTGCAGCCAGAGCGGGGTGATGAGCAATTTTTGAGCCAATGGAGTAAGGGGCATTTATGCAGCTAGTGGAAGGGCCAGTAGTAATGTGTGCAGCCGGTTGAGTCAGGATGCCTTTGAGGAACAAGTGAAGGAAGGGACACACATGAAGCTAGCGGAGAGGTGGTGTTCATGAAACTACTGCAGTGACGGGGTACTGATGGAGCATGTGCAAGGAGGCAAATTCATAAAGGCACGACAAGGAGAAGCTACTGGATGGATCCAATAAAAGCAGGCGATATGAATGGATCCAATCACACTGTGGGGAATGGGGTAATTATGAAGCAGCGCAGGAGGAAGGCATTCATGGTACTACTGAGGCACTGCGATGAGAGGTACTGAAGGAGCCAGTTCAGAGGATGGGTATTTCTTAGCCAAGGTTAGGGAAAGGGATATTTGTGGAGGCAGGATAGGAAAAGGGATATTTGTGGAGGCAGGATAGGGAAAGGGGTATTTGTGGAGCCAGGGTAGGGTAAGGGGCATTTTTGGAGCCTGGGTAGAGAAAGGGGGTATTTGTGGTGCCAGGGGAGGCGAAGGGGGCATTTGTGGAGCCAGGGTAGGGAAAGGGGTATTTGTGGAGGCAGGGTAGGGAAAGGGGTATTTGTGGAGTTAGGGTAGGGAAAGGGGTATTTGTGGAGCAAGGGTAGGGAAAGGGGCATTTGTGAAGTCAGGGTAGGGAAAGGGGTATTTGTAGAGGCAGGGTAGGGAAAGGGGTATTTGTGGAGCAGGGGTAGGGAAAGGGGCACTTGTGGAGGCAGGGTAGGGAAAGGGGTATTTGAGGAGGCAGGGTAGGGAAAGGGGTATTTGTGGAGCAGGGGTAGGGAAAGGGGCACTTGTGGAGGCAGGGTAGGGAAAGGGATATTTATGGGACAAGGGTAGGGAAAGGGACATTTGTGTTGCCAGGGTAGGGAAAGGGATATTTGTGGAGGCAGGGTAGGGAAAGGGGCATTTGTGGAGCCAGGGTAGGGAAAGGGGCATTTTTGGAGCCAGGGTAGAGAAAGGGGGTATTTGTGGTGCCAGGGGAGGCGAAGGGGGCATTTGTGGAGCCAGGCTAGGGAAAGGGGTATTTGTGGAGGCAGGGTAGGGAAAGGGGTATTTGTGGAGTCAGGGTAGGGAAAGGGGTATTTGTGGAGCAAGGGTAGGGAAAGGGGCATTTGTGAAGTCAGGGTAGGGAAAGGGGTATTTGTGGAGGCAGGGTAGGGAAAGGGGTATTTGTGGAGCAGGGGTAGGGAAAGGGGCACTTGTGGAGGCAGGGTAGGGAAAGGGGTATTTGAGGAGGCAGGGTAGGGAAAGGGGTATTTGTGGAGGCAGGGTAGGGAAAGGAACATTTGTGGAACCAGGGTAGGGAAAGGGATATTTATGGGACAAGGGTAGGGAAAGGGACATTTGTGTTGCCAGGGTAGGGAAAGGGATATTTGTGGAGGCAGAGTAGGGAAAGGGGCATTTGTGGAGCCAGAGTAGGGAAAGGGGGTATTTGTGGAGCCAGGGTAGGAGAAAGGGGCATTTGTGGAGTCAGTTCTGAGTTGAACCGGTGAGGGGGATGGAGCCTCAGCGAGCGAGGGCATGGCCCTGGTCACTCATAAAGCTGGAGTACACAGGCTGTGCCGTGATCTATTCATTAAATGAGCCAGGGGGCGGGAGACCTCCGATGGCACTGGGCTGTCCCCCACAAGGATCTCTCCCATCTTCCACCCAGCCCCGCACTTACTTGTCCTTCTTGATGCCGAAGATGGAGTCCAGGTACTCCGCCATCTTACTCCTTCCGACCCAGACAACTAGAGCACTGTTGTGCAAATCAAGAAGCAAATGAAGATTAAAATGAGGCACATTTTTTACCAGATATTAAACTATACTATTAGGCTTCCCAAACAGTACGGATTGGAGACTGGATTTTTGGAGACAGACATGACTCTGTGAGTTAATCACCTTAGAGAACCCAGGTATTCTAGAGATTCTACATCGTAAATCCCCTTCACAATCACTCTCTCAGGTCACCAGGCAGCACTTCCACACAATGAAATGGACGGGCAAACTTACGGCTCAGACCCGTCATGGGAGGGGAAACTGGATGAAGCAGGTGGCACAATTGCAGTGGTTTCCGACGATGGAACCAAATTGGTATTTCATGTTTGAAGGATGTGTGGGACCACAATCCCATCCTTTCATCTGAATAACTAAAGCAAGAGTTCCAACTTTACATATCCCAATTCTTTGGGTACTCTCAGTTGTTTCACATGCTTGAACTTATCGAACAGACTTGGAGGCACTAGCCAACTACAACCCACTTGAGGCTGTAGGGTATAGCAAAGTTTACCTTGCCCTGACCTTCTGTATAGGAGTCGGAAGTCTGGGAGCTAGAGAATGACAAATAGCAAGAGGCCAGGTGGCTACCCAGGCACTAACTATGACCTCTAATCTACGGTTAATCCAGTTTAACTATATTCATAGAATTTATTACAGTCCTAGTAGATTATGGAAAATGGGTAAGATAGACAATTCGGGATGCACACAGTGTAATGTACGAGAGTGAAACCCATACCGCGTGATCTTGGCATGCCCTGTCTTAGCGCAGTACTGGTGAGAGATCCACACAGCCGTAGCAGAAGTCCTTTATACCCCCATAACTCTGGATCCCAAATTGCCTGTGCTGGGGATAATGGAGGGACGAACAGACTCCCGGGCACAGAGGATCATTGCTAGAATTGAATTTTTAGCAAAAAGGGACATAGCCAAGCACTGGCGACAGCCGGAACCCCTAACGATACAGGAGGGGTCCCGTTGTATGGACTACTGATCTAGGGTGGAGACGGAGGTATACAAACAGAGAAGCTGCAATGGTAAGCATGAGAGTGTCTGAGGCCTCAGGCCTTTGGACGAACAGATATCTCTGTGAACTGGCGTTATTGGAATAGTAATGATATGCTCTATATATATACTCTGTGACCTCATATACAATGTGTGTATTAATTGATACAATCTGTTGTGTTAGGTGCCACAGTTTATGGTTGGGTACTGCGAACTGGTTGGAAAAATCAATAAAAGATTTTATTAGAAAAAAGGAAATAAGGCGGGTGAAGCAAAGGAAACTGAAGATTGATACAAGCTGAATGGTCTGAAGGTGTGAGAGAGAGAGGTAAGCAAGGCTTCAACAGCTTAAAGAGAAATGAAGAAATATCAGCTGAAGCAGTGAGAGATCTAAAAGACAAAGAGTCTGGAAAATCTGAAGTCAGAAGATTAATAAGAGTAAGAGTCCAAAACAAGAAGTACACAGCTCCTGAATTGGTGTATCTGACAAAGCTTGAACCAGAAGAAAGAGACAATGATCTAAGAGATTATCAATTTCTGTTTGAAGAACCTCTTTTAATTGACACATGAATAGTTAATGAAGATGATCAGCATTAAAGAATTTCCAGATGAAGTAATGGAACAGAATTTTTTAATTTTGGGGAAAAAAGATTTTGACTTTTGAATTTTTATATGTGTTCCCGCATAACTATTTTAGATAAGAATTTTAGTTTTTGCCTGCATATTGAGAGTATGCCCTCATCTTAAAAGATTAATGTTGCTCCTTCGTAGATATCCAGCTGAAGATAGTTTTGTGCCTGCATTGCCCTTTATGAACAATTAAACTGAACTTTATTTCTTGCGTGCATAATTTTTGTGAACATTTGAACAGAACTTTGTGCTACAGTGGATTGTTTCCCGTGCCCGTATGAATTTAGGGATATTTGAGCTGCTGAATTATATGCCTTCATCTATTTTATTTCCTGCTCACTTCAATATTTAAGAAGGGCTATTTTAATAATGCCTGAAAGATTTACCCAAGTCACACAAATGATGGCTGGAATATGGAACAAATCAAACATTCACCCCCAGTCAAGATGTCTGGGTTAAATCCATCATTCTTTTGCTCACTATGCTTGTTGAAGATTGAGAAAAGATGAACAAGTACATCATGATGCCATCATAGAAAACTGTCAGGCATGTTGGTAAAGGCGGTATTGTACCATAGGGTCCAATTCGCTATTTCTATAGCTCAGATCAGATTATGGGTTTGTTTGAGGTGTAGCATGCCTGGGGTCCTGGCTTGTGCAACTGGACAAACAACATCATTTTCTATGGATGGTATATTGATGACATTTTAATGATCTGGAATGAGACAACAAAGGGTTTACTGTCATACCACACTTACCTGAATAACAATAGGTTCAATGTTAAGTTGACTCTCAAATATCATACTCAAGAGATAGGTTTTCCAGACCTACAATTGTATGTGCACCAAAGAGCCAGTCACAGTGACATTTTTAAAAGACAAACTGCCTTTAACAGTGTGCTTCATCCCACCAGTCCCCACCCTAAATCAACTATAGAGGCCATACCATATGGCGAGATAGTTAGGGCTCCGCGGAATTGTAGCCAAGATCAGGAGTTCTATAAAAGATTGCAACATATTAAGCATGATTTCAAGGAGCGAGGCTATGAAGATCACTGCCTTAATAGAGCTAAAGCAAAAGCTATCAAACTAGATAGAAAACAAACACTGATTGTCAGTGGGGCACACAAGAAGAAAAAATCTCAGGCGAACAAAGTAGCAATCTTCATTACAAAGTATAATGTGTATAGTGATCACATCTTTGACATCCTGTGTAGGAACTGGTATATCCTGGTTTCCAAACAACAAGTCCTCATAAAAATGTGTGGACCAAATACTGTATTCCCAATGTGCAAAAGACCTCAAGGCAAAACCATCCACAGTGAGTATACTCCTAAATAGCACGCCCAATAGTACCCTTTGCCAATTGTTTCGATGACACTTGAGAATCAACTAGACAATAATCCCAACACAATGTTAAAATATACAAAATCGATTTTATTCATACATTCTGTTTTTAAAAAACATGATTAACAAATCTTTAAAAAGTCATTAAAAATTGGTTTTCAATTAATACATACAAAAAAATTTTTTACAAAATAATTACACATCAGAAAACTACATAAAAGTCGACGCAGCGTTTCGGTGAAATGCTGATTGATCACCTTCTTCAGGACAGAGTTTTCTACGAATTAAATACACAAAAATATGTGTCAGGTTAACTTTTCTATTCTATTGTCCACATATTACCACATTAATCCATTAATTGTCATGTCATATAATTTGTTACACAATCAAATTATGATTCTCAAGATACGTGTATTGTAATAAACCACCTACACGTGGCTTACAGCATTTCCGAATTTCACACAATACCTCTCCCTCTTACATTTGTCACATTTAAAACACAGCACATGGGCCCACACATTATGCTAATGACCTACCTATTATCGATATCAAAAAGTGGTAGATCCCTTATTCTCTATAGATGGGAACCACTTTTCCTGATTGGAAACAAGGAGTGACCTAAAATAATACAAATAGTGTATAGATAAATAAAAGAAATATTTAAAAGAAATATTTAGCACTTCCTCTTATTATAAGAAAAAGAAGAAGACAAACAGGGCCAAAATTGCGCCATAAGTTTGCTAACAGATTAATATATATATAAAGAACATCTAGGATGGCATACCTTTTTATGTGGTACTATTCCTTTTATTGAGTCGCATTTCATAGGAGCCACCAATAAATCTTATCGTCAATTTCCCTTCAAATCAAACAAATAAAAAAAGGGGTTTTAACTCTCTGGAAAAACTATTCTCATAAAGCATCTATCTTGTATCACTACACTTTATTCACAAATATCTATTATACCTATTAAAAGTCAGCAAAAACACCAGGAGGATAGGCCGTCATCGGGCTCTTCTACTCATTTAATCCTCTTTGTTTCTACAGGAGAAGGTGCTGGTTATGTTGCTGCCCTTGATTACGCAACTTCAGTCAGACATTCTGTGTGGATAAAATGTATAAAAACTGAATCAATGTGCATTCTCCATTCTAATGGAAAGAACAAATTATTAGAGCAATTTGTTAAACAACTCCGTGAATATCCCGGATATTATCCGTATGTTTCCTCATCATAATAGACAATTTCTAAGGAATCGATGTCCATTTTACATATCTATTCTCTATGTCTGGTCCTCTCCATTCTCCTAGTCTCTATGGGGCCCTCCTCCAAATTACTTAATAAAAATAATGGCCATACCCTCTCTTTTCGAGGATGTAGCTATACATCGTCAGAGTGAGACTATCAATATTACCTCGCTTTACGCCTTTCAGTTTTTACACCTTTTTAAAAAGTTTAAAGACCTTTAAAAGTCGTCTATACTATCGCATTTAGACTTACTTGGAACCGAAAGTTTGGCCTCCTTGCTCCTATGTAACGATTTCCGGGTCAGGATACAATGATCCACTCCTTCCGGGTTGAGTCTTTAAATACTATTCCCACAGTCATGTGGTACAATTAACAAAAGAAGGAGTTAAAAATGTTTATGGGCGGGGACTATCTCGCTTTCCAAAGCGGCCATCTTCTAGTGGCCATATAGACAGTTATTTGTGTCTATTGTGAGTCTGTTCTATAATATGACTCGTCTCTCACTGTTTTGATAACAGAATTGACGTCCCGAAAAACCCATATTTTTCCAAAGTCCCTCTTAGATGCCTACCATTTATTTCGTCTTTGGATTCTTCGTGTTATTTCAAAATTCAAACGCCGAGGTAGTTCTCAAGGTAAAAATAAACTAAAATCCAATAGGGGTAATACAATTGTAAGAATATATCATATTTTACCTCCTATAACCTCGTATACTATTAACGAGCGTCCGAAGATAATCGGTCTGTCAAATCTGGATGGGTGAAACACCGTCAAATGTCGGTGGCCATCTTGTAATGTATAATTTATAATTTACTCAGTAGGATTGCCCAAAAAGAACAATAAGCAGTCTTAATACGCACCTTATGTTCAATTTGTTATGCTATATAACGCACACGTAGTCAAGTTCAATATATAAAAATTACCAAATAAAAGGATTACTAACTAAAACAAACCATCCTCTAAGAGATATGGATACTAGGACTTTTCGCGGGGTCCATTAAAGACCGCGGCCATCTTATACTATATAATATATAATATAGGCGCTAAAACTGCCAAAAAGATTTATATACTGTGTGTACAATGAACGGGCTTTATACGTACTCAACAGTCAAACTATTATTATATATAAAAAAGCTGCCGTTATCAAATTCAATTTGTTAGGATTCCTAAATCATTTCATTGGAGAACCATACTCTGAAGGATATTGATACTAAAACTCTCACATAGAGTCTAATATAGATGGTCTCATATTAAATCAATTTCTCCACTCTTCTTTGCTGTTTAGGCCCAATCTAAATGTCTGAAATTTGACATATAGAATTGTTCTCGTTTTCTACGTTTAATTGTTGTGTCACCACTCCGTATATTTGTTTGAATAGACTCTATCACGCACCACCTAAGGTGGTCGATAGTATGCCCTTTCTCTATCCAGTGTTCTACAAGGGGGCATTTTTCTTACAAGTGCGGATAGCCGATTTGTGTTCATTGATCCTAATCCTAATTTCTCTTGATGTTTCTCCTATGTACCCAAGATTGCATGGGCATAGGATCAAATAAATAAGGTTCTTAGATCGACAGTTTGTCATATTTTTGACTCTATGAGTAACCTTATTATGTTCCACACTCGTGCCTCTCATAACATTGCTACAATTATTACAGGTGCTACACGGAAAAGTTCCTACCGGTAGCGGGCATTGGTAATACTAAGTTGTTTATTCGTACTAACGTTCTTATATGTGTGTACAAGACTATTTCTAATCGTTCTGTTTCTGCGAAATGAGAACATAGGTTTAGCCAATTTTGGTTTCCCCTGTCTATTTAATAGGTGCCAATTTCTATTAATAATATCTTTACTTTATTACTAATATCACTAAAATTCGTCACGAAAATCATGGGTAATTGGCGAACCTCTTGTTTAGTAGTTGTATTGTCAAAAAAGCAATCCCTATTGTAATATTTGGCACGCTTGTAAGCTTGTCTAATAATCCTCCTAGGTATCCTCTATCAGCCAATTTCCTTGATAGTCTATCTGCATGGATATCGTAGTCTTTAATCTCACTACAATTACGTCTGATCCTGAGAAATTGCCCGAATGGGATATTCTCTTTTTGACACGCTGGATGATTGCTCTTATAATGTAAAATCGCATTTTTATCTGTGGCCTTCGTGAATAATTCCACTTGAAGTCGATTATTCGAATTTTTAATTTTAATATCTAGAAAATCGCAGCTTTGTTTATTGATGGAGGACGTGAAACGAAGGTTCTCGTCTCCTAGATTAAGCCAATCAATAAAAGCTAAAGTGTGTCTTCATTGCCTGTCCAAATAAAAAAATATCATCAATATAGCGTGATCAAGCCGTAATATTTTCATAAAATGGTGCTATTGGGTTAAAAATGTGCCTTTCCTCAAACTTACTGACATACAGACCCGCCAAACTGGGAGCACAAGTCGCTCCCATGCTGGTCCCCTTTATTTGTTTAAAAAATCAGTTTGAAATAAAAATATTATTCTTAAGAATGATTTCCACACATTCAATAATAAAATTGTGTGCGTCGTGAGATCTCCCTCATCATTGCACATAATATCTTTTATCATTTGAATAGTAGCCTCTTGAGGAATGTTGGAATATAAAGCTTCTATGTCAAGTGTCACAAGCCATTGGGTCTCGGTATTGAAAGGAAGATTCTCAATTTTACTAATCATTGCCGTCGTATCTTTTATATATGCTTGTTGTTGGACGACTAGCGGTTGTAAAAAATATCCACATACTTGCTCAATGGCTCAGTGAGGAATCAATACTGGATACAATAGGTCTCATGGGTGGATCATTAATATTTTATGAATTTTGGGAGCCCATATAGGGCAGGTATTATAGGATGTTTATTGTTTAAAAAATTAAATTCGTCCTGGCAGATAACTTCATCTTCCTTAGCTAACGATAAAGTCTGGTGACTATTCGAATTAAGGCGTCCCACTCATCTCTATTTGATCTCTGGTAGTGTTGTGTATTATTCAGGAGGGACATCATTTTTGTGTTATAGTCATCGGTATTGAACATCACAATACTCCCGCCTTTGTCGGCGGGTTTAATAGTTATATCTTGGCACAATTCCAAATTAGACAGTGCTATATGTTGTCTAGCTGTCAGATTTTTATTCATCCAAACTTTTTTATCCAACAGATCGTTTATACTTTTCTCAACTACTCTTTCAAAAATTTCAATGTCTTTGTGGACTAATTGTAATGGTGGAGTCCACGTTGATTTGGGCTTCAGGCCTGATTTGTTTATCGTAGGAATTTTATCTTTCCCTCGAAAAGCAATTCAGTCGTATCTTTCTAAAAAAGTTTTGGACATCTCTTCCAAATTATACCTATCTACGGGGAAGTGATGGCGTATCCTAATCCTTTTCCAAAACACTAGTCTCCTCTTGTGTAAGAACTCTATTGGAGAGATTAATGATGGGTGCCTTTCAACTAGTCCCAATGTTTCTGGCTCCTTGTGTATGGGCGATTCTGTGCGGATTCGGTAAAAGCCCTTCCTCTGGTCCTGCCCTGCTCTGACCACGGTTGGTTGGTCTTTTGTCTAAAAGAGAAGAGTGTCTCTACTGCGTGCCCGAATGGCTTCCCTATTGCTAGTGGTATAATCATCTTTAAATTGTTCATTTTCTGACTCTGAACTCGTATATGACGTGTCAAAAACATCACTCTCTTCCGTGGATTAGTTTTTCTTGGTTGTATCCAATTTCTTTTATTGTTATACAACTCTTCTCTCGGCCTTTCATAAAAATCTTTTGCAAATACGGATAGACCTGTTCCATGTTGTATCTAGATATGTCATTGCGTAATTTATTAGCTTTTTTGTTTAAAAGATACTCTCTATACTCTGAAACATCTTGTTGGATTTCCTCAAGTCTTTTTGGCCTCTTCCAACGAGGTGTTTTCCCTAAGTTTTAATTCCATTTCCTCTATCTTTTTTTCTATGATTAAAACCTCCTGTGCTGTCTCTATTATTAAGAGCATCCAATCGCGACTGCACCTATTTGCAATAAATGTCCAATTTTCTAAAATCTCCTATTCTTAATGAAAACTCCAGGTTCATTATTTACTTGAAGACCTTTGGGGATTATACCTTTCTTACAATATTCGATCAGAAAATCGCCGATTTTCTGATCGAATATTGTAAGAAAGGTATAATCCCCAAAGGTCTTCAAGTAAATAATGAACCTGGAGTTTTCATTAAGAATAGGAGATTTTTAGAAAATTGGACATTTATTGCAAATAGGTGCAGTCGCGATTGGATGCTCTTAATAATAGAGACAGCACAGGAGGTTTTAATCATAGAAAAAAAGAGATAGAGGAAATGGAATTAAAACTTAGGGAAAACACCTCGTTGGAAGAGGCCAAAAAGAAACTTGAGGAAATCCAACAAGATGTTTCAGAGTATAGAGAGTATCTTTTAAACAAAAAAGCTAATAAATTACGCAATGACATATCTAGATACAACATGGAACAGGTCTATCCGTATTTGCAAAAAGATTTTTATGAAAGGCCGAGAGAAGAGTTGTATAACAATAAAAGAAATTGGATACAACCAAGAAAAACTAATCCACGGAAGAGAGTGATGTTTTTTGACACGTCATATACGAGTTCAGAGTCAGAAAATGAACAATTTAAAGATGATTATACCACTAGCAATAGGGAAGCCATTGCGGGCACGAGTAGAGACACTCTTTCTTTTTAGACAAAAGACCAACCAACCGTGGTCAGAGCAGGGGCAGGACCAGAGGAAGGGGCTTTTTACCCCGAATCCGGCACAGAATCGCCCATACACAAGGAGCCAGAAACATTGGGACTAATTGAAAAGGCACCCATCATTAATCTCTCCAATAGAGTTCTTACACAAGAGGAGACTAGTGTTTTGGAAAAAGGATTAGGATACGCCATCACTTCCCCGTAGATAGGTATAATTTGGAAAGAGATGTCCAAAACTTTTTTAGAAAGATACGACTGAATTGCTTTTTCGAGGGAAAAGATAAAATTCCTACGATAAACAAATCAGGCCTGAAGCCCAAATCAACGTGGACTCCACCATTACAATTAGTCCACAAAGACATTGAAATTTTTGAAAGAGTAGTTGAGAAAAGTATAAACGATCTGTTGGATAAAAAAGTTTGGATGAATAAAAATCTGACAGCTAGACAACATATAGCACTGTCTAATTTGGAATTGTGCCAAGATATAACTATTAAACCCGCCGACAAAGGCGGGGGTATTGTGATGTTCAATACCGATGACTATAACACAAAAATGATGTCCCTCCTGAATAATACACAACACTACCAGAGATCAAATAGAGATGAGTGGGACGCCTTAATTCGAATAGTCACCAGACTTTTATCGTTAGCTAAGGAAGATGAAGTTATCTGCCAGGACGAATTTAATTTTTTAAACAATAAACATCCTATAATACCTGCCCTATATGGGCTCCCAAAAATTCATAAAAATATTAATGATCCACCCATGAGACCTATTGTATCCAGTATTGATTCCCTCACTGAGCCATTGAGCAAGTATGTGGATATTTTTTACAACCGCTAGTCGTCCAACAACAAGCATATATAAAAGATACGACGGCAATGATTAGTAAAATTGAGAATCTTCCTTTCAATACCGAGACCCAATGGCTTGTGACACTTGACATAGAAGCTTTATATTCCAACATTCCTCAAGAGGCTACTATTCAAATGATAAAAGATATTATGTGCAATGATGAGGGAGATCTCACGACGCACACAATTTTTATTATTGAATGTGTGGAAATCATTCTTAAGAATAATATTTTTTTATTTCAAACTGATTTTTTTAAACAAATAAAGGGGACCAGCATGGGAGCGACTTGTGCTCCCAGTTTGGCGGGTCTGTATGTCAGTAAGTTTGAGGAAAGGCACATTTTTAACCCAATAGCACCATTTTATGAAAATATTACGGCTTGGTCACGCTATATTGATGATATTTTTTTTATTTGGACAGGCAATGAAGACACACTTTTAGCTTTTATTGATTGGCTTAATCTAGGAGACGAGAACCTTCGTTTCACGTCCTCCATCAATAAACAAAGCTGCGATTTTCTAGATATTAAAATTAAAAATTCGAATAATCGACTTCAAGTGGAATTATTCACGAAGGCCACAGATAAAAATACGATTTTACATTATAAGAGCAATCATCCAGCGTGTCAAAAAGAGAATATCCCATTCGGGCAATTTCTCAGGATCAGACGTAATTGTAGTGAGATTAAAGACTACGATATCCATGCAGATAGACTATCAAGGAAATTGGCTGATAGAGGATACCCTAGGAGGATTATTAGACAAGCTTACAAGCGTGCCAAATATTACAATAGGGATTGCTTTTTTGACAATACAACTACTAAACAAGAGGTTCGCCAATTACCCATGATTTTCGTGACGAATTTTAGTGATATTAGTAATAAAGTAAAAATATTATTAATAGAAATTGGCACCTATTAAATAGACAGGGGAAACCAAAATTGGCTAAACCTATGTTCTCATTTCGCAGAAACAGAACGATTAGAAATAGTCTTGTACACACATATAAGAACGTTAGTACGAATAAACAACTTAGTATTACCAATGCCCCGCTACCGGTAGGAACTTTTCCGTGTAGCACCTGTAATAATTGTAGCAATGTTATGAGAGGCACGAGTGTGGAACATAATAAGGTTACTCATAGATTCAAAAATATGACAAACTGTCGATCTAAGAACCTTATTTATTTGATCCTATGCCCATGCAATCTTGGGTACATAGGAGAAACATCAAGAGAAATTAGGATTAGGATCAATGAACACAAATCGGCTATCCGCACTTGTAAGAAAAATGCCCCCTTGTAGAACACTGGATAGAGAAAGGGCATACTATCGACCACCTTAGGTGGTGCGTGATAGAGTCTATTCAAACAAATATACGGGGTGGTGACACAACAATTAAACGTAGAAAACGAGAACAATTCTATATGTCGAAATTTCAGACATTTAGATTGGGCCTAAACAGCAAAGAAGAGTGGGAGAAATTGATTTAATATGAGACCATCTATATTAGACTCTATGTGAGAGTTTTAGTATCAATATCCTTCAGAGTATGGTTCTCCAATGAAATGATTTAGGAATCCTAACAAATTGAATTTGATAACGGCAGCTTTTTTATATATAATAATAGTTTGACTGTTGGGTACGTATAAAGCCCGTTCATTGTACACACAGTATATAAATCTTTTTGGCAGTTTTAGCGCCTATATTATATATTATATATTATATAGTATAAGATGGCCGCCGGTCTTTAATGGACCCCGCGGAAAAGTCCTAGTATCCATATCTCTTAGAGGATGGTTTGTTTTAGTTAGTAATCCTTTTATTTGGTAATTTTTATATATTGAACTTGACTACGTGTGCGTTATATAGCATAACAAATTGAACATAAGGTACGTATTAAGACTGCTTATTGTTCTTTTTGGGCAATCCTTACGAGTAAATTATAAATTATACATTACAAGATGGCCGCCGACATTTGACGGTGTTTCACCCATCCAGATTTGACAGACCGATTATCTTCGGACGCTCGTTAATAGTATACGAGGTTATAGGAGGTAAAATATGATATATTCTTACAATTGTATTACCCCTATTGGATTTTAGTTTATTTTTACCTTGAGAACACCTCGGCGTTTGAATTTTGAATTTTGAAATAACACGAAGAATCCAAAGACGAAATAAATGGTAGGCATCTAAAAGGGACTTTGGAAAAATATGGGT
The DNA here is from genome assembly GCA_963921515.1 of Calotriton arnoldi. Classification (NCBI taxonomy): domain Eukaryota; kingdom Metazoa; phylum Chordata; class Amphibia; order Caudata; family Salamandridae; genus Calotriton; species Calotriton arnoldi. The sequence continues at coordinate 5,443,871 of CAWUFW010000043.1, read as the reverse complement.
TTTTCGGGACGTCAATTCTGTTATCAAAACAGTGAGAGACGAGTCATATTATAGAACAGACTCACAATAGACACAAATAACTGTCTATATGGCCACTAGAAGATGGCCGCTTTGGAAAGCGAGATAGGTCCCCGCCCATAAACATTTTTTAACTCCTTCTTTTTGTTAATTGTACCACATGACTGTGGGAATAGTATTTAAAGACTCAACCCGGAAGGAGTGGATCATTGTATCCTGACCCGGAAATCGTTTACATAGGAGCAAGGAGGCCAAACTTTCGGTTCCAAGTAAGTCTAAATGCGATAGTATAGACGACTTTTTAAAGGTCTTTTAAACTTTTTTAAAAAGGGTGTAAAAACTGAAAGGCGTAAAACGAGGTAATATTGATAGTCTCACTCTGACGATGTATAGCTACATCCTCGAAAGAGAGAGGGTTATGGCCATTATTTTTATTAAGTAATTTGGAGGAGGGCCCCCATAGAGACTAGGAGAATGGAGAGGACCAGACATAGAGAATAGATATGTAAAATGGACATCGATTCCTTAGAAATTGTCTATTATGATGAGGAAACATACAGATAATATCCGGGATATTCACGGAGTTGTTTAACAAATTGCTCTAATAATTTGTTCTTTCCATTAGAATGGAGAATGCACATTGATTCAGTTTTTTATACATTTTATCCACACAGAATGTCTGACTGAAGTTGCGCAATCAAGGGCAGCAACATAACCAGCACCTTCTCCTGTAGAAACAAAGAGGATTAAATGAGTAGAAGAGCCCGATGACGGCCTATCCTCCTGGTGTTTTTTGCTGACTTTTAATAGGTATAATAGATATTTGTGAATAAAGTGTAGTGATACAAGATAGATGCTTTATGAGAATAGTTTTTCCAGAGAGTTAAAACCCCTTTTTTTATTTGTTTGATTTGAAGGGAAATTGACGATAAGATTTATTGGTGGCTCCTATGAAATGCGACTCAATAAAAAGGAATAGTACCACATAAAAAGGTATGCCATCCTAGATGTTCTTTATATATATATTAATCTGTTAGCAAACTTATGGCGCAATTTTGGCCCCTGTTTGTCTTCTTCTTTTCTTATAATAAGAGGAAGTGCTAAATATTTCTTTTAAATATTTCTTTTATTTATCTATACACTATTTGTATTATTTTAGGTCACTCCTTGTTTCCAATCAGGAAAAGTGGTTCCCATCTATAGAGAATAAGGGATCTACCACTTTTTGATATCGATAATAGGTAGGTCATTAGCATAATGTGTGGGCCCATGTGCTGTGTTTTAAATGTGACAAATGTAAGAGGGAGAGGTATTGTGTGAAATTCGGAAATGCTGTAAGCCACGTGTAGGTGGTTTATTACAATACACGTATCTTGAGAATCATAATTTGATTGTGTAACAAATTATATGACATGACAATTAATGGATTAATGTGGTAATATGTGGACAATAGAATAGAAAAGTTAACCTGACACATATTTTTGTGTATTTAATTCGTAGAAAACTCTGTCCTGAAGAAGGTGATCAATCAGCATTTCACCGAAACGCTGCGTCGACTTTTATGTAGTTTTCTGATGTGTAATTATTTTGTAAAAAATTTTTTTTGTATGTATTAATTGAAAAACCAATTTTTAATGACTTTTTTAAAGATTTGTTAATCATGTTTTTTTTAAAACAGAATGTATGAATAAAATCGATTTTGTATATTTTAACATTGTGTTGGGATTATTGTCTAGTTGATTCTCAAGTGTCATCGAAACAATTGGCAAAGGGTACTATTGGGCGTGCTATTTAGGAGTATACTCACTGTGGATGGTTTTGCCTTGAGGTCTTTTGCACATTGGGAATACAGTATTTGGTCCACACATTTTTATGAGGGACTTGTTGTTTGGAGATTGTTATTACCCTGTCCCTATTTTTAATAGGGTGGCTCTTGTTGTTACATATCCTGGTTTCCAACACATTGCCAGAGAGCATTATGCCATGAAAACCCAAAGTAGTTTATCGTAGAGGCACTACCCTGAAAAAGACTCTATGCCCCAGTTATGTGAAGGACAATAAAGCTGAATGCACCCTGAGGATTTGGATGCCTGGTTAACCGAATGGTTTCTGTACATGTGGCGGCTGTTTGGTTTGCCATTTAAGTCGGAACAAATCAACTAAATTCTGTTATAACACAATGATCGAGTATACTATGGGTTCATTCATGAATTGTAAAACCACATTCATGATTTATATAATTGGATGTGCTTGTGGGATGAACTATATTGGTAGTAGTGTATGATGTCTAAAAATATGCATACAAGAGCACGTTAGTATGATCAAACATCTTGATGAAAGGTATCCAATTGCGAATTACATACATCGAGATAACCTAATGGAGCCACAAATCTGGTTTCATGTCATCGAACAAATTGTTAGCAGTAAGGGGGTGGAAACAGGGAGCTGAGTTTGAGACGGGTTGAAGCCAAATGGATATGACGTTTAAGAACTGTATCCATGGGACTGAACACTAACAATGAATTCCATCATTTTCTGTAACTCTTGATACATAACTTTTCCTGATTCCTTATTTCTAAAGGTATACCTAGACATATGGATATAATGAGGTGGTACTACACATAGCTATAGCAGCTATCAATGTGTGATGTCCCGTATATCCATGTTGCATACCTTATAACTCCACCCCGCCACAATAGCTAACATATTTTGATTCCCTATCTTAATGGGTCAACTTAGATATATGTGGAGAGTGGGGTAGGACATCACATAGCTATGACAGCAGTCAAGGCAGATTATTTAGCATGTGATTTATTGTCTTGCTTAATGGTTATCAATGTGGCCTAAATGCCAGTTACTCCAAGACCACCTGGAGTAACCTCAGAGCAACACTCTGCACTTATTAATGTGGCTGGCATACCATATGTCATAATCACTCATATCAATCATATTGGAAGTGACCATATTGAATGGCCTTAGACTATTTAATTATATTGTGCTTGGGAATTCATTGTCATATTTGGAGACAGTGTGAAGTGAATAATATTACCAGAATTCACACTATTTGAAGAGTTATGAAGATTCACAATCGGGAATTTTAAGATGGAGGCCGCACATCCCCCCCATAGTATTCGGAATATTCGAGTCATTACCCACCTTTATGTATAAGAGTTGTAAAGAACTTGGACTCTTTAAATATTCATAACATTAGTAATAAATGGGTGACATCGACACAATCACTGGTTAGAGGGAACACCTGATCGGAGGTAGAGAAGTAGTTGTCGGGACCTTTTAAAGGGAAACATCCATTACAACGCAGGCATTACAATGTAATGCCTTTACAACTCGGTCAATACAACGTAAGTTCCATTACAAAGCATGCCATTACAACGCATATTCCTAACTGAACAGCACCTTCCCTGAGGTAAGCACCCAGTGGTGTTAGGATAGTATTTTTCATTGTAATGGAACATGCGTTGTAATAGAAGTTTCGTTGTAAAAACCACGTTGTAAAGGTATGCGTTGTAATAGTTTGCGTTGTAATGTCATACATCCCCTTTTAATATATTATCACCCTCACTAATATGGCCAAGACGTTCTTGAGATGGTGTTGTGCTGTTGGTGTAGTAATTACGAATATATGACGTTACAACAAATATAAAATATTTTAAACATATATCAAAATTACTTTAGTATTAAATTTAATACCCGAGTATTAGAATAATCAATTACAACCTTTTTTTAACATATTAAATATTTTAAACACATAAAAATATAAAATAATATACATAAAAATAACAGATTATTAATTAAAAATGAATACAACTACCAAACAAATACTTACCATCCTATACTTACCAATGCGTTGTAATAGCATGAGTTGTAATAGTATACATTGTAATGGCTTGCGTTGTAATGGTAAATGTGTTGTAATGGCATGCGATGTAATGGTGTCTGCGTTGTACTGGTTGTGTTGTAAAGGCATTGCCTTGTAATACCTGCGTTGTAATGGATGTCTCCCAGTAATTACCCACTCGGCTATATAAACGTGGCCAAGAACACTCAATGTCATGACTGCATTGAATAATGTCAGTGGAATTCATTCTTATGACTCCAATAGTAGTAATTAATGGGTATTAATAGCACCATTACTTTTTTAGAGGGAACCCCGATCTGAGCTATAGAAATAGCAACTGGGACCCTATACCATTGTAACCAATATGTCTGACAGTTTTCTATGATGACCTCAATATGTACTTGTCTTTTCTCACTCTTCACCAACATGGTTGAAATGGCAGGAGTTATGATTGTGTCGCGTTATGACATGTCATTAACTATATAGTGTTATTTAATAGAGATGAAGTCTTGTATCTACAAATGCAAGCTTGAACTGGGAGTTAGTAAGAGCAGGTAATACGATCAGCTTTTAGCCCCCTTCGCAGACTTAATGGAATACGCGACTATACATTTTAAGATGGCGGCCATCGTTTCTTACGTGGTCTTGATCATATCCATGGCGACCACATGTGCTTCCACTTGTTTGGGTCTTTAAGTCCTCCGTGTCTACATGGGTGTGGGTTTTTGAATTCTGGTTCTGCGGCCTTACGCCTCTTGTGAGCTACGATACTCAAGGGTAAGGATGGGGGCACGACGCTAGCTGGATTCTGTGTCACAGTTTGCTGTTTGTGATATCATTTCGTCTGATAATGGTGCACTCTATCAGGCATCTATATACAATCAGTACTGCCCCTATACTGAACTGTAATCAATTATGTATATTACAAAAGGGTAACGGATTGGTTGGTTGGATATATCGCTATCTACAAGACTGATAGTTTGAGGGAACCATACAATATGTATAGTAGCAATTTAAGAATTGCAAATGATCTCAAGCACACATCCAAGCGGGATATATTTGAACTATATCATGCATGTGAAGTTGCTCTTTGTAATATCATTCAGTGGGTGTTTAACATACGTATAAATGATGAACTGGAGTGTTGTGCTCAATTAGGCGTATATACACAATCTATTTTGTATGCCATACTGGATTTTAATAAAACTGAGTGTACAGGGCGGGGTTACGGTAATACTTGGTTAAACTCTCTGCATGTTGCAACCTGCAGGTGAACGATAATAACCATGCGTACACAAGCTTTCAAGAGATTAAAACACACTGCGATGTTATATTATGTAACCGTTAACATCCCTGTAAACTGAATACGTGCAATTCTCAAACGAGACTTTTTGAAAAAAAAGGCACATGTTATGGAAATTATGCTTATCTTAAGCTTAAACATGCTTTAGGTCGCAACCTATGGGTGACCGATGATAAGGATGATTGAACATGTGTTTGTCACCATGTGGACATGAGTTCATAATAGATTAAAACAGGCTGTGAGTTGCGATATTATGTAGCTGTATACATTCCCGCAAACTGACAACACGCAGTGCTCAAACAATACTTTTGAATATGGGTACATGTTATGAAAATTATCGGTATCTTTAGCTGCCTCTAGTCCCTTAAATTAAAATGTAATGCTCAAACGGTATTACTGAATGTGGAAACATCCTATTTGTCATCTATGTGATAATAGCTCCCTGGCTGTGTGGGCTGTATATCGATACAACTCATCATAATGAGCTCTTAGTTATTCCCTTCATCACAAATTCTAAGGGTTGTTGCAACAGCGCAAGCAATGGTTTTTCTAGAGATGATAATGGGGTATTACTTAGCCGCTTTCATCCCCATAAATTGAAACGAATATTGCAATGCATAAAATGACGCTTTAAACACTCGAATGTGACACTGTGAGGAGAAAGAAGGGACTAACAGGTTCTAACTTAACTGAACATGGATGCTGATTTCATAATATAATGGGGTACTTCTGCTCTTGCTGCCCCAATAGGTCCTGTTCCCAACACAGGTCTGGACGTACCATGTCGATAACAGAGCAATTGATTGGATCATGAGATTGACATACATCATGACAAGGTATATTTAATATTAACTCATGGCAACAATTACTGGCAATGTCTCCTGTGACATAGGATTGCGAATTTAATAGTCTGGCTTTCCCTTTGTTTAAGGAACCATAAAATTATCGGCACTAGATACAAACGAAATAATAGATTTGACACTTTGGTATAGTTACCAAACTTCTCGCCAATCATTGGGTGTCACGCTGTGACGTTGGAAGTTTCCTAATATTGCTAGCAGACACAAGTGCTATTACAACTACAAGGTACATTACTTATAAGTTGACCTTATATACTTTTTGAACAAGATTGGGGTATATTATTACATTGTTTTCATATTGTCTAGAAAAACTAATAGAATTCGTTGTAATTGTGTGAGTGTATATAAAACTGTTTGGTCCTGAAGAGCTATGTTTATCCGAATAAACAAGTCATGACTGAAATCTCCTCTATATTTATTTGGGAATTAAAGTCTACAACCCACTAGAATTTCATGACAGAAATTGTAACTTTATTTAAGTGTGACTTAAGGTTTACAGGGCGCTAAAATTGGAACAAACCTGTTAACTTATAGTTGCTGGGAGCTGATACAATGATATACTAACGAAGGATGAGAGTCTCCAAAGGGTGGAGTGATAAAAAGATAATTGTGAAAAATACTGAATACATATCATAATGGTTGGCTCCTCAGGCGAGATCGAAGAATCTAAATGTTTCTCCTCCCTGATAAACTGTACAAAATGTGTAATCTAACCACAACGATCAAAGTGTGGTTCATGATAGCCTTGTGAGAAAGAATACTTCTTTGAGTTTGGGTAAATGTAATTTGAAGTAAATACTGTGTGCACAGTGATTATGTGATTGTAGGACAAAAACTGGGTTTTTCTGTGATTGTGTAATACATGACTGCATGTCATGTTAACTCGGAATATGTGTACTATATGCAAGTAGTTGGCATCTTGTGTGTAAAGAATTTGTAAAATAATTTTTAATTTTGTATGTATCTTCTGTATTTTGTAGCCCTGAAGAAGTTTCTGTTTAGGGACAAAACATGTTGGCTACATTGAAATTTAAAGAAGAACAGTTTTAAAAAAAGAACAAGAAGATTGTAAATAAAGAAATCCTTTTAAGAAAAACTTTGATGAAGTCTGTGCACTATGTAATCATAAACCGTTTGTAATTCTTATATATCTCATATGACGAATGGTGGGTGCTGATCATCCTTTTATTATTAATTCCAACTCTGACCTCATAAGATCAAACCAATATTAACAAAATGTAGGGGTGGGGTCTATTTACCAAATACATGACCATGCCCAGCTACAGACACAATATTACCATCAAAACCTAGGTTCCACACCTACAAATAAACCCAAAGTCAGTGTGTATGGATTGGTAGAAAAAAATATTTTCGCACATGAATGGAGATTCTCACTGCATATCTAGACCCCATGCCTGGGTCTGCGCAGTTATTATTATCTGTTAACAAGACTGGTATAGGGGTTTTACGAGTCTCTTGGGATAGAGCTACACAGAAATCGTTACTTATGAAAGTCCATGGAGAGAGACAACTGACTGTCAGAATCCTAGTCAATGGGATGATAGCTACTTCAATGTTCTCATTAGGAGGTACTTTTCCTGTGAATTTCTTGAAATTAAACACATTTCTAGTTAGTTTTGTTTCATTCCATAAAAGTCACTGTCACTTTCATGGAAACTACTAGTCATAATTAGTGTTCAAAAGGACCTCTAAATTTGGTGCCTGGAAAATGGTCCTTGAGGTAATTTCAATCTCTGTTTACTGATTTCTCTTCTGAATTGTTTCCAGACTGCCATTGTTCCTGGATTACATAATCCCTTTCCCTCAATGGTGCGTGTGGGGATTATGTATCCCATTAGATAGCCTAGCCGCGTCAAAACTCATTGTTAGTGTGCTTGTTGCAGAGGCATGATGAGTGTTCCGGTATTTGTGAGTAAAGTAGCACATCGCACTTTTGGTATTATCTCGCTCAAGTTTGGAGATATAAACTACTTTATTGCGTGTCCTTATAAAATGATAAGCGTTACCATTTTCAACCTTGCTGTTGACTGCAATGAGCGAAGTGTAGAGAAACAAGGTACAAGAAAACTAATTTCCTTAAAAAGGGGGGCCATTGCCAGTGCAATTTCACTTGGCATCCTGTGAATCACAGTCATTTTTACCAGCTTGGAAATTGCTTTATATTCCGATGTGGATATAGGCAATGTGATATGATGATGTATTAATTCTCTTGTATTGACTTGTTCTTTTTCTAATGTTGTACTGTCTCCACAATTAAATGTATCTAGAAGTTCTGAAGTGTTTCCAGCACACCATAGTCAGTTGCTGGTGACTCTTCAGATTGCTGGACGTATAATGGGTACCATCTCTATGAATAAACCACATTTCTAGTCTTGGTGTTTCATCTGCACATCGCACTCTGGTGACGAAACGGTTAACTGAGGAGCCCACCCACGGATGTTCAATTCAACAAATTATTTGAGTTGGATGCTCTGTGCTGAACTGATCTGCTGATTACTTGACAAAAAGGCTGTTCCTTGGTTACCAGGAATGCTTTCACACTATTGCAGACACAGGTGAGTGTCAAATATTTATATTCAACAGTGCTGTTATCCTTTTCAAGGAAGAGAGCTAGAACTTCCTTACTGTTGCAGGCTCAAGTGATCTTAGCTCATGTCACACGACATCTACCAGAATTCCCTGTTTCTCTCACAGTGCAGTAAATTACATTTATCATGCTGTTTGTTTATTGATCATGGTGTCTGTTCAACAAGTTCTGCAACCTCTACCCATTTTACAACAGCCAGACAAACCAGACGCTAAATGGAGAGGATGGCTACGTATCTTTGGTGGACATTAATACCACAAAGCAGGATGCTTCAATAAAAACAGCACTATTCTTTAATCATCTTGGTCATGCGGACAAAGGGTGTTTGATAACTAACCAGAGGTAGAAGCACCACAAGGAAAATTCTGTATTTGGGATGTTTTTACAGAAGCTAAATAAAGAATGAGAAGACAATTTTTGGAAGAACCAAGTGGACTACTAGAAAGGAAGCAAGGCAGCGATGAAAGTGTTGAGGAATACATAGCTGCTTTATGTAGATTAGCTTCTTCATGTGATTTTGAAAAATCCATAGCTGCCTATATAAGAGATCAATTTGTTGTCAATTGTTTCTCGGAGAAAACACAAGAACGTCTTCTAACGTGCAGAAATCGTGCTTTGAACAAAATAATTGATATTGCAAAAAGTATCAGGAGGTCAATGGGTTTAACCAAAGCATTATCTTTTGGGAAGTACTGTCACCAGTAAGCTGTGTGAGTGATGAAGAAGCTGTGTGTGTTGAATACAAAGCACAACACACAAAAATATGGAAATAAAAAAAGAGGTAAATCAATTGTTACAGATGTGGATCCAATGATCAACTTGGGAACAGTTCCACATGCCCATCTAAGGGCAGCAAGTTTATCAAGTGTAGGAAAACTGGACATTTCCAGTCAGTATGTAGAGCTAGCAAGAGCAATACACAAATTAGCAATATGAAAATTGGTGAGTGGGAAGACAGACTGAACAGCATTCTTTTAACTGTTGATCCTGGTACAAATTTTATAGAAACTTTCAACAAAAACATTAAAGGACCTATATAAGATGAACGCATTAGAGGCATAGCACCTAAAGCTCTGGTTGATTGTGCTATGCCTATAACAAATATTGCTAACACAACATATTTCAAACATTGGCCAAAAAGCCAAAAATTACAATGCACAGACATTAAGCCAAAAGCCTCTTTGGAGATCATGACTTTGAAAAGCTAATTTCTAAGTTCTGTTGAATGTTTAAGAAGGAAGATTGAAACTAAGGTATATGTAGCAGTTAAAGGATATGATATAATTGGATGGATGGATTTGGAAAGATTGGAGACTCTATCTAAAACCTGACTCAGACAATCACATTGTTTTGGGTGAAAATCCTATGTTGGCCATGAATATTAATGAGAATTTTTCACAGAATGTTATGACAAAGATTCCAGAAGTATTTAACAATTGTGTGGGCATGATCAAAGGTTTTGTACCTGGTGAATGCCATACTGATTGTGCATAAAGGTAGACCAGTGCCTCTGAGTGTGAGAAATGACCTTAAAGTTTTATTGGATAGTTAGTGCTCAGAAGGGGTAATTGAACCTACTAACTCCTCTGAATGGGTGTCTCCACTTGTACTGACACACAAATGGTCAAGATATTTGCGTTTATGTGTTGACATATTGTTAGAAATTGGGTTTCAGGTTGACTGGGGTGTGAGCACTGGTCAAGCAGTAACCACAATCCTAGTGAGGGTAAGGCACCAGAAACCCCAAATTAACCTGAGCTCGCACACTGGTAGCTTGGCACAGAGCAGTCAGGCTTAACTTGAAGGCAATATGTAAAGTATTGGAGCAACACTTTAAACAGAGAACAGTGAAAACATCACCCCCAAAAGACCCCACACCAGTTTAGAAAAATGAAGATTTTAATCAATAAAACAATATAAAAATGACAAACATCCAATCAGGGAAACCAGAGATATTGAATTTATAAGTTTTAGGTTATAATAGCACCAAAAACCACAAAGCGCCAACAAGAGACATCTGGTTGTGCCAGACCAGGACAGAATCACAAGTTCAGGCCGACCACGATGGAGCGCGGGCCAGCTACAGGGACCCAGTTAGGACTGCTGATCAAAGTACCTTAAATCCTGGTTGTGGAACGTTGTGTGGATCCAAGGCGAAGAAGCATCACGCAGCTCAAGTGATGCGTCGGTTCTGAGATGCGGCGATGCTGTGGTGCAAGGACCTGTTGCGTTGATGTTGAGGATCCTGTCGACTGGGCGTGCAATGTGGGGTCCAGGCATGGAGGATGCGGAACACAGCTGAGATGATGCATTGGTTCCGAGGAGCTGCGAGGCTGCAAAGCGAAGGCCAGCGTAATCATCGAGCTGCCGTTGATGAGGGATGCGAGGACATGGGTTGGAGATGCAGGTGCTGTCGCCAATGCATCAGTTTTTGAAGATGCGAGGTTGATGCAGGCCATCTACGCCAGGCCCAATCCATGCAGCATAAGCAATGCGTTGGTATTGCTCGAGGATGCACCACTCAGTTCAGGAGATGTGTCGTACGGCTCGAGGATGCGTCGCTCAGCATAGATGATGCATCGGTTATGCTGGTCAGCACCTTAGGTCAACTTCCAAGGGTCCAGGACTGGGGTGGCTCCCCTTGGCAGGGTCGACTCATATATGGCGGAGTCCTGCTGCAGATGCAAGGTTGTTGGAAGCCTGTATTGTCCCTGAGGATTCAGATCAGGTGGCCAGTCAGCCAACTGGCACTTGAAATCACTCTGTGGTCTGGGTTAAAGGGAAGCAGGTCCAGTCCTTCTCACCCAGGCAAGGAGGGCAGCAGTTCTTCCAGACCAGAAGTCCAGCAGAGTGGCAGTCCTTCAGCAGCACAGCAGTCCTTTTTCCTGGCAGAGTATACACAGGTCCAGAAGTGTACTGAAGTGGTGGTGTCTGAGGTCCAGTACTTATACCCAGTGGTGCCATTGAAGTGGGGGTGTATTTAAAGACATGCCTTTGAAGTGTACAGAGACCCTGCCCTCCTGTCCTGGCTCCAGACTACCTACAGGGGGGTATGCAGCCCTTCGTGTGGGTACAGGACACAGCCTTTTTAGGTATAAGTGAGGCTGGCCCAGCTCCTCCCTCCCATCCATCATGCCAGGATGACCCATCAAGTCACACCTAAGCTTCCATTGTGTGTGGCTATTTAGGGGGAATACACAAAGCCTATCTGTCACCCACTCCAGATATGTGATCCGAGACAGGCAGCAGGCACCATTTGGCAAAAGTAAGAAAATGCCAACTTTATAACAGTGGTATTTTCAGAATTGCAATTTAAAATCAGACTAAACCATAAATTTGGATTTTAAACTGTGATTCCAGAGACACCAAACTTGAAACTGTAATATCTTCCCATTTGGAAATTACACTTATAAAATGAAATAAGGTAATCCCAATGTTATCCTATGGGAGATATAGGCCTTGCAGTAGTAAAAAACGAGTAATCACAAGGTCTCACCACATTTGTCACACCTTTTGGTGCTTACAAGTACTTACGATTACCATTTGGGCCTGCCTTATCTGTCATCGTGTTTCAAAAAGATGGTGGTGCTCTATTTAACAATGTGTTGAATGTTCAAGCTTTTCAGTATGATATTTTGATTCATACTGAAGATCCAAAACAACAGTTAGTAGTCTTTGAACAAGTTTTGAATATTTTCAAAAACAAAGGTATGACAGTCAGGCCTGAAAAGTGTAAACTATTAAACACAGAAGTTGACTATCGCTATCTAGGACACACTATATCATCAGAAAGTATTCGTCCAAAATTCAGTAATCTTGACGCAATACAGAAGGCTCCTCCACCATCTAATAAGGATGCCTTATGCTCATTCTTAGGTTTATATGAATATTATGCACAATTTGTGCCTGGGTATGCAATAGTAGTACAACCGTTAAGATCACTGTTAAAGAAAGGTATTAAGTTTGAATGGTCATCCCATGTGAATAATGCCTTCAAAGAAGTTAAAAAAAATAGTTATTGAGACACCGGCTTTGCAGCGTTTTGCTGCAGGTAGTAAATGTGTCATTGGTGTTGATGCTAGCATGCATGGTTGGGGGATAGTATTAGGCTAATTTGTGAATGGCAAAGAAAGTACTGTAGCTTTTGCTTCAAGATCACTAAGAGATTCATGCATACATTACAGCATGTTAGAGAGGCATTCGCTTGTGTGTGGGCAGTACAGAAATGTAAGTTACATTTGTTTTCTTCTGTTTTTTAATCTTTTATTTATATTTTAAGTTGCAGAAAAAAGGAAAAGACAAATATATCGGAGATTCGAGTATTATCTCGTTTCAGCAACAGTATATCACTCCAGTGGCCCACATGGCCCATCTTGTCCGGCTTCATGTAAAATAAAAGTATAACAAATTTTCTAACATCAACAAATATGACACATAAGGGGCCCAGAAGTCTTTAGGTCGTGAGGCACGTGGCAGTTCCTTTGCATAACAGTCTAACTGTGCCTTGCAATATGCGATGTCGGTCTTCCATGTGTCAAATGTGGGGATCCTTCCCCGCCCCAGCATATAGACACCCTCCATTTTGCAACCAACAGTGCCACAGCAACAAATTTACGGTTTACTACCTGGAGAGGCTTAACGAAGCCCAGGAGACACCCTCAGGGGGGTGCACTCCACTCTATCCATTACCATGTCTGAGAGGGTCTGAGTCACCTCCCTCCAGTATTGATAAACTGAAGGGCAATCCCAAGCTAAGTGAAGAAATCCTGCGGCAGGGACGTGGCAGGTGGGCATCTCGCATCTCATCTCATCTCGCATCTGCCTGCAATCCATATTTTTGCAACTGGAGGGGATAGTAGCATATCTGCTGTAAATATTTAAAATGTATAATCCTCAGGTTACAATTCAAAGTGGGTGTGCTCATCTAATCACAGCAAAACTCCCAGTCAGCTAATGCAATTGGTTGCTTTAAAGTCACACTCCAACGATCCAGAGCGGCACCTGGGCACTCGGGTAATTCGCACTGTGAGGCCTTATATAACTTAGTGATCAACTTTTTCTGGTCAGTACAAGTAAGGAGAATCTGTAGGGACCCTAGTGTTGCCGGTTCCTGTGGAAAGGAGGGAAACAGGGACCGCATTGCCAGTCGCAGCAGATGGTATGTGAACTGTAAAAGTGGGGTTTGTTTGTGTGCACCTACAAAGTCAGTGAGCACAAGGAATGTTCCCCCAGGATATAGGTCCCCGATCGACCCCATGCCCAGCGAATTCAACTGGTTGAGGGCCCTAGGTTCCTGTGAGACCGATATTGCTGGGTGATGTAGTAATGGTAATGCAGGGGCGTACAGGGGGAGCTTGTTAGCGTGCGTGGCCAATGCATGCCGGGCACGCGCAGTGCTACGGATTGAGTTTATTTCTGTGATCCGAATACCCGTGTGAGCGTGAGACATTATAGCTTTGAGGGGAGTGAGGTGAGCATCGTCACTTTCAATTGCGACGTGTGGGTTATACATCGAGGGGTGATACCGGTAGTGCGCAAAGTGAGCCTGTGCGCATAAGTAGTAGACATAAAAGTCAGGGGTGCCAAATCCTCCCCGCCTGTATGGAAGCGTGAGTGTTTGCCAGCGAAGTCTGGGCTGTTTGCGCGCCCAAGCGAGGGTCATCATATAGGACTGGAGAGTTTTGAAAAAGGCGCTGAGTTGGTTGTATGGGAATATTCCCAAAAAGATATAAACACTTGGGAAGCACGAACATCTTCATAATGGCCAGTCTATCAGCCAGGGACAGGGGAAAGTGTATCCAACGAGATACCTGATCTCCCAACTATGTATTGGCGGTGCTTTAGTTTCATCAGATGACGGTCTCAGGGTCCCAGTGTACCCACACCCCCAGGTATTTCACCGGTTCAACACTCCATTCTAGGGGATATTCTAGAGTCAATAGTTCTGTGCAATTGGTCAATGTAAATATGGTCGACTTAGACCAGTTAAAGCTCAGACCAGAGTACCATTCATATTTTATGTACTCTCGGATGACTGGTGCTAAATTAGTGGCGGGGTCCTGGACGTATAGCACCATATCGTCTGCATCAAGAGATGTGGCTAAGTGTCGTTTTCGGAAGCGCAAGGCAGCTGCCGCATGTCTCTGTCTTATTATACACACTAAAGGGCTCCAGCGCAAACAGAATTGGAGACAACGGGCAACCCTGACGTGTTCCCCTGTATATTCATATCATCTCTGATGTGATCCCATTAACTCTTACTCTCGCCACCGGGTTGGTATATAGGATACAAATCCAGTGGAGGAATGCCTGAGGCATACCCATGCGGGATAGAATCAGGCACATGTAGGGCCATTGTATAGAATCAGAAGCCTTGACGGCGTCCAGAAGCACCGCCGCAGATTGGAGCGAGGGATCTAGTTGATGAAGAACTGTAAAGAGCGTACATAGGTTATGAGTGGTGGATCGAGAGGGCACAAAGCCTGATTGGTCCGGCAGCACCAGTGAGGGGAGCAAAGGCTGAAGGCAAGTTGCTAGAATCTTGGCATGTATTTTGACATCCGTATTGATCAGTGACAGCGGGCGGTATGAGTTACATTCCCCAGGTGGTTTACCTGGTTTTAAGAGTGTTATTATCAGGGCTTCCCTCAACGTTGGTGGCAGTGTACCTTTATCGTATGCCTCCTGGTAGAGGTCTCAGAGATGGGGTGACAGCAATTCCAGATACATTTGATAAAATTCACTTGGAAGGCCGTCGCTACTGGCGGCACTCCCATTTGGGAGGATGCGGACTGCGTCTTTTATTTCCTACTCCGTGATGGGCTGTATCAAAAATTACCTTTGCCCCGGGGACAATCAGGCATGAGCGCTATATAATTTTGTGTAAAAGTCTATAGAAGCAGTACCAATGGAGGAAGTGTCGTGGTATGTGCTGCCTTCTGGAGAGTCTATACTCACCACCTGTGTGGGCCCCCTGGGTGCCCATATTTTAGCTGCTAGGTGCCGGTCAGGTTGCCCTCCTTCCTCATACGCCCATGCCACCCACCATTTGGGCATGAAGCGTATTTCTTGGTCCGCTGTGTCACTGTACTCTGTAATTTGAGTTTGGATGTCGGCTAACGTTTTGGGGTCTGGTCGGGCCTCGTACCCCTCTCTAGGTCTTGTATAGTGGTTTCCAAAGAGCTAAGCCGAGCACGAATGGATCTTACTACTCCGGTCCGGAGCCGAATAAAGACTCCTCTAATGGTAGCTTTAAAGGCCTCCCACAATCTGCTTGCCTCTCCAACTGTGCCCTTGTTAGTCTCAAAATAATGTATAATTTCGGCACGTATCCCATCTTGGAATACAGCATCTAGCAGCACTGTGGCCTTCAGTCTCCACTGGAACTGCTGAGGTGTGTGCGTGGGGATCACAGCTGACATCAATACCGGGGAGTGATCTGAGAGGGATCGTAACAAATGCTGGACCTCAACTATCCATTTGCTCACCTCTTTCGTTACTAGTCAGTAATCTAGCCACAACCACGTTATGAACTGATGAAATAAATCTGCCCTCCCTTGTGTTTCGATGCTGTACCCTCCAGGCACCCAGCAGGCCATACTCCTCCATGACCTCCTGCAAAGCACGAGCTAATTGCTTAATATGTCCGTCCGCAATAGCGGATCTATCCATATCGGGGTCTAGATAAATAAACATTAAAGTCCCCTCCCCACACTACAGCAGAAGGAGGCAGTCCTTGCAGCCTAGTCCACACCACTGTAAAAAAAATCAGGGTCATCTATTTTGGGACCAAATAGATTTATAAGAGTGACATGTGTACCACCCAGATTTCCATGCCCTGATCAGCATGTGTCATGGTGAAGGGAGTGCCTTTCTTGATCAGGAGGAGTACGCCCCTGGAATACGAAGAGTACGATGACGCTATCCATATGTCCACCCAATTAGGGCAGAATGCTACTTGTATAGCCTGCTGATCTAGATATGCAAAAGCCCGCCAAACTTTTTTGGGGTTGTTTAGGCCCCGCACATTCTATGTGACAAAAATTAAACTGTCCTATGGGCTAAGCCATTGTGACCGTAGTCAAATCTGTTGTATTGTGTGCGGAATTGTACAAGCAGTGTAGCATCGAATATTGACGGTATGTGCCATCATGTAGAGCTGGAATCTCAGAAAACAAACCAACATTACACCCCCCTTTCACTTTAGCGCCAGAACTTTGCTAAAGTCATCCCATTATGAGGGACCCAAGAAAACCCATCTTAATAACAAGTCCGCGATTATTCGCTCTAAGAGAAAATATTACAACAGCTTAGGAAACATAAGGGGTGCGCCCTCACTGGGGTAGCCAGAGGTCAGAAAACCCTTGAGGTATATGGAGGTGGCCAGGCATCTAACTCTGGAACCTTGAGAGAAGCAGATCTTGGCTGGTGGAGCATTAACGAAAAGCTATAGAGGCCTTCGAACTCCTATAATAGTGAGGCACAACAGGAATGCATTGAAAATAAATGATTACAACCCAATATCGAGCTCATTACCTCCCGCCTGGTCTAAATACAATATACTGTGTATAACAATATTGTAACTCAGTTTCACCATCTCCATAAATTCAGGTTCCTAGTTGTTGGAAGCGGGTTACAGCAGTCAAATGGAGGTCCAGGTAGAGATGTACATTATAAAGCAAGAGGACATCACTGGTCTGGAAGGTCTCGTCAGTCCTCCGCACCGGAGTCCAGTCTCGGGGTGTTGCGGTGGGATCGCGAAACAGTTTTAGCAAATTCCATGGCCGCTTTTGGTGTAGTGAAGATCTACTGTGTTCCCTCATGCTCCACGCGGAGACGAGCAGGACACAACATTGCATATGGCACGCCAGTCTCCTGGAGTTTCTTCTTCACTGGCAGGTATTCTCGCATAGCAGACTTCACCTTTGCAGTAAAATCGGGAAAGAAGGCAATGTTATTGCCTTGATACTGAATATTCCCTTTTTTAGGTCGAGCCTCGAGTAGCGCGCAAGCGCTGCCCTGCGAGACTTATAGTTAGGGAGTTTGAAAAGCTGACCAGACGCTCGTGCGTCATGGCCTTTTCCCTGCGGTTACGCGCAAGCAAAAGGCCATGGTGCACAAGCGTGTGGTCACGCCTGCTGCTCGCAAGCGCGCGCGCACCACTCGCGTGCTTGTTTAGTTTGACTTTCGCGGCCGCGTCACTTTTTTATTTCTTTCAGTTTTGCATAATCGCGGCACCCGCGCTTTACTTTTAAAATTAAAAGTAAAGCGCGGGTGCCGATGTATAGCAAAAGTAAAGAAATAGATGTTTTTTCTATTTCTTTACTTTTTGCTCAATCGCGGCACCCGCGCTTTACTTTTAACATGGTTTAGGTAAAGCGCCGGTGCCGCGATTACTGCAAAAGTAAAGAAATAGAAAAAACATCTATTTCCTTACTTTTGCTATAAGCACGGCACCAGCGCTTTACCTTTAACCATGTTAAAAGTAAAGCGCCAGTGTCACGATTGCTGCAAAAAGTAAAGAAATAGATGTTTTTTTCTATTTCTTTACTTTTGCAGCAATCAAACACATTGGCAAAGTCAATAGCTCTGCCTAAACACTTATAAGGGCCCAAAAGCGAGACCTATTGGCTATGCCAATGCTTGTCTCTAAAGAGGCGTAGGACCGTGTAACGGTCACAATAGTTGAGCAATTTTGCCATTATTGGCCGAGATGTGGTGCCAGGCGCTTTTGCAGGGTTCTATGTGCTCTCTCCACGATGAGTACAGCGGATAGGTGCTCATTTCCGAATATATGTCCTTAAGCATAGTTTCCACATAGTTTTCCAATCGGCCAGTGTTGGTGAACTCCGGCACGCCCATAATGCGGATGTTACTGCGGCGCCACTGGGCCTCCAGGTCTTCGTTCCTGGCCTGGATTATCGCCAATACCTTGTCCATGTTCAGTTCTTTTTGGTAACCAACTGTATTTCATCTTTAGCTGATGATATCCGTTGCTCTGCTGTATTTAGTCACGTGGAATGCTTATCTAGTTTGGATGCCATAGTGTCCATCCTAAGATTCAAGGTATCGATCTTTCCATCAATTGATTGCAAGCTGTGTTGCATAGCAAGTAATGTGGCCTCTAAGGTGGGAGTGATCTGAGACGGCTGTTTCTGCTCAGAGTCAGAATGGGCATGTTGCGACGATCTAGGTGTGCTCAGCGACTCAAACGTGAGTCGGGTCTGCTGTTATTGTGCAGATAGCGTATTAGTGGTATATTCATTCTTGCTACCGAGGAGTCCTGCAAAGCGTCAGGATCCAGCTCATAGTGCTCTGTGTACTCCCCGGTCACATTTAGCACCTCTGAATCGTGAGTGCCAATGTAGGCCACACTTCCCCGATCGTGTGGGGTCAGTGCAAGCAGGCCACAGCTGCCGGTGTTAGAAAATTGCCAAACCCACTCCTCAATATCTGGTCTGGGCAAATTAGGAGGTACTAGGCAACTCGCAGGCTGCACTCTACATCTCTTGTCTGGTACGCCCTGCACAAAGGAATCAAGTGCGAGACCCAGGCCACTCGAGTCCCAGCACAAGGCCTAGTCCATTTGCAACGGCGCGCAAACTGGAGCCGACGCAGGACCAGCAAGGTCCAAGACCGGGACTGGCGTGTGATGGCGTGTGGTAGCCAGCACAGTAGGGGGGGAAAAACTGCTGTGACTCGCGCCGTGGGCGGTCAGGCAGTCCAATTCCAGAGGGAGAGACCAGCTCAGCCTTCAGAGGTACGCGCCCCAGCGTACAGCTCGGCTCCTGTATTTGGCTCCCACTGCGCACTAGGCACGTAGCACGGGCCACAGCAGATATGGCCACCCCAGTCAGGCAGGAGCAGGCAGTCTAGTGTATATAGGCCCGTGCCCCAGCGCTCACCTCGGGTCTCGCCTCTTTGCAGTACCTCGCACTCAAATGCAAGCAGTCACCATCTCAAGCCTAAGTGTCTCAGGGAAGCGGATTAGGCGTCTTCTGGCTCAGCACACAGGCTTCAGTGATCCACGGTGGCACCCCAGTCCTCCGTCAGCAAGCCCGCACAGTGATCAGTCATCTCTTGCAGGCTCCCAGGATCAGCATGTTGCGTCTCCTCCAGTAGGGTCAGAATCCCTTGGGCAGGGCGTTCTCCCACCAGACTCGGCTGCTATTTCAGGTCAGTAATATCCGATCTCTCCTGCCAGTAGTGCCATTTCACCCAAAGCAGTGATGCCGCATCAGCAGCCTGTCAGTGCACCGCCGCCATTATTCTTGTTACAGCTCCGACAGGCCTCACGTCTCTGCACTGCCCAAAGTAGTGTTTTTGCTGTCTTTCAGCTACCAAGAGTAGCGCCATGCCACTCTGGTATCAGGTTCCACTATATGGTCATGGATGGTTGTGCAATCAAAGGATAATTGATGGATTGGCAAGCCTGGCCAGCAGAGCTACACTATTGTGCGGCCATGTTGCCGTGGTCTCTCTAGCGCCACCTCAATTTAAGTTACATTTGGGACACAAGTTTTTATGTATCTACTGATCACAAGCCTTTGGTGTACTTATTAAGTGGAAGTGGTCATGGGAAAGCCTCTGCTCGTTTGGTTAGACTGCTGTCTAAGCTTCAAGAATATAATATGACAAGTATGTGCAGGGTGTGAAAAATTTCAGAGCCAACTGTCTTTCCAGGATGTTGCTGAAAGAAAATCATGATGATGTAGTGGACAAAGATGATCAGGAGTGCGTTATAGTACCTACTGATGCAGTAAGTGATTGCAAGAGTTTGTTTTCTGTGGCAGACTGGGTTAATACTGCTGAATTGGACAATGTCCTCCAACAAAAAAGTGTCAGTTTTACTGGTGGCCTGGTATGGATGATGAAGTATGAAAATTAGTGGATTCTTGTCCAGAACGTTTAGTTTCGGACAAACATTGGAAAGTACAAAAGAGACCATTATGTCCTCTACCACTTCTTGAAGGGCCCAGGAGAAAGTTGCTCTATATTTTTTAGGTCCTTTTACTTTGCATCCTATGGAGGAGAGATTTCGGATAGTATTGGTACATTACTTTTCCAAATAGATCTAATATTCCTTTACTGATTTGGCTATCACCAGAAATGCTCTAAAATGTTTAGCGAACATTTTCATGTTGGAGGGTTCTCCTAAATAAATTGTGACTGATAACGGGACCCATTTTGCTCTTAAGAAATGTGTGATGTTTTAAGCTTCACATGACATAAAGCACTTGCAAGTAGCTTTTATAGTCCTGCTTCAAATGGCCTGGTTGAAAGGGCTAATCAACTCTTGAAAGAAGGTATACAAAGAGGATGATCTGCTGGTTTGAGTGTTGATAAATATCTCAATGAAGAGATTTGGTCATATCTAACTTCATAACACTCTACAACAGGTATTATCCCTTTCAAATTGTTGAGGGGAAGAAATCCTAATGCATCTCTTCTTCTTAAATGGCTAAGTTCTTCAATTCCACATAAACCTGGTGATTTTGCTATTGATGAAGAGAAATTGAGATCTAGTGATTTCAGTAAATAAGAGAAAGGAAATATGTATTTTGACTGCATGAAGGCTGTTAAGTAGTTAGACTTTCAAGTGGGAGGTTGGGTTATCATAAAGAAAATAACAAAGGTTACTAAAGGAGAATCTAACTTTTCCTTATCTGCAAAAACAATCAGAGTCTCCAAAACTCCACTTCTTCTGTTTGAAAAACGGTGGTGGAATAAAAGTAACGTCATACACACTTCTGACCACCAAGCAGAAATAATGAAACAAACTTCCATTCGTGGAGATGGTGGAAATGTTATGAATAATGATAATTCCATGTTAGGTACTGATGTGGGGTTTGAAAATGTTTGAGTCACGCTTCATGATCCTAATTCTGCAACTCACCCGAATTCTGTAACACATCCCTATTTTGCAACTCATCGGGGAAATGTTTTGAAATCTTCTATGTCACCCAACCCTTTATATTCTTCTGATCTTTCATCCAACAGACATGCTTCAGAGGCAACTCCGGAAGTTGTGAGTTCTTCTGATGGTATTGATCAAGAGTCTGTTAATGACACACTTTGTAGCAGAAACTGCAGCAATCATAACATTAAATGTGAGGTTTGTGGATTATGATTTTTTGTTGTTTTGTTTGGGGGTAAAAGGGCTGCACAAAAATAATGTAGGGCTGAGGTATTAATTCTGCTGTATTAACCTGTTATTATTATAATATTGTACTGTCTCCACAATGGAAAGTTCTGGAGTGTTTCTGGCACACCATAGTCAGTTGCTGGTGACTCTTCAGATTGTGGATGTGTTTTCTTCTATGAATAAACTAAACTTCCTGGATTTACAAAACCAGTTTTAGTGTTTCATCTACACACCACAGGCAATTCAACTTCAGGATATTTCCTATAAACATTCAGCAACACAAGTGGATGGCGATGCCCACCCGGGAGGTTTGCAAAGTCAATGCTGACTCAAGTCTGGGGAACAGAGGGCGCTCATTAGTGGCGATAGGTGAAGGTGGTCCACTTAGTTATGTTGCTTCACACTACGGACAGCTGGCGATGAGTTTTACAACCTGTTGATCAATATTGGGCAACAGACTTTGTCATATTTGTGTCTCCGTCTTTACAATTCATTGAGGTCCTGTATGAACCAATCTAAAAATGCGTGGAACTAGAAAAGGGGACCCACAATGCGATGACATTTCCTTTGCAGGCCCCCTCGATCAAATGTAGTTCATTATGTACACTACATGTTGCTGTAGTTTGCTTGCTCCTTCAGTGCGATGAGATAATACTGTCTTTGCAAAACAGTTACCCATTTGTTATCTTGTATTGTGGCCTTGGCAATGGCCAAATATTCACCCGCAACAGTGGCAGTTACCATATCTTCAAGAGCAAGTGGGCGTGGTCAGGAGTCTCCAACTGGCATACTTGTCAGTGTTATCTGCCAAGGCTCTTCGACTAATAATGCATTTCTTAAGTGGCATGAAATATGATTAGAATGGATGCCAGTTCCAAGTAGCTATTGAACTTTGTAGTTGTAAAATACATTTTTCTATATGTGATAACGGTTTGGATGCCAACTCTTGAAAAAAAAGGGCACCAGGGGTTAGTGTAGGGTTTAAATTGGTTACCATAAAAATAAATGGGGAAATGGAGCTGGAGCCTGAAAGGACTCTCCTCGATGGTTTAGACCTTTACATACACCCACTTACAAATGTCATCATGTGAAATCCTCTAGGCTCCGAAGAGGTCGATCGACCTTTTCCACCATGCGGAGAATTAGAGCTCCCTAAGGAATAAAGGGCCAGATGTACGAAGTATTTTTGCATGCGCAAACGAGTTTGCGACCCGTTTGCGCATGCAAAAATACCTAAGCGTCATATACAAACCCTAATTAGCGAGTCACAATTTATTTGCGACTTGCTAATTAGGATTTGCGACTCGCTATTAGGAAGGGGCGTTTCAAGGGCGTCCCTTCCTAATAGCGAGTCTGAGCCATATGTATGACTGTTTTGCGACCGCAATTGCGGTCGCAAAACAGTCGCAATTCACCACCTACTTCAAGTAGGTGGTAAAGCATTGGCAAACGGGAAGGGGTCCCCAAGGGACCCCTTCCCCTTTGGGAATGCATGGGAAAATATTTTTTAAGGGAGGCAGTGGTCCCAGGGACCACTGCCTGCCCTTAAAAAATGAAATGAAAACGGTTCATTTTTTTTTTTTATATGCATCCCGTTTTCCTTTAAAAAAACGGGCTGCATTAAAAAAAAAAAACTGCTTTATTTAAAAGCAGTCCCAGACATGGAGGTCTGCTGAGCCCAGCGGCCTAGGCCACCATCCCTGGGAGGGCCAGCCATTTCCAATGGGGTCGCAAATTGCGAGTGGCTCATTGATATTCATGAGCCTCGCTTTTGCGACCCCATTGGGAATCGCTAACAGTGTCTCTGACACTGTTGTACATTTGCTTTTGCGACTCGCAAATTGCGGCTCGCAATTTTTTGCAATTTGCGAGTCGCAAAAGCAAATGGTCGTACATCTGGCCCAAAGTCTTCAAAACATCATGGACATTTATAATTTGTGATGAGTCAAAGGCGAGAGGTTAAGTTTAGTTTTAAAGGCTATATTTTTATCTATAAGGTTAAAATCTCAAATATCTTTATTCAGTTTAGTAATTTACAGAA
This sequence comes from Calotriton arnoldi, assembly GCA_963921515.1. NCBI lineage: Eukaryota > Metazoa > Chordata > Amphibia > Caudata > Salamandridae > Calotriton > Calotriton arnoldi. The sequence continues at coordinate 5,420,041 of CAWUFW010000043.1, read as the reverse complement.
ATAAGAAGAGATTAGAAATCAGCAATTAAGACATGTGTTCCATAAAGAAACCCAATAAGCTAGCCAAAGGACCTATTCTACATAAGAATCCATAAAGAGTTCCGTTAGAAAAGGGCGGTAAATAAAGGATGAATTTCTCATGAAGAGTAGTTCTGGAAAACTCAGGCGAGTTCCTCACAATTGCAGTAGCAACTGTTTAGAATAGCGATCTGTGCAGTAGCATCGATCACAAATTATAAAGGATTCACCTTAAGATTTCTAAAAGAAATCAACTCTCCATGAAGAAGAGTCTCGGGCGGAGGAGAAATCCAGCAACAAGACCACCGGACAGGTAAAGGGGAAGTAGAGGTGTGGTGTGGTAGCTAACTAGCTAGGAACACTCATTATTATAGCTTTCCTATGCAAGTATCAGTTTTCAAAGACGTCTTTACTCGATGTCCAATCAGAACAGTTTGTAAGGTGGTGTCAGTCATATGATGCATCTTCTTCCGATTCCCACACTGCACTTTTGTCATCTGGACTGATGCAGTTTTTAGCATAATTGTTACATGAGGGAAGGTTCCCATGAGAACCCTCTTACCTAAACTAAAGACACACTATGAGTTTCAGCACAGAAACAAAGGCTAGTCAGCAAATTTGAAAACATATATCAAGTTAATTTGGAGCAACATTTATAAGTCTACATCACCATTTGTTCTTCACAGTTTCAATAAGTCCATTACTCTTAGTGGAAACGATCTAAAATGAGGTGAGAGGAACTAAATGAACATAAAATTAACGTCAGCACATTTCTAGGATGGCATCAATATTAGGTTGTTGTACAGAATACTTTACTATGAGCATTGGTTAAAAAGAAAGTTTCAGGCCTAGTCACTGGACAGGCTAAAGTATAGTTACTTGGTGCAAAATATTGAAAAACATGCAAATTATAAATGAAGCATTTCTAATAACATCTTACACATCTATGTTTGTCACTCTACAATATATTTTGGGTTTATTTATTTGTTTTACTAAAGGTATTCACATATTTTGTGAGTCATTCTAAAATGGGCATTTCATTTGTATTTAAACATGTTCTAAATTGCATTTCTAATATGATAAAATATGTCAATGTCCGAATATATGTGGTAATTTTTCTCAATGGCATCAGCTCTATAGGAAGGCTATTGCTTCCTTCTCTATATTCTAGTAACGCTGTTCTGTCTGTCAAAGCTCAGCTTGCATATACCATTGATGCCCAGGGGTCACCGTCTTGTCTTTGTAGTAGTACAACTTCAATGCCAGTCATACTGGCATCCATGACGAATTCTGGGGTTCGATTGAGGTTGCAAAATTTCACAGTTGAGTCTACTGAGAATGCATCTTTGGTATATTGAAATGCTGATCCAGGCTTATTCTTTGGACCAAGCCCGTGTGGCATAGGGTTTGATTAGGTCTCTCAATGGTCTTGTTAGGGATGTGAGGTTCTTTCTAGAACTACGGACATTAGAGATGGTTTGAAGAGGTGCTGAAGTCATAATGCATAGAGTATCATTGTGTCTGGTGCAACACCGTCTGCAGTGAATCAGTATCCAAAGAATTCACTTTCATGCTTCAGAAAGGAATATATGTCGTTACTACGCATGCTTTACATCGCATGCCATTACAACGCGGTTGTTACAACGACCGCGTTGTTACATCGCGAACCATTACATCGCAAGTCGTTACAACGACTTGCTGTAAGGGGCGCGCTGGACTTAGGAATAGTATAATTTACTATTCCTACTCCAGTTTGTGCCACAGCAGGGAAGGTGTTGGATTGTAAATCCAACACCTTCTGCCCCCTATCGCAAGTCGTTGAAACAACTTGCGATGTAATGGTTCACGATGTAATAACGGGGTCGCTGTAATGGCATGCGATGTAAAGCATGCATGGTAAACGCTGTTTCCCTTCAGAAAGTTGCATTTGTAGTGATGTAGAGTCAGAGCGGTTTCCCGGGTTCATTTAAGAACAGATTGCAGTCTGGAGTGGTACTGTCGAAGGAAGTCGTTTGTAGAAAAATGTAAACGCAAATACTGATGAGAACAGACAAACTTCTCTTAGACAATTTAAGAATACTTCAGAGATGTCATCCTCTTCACTTTATCCCTTGACTGTCTTTTGTGATTTTATCTATAAAATCGAATAAAGATTATTATGATGTATGATGATAACTGTCCTTTGTGTGGTGGGAACTTGCTACATTGGATGGACCAAGGTAATGCAGATAATCAATATACTTTGTACAAGTGAGTGGCCTTGCCACAACCAGGAAATGATTTAACTTTGCTGGACAACTTGAGTTATTAGAAAAGAACCACTGAGTGGCCACAGTTTTTGTTGACTGTCAGTTGTCTCATACCCCTGCTGATTTCACTCACTGATCTGATTCCGCAGATTCTCTTCACTGGGTGCATGGCTAGTGAGGCATCTAGGCGTGAGTCAATGCTTCAGAGGGTTCGTGACAACTCCTAGAGTAAGCATATTTGAGAGTTCTCTGAAAAGTAACCTTCACAGATTTGCTGATTTGCAACCATGAATGATCTGGGCATGAATTTGCTTCTCTGGATGACTAAGTTCACATGCACTGTCTTTTGACTTTTGTGGACCCCCATGTAATCATTACTGGAACTGGGGAACCCCCATGGAGTCATTATTGGAAGCCGGGGACCCCCACCAAATCATTATTGGAAGCCCGGTACCCATGGCAAAGCATTTTCAATGATTTAAACCACAACATAATATACACAAAATAATGAAACAAGCATTCATCAAACAAATATACAAATGATTAAATGTTTTATGTAATGTACAAACAAATCTAAAATAAATCTACATTTTTAATGGGAAGGTTGGAGCTTTTCCAAATTCAATTCAGGCCACTCAATGTCCGTACTATATTCGGTATGATGCACTTGCACTGTCCACACAAATCAATCTGAGAATGCTAATTTAATTTGTAGACCCCAATTTTAAATTCCTTCACAATCGCAGACCCTTTTAAAATTTCCAGTAGTAGAATTTGCTTCTTATTTATATACACTTTATTATCAGTTAATACTTCTCTTTCTAAGCAGTCGCGGAAACCCAGAGTAGACTTTGCGGACTCCAAGGGGTCCAGGGGCAGCTCCTCCATGATGGCAGAGGAGCTCACTCCCTGCTAAAAGAAGAAAAATAAAATGATAATAAAAGCATTTTATTATCATTTTATTTTTTGCCTGTCTGACAGCCGACGACGTGTGTGTTCAGCGTGGTGGGGCATGGCCAGGCAATTCTGTGTGACAGGCATTATAGGGGGAGGATTGGTGGGCACTTTTAAGTGTGCATCTCAGTTTGGCAGGCTATCATAGGCTGGCCAAACAGACATGCACACTTAGGTTTCTCCAACCCAGCTGTATTGCACAGCCGGGTTGGAGAAATGCCAGAGGCTCCCAGGCACTGTATGAGAAGAAGACCAGGCCGCACAGACCAATCCCAGCACTTCTCTCATGCTGGGAATAGTATTTCCAAAAACAACAGTTGATGGACAGAATGCAGAACAATGTCATACATTCACCCCAGTACAGAGATCTGGGCCTAAATCCATCGTTTTTTTGCTCACCATGCCATTCCAGTTTGAACCCAGCCATATGCAAATCAGTCTTGACCCTGTGCCTCATGGGAACAGTCCAGCCCGAACTGCCAAGCCAGGTCCTCCCTGGACTGGAAACAAGCATCCTAGGACCGGTTTCGGGGTTTCACCCCTCTTCAGCCAGGATAGCTTGATTCCAGTGGCATGGAGAGCACGGGACCCACGTCTGGGCATACCCGTCCCACTCGGGGTGACAATTGCAAAAACAACAGTTGATGGACAGAATGCAGAACAAAGTCATACATTCACCCCAGTACAGAGATCTGGGCCTAAATCCATCGTTTTTGCTCACCATGCCATTCCAGTTTGAACCCAGCCATATGCAAATCAGTCTTGACCCTGTGCCTCATGGGAACAGTCCAGCCCGAACTGCCAAGCCAGGTCCTCCCTGGACTGGAAACAAGCATCCTAGGACCGGTTTCGGGGTTTCACCCCTCTTCAGCCAGGATAGCTTGATTCCAGTGGCATGGAGAGCACGGGACCCACGTCTGGGCATACCCGTCCCACTCGGGGTGACAATTGCAAAAACAACAGTTGATGGACAGAATGCAGAACAATGTCATACATTCACCCCAGTACAGAGATCTGGGCCTAAATCCATCGTTTTTTTGCTCACCATGCCATTCCAGTTTGAACCCAGCCATATGCAAATCAGTCTTGACCCTGTGCCTCATGGGAACAGTCCAGCCCGAACTGCCAAGCCAGGTCCTCCCTGGACTGGAAACAAGCATCCTAGGACCGGTTTCGGGGTTTCACCCTCTTCAGCCAGGATAGCTTGATTCCAGTGGCATGGAGAGCACGGGACCCACGTCTGGGCATACCCGTCCCACTCGGGGTGACAATTGCAAAAACAACAGTTGATGGACAGAATGCAGAACAATGTCATACATTCACCCCAGTACAGAGATCTGGGCCTAAATCCATCGTTTTTTTGCTCACCATGCCATTCCAGTTTGAACCCAGCCATATGCAAATCAGTCTTGACCCTGTGCCTCATGGGAACAGTCCAGCCCGAACTGCCAAGCCAGGTCCTCCCTGGACTGGAAACAAGCATCCTAGGACCGGTTTCGGGGTTTCACCCCTCTTCAGCCAGGATAGCTTGATTCCAGTGGCATGGAGAGCACGGGACCCACGTCTGGGCATACCCGTCCCACTCGGGGTGACAATTGCAAAAACAACAGTTGATGGACAGAATGCAGAACAATGTCATACATTCACCCCAGTACAGAGATCTGGGCCTAAATCCATCGTTTTTTGCTCACCATGCCATTCCAGTTTGAACCCAGCCATATGCAAATCAGTCTTGACCCTGTGCCTCATGGGAACAGTCCAGCCCGAACTGCCAAGCCAGGTCCTCCCTGGACTGGAAACAAGCATCCTAGGACCGGTTTCGGGGTTTCACCCCTCTTCAGCCAGGATAGCTTGATTCCAGTGGCATGGAGAGCACGGGACCCACGTCTGGGCATACCCGTCCCACTCGGGGTGACAAATGCAAAAACAACAGTTGATGGACAGAATGCAGAACAATGTCATACATTCACCCCAGTACAGAGATCTGGGCCTAAATCCATCGTTTTTTTGCTCACCATGCCATTCCAGTTTGAACCCAGCCATATGCAAATCAGTCTTGACCCTGTGCCTCATGGGAACAGTCCAGCCCGAACTGCCAAGCCAGGTCCTCCCTGGACTGGAAACAAGCATCCTAGGACCGGTTTCGGGGTTTCACCCCTCTTCAGCCAGGATAGCTTGATTCCAGTGGCATGGAGAGCACGGGACCCACGTCTGGGCATACCCGTCCCACTCGGGGTGACAATTGCAAAAACAACAGTTGATGGACAGAATGCAGAACAATGTCATACATTCACCCCAGTACAGAGATCTGGGCCTAAATCCATCGTTTTTTGGTCACCATGCCATTCCAGTTTGAACCCAGCCATATGCAAATCAGTCTTGACCCTGTGCCTCATGGGAACAGTCCAGCCCGAACTGCCAAGCCAGGTCCTCCCTGGACTGGAAACAAGCATCCTAGGACCGGTTTCGGGGTTTCACCCCTCTTCAGCCAGGATAGCTTGATTCCAGTGGCATGGAGAGCACGGGACCCACGTCTGGGCATACCCGTCCCACTCGGGGTGACAATTGCAAAAACAACAGTTGATGGACAGAATGCAGAACAATGTCATACATTCACCCCAGTACAGAGATCTGGGCCTAAATCCATCGTTTTGGCTTGGCAGTTCGGGCTGGACTGTTCCCATGAGGCACAGGGTCAGACTGATTTGCATATGGCCATGTCTGAACTGGGGTGGTGGAGTGAGCTAAAGAATGATGATGGATTAAACCCAGATCAGTTGACTGGGGGTGAGTGTTTGATTGGCTCAAACGTTCCGTCCATCATCCCCTTTGTATCGCTTTGTTCGCCCTAAGTTGGCGGGGGTATGCCCAGACGTGGGTCCCTTGCTCACTTTGCCACTGGATTCAAGCAAGCCTGGCTGATGACGGCTGGAATGCCAGAAACCGGTCCTAGGATGCTTGTTTCCGGTCCAGGGAAGACATGGCTTGGCAGTTCGGGCTGGACTGTTCCCATGAGGCACAGGGTCAGACTGATTTGCATATGGCCATGTCTGAACTGGGGTGGTGGAGTGAGCTAAAGAATGATGATGGATTAAACCCAGATCAGTTGACTGGGGGTGAGTGTTTGATTGGCTCAAACGTTCCGTCCATCATCCCCTTTTGTATCGGGAATAGTATTTCCAGCATGAGAGAAGCGCCTGGATTGGCATCTAGGTGCCTGCGCAGTGTGCAGCCGGAGTAGAGGATCGGGAGAGAGGAGCAAGGCAGGGGCTGTCGGAGCGGCAGGTAAGTGCAATTTTAATTGTCTTCCATTTTGATTGTTCCCCCCCCCCCCCAGCACTAAGCAATGCGAGCAGCCGCCACTGCAGGGGTCCCTAGACCACAGGTTAAAAACCACTGGTCTAAACCATACAGGAACAAGCAGGAGCTACTGGGACTCAACAGTGGTGTTTGAGGTTGTTTGCCTTGGATGCCCTGGGGTACATCCTACTATGGCTCTGCAAACTGGGCAAGGTACAGCCCATTCCATACTTGACTCTCAGTGGTAACGACGGTGAGCAGTCACATGCCAGAGATAAACAATCAATCAAAAATAACAATCAATCAACAATTAAGTTAATTAATCAACAACAATCAATGAACAATTAAGTAAATGAATGTCCAGCCCAGGCAGTAAAACTGAATTTTCAAGAAAAAAAGTACATTATTACACAGTAGATCATGATACTACACACCACTAGTAACCTAAAACGATTTAGTGTCTCTGGACGATATGTAGGCTGTTACTGTGCCTTCATTCGCTCCCTCACTGATCCCCGTCCAGGTTCTCTCCTTGATTCTGGGTACTCCCCCCTCTGTCGATTGAGAGATGCAGTAGTTGCGTAAAACAGTTCAGGTGCAAATTAGTCACCCCCAAATACAATGTGAGCACAGCCTCAGATCAATTTCTAACCACTATTGCGTTGAATCAGTCCTCACAGGTTGGCCTTGCCTGTCAGGGCCTTTTTCATATGCTGTGCACTCCTATTGTATGGTGGTGTGCCAGATGGCAGCTCTTCTTTTCTTTTGCCCCTGTTGCTGGGGATGTACATGGTTGTGTGCCTGCTTCAGGTCCTTTGGCAGCAGAAGACAGCAGTTCAGATGCGGAGTGGGTCCCAAGTGGACCAATGGTAAGTGCTTCTGGAACTCAACATTGGGGCACGTAGTTCCTCGTAGAAGCTCCAATTGGGTCTCACAACACTTTGGCAGATACAGCCCCCAGGCTGGTCAAAAATCTGCTTGCTGCAGCACTGCACGGCCTAGGTACAACTTCAGCAGCTGCAGCCCTCACAAGAGCTGATCACACCTTGGAAGATGTAGCCCTGCACGAGCTGGTTACAACTTTGGCAGTCGCAGCCATGCCACGCACAGGTAGATAATGGTACACAATCACAGCCCCAACCGGGTCATTGCAGTTGTGGAGGCGTTGTTAACGCCAGCGACCAGCAAAGAGAGTCTGACAGCTCTTTGAAGCCTGTGTCAAATAGATCACTCTACAGCAGCCTTCTCTTCTGGACACCTCCCAGAGACTAAGGAAAAGCTGCATCTCACTGCTTCCTGGACAGTCTCTCCTCCTGCATAACTGGCAGGCTTCTTCCCTCTCTTAGCAGGCAGGCTTCTATGTGTTTAAGAACACATACTCAGATCTTCCAGAAAGAGATCCACACTTCAGGTGAGGTCCCCTCAAATCTGCGAGACATGGCTGTGAGGCAGATACCAGCACCTATTGCACATCAGTACTCTGAGTACTCTACAGAGCAGTCTCTCTCTTGGCCATAGAGGACCAAAGAACATGAACTGCATGTAGGGTAATGGGGTCCCTTTTACAGACAAGTGGCAAACAGAATGTGTACACACTGTCTAAAACTGTAGAACCGGTTTAGAGTAGTTCTCCTTTTTTTTTTTTTAGAGTTTAAACTGTATGCACAGTTTGAACCTTTCTTAGACTCCATCACTCTGCCCTTGGTGAGGAGCCTTTATGTGAGGTTTCAGTTAGGCTGTCTACCGACTAGGGGGCCAATTACGATGTTGTTAGGAAACGTCCCGAACGAATCGGTTCCGGACTCGTTTCTTACCGAATCGTGTCCTGCTAGTATGGACGACCGATTATGATGCTTCCCAACATCGTTCGGTCGGACTCGCATTGATTCCAATTGGAGCCTGTGTTCTGACCGAGAACACATGCTCCTATTGGAACAAGCATTTGCAATGCAATAGGTCTCGCATTTACGAGAGTTTAAGCTATTGGCATTGTAAATGACAATACCCTTTATTTATTTGTTTTGATAATTAGCACATAAATAAAAACCACTAATATGCTGGCAGCAGTTATTACTAGTAAGCTTGAAGAGGCATCTGGCAGTGAAATATTGTCTCTAGCAGATGAGAGAGATGCAGAATGGTCCATGCTAGGGTTTGAACTTTGAATTGTTCACCAAAAAGCTGTGCCCATGTGACTTCATGCTTCTGAAGATTCTCGTGATGCCTTAATATCCTGGGAGAATTTCTGTCTTCTCAAACAAATGCAAGGACGGATCAGAAACTATTGTACAGCAAAGTGACATCCCTTTCAATATGAAACAGGATTCAACATTGGACTTAATTTGCTTAGTATTCCTAGATTAAGATACAACCTCTAGTTACAGAATTCACAGATCCACATGTTTTCCTCAAGATCTATAAATGTACTTTGGCACCCCAAAGGAACCCCCATCTCCATTATGTACTTTCATGTGTCTCCACCTAACTTTCCAGTCACGTACAGGCAACCTCCTTAACATTGTTACAAGTTACGCATTATGTTCAATTATTCGCTTTCCACTACTTGAAAATTACTGAGGTGAGGTTTGCTTGGCTATATTGTAAACCATTTCCTGACTAGGTTTTTGAAGCGCCATTTTCAGTCCTTCAGCACCGTACAGATCTCAAGCAAGTAATAAAGGTTATCCATATTACCACAATAGATTGTTGCTTCAAAACTGCTTGATTCTCCAGTCACTTCACTCTATAAGTGGGTACACATGCCTGTTCGTGTATCATTCAACTGTATACATACCAACACTATTTTATACAAGAAGGTGAGTGGATGTGTGCTGAAAACTTGTTTTCAATTCAAGCTAGATGAGAAGTGCAGGGTGCATGGCTTTAATCGTATACAGTCCCAAAAACGACACCCAGTTTCAATTAATCCGCAGTTAGTATTTTCCCACATATTAAACACACACACTTCAAATAGTCCATTATAAAGTACCATCTCATAACTCCCCTATGCAGAGGAATGAAACTTCTGTTGCAACTGAAAGGTCATACATCAGAAAGACGACAAACAATGAAGATAACCATGCTTTCTTTCAGTGCAGTTTTTCAAATCGTGATCACTGCTGCAACACTGGCAGCTTCAGCTCTCTACCCTGCCTAAAATATATATCCAGCGGAAAAAGGAATGTGAATAATAAGAATTTCTGCAGCCAAGTTAAGTAGTCATTTCTTTCACCTCCTACAGCGATTAAATGAGTCTTATTTCAATAGTAATACAACAAGAAAGGGGGGGGAGCGAGGAAAGGTCAAGGGACGTCCCTATCCCCAAATTCAATATGCAAACAATGTGGACTTACCCACTGAAGAAACAAAGAATCGGGATTCACTGTGCTAGTAGCAGTGTCACACAACCCTTAGGTTTTATTAAAAGACCCCTCACACACCAACCTGGTTGGTGTCATGCTTCATCATTGGGGTCCCAACCGGGTGGCCTAATGCCGCCCGGTTGTGCTACAACGCCTTATTACAGCGGAGCTGGTGTAGTGTGATGTGAGATGTGAAATTTAAAAATATCTCTGGGAATCCTTGCCAAATGTATTTAATTGTGGCGGCCCAGGATATGTTAAAATCCAAGAGCGCAACTAATAAAGTTACTTGAACTCGTAGTTGTCTGTGGTAGGTCTACATGTTTCAGCCCCTACAAGAAAGTAGAGGGGCTTTCATCAGGACCGGGTGAAGAAAAGTGAATGAGTGGCAAAATGTGGCCACGTGAATATTAAAAAATCACAACACACGCGCTAAGGTGAGTTGGAAAATTTTTTTTTTTTTTTTTAAGGGAGTCGATACTTACGACCCCACTTGAAATAACACTCGATTCAAGTGTCTAGCAGGAAATCAGGGCCCGGGAGGGGAATCGTCTGTAGTCACACTTTCGTCAAGATAGATATCCCGCTACGACCTATTGCAGTCTCCCATGGTCACATCTCACATCACACTATCACACTACACCAGCTCCGCTGTAATCAGGCGTTGTAGCACAACCGGGCGGCATTAGGCCACCCGGTTGGGACCCCAATGATGAAGCATGACACCAACCAGGTTGGTGTGTGAGGGGTCTTATTTCAATAGACCAGTGTAGTGCGGTATAAGGCACTTATTAAAGTTTGTGGGTCACGATCCTCCATCAGACTACAAACCGACAGAGAAGCAACTACAGAAGAAAGGGGAATAATTACCTCACGGGCATCACTTACAATTATGGCAAACGAAGGGGACACGTACACTATTCCCTGTACAGTTTCAAGTCTCACGTGAAAGAGAAACAAATACACAAAACCCTGACATGTTGTTCATTAGGAGATAAAGGCGTTCACAATGTAGGTATCGCGAACGTTTAAAAGTAGAAATCATTCTCAGTAAATAAAGTTAATGGGGCTGAAGCAGAATACTATTTCTCCGAGACAGTACTACCTGCAATGTTTGACGATTAAGCCGTACTTAAGAGAAACCCCAAAGAACAAATATTTATGTGAAAGGTTCACTGCACATCAGCAGATACTTTCAGGAAACAGATGAAGAAGCTACAAAAACACAATTAAGTGCTCTTAGTCTGAAAATAAATGACATGGGACCAGAGATGCAACGCTTCAGTGAAGAAATTATACGAACTTTAAAAAACAAGCAAGGACTTTTGGAAAACCACAAAGAACGTGATTGAGCTGCATCGAGAGCGGGACGCAAACAGTCATAACAACTAAAACAATTGGGAGAGGACTGGAGGTACCACCGAAATCAAAAGTAAAATATGAGAGTTAAAGTGATCAGTTCACCTGTGAAAACCCCATCACCACCACAGGTTTCAAAGCACATCCTTGCGGGCGGCTAGCGGGGCAAATAAAAATCTTAAAAAGCACACCCTCTCCCCATTAGGAAGGCCAACAACACCCCTCCCCAACCCCTTGTCCTCCCCTACCCAAGCCTCTCTTAGTCCCCCAAACCACCGTTTCCCGTTGGCACATCAGTGCGAAATACACTCAGAGACATAGTCGCAACATTCATCGCAGCGCTCACTGTGCAAGGCCAGAACCAAAGACAGTGGCAGGCCTGTTTTTTGTTTTGCCTAGGCCTATTATTCGTTCCAGTCTAACATTTCCAATATGCATGTATTCAAAAGTAAATTACATTTGTGGCCTTATTGTGTCACAAGAAACAAACCATTAATTGGTCTCTGTCGGCGAGGATGTTGCCAGCATATCTGCTCTGTATTTGGAAAGTGTATTTTCTTCTCTTACTCGCAAAACCTTCACCTCACCCCGTCACTCCGCTCTCAGCCCTTCCTGCAAGTTTGAGAACGCCCCAATTTATTTGCTGAAGTCGCCACAAAGCCAAAACAGAAATGCCCCAGAACAAACAGGTGATGTGCATTGATAACAAGAACAAAATGCATATAACAACGTAGCCCTTGTTACAAGCCTTCATGAAATCGCTTCTGGCATATAATTATAATCGTGGCACAACATATTCCAGTTCGACAAATTGTACCAACTTTTACTTTAAGTGCGATAAGGCCGCAAGCCGTCTTCCATTTTGTCTGGTTTTTAAAAAAAAATTATAATTAACTCTCATCAATATATGCTCGAGCTCCGAAGCTTTCAAATGCCTTCAAAGTGATTATGATACCGTCGCTGTTAAAGCACTTCAATGAAAGCATAAAGACTGCAGAGGCTCAAAAACGGTCTGTGTGTGTGCCCGGGAAGGTGTCTCAGCCCGGGCTGACACGACACACACGACGGGGGGGCTGAAGCCCTTTGAGCCCTATGGTGCACGGTAACATGTACCAGGATGCAAGGCATAACCATAGCAGCAGGACAGGTGAACTACCTACGGTAGAGACGACAGCTGATTATCATGGCGTTCTGTAGAGTTCCGATAACTGCTTACGCCCCTCGGTGATGAAGGTGCAACCCCAGCACTTCTAACTCGGGCTGCCCCTTTCTACGTTAAATCAGGACGCTTATTTCGAAACAGTGTGGGCTGGCCCTCTCTGTGGTCTCGAAACTTGCTGATAAACATTAGTTTCGGGAAATATACCTCTCAGCTCCTCTCTACCAACAACCTAGTTTCGTGTGAAAACAAAATCTAAAACAGTGTTGTTTTTTAAATGTACGAATTCTAACCTCGTCGTCACGCAGTCTGTGTAACTCCCGTGAGCTCATTAACGCCAACAATGTGCAGCTCTTTTCTGCCCCCAACAGTTGCCTTTCAATATGCACATCTTTTCTTCTTTGCTTTATTTCTCGTTTAATAATACACTTACTCAGAAGGGCATCAGTTCTCATTATAAATGCAAGCAAAACAAATTAAGTAAATGATTAATAAAAAACAGAAAAACAACATTCGGGGTTGTATACAACTGAAAAATTGAGTCGTTTATAGCCGAGTTTTAACGTGGCTTCTGGCTGCCACCCGCGCTCTACCATCACGCGCCAAAAATTAAAAAACATGACATAAACGTTTGATGTTAAAATAGAAAGAGGTAGCCAACTAGTGGATACATTGTATAATGTAAAACCAGAATGAAAAGGAACACGGGTAATCCCGAACAGATTCAGCAATATTCTGCCGCGCACCCCGCCTATTTTTTACCGTGGTTTCGGGCGCCGCACCCCGTGCTCTACCATCACGCGCCAAGAATTAACAAGCATTGGCATAGCTGTAGTGTCGCGCTCTAGTGTTCCCTGGTCACGTGTGGCCGGGAATGCTGGGAGCGCGACAGCCATTTTGGGCGCACTATCGGCTGGCCGGTGAAAGGCGAACATCGGTTCCCGGCGCTCCTGAGCAGAGAGCAATAAAGGTTTTAGAAACGAGCTTGGGGTCTGTCTTCTTTACACCCAATTGCCTCACTACAAATTGGCGACGAGGCTGGGAGAAGGCGACCCGAGAGCGACCACGCGGAGTGCAGTGCACACACCACGCGTACCTCGCAAGGAGCGCGGCAGGGACCTGGCCGTCGCCTGAACGGTTTCTCACAGCGTGGCCCCACGCAGCAGACAACGAGCGACAAGGGGAGTGTCCGTAGTCCGGGACAGGACAGAAGCAGTACCTCCATCCCAGTCCACACCTTGTCAGAGCGGCGCCATAACTGATAGGCGACACGTTCCCCGAAGAGCGTCAAGAGCAGGTACAGCGCGGCCACAGCGTCCAGTTCGGACAACCACACCTTACACAGTGCCAAGGCGTTCCAACCTGTCCCCTGCAACCAAGGTCGTCTGGCGACCGTAACGGGGGAGCACAGAGCTAACAGCCGCTCCATACCTCCCCGAGTCCCGGCTACACAACAGGCAACGAGGCAGCGTGAACTGGCTAACCAAGGGCCACGTCGCATAGGAGCGGACACGTCGTCCCACGAAGTGGCAGCAGACCCACAGGGACAGAGTGCCCCAGGAAGTCCTCCACCAAGAGTGAGTGACGAACCAACTGCAAGGCAAGCAGGGATGTGTGCGCAAACGTTCTCCCTCACTAATCCACTACCATTCCTGCCCCACCCAGGGGAACCTGCAATGAAATGGGAGGATTGGAAGGAGTATTTCCTAAATTATTTGTCCGCGTTGGAGGATGAAGGAGAGGAGGTCTTTCCAAGTAAACGGAAAAAGAAGATCCTACTTCACAATTTGGGCCCCGAAGGGTCAGGGTATACAGAAACCTGGTAAAGAAGACCAGGCCGCCAGAAGAAACGGACGTGTTCCAACACGCCATTGACGACCTGGATAGTCACTACCAACCAGTAGTATGCACGGCCATTGACCGCTTCAATTTTTTTCAGAGGAAGCAGAAGGCAGGAGAATCAGTGGATGAGTACGTAGCTGCGCTGAAGAGCCTAGCCATCACATGCAAGTTCGGAGGGTTACACGATGAATTCATAAGGGATCAGATCATCATGCACACGGTGAACACGTCCATACAGGAAAAACTGTGGGTCAGTGGCGATTCCCCTCTCAAGGAAATTGTGGCTCTGGTCAAGAAAGCAGAACTTTCCAAGCGGTGTGCGGAGGCCGCGAAAAGGGAGGCAATCAGTAGACCACTGGTCGGAAAAGTGACGGAGACCCAGGGACACGAAAGGAAGCCGCAGGCCATGAGGAACCCTGGATGGCAACATAGACCTGAGACAAGAGTGCAAGCGAACACACCGTTCCAGCGAGAAGCAAAGAAAGGATGTTACAGATGCGGTAACATGGCCCATGCAGCATCTGATAGACGATGCCCAGCCTTCAGAGCCAAATGTCTATATTGTGGGATAATGGGACACTTCGAGAAGGTCTGCAGACGGAAACCCAGGAAGACGACGGTGAAGTATGTAACACAAGAGTCTGACCCGGAAGGAGGAGAAGAAGGAGAAGAAGAAGAGGAAGTACTGTGCATCGAGGAACACGTCTTGGGCGTGGATGGCGCCCGCACAAGCAAGCCAGTGTGTGAAGTAACGATAGGAGGTGTTCCTGTCTCCACGGTGGCGGACTCAGGCTCCCCATACACAATCATACAACGCAAAGTGTGGGATCGAGACTTCGCCCAAGTGCTAGGCATGCATCTACTTCCTCCTGATATCAAACCAGTCACCTTCACGGGAGAACCCATACCGATGGTGGGGTTCCAGAAACTGCAGTTCCAGTTCAAGGGGCGCACGACTGAAGGAAAACTGTACGTGGCAGAGAAAGGACCGTCGGTGTTGGGGTGGATGGACCAGGGAGGACTGGGAATCAAACTCAATCCTGGAGGAGCAACCCAAGTACTGATGACCGACCGAGAACAGGAGTATGAAGCAGACAGATGGAAAGGGGAGTTCCCAAAGGTTTTCGGAGGCACGATTGGAAAACTGACAAAGTTCACGCACAAAATATGCCTCAAGGAGGAGGCACAGCCAGTGAGCCACAAGGTGAGGAACATACCGTTCAACAGCAGAGAAGCGGTGCAGCAAGAACTACAGCGCCTGGAGGATAATGGAGTGATAGAGCCGATAGAGAGCGCGGAATGGTTGGCTCCCCTGGTGGTAGCACGGAAACCCACCGGCAAGGTGCGTTTGTGCATCGACTTGCGCGAACTCAACAAGAACATAGTTGTGGACAAATTCCCCCTACCACGGATAAATGAAATGTTGGCACAGACTAAGGGTGTTCAGTGGTTCTCGACCATAGATCTGACCTCCGCGTACCATCAGATAGCACTGCATCCGGCAAGCAAGAAATTGACATCGTTTATCACACCGTTTGGTTGCTATCAATTCCGGCGGATGCCCTTCGGGCTGGCGTCCGCCGCGGCTGTGTTTCAAAAGTTGATGCACAAATTGTTTAGAGGCACGGAGGGAGTTCAATACTTCCAGGATGACATCCTGATCATGGGGAAGACGAAAACAGATCACGACACAAAACTCACTGATGTCCTGCGCATTCTGGAGCACAATGGCCTCACGGCAGAATGGAATAAGTGCAAGTTAGGAGTGTCGACGGTAACGTACCTGGGTCACGAGATAAGCAATAGAGGGATCACCCCCAAAGTGGCCAACATGAAAGCCATCAAGGATGCACCCATTCCAAGGAATAAAGATGATGTTCGGTCCTTCCTAGGCATGGCAGAGTTCTACAGCAAGTTTGTGCCTCACTTCGCCACTAAGACACACAGCATGCGTCAGTTGCTAAGAGACAAGACGAACTTTGAATGGACAGAGGAGTCAGATGTAGAATTCAGCCGCATAAAGGAGGACATATGCGACGCAGTACCCTTACAGGGTTTTGATCAGGAAGCACTCTCAGTTCTCACCACAGACGCCAGCAGTCCTCATGCAAAGGTCAGAGAGGGGAGTATTGACGACGGTCAGCTTCGCATCAAGATCACTGTCTACAACCGAGGAGAAATTTAGCGTGGTGGAGAAAGAGATGCTGGCAGTGGTATGGGCAATGGAACGATTCCGCCAATTTCTGTGGGGATCAAGGTTCTTGCTAAGGACAGATCATAAGCCTCTGATCAAAGTGCTTACGTCCAGTGGACATGCGAATGCTACTCCTCGCATAGCCAAGATGACATTGAAGTTGTTGGACTATGTGTATGATGTGGAATACATTCCGGGGGCCAAGAACAAGGTGGCGGATTACCTGAGCAGAGCAGCAGCCATGGAGGACACGCCTCAGCCAACGGAAGAAGAATACTACACCATTGCCTTCGCTGAAGATCAAGAAGTAGTCATAAGTGCGCAGGAGTGGAAGACGGCCTATGCAAACGACGCGTCTCTCATGGAAATAAAAGACTTCGTGATTTCAGGATGGCCAGAGAAAAAACGTCTCACATCGGAACAGCGGAAGTTCTATGAAGTGCGAGGAGAACTGTCAGTAGAGGACAGGAATGTGTTCTTGCTTAGAGGAGACAAAGTGGTGCCTCCGGAAGCGCTGGTAAAAAGAGTAATGGCCATACTAATGGCCATACTACATGAGGGACACTTGGGCATTGTAAAAACCAAACAGAGGGCCAAACAAGCATATTGGTGGCCGGCACTGGACAATCAAGTGGAAAGGTATGTTAGAGAATGTGCACAGTGCAGTGGGGCAGACAAGACCCAAACCACGATGAGACCTCCATTGGGGAAGTTCCACCAGCCGGTCAATCCATGGGACGAAGTAGCGATCGACATACTGGGCCCAATCCTGGATGCACAGAGCATACCCATGTACATAGTAGTGCTAGTAGATCGATATTCCAAGTGGCCAGAAGTGGAAATACATGAAAAAATGGACACAGACACGGTGTTGAAGTTCCTCACGTCCCTCTTTCTGAGAGAAGGGATCCCCAGAGTCATAACTTGCGACAATGGACCACAATTCACGTCTGATAAATGGAAGTCATTCATGGAGAGGAATGGTATCCTGACAAAGCACACCCCGGTATATCATCCGGCAGGAAATGGCCTAGCAGAACGCTTCAACAGAGTGGTGATGGGGTCCGTGCAATCCGCCATCAACGCGGGAAAAAAGTGGGACATAGAACTCCTACGCACCGTCTGGGCCTACCGCATCACACCCACGCAAACGGGGTACAGTCCGTTCAAGATCTTAAGGGGTCGTGACCCGTTCACAAGGGATAATATAGCGTGGAAGCAAAGGACCATCCAAAGTAAGTGGTCGCCCGCAGTGGTGCGGAGCAACTTAGAGAAAGCCCAAAAGCTGTACACGGATCACTATAACCTGCGACATAGAGTAAAAGAAGAGTTGTTGGAAGAAGGGGAATGGGTCAGAGTAAAACTGGCTCAACTGAAGAAGAAAGGCGAAAGCAAATTCAGTACACCCTTAAGAGTGCGGGAGACATATGCCAGATCAGCCTTACTTAGTGATGGGAAGGTATGGTCCAAAGACAGGATGACACGGTGCAATAAAATATTGCACTGGGAAAAGACAGGAGACCAGTCAGCAGGAGCTGAGGAAGAAGATCATCAAGGTACAGACAACCAGATGCCCAGAGCAGAGGAAGCAAGAGGGAACACCGTGAACATCAAGGCAGAAGAAACTAGCGCCAGGTACAACCCGGAGAGTGGTGGAGAAGAGAGTCCCAAGGGGCCGCAAGAGAGTCAGGAGGATAGAAGATCGGAGGCGAGAAATCTAAATCGCAATCCTAATGGAGCTACAGGTCCCCTGGGCAACAGAGACACCAACATCTCGACACCACCAAGATACACCAGATCGGGTAGGGCTGTGGTATTCCCTAAGAAGTACCGTGAGTATGAAGTGGAGAAATAAATACCGGTACATTCGTCTTCCAGAGACACTGTGTTGTATGACATTATATTGTAAAGGGAGGAGATATGTAGTGTCGCGCTCTAGTGTTCCCTGGTCACGTGTGGCCGGGAATGCTGGGAGCGCGGCAGCCATTTTGGGCGCACTATCGGCTGGCCGGTGAAAGGCGAACATCGGTTCCCGGCGCTCCTGAGCAGAGAGCAATAAAGGTTTTAGAAACGAGCTTGGGGTCTGTCTTCTTTACACCCAATTGCCTCACTACAATAGCCAATAGGTCTCGCCTTTGGGTCCTTATAAGTGTTTAGCCGTGCAGCACATTATCAGACTATCCACAGCATCGCAAAACCCGAAATAATTAAATGAAAACGGTTTGATAATCATCAACTACCTTCTGGAGAATGTCTGGAGCACGTAATGAGCTTGTGGTGCAGTCGAAAAAATTCAAAGTATGTGTTGTAAGTTATGCAACGTGAGATCAAAGCAGTGGTTGCAGTGAGAGTTACTCTGCACAAACACAACTTACATTTTACTCTCCATGTCAAGCCACCAACAATAAGCACAGTAAGCTGGACAAAAAGGCCCACCATGCACTACTCCCCTACCAAATAAACAGCCCACAAACCAGCTACCTTGCCTATCACTCATTGACTTTGACCATGTGCCGCACTCCGCTGCCCTTTGGCTAGGTTTGCACTAAAGAGATAACAGATAGACACAAACAAAGTGAGAAATGCAAGATGAATACATTCAAATAGCTGCTTATCAGAATCTCAGAACAAGTATAAATGGGCAATACATTTCTCTAAGAAAGGTGACAACCTCCTGCTCCTCCACCGGAAGTGGTGCATTTACTGACAAGGTCATCTTCCTGCCAGATTTGCCAAAGCACTTCATATACCCCAAACAATAAATGTACGTATGCTATAAATTGCTAAACTTGTACACTCTGTGAGCTGTAGTAGCTACAAACACATTTGTGAAAATGGGTGTGGGTATTAATAGACCTATGTACTGAAATGTGTGCATGCATATGAGTATGTAGAGGAGCACCCACGCAGCTTCCACAAGAATGCATGGTTAGATACCAACACACAACAATGCACACTCACATGCACACACAGTTACAGACCTGCATATATATTCACAGGTAGAAACATAAGTACATGCAGGCACATGCATATTTGTAGACACTAGCCCCCATAAATAGACAGACAAAATAAACCTGGCCATTCTTGATTATTTGCCCATTAGTGGTACTTTTGCTTTACAAAAGGCTGTTTCACCTGAAGGCCCTTATGTAAAATTATAGTCACACAGACACACAATTGTTAAAACAGCATTTCTTTTTTATGACATCGAAGTGTCAAGGTTTCTGGCAAAAACCACCACATGACTGCCTGTAGTGCAGCCCTCAAGGATTAAACAAATTAATCAATTAATGATTGCCTGCGGCTTTCAATGCAGATGAAGCTACCACGACTGCATTCACGGTCCCCATGCAATGCGAGTCCTGAAAGAACACCTTTGGTTTTTTTGCACTAGAGCTAAAACACGAGAGAACCACTGCTACTTAGAAAACCCAGATATCACTGGCTTGATTTATAGGCATATTTACGCAGCTCCTTCTGAAGTGAAAAGACTAGAAATGTGTCTTATTATATAAAGTAAATGTTTTTAAAACGTAATAACAGAGTGTTTCCCGAGTGCTCCTCCATCTCTATGGCACACTATTTCAAATAAGTGCCAAGGATTTTTAAAACGTCAATATTGAATATTTGAACTGTGCTAAACTGATGCAACTGTAACATGCATACTACCGTCAGGGGCAAATGAAGTAACCAAGCACCAGACCTTTAAGAGCTATAAATGATTAAAACAAATTAATTCTGCACAATCCTCATCCCAAACTCTGGAATGTTTCGTGTAACGGAAAAACAGGTATACAAAGAGAAGGAGATGCCAGCTGAATAAAAACAAACAAGGCCTAGTGCAAATCGATTTTTGGGGCTCCTATAAAAGATTCTCTTTTTCCAAGACATATATAATGGACCTCGATAACCAGATCCTAGGCACGAAACATGGATCAAATTAATCAGAGAAAGAAGGGGGACTTTGAAATGTCTTTCAGAGCCTTGCTGTAATGCGGCTTCATTTCTAAAGTTTCCAGTCGCTTTCAGACTGGTTTAATTTAATGTATTCCGTGCCAGGTCGTGGCTGACGGCATTTCCCCAAACACCCTCGTCATGTGCCACTTTCATAAGGGACAATAGGATAGACATAAGTAACGTCATGTAACTAAGCTCGACCTTTCACAGAGCGGTACGGAGCTTTAACTGTGTATGACACGCTCAAAAAGATGAACTGCACTGCAAAGTCAATTTGGATGACTGGGCAGCACGAAGACAACCCCAGCTTTGCAGCAGAAGATGAGCAATGTAACGGGACAATAACCGTACGTCCTTGCAGAGGTGCACTTTCTCCCTTACAGGTATGCATCGCACCATGGATGTAGACCTTGAATTTTACACTGCAGCGTGACTGAACGACTGGAGACCACTGCACCGGCACCACTCCACCCAATTTACACGGTTGGAGAAAACGAACGCCCCCTGGGCTCGCCGCCCCAGCCCGCCTGCCTTCCACGTCCAACTAACGTCATATCAAATCAAAAAGCATTTTTTTCTGCAGCGTCGGAAGCGCAGATCTTCTGATATCTTCTGTCACGATCACAATTAGCAGTTGTGTTTTTTTTCTTTTTAGCAATTAGCAGCTTTGGCTGGTCACTAACAAACCTTGCTTTTCCTCTTCTCCTGAATGACGGCGTTGCTGCATGCATTGTTTAAATCCTCAGTTGGAGCCATCCACGGCCCAGCCCACTACTTCCGGGAAGTCCCCCAACCATGACGTTGGTATTGACAGAGGGAAACAGAAGCTAAGCACAGAAGAAGGACGAGGAGGCATGCCTTCCGCTGTATGTGAGCACCAATGGAAAGTAAAAGTAACCAGACGCTCGTGCGTCATGGCCTTTTCCCCGCACGGCCAGCATGTGTTTCCAATTATCAAGCATGATAATTGGAAACAGATGTCTGCCGCGCGCGTAACCGCAGGGAAAAGGCCATGACGCACGAGCGTCTGGTCAGCTTTTCAAACCCCCTAACTTAAAGTCTTGCCAGAGCAGCGCTTGCGCGCTACTCGAGGCTCGACCTAAAAACATAACATAAACGTTTGATGTTAAAATAGAAAGAGGTAGCCATCTAGTGGATACCTTGTATAATGTAAAACCAGAATGAAAAGGAACACGGGTCAATCCCGAACAGATTCAGCAATATTCCCCGGGTTCCCTGCATTACAGCGCGACCACTATACGGGCGCGCCCTCCTATTAGTAGATAAAATTTAAACATACGATTTATACCAACGAAATAATATATTAAATAAACTTAACTAGCAATACCCTACGCCACGGCCCCCTCCAACACAGCCTGCCACCTCCGCCCGCCGCCAACAGGACACCTTTCTCCACGTTGACGACGCTCCTGCAGCCCAGGCTGTAGACCGAGGGGACAAAGAGAACGCAACCCCCCCGAGGTACTGCCTTAAATACCTGCTAGGTTTTGTTTCTGCTAAATTTCATTTCCCTGTGCCTCACCATTGCATCACCACCTCAGCCAGCCAACCCCCTTCCCTGTCTAGGGGCCCCGGAGGAGGCTCAGCCCTGTGGCGCTACTAAGGTCGCCCCTCCCCTAGTCGTGGGGGGCGCCTGTTCATTTCCAGCACCTTTGGCCAGCGCTGCGGTGGTGTTTTCTGTGTGGATAAACGACCTTGGAGATCAAGCTGCTACCGGGTTGGGAACGCTCCCCCGGTCTGGATGGATGCGGATCGAGAACAATGCGCATCAGAGGCTGCGCAATGGATGGGCAGTGTTTTGAGTGACTTGCCAGCACAGTGACATTTTATTTATGATTGCATTAGGAGGAACGCACTGTTTTTACTACCAGTGTCATTACATAAACATGTTCAAATCGGCATTGGCTTTAGAGAGGTCACTTACTTTCACTTTCCTCTCATAGAGTAACGAGAGTGGAAAGTGACGGACGGGAGAGACCGGAGGGGGTGGAGCTAATGGGGCGGGCAGTTACATAAAAAACAAGTGTTACCCTCAGAACGAGAGCAACTCTTTGACACGAGCATAGCCATAATGGCTGTGCACTGCCTGACTACAGTGCAGGCTCCGATGAGACACCACTCCAGACCGGTCAGTTCACAGGTCCAAAAATGTTAGTCCCATTACCCGAGCAGCGGCGGGAACTTGATCACTGTCTGCAGCGGCCCGCCTATAGGTGTGTCTCAGTATGACACGAGTCTCTCCTTGTCTCATTGGGCAAAATCACACTGACTCCCCTGACGTCAGTGCTGATGCTGCGCCACGTCGGATGAAAGGGTTACATTAGAAACAAGGCACTCAAGTAGCGTGCGCGTCGCTGCTCGTCCCCGCGGCAATACTCCATGGGAGTCAACTTCTATGGAAAGGTGGGGCATAAAACACTAATCAGCCATTACCACACTCGCATTTTTAAAGGACAGACACAAAAGCCAATCGTAAGCAAAGGAGGAGTCAGACTACACAAACTAGATACAACAGATCGCCTACATCGCAAGCGCTGTTTAGGCTCGACCTAAAAAGGGGTGGTTGGGGAGAACCTTGCACCCTGTGGCAGGCACCCCATGGTGCCTGCCACATTGTGCATAGTTCGGAAGAGGGGTCCCTTGGGCACCCCCACGGTCCACATTCAGTCGCCTCTGATTGAAGGGGGGCCCGCAACGGGCCCCCAAAGACCAATTCTGAAAGCTGTTTCATCTCGGGCAAACCGAATCAGAACAGCTGTCCAAATCGGTCATCGTCATTGCTAGTCCGGAAACTGTGCCCATTGAGCTGAACGATTCGGCTCAGAAAGACTTGGACCGACCCAATGCCTTTCGGAACCGATTCGGACTGCTCGAACGGATTCCGGACATCGTAATCGGTCATTGGGAAAACTGTCCAATTCGGTAGGAAACAAGGGTTCTGAATTGGATTCTGCAATACCAAATCTCATCCGGAGCCCTTCCTAACGACATTGTAATCGGCCCCTAGGTCTTTTAACTCCAAGTGGAATAAAGATTTGTCTGCCCAGTTTGTGCCCAAACTTCTGAAACTGTGGAACATATTTTCTCTTTTTGCCCTGAGTATCAAAATGTGCGGCAAAGGTGAATACTGCAGATCTGTCAAAACATGGGTACCCCTAATTTTAGGGAAGTTCTGAGAATGTTAAAAACAGACGCTTCTGGCCCTATTGTTTTTGCAGTTAGCCGCTTTTTGCTCAGTATCTGGAATAAGAGAGCCAAACATTTAGTCTTATCGGGTGGGTTGGACGAGCTTTTAACCTGTATGATAGCGAGTATTAAGTTGAGTAGGGAGTCTTCTTTTTAACATGTTCTTGAACCTGTGACAGTGTAAATTAAGTTCTTATTACTAGTACGCTTGGAGTTCTAAAATTGTAAAATTAAAAAAAAGTTTGTCGCTTGATATTGTATTTTTAATGATTGTATTTAAATGTTTTTATCTGATTTTATTTGATACTGATTTTATCTATAATATATTGTCTGTTTCTAACACTTTAAAAAAAAAAATCTTTTTACAACCACTAAGATTTCTTAGTTACTCTTGGTGAGCATAGCGGACCCACTCATGAGGTTTTTGCTGACTAATAGGAGTGTTATTTAATCAATGTGTTTGTATCTAGGCAATAGCTTGAATTTGATCATGTGTGAGTATTTATACATTTTTCTCTTGTCTTATTTTATGATGTTTTATGTGAACTTTTATGGGTATTTTTAACCAAAATAAAGTTTAACTGACTGACTTTATCAGGCTGTTTTCCAGACACACCTTTTGTGCAGGGAGATGCTTCTGACAGCAGGCAGTCTCCAGCCTAGAGTACCCACATACAAGGCACAAAGAGGTGTAAGGTGTCTGCACCTGGCTGTCATCAGCTCAATTGAGTGACTAGTCAGGGAAAGACAAAAGGGTGAGCCATACCTAAATGTTTCCTCACCTTGCACAAAATAGTCTCTGCAGTACCACATCCCCAACCCTACTATCCACCAAATAGAAGCATTCAGAAAGACTAATCAGCAGCTCCCTAAAAGCAAAAGTACTCAATGCATATCTAAAGCGCGATGCCTCCACTCTCTTTGCATCAGTGCCTAGGTCTCCTCCCTCCAACTACAGGAATGTGAGCAATACACTTTCACTGTCTGGGAACATAACCCTCGCCTCCATACTGTTTAAGGTCAATTCGGGGTATCCAAAACGGATCTAACTGGCTGCCAATATTCCGACTCACACACACCTTTATGCAACCTAGGCTACACGTCAACACGCAAAACGTGTGTTAGCACAATGGATTGGATAAGCACATAGAAGTGATACTTTACAAGAGTGAGCCAGTAGGCGCTCACTCCAGTGACTCAGAAAAAAAGGTTTGATCACACTATGGAATCTCAAAACACGGTACGCTGCCACCACCGCTTTATGTGCTAAACCCACGACAGGGAAACTTGTCCACTGTTAGTTAAAAAGGGAACACTTGGTGAGCCCACGAGGTCACAGGACAAGTCCAGGACCTACTCATGTCAGAGACCGGCACATGCCTCTGTACACATGCTAGATTAGCGTGGCACCAGGGGCAAAAATCACAAGTCAGGATACCGGTCGGGCACTCAAGGCAGGGGAATACGTCCTTACACCATGCTGGGGACATTCCTATCCCAACCGATGTAGGAGTTTACTGTGTTTAGAGAAGCCTGAGCGGCCTCATAGTTATTAGCTTTTGAAACTGTGGGACTGGTAAAGAAGAGTTTCAGAACTTCTTTATGGGCTAGCAGCAGAATGCACCAATCTCTTAAGTGGCTTATACATAATTTTCCTAAAGGGCCACTAAGTTTACCCCTTTGGGCGACTGTTTACGGGGCCTCTTGCATATCAAAGGATAGAATAGCAGCTCCAGTAATGTGAAGCACTGTTGATGTTATAATGAGGTACGGGTGACATAGAAAACAAAATGTGAATGCTGGCATAGTGAATCAGCCCAGCCCTTTGTGACTTTTACTAAATATACTTTTGTAATGTACGGTGGGCAGGGGATGCCGCACCCACACAGAGAATGAGGCATCAGCAGCGTGCCAACAATGTCTGATTCTGCTTACCTGAAGACAGATAACAGACCAAATATTATTTCAGCAGATTACAGGCCAGGAATAGCATTTATGGGACAGTTGTGTGGTGTACTTACAATTTGGAGTACTCTGCATGTGGATGGAGAAAATAACCCACACTACATGGTAGGAGGTGGCAGCTCTGTCCCGCCTAGGCAGGTGTCTCAGCTCTCGGTAGAGTGGCCAGAGTCACGGTGTGAGGCCTAAAAGATGGCAAGGCAGAGAAATCATGTGGCGAGTGACAGCCAAATCAGGGGGTTGGCTCTACTCTAAGAACCAATCCAGGAGACAGCAAAAAATTGCTGTGGCAACCTAATTTAACTTTTGTCATTAATTTATTTAACATATCGCCACTCTGCTGATGGTGATTCTGACAAATAGGAGGTACTCTGAATGAAGCTTGGAAGCCAAGCCTAGCCTTTTAAACAAAATAAATCTAAATTGCAGCTGAGAAATGTATTACACTGTTTTATTTGCCATTCAGTAAAATGTTGCAATAAAAGAGGCATGCTTGAATTTTCAATCCCATAGTCGTAATGCTAAAAAGCCAAACCACAAGTCCCAGAATACAAAGTGCATTTTGTTAAAAAAAAAATAGGATTATCTGATGCTATGGCTCCAGTGGTGGCCATCACGGATCGGGTCCGGCGTGGCGGGGAGGCAGGGGGGAAAAGGGGTGAATAAAAAATGTAATTAAACTTACCTCCTCGCCGCTTCCTCTTGCTGCGTCATCCTCGTCGCGTCTCTCCACTCCTCCCTCCGACCTGGAACAGGAAGCACCCAGGATCCCCAGAGCCAATCACAACGCTGCAGTGCAGCATTGCGATTGGGCTGAGCGCCCTGGTTCAGCACTCAGACGGGAACTGGGGACCTGGGCATGTTTTCCACCCAGGCTATAATGCAGCCTGGGTGGAGAGCATGCTAAGTGCACCTGAAAGTTTGGCCTGCCCGAGACGGTCGGCTAAACATTCATGCGCACTTAGGGAGTGAAAACCACTCCTCCCCTCCCCTGCTCTGTCAGCAGAGCAGCCTCACCCTGCCCCTCATTGCAAAGCTGCCGCGCTCGCAACAGGAAAAAATAAAATGATAATTACATTGAGTTATTATCATTTTATTTTTCCTTACACTGCTGAAAAGCAGTGGGGCAACTGAAAAGCAGTGGTCAGGCCATACTTAAAGGTACCCTGCTGCCACGCAAAATGAAGTTATACGGAGTGTCAACGCTGAAGACGGATACAACCAGGTTTTCAAAGAGCAGCCATTAATAATCGAAAATTGCAAAATAACACTGTGAACAGAAGCACTGCAAGACGGAGATCAACCAGGTGTCAGAAAGTGCAAATTGACATTTAGTAAAGAAGAAATAATTGTCTTACCAAACCCATTAAAGAGAGTCATCGTACCACTACACTCGGTGAAGTGGCTCAAGGAGCAGTGCCTAGGGTTGTGGTTACAGAGCTGTGCATACCCGAAGCGGCGTGCCACTGAATCTGTTGAGTGGGGTTCAGAACGATGCTGTAAGCCATAGAAGAGTGAGAGCCAAACAAGGTGTACGAAATAGTAAAAGTGTGCTTTTCCGATGGAGACCCAGAAGAAAGTCACATTTCCAGTTATCAGTAAAGATGATCCATAGACCAGCACGTCATAAGGCCTCACAGATGGTTTGCCTAAACCAATTCACAGTGATCCACACGCAGTGCCATTAAGTTCCACACCGGTCTACAACGCTGCTACATTCCTGAAACAACTACCACCATTCGATACTGCCAAAAAGCTAAATATTGGCGCAGATCAATTGTTTGGATAGAGACATTTGATGATTTCATTGATGCACTTGAAGAGACTGATAACAAAAAGATTATCAAGTATCTACAAAATCTTGCTGTTGATGGTGTAAAAGAAGTCATAAAGGAAATGCCGTGAACTGACGTACAGTCACATACCATCAGATTAAAGAAGCTTTGAATCTCAAGTTTAATCCAATGCTCAATGTTGAATACTAAAGATACATTTTCAGTCAAGAATGACAGAAAGTTGGTGAAACCTTTGATGAATTTGTGGAGAGACTCGACACACTCATCAAACATTGTAAGTTCAATTAATTTAATGATGAAGAAGCTACGAGTCTTAGAGTTATTGATGGATGCTTTTCACATTCATTCAGATGACGAATGCTGAGAGAAACACTTCATCTGGAGTGAGTGCTAATAGCTGCCAGAGCTGAAGGCATGCTGATAGACAAGTTGCTGACATGGAGGCCCGAAGTGCCCAGAATGACTCAGTCATGAGTGTGAAAAATAAGCCAAAGCAAAAGACTGAAGGACACAAAGTGATGTCTACAAGCAAAAAGAAGTTGTGTATTAGATGTGGATTTTCGTTTGCACACAAAGGTAAAATGTCCCGCTACTAGACAGATATGTAAAGGCTGTGGGAAGGAGAACCATTTTGTGATGGTTTGCAAAGCGAAGGGAAAAGTAAGTGCGTCAAGGCGTGAAGGCAAAATGGCCGCCAGGACGTTCCAGAAGCAACATTCGATGCACACCCACAAAGCCAAGCGGCGAAATCAGTTAAGATAAATCGACACTAAACTAAGTTGATTGTCATCTACATCATCGTCAAACCAGTCTTCTGTATCAGTATCAAGTAAAAGTGAAGAAGATGGTTGTGCCATGTCGATGTTTAACTCAGAAAAGCGTGCACATGTTGGGCTGGCCGCATTTGAAGAAAAATGTCAGTCAAAGAATGGTCGACATGCCTAAGCACTAAAGTCATTCAAACATTGTCCGAAGATTACATTGAAAGTAAATGGTTTTCGATACCTTTCATTATCGACTGTGGTGCTTTGATAAACATTCCTGAGGAGAAGTATAATGAATTGTCTCCATTACTGCAACTCACGCCATTGAAAACCAAAGTGCACAGGAAGCAAGATGGCGGCCGCCTGAGGCCGTTGTAGCGAACCTGCCACAAACACCGTGAAAATGGACTTGGAATGACAGGGGGAAAAAAGGATTAAAAGCTTATACATACCGGCGGGAGCTCAATGACCCTTGACGCCGAAATCTCCAGCGCCGTCGCCGACTTCCGATCAGGGTTTGGAAGCTGCCCGGGGGCCGCGTTGCTACAGGAGTGCAGTGCGGTGGTTGATCGGCTGACAAAGCTGGCCTTTGCCTACACAGACTGTCGGTGCTGCCGAGCGAGAGCAATCGCACTGATGGGCCCCAAGACCATCAGCGCCACAAAGGGGAAGCCTGCTGTACCCCTGATTGCAGATTCAGCAGGCGGCAAAGGCAGACAAGGTCCAAAACGGACGCCTCTCTCAAGGAGGCCAGCGCCGAAGAATGAGACGGCAGCAGAGAAAGGAAGAGGCGGGGCTCCCTCAGGACGACACCTCCCCGGTGCTGCAGTGTTTGAGCTGCTGTGTGCTTCAGGGGGAAAGCAAGCTATAGCTGCAGCAGAGGCAACAGGCTTCTCCCAAGGATCGGTGCAAGGGAGCGGACCAGTGGCTACTGAAGGTGCTGGGCTGCACACTAGCATGGTGGAAGAGCTACACTCGGGAACTGAGAGTGTAAGTACTTTAAAAGAGGGAGATGTATTGAACCAAACTTTTGCTAAAACATCGGGCATGTGTCAGCAGGTGAGACTGGAACATGACAGATCATCTTTAAATCAGGATAATACGAAAGAGGGAGCACAGCAGACAGGGGGAGGAGAGCTAAGGGGACACACAACTGGTAAAGGCCCCCCAGTCTCTAAAGTGGCTCAGCAAGTGGATGTTATAGATCAGTCCCAAGCCCAAGCCCAAGATCAAGGCATTTTACATGCAAATCTCGAGGCTGAGATAGACCCTAGCGATTGTTTCTTCTCCCTCTCTGACGGCCCAGAGTGGTCGGCTGACGGCTCAGGATCCTCTATAGCCTCAAGTGAAAATGACAGTGACCCAGATGCGGCTGGGGACTCCCTGTTTATGACAGCACGACGGACCGAGGGAAAGAGAGTGGGGCATCACATGCAGAGGGCCGCTAGCTTGAAATGGGACTATTCCTTAACCGACTCTTTAAGCACCGTCCAGACTACAACACCGCAGGGTGCCCTTAGCTCACATCCCCTGACATTAGAAACCGTGCTCCAAACGATTATGCAACACCGGGTAGAGACTCAGGCGGATGCCCGTAAAGACCAGAATGCAGCAAGGAAGGTACAGGGCGCAGTAAGAAAATTGACTAAAACCTGCAATACTATAGGGGAGCGCCTGACGAAGCTCGAAACCCGAATCAGCAATGTCGAGACGGAAGTGGCCGACAAACTTACACAATCTAAAGAACAAGAGAAGCAGATCACGGATATCCAATGGAAGCTAGAGGACAATGAGAATCGCCAGCGGCGTAATAACCTGAGGGTCCTGGGAATCCCAGAAGGGAAGGAGGGAACGGATATTAGGAGTTATATGTTAGATCTCTTCCGGCAAGCATTCCCAGAGCTTTTGGACTGGAACTGGCAGCTAGAGGTCCAACGAGTACATAGGACACCTTTTACCCTGAGACATCCTGTCAGGAAGGGGTCCAAGCCAAGGGCCGTCCTAGTCTTTTTTGGGAATTTTTTTTTAAGGCAGGCGGTATTTGAAAGAGCTAGACCTGAGGCCAGGATGTAGGGGATGTCTCATTTTTTGTTAGACCGGACTTTTGTCATGCCACCATTGAGAGAAGGTGGCGACTTCGGCAGTTAATTAAACCCTTCCAGGATAAGGGTGCCAACGCATTTCTGAACAATCCGGCTTCTCTAAAAGTGGTCTGGCACGGCATAACAAGGTTTTTTAAGTCAGAGATAAAAGCCAAAGAGTTTCTGACAGGGCTTAGGTTAAAACCAGACTAAGGAAAGTCAGGAGAGGTTAGGATGGGATCTTGGTATCTGGGTACTTCTATTTCCAGTCGGCTGGGGTTGTTTTCTGTTTCTCTTTTGTCTCCTTTTTTTCTCTCTCTTCCCCTTACAATTTAAACTTAGTATGCATGATAGCTCACGGTGTTGGCAATTCGCTCTTCATCTCCCAACAGACCGATGTGCGGTCTGGATTCTTCCCGAAGGGGGGGGAGGGTGGGGGTATGGAGGGGAAAGGGAGTGGTCAGGGTGGGCAGGGGAGAGGGGAGGTAATGGGGTGGGGGCTCGAAGGTTTTTTCTGGGTAGGGGCACGGAGGAGAAGCGGGAAAAAGTGGGGTAAAAAACTCAGAGAGGAAACCAGGAAGGTACCAAAGCAAGATTGTAAACTAACAAGGATAATGACAGAAATTGGAATAAACTGTCCCCTCCAGGGTTGGGTGAAAAGGCTTGGAGTTAAAATTAAGAAGGTTCACTCATCAAGACCAAATGGGTAAGATCACTATTTGCTCTGTCAACGTAGGGGGCTTAGGGGATAGGAACAAGCGGTCTAGGGTCATGGAGATGATAAAATCTATCGCCACGAATGTTGTCTGTCTCCAGGAGACGCATATACCATGGGACAAAAGGGGACTAATCACGGCAAAGGGGTATTCTCTATTGGCCTGCTCTTCTCAAAGCTCAAACTTCAGAGGGGTGGCCATCTTAGCCAAGAATAAAATAGGATCAGCTAAACGGAGATTGGTTGATGCCGGTGGAAGATGGGCTTTGGTAGAACTAGAGCAGGGAATAACGATAGGTACGGTCTATGGCTCAAATCAGGATGAGCCAAAGTTATTAGAGGATTTGGAACTAGAGCTAGCGTCCTGGGCCACCCCCCTGATTATGTGTGGGGATTTTAATATTCATTTAGGAGTTGGGAGCTCTGTGTCAAGCAGATATCAAGGACAGAAGCCCAAAGTATACAGAGCCTTGGTATCACTTACGAAAAGTCATGGATTAATAGATGTATGGGACTCTAAGTTCCCTTCAGACCCCGGATACACCTATTTTTCATGTCCTCATCAGAAATATGTTCGGTTGGATTATTTTTTTATCTCAAACCAGGTTCTGGGTGGGGCAGGGATAGAAATATTGCCGAAAATAATGTCGGATCATAATCCCCTGATCCTAGAGATAAAGATTCAGCAAATGCAATTGCAGCAGCGCCAATGGACATTTGATCGGAAGCTGTTGGTAGACCAGGACTTTGTTGGACACTTTAAAAAGTGGATAACAGATTATTTTAATATGAACAGATATAGCGCCTCGCGCAATATGGTATGGGATGCGTTCAAGGCAGGGCAGAGGGGGGAGATGGTCAGCTTTGTCTCGCACAAAAAACAGCAACAGAAGTTGAAGAGTAAGCAGTTGCGAGCCAAGCTTCGGGACTTAGAAAGAGAACACCTCGCTAAGATACTGTGGGGGGAATGTGGCTACAACACAGCTAGAGATCACAGTGACTAAAGCGGAGATAGGCGCTTATTATTCCCAGAAAGCAGCAGCAGGGTATCAGACTCACAGGGCCGAGAGGTAGGAGTTTGGGGAAACAGTAGGGAGACTTCTTGCTTTAAAGACGAGACAAAAATCGGCGAAGAGTCAGATATCGTCAATAACAAGCGGGGGGTCACATATACAGATCCGGCTGACATAGTTACTGTGTTTCATAAATTTTATCAAGATCTCTACACCGAGGAGGAACAGGGCCCTCGGGGAAGTCCACAGGTAAGGTTCCAATATGAAGAGGGTAGGAGGCTAGGTGTGGACGAGAGGGATAAGCTGGAATCCAAATTGGTATTGGAGGAGGTCCAAATAGCAATACAGCAGTTGGCTTCGGGAAAGGCAGCGGGCCCGGATAAGATCCTGCTGGAATTTTATCAAATTTTTCAAGTGGAGTTGGCTCCCTTGTTGCTTGATTCATTTTTGGGGGTGCAATACTCTGGAAGCCCGCCGGATTCTTGGAGGGGCACTAATATCGTTATCTTCCCAAAGAAAGATAAGCCACCCGAGACGCCTACCTCATATAGACCCATCTCTCTAATTAATGTGGATGCAAAAATTTATTAAAAAATCCTAGCAATCCGCCTTCGGGGGATCATAGCCAGTCTTGTATCGCCTTGGTAGAGATACAACAGATCATATAAGGCGAGCCGTGGCTCTGTTTGACATCGCCAAGGAAACCAACGGGAATCTGGCTATGATCCTCCTGGACAGGGAAAAGGTGTTTGATCGGGTGGCATGGGAGTACCTATGGGGAGCTCTGGTTGCCAAGGGATTTGGCCCGCGGGCCATCACAGCAATTAAATCAAGGTATAGGGCACCATACGCAAAGCTCCAGCTGATGGGCAAATAATCCGATATTATAAGAGTGGCAAGGGGAACAAGGCAGGGGTGCCCCTGCTCCCCAATCTTATTTGCCCTATACATTGATCCATTTATTCAACAGATCATAGAGAATCAGGCCGTTATCCCGGCTGTGACCCAGGGGTTCGAAACCAAAGTGCTAGCCTACGCAGACGACATCGCGGTAATAACACCTAACCCAGATAAGGCAATAAAGGAAAAAGAAGCCATGGCTATCACATATGGAAGGGATACCTACTGAACAAATCTAAGACGCAAATAATATGCACCAAAAATATCATCTTTCAGGATAACCGGCGAGTACCCACAGCTACTTACCTTGGGGTCAGGATTAATCCGGATTTGGATCGGATCACACAAATTAATTTTGACCCAATGATCAATAAAATAGCATTGGACCTCAGGCGGATGAATTCATTACATCTGACCATCATAGGGAGAATCAACGTCCTCAAGATGGTAATGCTTCCCAAGATATTATACTTATTTAGGGCACTCCCAGTGGAAATTGAAGGGTCAATAATCAAAGCACTAGTTTCTATATTTAGTCATTTTATTTCGCAATATGGTAAGATTAGGAGATCCTTGAAACTTCTTACTTTCCCTCAAACACAAAGTGGTTGGGCCGCTCCTAATCTCACTTTTTACCACTGGGCAGCGTTACTGCAATATATGAATATACTTTTTTTTTTTTAAAAGGATGGTAGAGATAGAGCTGTAGGGGCTGAGGGTCACCCAACAATTTATGAGTTGGCACTTGGGGAAGGTGCTAGAGCGCTGTTGCTTCGCCAGCTTGAACCCAGCTATTTTAAAAAGGTACGATTTAAAATCATTAGGAACGCCTGGAAAACTTGGGGAAAGATCCAAAAATACTTGAGCATTGAAAGATTTACAAGGTATACACCTATTTGGCGATCGTCCTTTTTCCCCCCGGCATTCTACGATGCTATTGGGAAACAATGGGAACAGCTTGGTTTAAGGATAGTGGGAGATATACAGGCAACAGACCAACTATATATTTTTCCCGACTTGCAGAGAGAGTATGGAATCCCCGACAGGCATTGTTTTAAATATTTACAAATTAAGGAATTCTTTGGTAAACAGAGGCAGGCGATATCAATAGCAAAGATTCCATTGCTTGAGACCCTGGAGGGATCAGTTTGTAAAATAAAACACTTATATGGTCTTATGATGGAGGAAGCCCCCGATGACATGGAGAAAACGGAGATGAAATGGGCCAGCTTATTAGAGAATGAAGATATAGATATAGATATGTCATTGGTGCTGGCCAAAAGAACGTTTCTATCAGCAAACCTAAAGGCGTAACAGTTCAAGATGATTTTTAATCTATATTATACCCCAGCCAAATTATTCAATTGGGGAAAAAGGGAGGATGATAAATGCCCCAGGGGTGGGATTGGACCGGCAGAGGCGATACATATGTTTTACGGCTGCTCCAAGTTAGATCCGTTAAAAAGGGAATTGGAAAAATTTTGGGAGAAGATATTAGGAAGAAGTGTTGGCCGAACTCCTTCACTTATGATGGTGGAGCATGATAATAGAATAGGGCTGGACCGAGGAGTGATTGGTTTTGTATTTATTTTAGTTACGGTTATCAGGCTAATAATCGCAACTAGATGGAAGGACTCGGAGCCCCCTGGGTTCCATGAGTGGCTGGCCCGTTTAATCGCCATTTATAAACAGGAACAAGCACTTTACGAATGTAAGGGTCATCAGGCTAAAAGATGGGGGAAGAAACTTTGGTTCCCAATAACAAACTGGCTGCTTGGGGTAGGGTAAATGTGCCAGGAGCGCGAGAAACTGGGCTACAATGAATTTTGTATTTATGTTTGATCTGTCATTACTTGATTTTCTATTTAAAATAAGATATGAATTATGACGTGATATTGATGTCCTATTGTAGGGATGATCATACTATATGCCTATGATTCCACTTCCTACCTAGTATGCATACCTCTGTGTGAGTAACTCATCAACATTGTAACATTCGTATTTTCATCATTTTCAAATATACTACTTTGGCAGTAAGTGTCCTTTATATTATAAGTGTGCATAAAGTTCTTCATCCGCGTTCAGACCGAATGGCATTTTTGTACGCAGTCTTTATATTTGCTCTCCAATCTTCGCAATTGTAAAGTTCTATCCCCACCTCTCACATTCTTGGGAACATGTGCCACTCCATAGTATCTTAAAGTTTTCCAATTATTGTCATGGTGTTGGACATGGTGTTTTGCAATTGCATAGCTTACATCTTTGTGCTGAACGGCCCGTATGTGTTCTAATATTCGCTTTTTTAGCAGGAAGATTGTGCTCCCCACATATGCACTCGATAACATATACCACAAACTGCGTGTTGCAGGTTATTTTACGTTCAATTGAGATTTCTTTTCCATTTGGATCTGTTATGTTCCTCATGTTTTTTCCAATCCTGCATGCTTTGCAGTTATTGCATTTAAAGAAACCTTTACTTTGTTGTTGTAACCAACTCTCTGGTTGTTGGTCTGAGAAGTGGCTTCTTACTAATTGGTCTTTGAGGGAGCGAACTTCCTGTATGTTATTTGGGGTTTGCTACCTACTGCTTTTGCAATTTCCTTGTCACTTGTCAAAATATTCTAATGCTTCTGGAAAATCTTGTATATCATTTGATGTTCTTTATTGAATGTTGTTATCATCCTGATTGTTTCTTCTTTTGTACTTTTCCTGTTTGATTTTCCCATAAGTATTTGTTGTCTTGTTCTTGCTTTTGCCTTTTGGCTCCTTGTTCAATATACGATGTTGGATACTTGCGTAAATCTTGTTTTTACTTTTTGAATCTGAAAACCAGTGTCATCTTCTTCTGAGCAATTCCTTATGGTTCGTAAGAACTCTCCATATGGGATACTTCTGATTAGTGCTTTTGGATGGTGCCATGTAGCACACTGTTGGTTACCTATTGATTTTGGCGGGTGTAAGATGTGCCCTTTGCGTGACATAGTACTGTATTTGACGTAAGCGCATATTTCTGGGGATGTGCACAGGGCTTTGGAGCACTGATGTCCATTCAGCATCTGTGAATTGGCGTTGCAGATCTCCTTCCCAGTGGAGCCGAAGGGGCGTTAGGTTGACTGCCGTATGGTGTCGCAGTGAATCGGCGAGCCACCGTATAAGATGCCCTCCCTGTCCCATGACATGTACATATAGTATAGTGAGGTAAATTGGGGGTTCATTAGTTACGCCCCACCTAGAGTTGAGAGCAGCCAGTAATGATCGATGTAATATCAACTGGGCTGAGGGTATCTTGTTCTCCTCTGTTTTTGTCTTGTACGGGTTCAGGGAGCCCTCCCGATATAGATCGCCTATGTCTTGGATTCCTGCTGCATCCCAGCTTCTCAGTTCGGTGGCTGTGGTCACAGTCCGACCTCTGGGTGTGTCCTCAAATGGTAACGCAGGTGCATACGGCGTAACACTCCGGGTGATAAATAAGCTCCTGCGAAAGCATCTGTATGCTACGTTAAGCAACGACGATTCTGGCAGCTTGGTCTTCGCACAAGGGTGGAATAGTCGCCGCAACTCTGCCAGGGTATTGGGCGGGTGTGTAGTTGCGATGTCTTCGCGATAACGGTCCATATGGTCACCCACTGCAGTTGGGCGGCCAGGTAGTACTGCTCCAAGTTCGGAGCCGCTAACTCTCCCCTATCTGTGGGCAGGCAAAGTTTTTTTAAACGCTACTCTGTGCCGGGTGTCTCCCCATATAAAGTCTCTAATCAATCTGTCCAGCGGGCGGAAGAAAGAAGGGGGATATATAATGGCAGATTCGCGAAGTAGTAAAAGAACCGTTGGAGTATCACCATTTTGGTGAGAGCTACTCTACCTGTCACTGACAATGGAGGCTTACTCCAAAAGGTCATTTGGGAGTGAATAGCTGTGCTCCAGTAATCATTTTATAATTCTACAACAACATTCTGGCGACGAGGATGGGATTCAGTGTTCCAGAGTATGCTGGCATCCAAAATTGTAGCCTGTGTGTGCTGCCATCCTGTATCATGATGTACTGGAAATGCATACACCAAAGATTCACCTCAGCTCTACCACTGCTGTGCTTTTAGACACTTCCTAGTTAGAGGCAAGCATCGAGAAGAGCTTGGTTAAAACAACTGTTCAGTCGGATGGGGTTTCGCTCATGCAGGCATGCAGTAGTAGCTTCAATTCGAATTACAAACATTTGCTTGAGTGCTCACTTTGTAATTCCATGAATT
Source organism: Calotriton arnoldi (assembly GCA_963921515.1). Lineage (NCBI taxonomy): Eukaryota > Metazoa > Chordata > Amphibia > Caudata > Salamandridae > Calotriton > Calotriton arnoldi. Next base: position 5,382,965 of record CAWUFW010000043.1, on the reverse strand, counting down.
TCGCACACAAAAAAATAAGCAAAATCTGAAGCAACTTAATCATTCTAGGGTGCAGGTGTCTTTTTAAAATGCATGTTTATGTTTTTTAATATGGTGTTTATGCAATTTTACAATAGTCCGTTATTACACCAATCACGTCAACCATTCATTCAACATGCTCACATTCAAACATGTCACACAAATCGGTCTGTAACAGTCAGGTTGTTATTTTTATGCACAAAGTGGTCATTAATTAATTGTATAATTCATATTGTATTAGTATTGAAGAAGCTAATTAAATTAAAATGCAAATTATTTAGAATAACAGATATATGTGCATTGATTAACATAAAATATAAAATGAAATGACAGCCATTTTAAATGTGAAAACTGCACTAGGCAGACATAGTTATTCGTATAGGACGCGGAAATGCTTGAATGCAAGCTTCTCTTATCTAGAAGTGAACTCGACAATGTCGAAATGTGCATAATGGAATTTGAGACCTGACCTTAATCTGACATGCTTAGAAATATTCATCATAACTACAGAATCTTCCGGTTTAACGAATGTATTACATTTAGCTAAGATACATCTGATTGTGATAACTAATAATCCTATTTACCCCATATTTCACATAATGCTTGAATAGAATAGTAGCATATTTTAAAACAGTATTTCTTGTTCGTGCTAATAAAATGCATAACTAAACAGTATTTTGCAAGCTGACGTTTCTCTTTTTTAGCATATTTAATTGTTTATGCAATGACACATGAACATTAGAAGGTTAAACTGTGTTCGATGCCTATGGGAACGGAGGTCTATGAATCAAGAAGCTATATAAAACTTTATAAATAAAATGAATAAAATAAATACATATGTAAGATATCTGTAACAAACTTTGTGATAAAACCTTGCAAGCTGCATTTTATTTCGTGGGAAAGGAAGAGCTGAACTGATTCTCAGGTGAATGCTGTAATCTGATTGGATTTGAGGAGGAGAGACCTGCTACACATTTTGCACCATTATTTTGGCCTTTTATATTAGTGTGTGTTCCTACTTAGAGTAAGAGCCATTATTTTACAGACTTTATCTTGAATGCTTTTTCACTCAGCTATTCCCTGAGACCCATTTCCCTTGTCCCTTTTTAGGTCGAGCCTAGGCAGCACGCATGCGCTGTCTGCAAGACCTTCTGTAATCAGTGTTGGGAGTGTAATCCTGCCTGCTGTTTATAATTGGTTCACTCCTGCTGTCGGTCTTCTTTGGTGGCTCCTCATTGGTTGGTGCTCCTGATACATCACTTCCTTTTTAAATCAAGAGCCCAGGCAGAGTACAGTTTCCTTACGCTGTACATGTTCATTTGGTGACTACTTCAACAAAACAAACGTGTTTGTGTTGAAGCTTGCAATCATAACATGAGTGAATCACAAACACACTTCAGACCACTTGTTTTCCTTTCCGAATGGCTTTATCTTTAACAATGGAGGCTGCGTGCCTTACTTTTGTTCTGCGCAGCTTGCCCAACGTAACTTTTAAAACATTCTGTGGTTTTTTTTTGCATCACGCTGCACTTTATCTTTAATTATAGCGACCGCGCCTTTCTTTTTTTTTTCTCAAGTGCCCTCCCCTTGTTGTTTGGAAGCTGATCACTGTGGCACACTAGGAGCGTCAGGGAGGGGCGAGGAGCAGAGCATCAAGGCAGCTGACAGCGGGTGGATTGTATGGCATCCACGCCATCTGCTGTATCTGACCCTTGCCAGGGAGGCTTGCCGAAGGGGCTGCTAAGGTTTCCGCAATCCTCTCAATCCCAACCATTGTGACACCCCCTTACCCATTAATCTCACCTGCCTCACTTTACTGCACAGTTTGGAAACTATCCCAGCTGCACGGTGGACGTCTGGAGAGCGGCAACAGGAAAATCGGCGGGAAGTGGCTGCCAATAAAGGTGATTTTTGCCACGCCTTGGGGACTTCTTGTTTTGTTTGCCTTAGCTTGTGTTTATTTTGAACAGCTCTTCACAGATGGGAATGTGTTTTGAGTGACTATGTGCATGCTTTGAGCAACTCTTCACATATGTGAATGTTTGGCTACGTGTGTGCCTTTATCTAAGCAGTAATACTAGAAGCTGGTCCCTCGCGTGCGGTTGTTTACGTGTTTATCGCTTTTTTACTTTGTTTTTAAATTTAACTGCTCCATGGAGAATTTTATAGAGGCGCTATAGCATAAGGAATATAGAAGCATTTCATTGCCAACACGTTTTATTTCCGCTGGGAAGGCGTGTGTGTTTTTGTAGTGGAATGCGTGAGACTTCTCGTGTGTCGCAGTGAATTGTCTCCTAGGTGTTTCTCCAGTCATCCTGGTGGCTGGGCTCAGTCCATCCCCCATTCTGTGTCTAAAAGGGGATCTGAGATCAAAGGCTCTAATGAAGTTATTTATCCCTGCTGATTGATTGGGGACAGAAGTTTGGCCTGGCACGCGTTTTGCTTTTCACTGGAAGTCAACATTTGATCCAGCGTTTGTTTAAAAAGGAACTGTATCCCATCCGCATTTTTTAATGTTTTATCAATCCGCTGAAAGGGCTTTAAATGTACTCAGGAGGCTGTGGGCCCATATTTTTCCATTTCTTCAATGATGCAAAGTGAAGTTGTAAGAAAAAGAATTCACAGAGGCATTTCTATACATACCAGCATGCATTCTTTAGATCCCTTTCAGTTCCAACTTCTCGCTCTTTCTCCCTTCCTCACTCCTCCACCCTTTATAAAAATGAACCAAATCATGCCTCCATTAACACATTTCTGCCTCTCTTGTCTTCCTTTTTGGTGCTCAAATTAAAAACATGCCAACTTTTGTAGTGTTGGTTGTGGAGAGGGGGCCGCAGGGCGTCTGGTAGTTCAGTAAGGTTAATATTGTTTTAGAGGGGCCCTTGTGATAAAGGCAGTAAGTCTCCAAGCCCTTCCTCCCACCACCACCCCTGGAGAGGGAGGGCTCTCAAGTGACCACTTGGTTTTATAGCTTTCGTATCTGTTCCGTCAACCTAGCATGGGACTCTATGTTCCCATAGGGTCCGACAGGCTCCATCCAGTATTTGAGACAACTCGTGATCTGCGATCTCGCTCTGTCTGTGTCACTCCCTTTTAATTCCTAGTTTATTTATGGATGAGTTTTGTAAGGTGGCCATTACACCGGTCAGCGAGTAAAGAAGCGGGAATATCTTTGTCATGGTTCTTTCTTGTTGTAAGTTTCATCAGTGTGTGCACTATTGCCAGGGAACGAGTTTGCAGCCTTTTGAAAACAGAAGTAAAGCTATCTCGCGGTACAAACCACTGCTCTCTGCCTCTTGGTGGCAGTGTAGGGACATTGTAAAGTCATGCTGTCTGGGAAGCCACCACAGAATTGAACATCATACCACAACACACCACATAATTGCTACATACCACAACACAAAATAGCAATCCACATAATTACACTCCATGACACAATCCCACTCCACATAATTCCAGTACACTCAATACCACATAATTACTATCTACATAATTCCACAGCACACCATGCCACATAATTCCACTACACAAATACACTCCACACCACACAGTGCCACCCCACACAATTCCACAACTAAAAAATTCCAATACAACCCACATAAGAAATTCTCATTTACAACGCCAGTAGCTCGAACTCTCGCAAATGCAAGACTTATTGCATTGCAAATGCTTGTTTTCTATTTCTTTACTTTTGTTACAAAGCGAGGGTGCCGCGATTGCTTCAAAAGTAACTAAACTAAATAGAAAAAAAACATTTGCAATGCAATAGGTCTCGCATTACTGAAAGTTTGAGCTATTGGCGTTATTATTAACAATGCCAATAGCTCAATCTTTCAGTAATGTGAGACCTATTCCATTGCAAATGCTTATTGACAGTTGTGGCTACCGCTGCTACTGTTCCTCCTTTGCCTTATTATTGATGCCCGATTTGGACAGATTGCTACTGCAACTGTATGCTTTTGCTCGAATTATTGAGACTTGGCTGAGATTCATGAACTACTCTTCATGGGAAGTTTGAAGGCTTTGTTTGGATTTTGAGTTTTATGCTCTTTTTATCTCACTCTTTTCCTTTGAATTTGAGATCTTCATGAGTTCTACCAACTCTAAATTGTGGTCCTGTTTTTTAGAATAGGGTATTTCTTCTTTATGGAATATGCTTGATGCATTATTTGATGATTTGTTCTAACCAAATTTTTATGAGATTTCTGTAATCTTACTTGAATTATTTGACTAATCTGAATAAAAAGAATCTTACATATCTCTCAATGAGAAATAAACTTTTAAAACTAATTTAAACTCTCATCAGACTGAACTTAGAACTGCTACTATGATTTAACTTATGATGGTGAAATAGCTCCTGGTTCAAAACACGGTGGCAAAGATCCATCACCTGAAGCGAGTTGTACTTTGAAGCCAGAGCGGGGAGAAGGGGAAAGGAAGATGGCGGATTGACTCCGCACCAGAGGACACCTCTTGCAGCTCTCCCCATGGACCTCGGTGCTTCCAGCGATCCCCACCTAGCCTTCTGTTAAATTACACCCCTGAAAATACTAACGGTGAGGGGGTATTGTTTACGAAATTAGTCTCCCCCTTCGAAGATTGATACTACTAATACTAAAGCTCGGGCTAGAATGGCTAGGACTAGGGCCGCTATTCTCGAACTACTCCACATACACCAATTGCCAGATGTCTGGAGGAGACTGCATCCAACTCTCCCAGGCTACACGTATTATTCGTCCCCACACAAACATTACTCCCGAATCGACATGATCTTCGTTAATAGAAGTCTGTTGGAGAAGGCATCTATAGAGGTCTGTCCTAAGATCACATCGGACCATAATCCAGTGATGTTAACTTTGCAGAGTCAGCGGGGGGATAGAGAACCACTTCGGGCATTCTCATTTCCTAGACACCTTCTTAGTAACTTAGACTTTCAGGCATACATTCGAAAAACACTAGGGGAATACTTCGAGAATAATAAGGGTACTGCTTCTACTTCTACGGTGTGTGACTGTATGAAGGCTTATGTAAGAGGGGCCACTCTCCAGTATATTCTAACACAGAATCGGCATACTGCTTGGGAGGCAGAGCAGGAGCATAGGCTCTATTTAGATTTGGAACGACACCACGCAAGAGCTATCGCTATAAGGGACGCAGCTGAACAGTCAATATATCATCGGCTTGTAGAAGTAAGAGCTAAGCTTAACAGGGGGCTAATTGACAAAGTTGCTACTAACTCCCACAAGTATAAAGCTAAGCAATATGTGTATGGGGAGAGGGTTGGCCGCTTGCTAGCTACTCAGATCGCTGATCAAAGGGCCAGATCCTACATTAAATCAATAAAAGGCGCAGACGGTTTATTTTATACTCAACCGCTGGACATAGTAGAACAGTTCAGACTATTTTATGCTGATTTATATGGTGAGTCGGCTTCTTTTGATAAACAAACTGTTTTAGATTATATACAGGAGAGCGCGCTACCGATTCTCAACCCGTTGGAGTCTGCGGATTTGCAGAAAGACATAGAGCTGGGGAGGTTGAGGATGCGATTAGTGCTTTACCATCAGGCAAGGCCGTTGGTGAGGATACTATTCCGCTGGAATTTTATAAAACTTTTAAGGACATTTTGGCACCTGTCTTCTCCATATTACTTAGTAACATCATCAATGGGGACGATGCCCCTTCCTCTTGGAGCATTACTAACATCGTTGTATGTCCTAAGAAGGGGAAACCGGTAGAGGATATGGGTTCGTATCGTCCTATATCACTGATTAATGCCGATGCTAAAAAAAATTCTATAATCCTCGCCTCACGTTTGGCTTTTCTTATCCATCAGTTAGTTTCGGAGCAACAGCACAGCTTTGTTCCAGGTAGAGATACGGCAGCTCACATTAACACAGCTGTCGCCGCGTTTGATATCGCCGGTCAGCTAGATCAACATATAGGGATGGTGATGCTTGACGCTGAAAAGGCCTTTGACCGAGTTGCCTGGGGAACACTATGGCTTACTTTGTTATCATCTGGCCTCGGTCTTAGGTATATCTCTGCGGTTCAGAAACTGTACAGCAATCCTGTAGCAGCAGTCAAGTTGAATGTCCTTTCCTCAGCTCACTATGCAGTCCAAAGGGGTATGCGGCAGGGCTGTCCGCTTTCCCCACTACTGTTTGCTCTTTATATTGAGCCCTTTATAAGGCATTTGAGGCAAAACTTTAGGATTTCTCCAGTTTGTCTTAGTGGATTGGAATTAAAACTAACCGCATATGCGGACGACATTGCTATTTTTTCTTCTAACCCTGTTGATGCGATAGTCGAAATTACACAAGAGGCACAGTGCTTCGGCTCCTTCTCTGGCTATAAACTTAATCTGACTAAGACTCAGACAATTTTAAATTTCCAACCTGAAACGGCTCCACTAGCATTCGGGATTACAAGAACCGCAACGTATCTGGGAGTCTGTCTTAGCAGCCGAGTGGATGACGTGGTTTCGCTGAACTATGAGCCATTGCCTAAAACAGTCAAGGCAAAACTGCGCAGTTGGCATCGGCTCCCTCTCAGTATTTATGGAAAATGCAACATAGTGAAAATGAATATTCTCCCTAAATTTTTATATCTATATCGCACAATTCCTTTAAGGGTTCCTTGGTCTTTCTTCAAGCGGCTAGACAGTGCTATTGGCAGTTTTATATGGGGATATAGACATGCAAGGAGAGCTCTCCGATATATTAAACTGTCTTATAAACAAGGGGGCTTTAAGCTCCCAGATTTTAAACTGTATTTCTGGGCTGCATTTGTCGGCCGGATTCGAAGCTTGCTTAGTGGGCCTAATACCGGCACTGTTTGGTTGTCATACCAATTAGCCTGCGGACCAACAATTGGGTTCATGCTGTATAAAACGGCTGACCCCAACTACTTCAAGCGGGTTAGGTTTAAGATAATTAGAGACATTGCCAGGATCTGGCAAGACATCTGTAAGAAATACTCTCTGCCAATGCTGCACCAGTACACAGTGTTGTGGGGCAATCCTATGTTGCCTGACATATTCCATGATTACATTGGAAGATGTTGGCAGCACAAGGGTGTTAATCAACTTGGTCAGCTATATGATGGACAAGGGTTTCGATCTTTCTCAGACCTGAAAGAAGAGTTCGGGCTCTCACAGAGTACATTTTTTAAATATTTACAAGTAAGGGACTATCTCATACGGGGCCAGAGGTTATTAGAAATGGTGAGTCCCTCTGAAGTATTATCGGCATTATTCATGACCTCAGGCTGAGGAACTATCGGTATAGTCTACCAGAAATTCTTGCAGCCATAAGTGATGATAGTATGCAGGTAGCAGCGAAACTAAGTCGGATCTTTCAAACCGACATAACTGGTGAGGAAATACAGGCCTCACTGGATACTGTAGATGCAGCAGTAGCCTCTGTCAATTTGAAACTTCAACAACATCGGATAGTTTTCATGCTGCACTATACCCCTGAGCTCATTTCCAAATGGGCTACATCTCAATCCTCGGCCAAATCATTCTGTCCAAAATGCCATGCTTATGCTGCAGATTTAAGACATGTTTGTCACCTGTCCAAGGCTGAACACATTCTGGATAGATGTATCCTCCATACTTACACTACTTTTCGGTCACAATGTCCAGGTCACAGAGAAGGAAGTAGTATTGGGGGTAATACGTGACATTGGCAGTCACAAGAGAGTATTGGTTTCGATTGTTATAGCATGTGCCCGTCTATGTATAGCCCGAGTATGGATTAACAGCAAGAGCCCAAGTATTAACGAATTTTGGGCTTTACTTAGACAAGTATACGAAATGGAACTTGCACTAGCTAAGGCCAGAGGCCCACGTTCTTGGTTAAAATTTAAAAGGGTCTGGTCCAGCCTCCAATGGGATTAATGTATCATTGTTTTTTTTTGGGAATTTTGTATTATCCTCCCTATATTATTCTTATTCTAATTTTGTAATTGTCTTTGATGACTTTGTCCTTCTCTAGCATGTTTTTGGTTATTTTACTCGACCTGGACTTTGATGGTATTTCTTACATTTTCATATTATATATGCTCTATCTTTTGTTTATGGCTTTCTCATTTTTTTTATTGTATTATACTTATGGCTAAGAAAAAAAAAATATTTAAAAAAATTTGAAAAAAAAAAAGCCAGAGCGGGAATGGGGCTTAACCCTGAACTTGATGGTACGAAAAGGTTGAACCATATTATTAAAATTTTGCCCCATCAGTATTATGAGTTTATTTTAACATGATATATCACTGTGTCCCTTTGTAATGCACTGCACATATCTGGGACTAGGTGTATTCAAAGCAACTCGTGCCACACACAAGAACCCCATCACCATCACTGTCCAAATAATCCTTTCAAAGTTTCATGCGTCTACACACATGCATTAGTTTATTCATGTGTATCTATGCCATGCACTAGTAACATACATGATAGTCTGGTTTTTAAAATTCTCTCGTATTGTGGTGTCTTATCCAAACTCACATACTTGCTAAATCATCTTAATATGCCTTATAGGGTATTAAAGATGGACAGACCCTGTAGTCACACTCTGTAACATAAAACTGCAATAGAATGGCAGGATTAGAGAATGATTAAGTCATCAGCCAGCTGAGGTGGCGTTCAAAGGATGCAATCCCAAGTACTCACTGTGACAAAGGTCTCAACTCAAGGTTCAGCTTTTAGAGGGTCCTCAGTCCATGAATGTTAATGTCTATCGAAGCTACCTGCTATTTACGCATATACCCTGTGTTTCTGCGTCAACTTCACACAGAAGAGTATGCTTATTGATGTTGGGTCTCATGATGTGAACCATCTGCCAGTGCCTAGACGGTTGGTGTATCTCAAATAGTGCAGCCCATTAGGTCATTTGTAATGTTTAACTAGTCTGAGTTAGGATTTCTTAATTCACCCCGTACAATGTTAGTATTTGTGATGGGTTCATTAAGTAATTAAAAATACTTCATCAGTAAGCCAGACCGCCAAAAACCTACAGCAGGTTTTGTTTTTTGATCAGTTACACTTCTTTGAGATTTATTGATGTGGACTCATGAGGAGTGCATGTAGTCTAAATATGTTAATATTACCTATATACTGCTACGTATAGCCAGTATACTACAATTTTCACAGCAGACACTCATAGTGTGGATGTGTTCCTACATTCACCACTTGTCTCATGAGGTGTAACCATATTAAACTGGTTGCACATAACTCACTTCTCCTCCTTGCCATGATGATCATTGGTATGTGCGATACTATAGCAAAAGGCTTCCTCAATTACCTAGTAAGGTGTACCCACAGGACAAAATTGTTCATACCTTCTCTGTGTGTGAATAACTGGTAGATCCACCGTTCTTTTTCAAACGGTATCTTATCATTTTTTGAAGTTGGTCCTACATTGTCTAGATGTTCATTGTTAACCCACTTGAAAACATCCATTGCAATTGCATCAGAAATTGCACAAACACTACATTGGTCACATTTAAAGTGACCCTTCACAAGTGATAGCCCCCAAAGTTCATTAAGTGCACGATTGATAGTTTGGCATGAAAGGGCTGCCCGCACTAAATGATCCTTGATACTTTGTAGTGTTTGTGCATTCACATTCACTAAGAATCTAATGTATTTAATCATAAGAATGTCAAGTTTACTTTGAAACAATTCTCTAATTTGAATACGACCAATGTTGTTTACGTTATTTTATGCCCATGTGAGCTTATATTCATTGGACAAACCACACCAAAACATACACATCAGAATATGCCAACATACGAGTTGCCTTAGGTGTAAGGTCATGACTGTATCATTGGTAGAAATTTCATACAGCACAACCACACGGATGATGAATTGTGATGGCAAGTAATCACCATTTAGTGCAGTGACATTTGACTCCAGAAATAATTACTACACAATAATAATATTGATCTACTTCTGAATACGTTTATATACAAATTGTTTTAACTTTGAGGACGCAATGTAACCCTGCATCTATTTGTTGCCTGATAATATTTTTATTTTTGCTACACAAATTTGTTTCCCTACAGTCCAAGAGTATAGTCCTCTTTTTATGTCCATTGACAGTCACCTTTCTTTTGCAGTCCGTTCCTCTATTTTTATCAGCCTTGTGACTCGGCCTGTCTGATGTTTCCCCCTTGTTCAGGCGCACAAGTATAGGCCACCGGCGGCTCCTCCGCAATGACGGAGGAGCGTCGCCCCACTAGATCTGAGCCAGCAAGTGAAAAATAAAACAATATCTCAGTATTGTTTTATTCTTCATTTTCCAGCTCCGAGCCAGCTTGTGCAGGGAGAGGCGGGCCGGGGCATGGCAGTGGGGAGAAGATGTGCTATGTGCACTTTTAAGTGCTCATGTGTGATTGGCCGGCTGTCTTAGGCCTGACAAACACACATGCCCACTTAGGTTTCTCCAGCCCTGGTGCACAAGGGAAGTGTTTAGTTTTATTATTAACCCCCCCACGCCATGTACTCCCGCGTGTGCTTCCCGCTGGCGCCGTCTCCCCCCTTCCCGCGCACCCTCCAGCAGCCCCGCCGGTATTTTTTACTGTTGGCCGCCACTGGTATATTCATCTTTTCATGCCGATCGACGGCCCCTTACTTTCTTTTTCAGCCCGTTCCTCAACTTCTATCACCCTGGTAGTCCCCCGAGCAGAGCCCTTTTCTATAGCAACTTCCATGCTCGGTGTAGGAAAGTGCCACTTTTAGTCATGGTCACTCCCACTTTTTGCCACTGGTACTGATGTTTTTTGACTGAAGTGCACTGAGTCTCTGCTAACCAGGCCCCAGTGCCAGTGCTCTTTCCCTTAAAACAAAACACATGTTCAATTATAACCCAATTGGTAAGGACTTTAGCACCCTTGTAAGTCCCTAGTAAATGGTACCCTAGGTACTCAAGAGGGTCCCTAAGGGCTGCAGCATGTATTATGCCACCCAAAGGGACCCATACCCAAATGACATGCAGACTGCCATTGCAGGCTGTGTGAAATGGTGCAAACCATTTTGAAAACACGACAAGGCACTCTCCCTGTGTGCCATGCCCATGCTCATTGCATATATGTAAGTCACCCTAAAGCAGGCCTTAAATCCCTAAGGCAGGGTGCATTATATTATTATTTGTGAGGACATATCTGCATGAGCAGATATGCACCTGTGATGTCTAGTTCCATTGCCACGACATTGTAAGTGTACAGGAAGCCTTTTTAAGTATATGTACTGGACACTGGTCATTACGAGTTCCCCAGATACATGATGACTTTACTGAAACCCATGATGTTTGGTATCAAACATCTTGTCTTAATAAATCCGTACTGGTGCCAGTACTAGATTTATTAGGACATGCACCCAGAGGGCACCTTAAAGGTGCCCCCCAAAAACCTACCAGTATCTAATGTGCTGGCTGACTGGTATCATCCGTCCTGCCACCACAGACACATTTCTGACCCCCTGCAGGTGAGAAACCTCACTCTCAGAGGCCAGAAATAATGCCTGCACCGAGGGAAGGTGTTCACACCTCTGCCAGCAGGATGTCTAGTGTTTTAAAATATCAAGGCGAGAGGCTGCAAATCCTCTGCTGCCTTTGATATGCGACCCTGGCTTCCCCCAGACCTGGGAGATGCCACCCCCTGCCCAAAGGCCCATTTGGCACCAGGACAGGCAGGAAAATTAGTCAGAAGGCCTGTTTACTCTCAGGCTAGCCACAGCCTTAAGGTGGACTACCTGAAGTGAACAATGAAAGAAGGGTTCCACCATCTTGTTTTTAGTGGAACTAGGAACTCTGGCTCAGGTTTTGCCCAATCTCAAAAGGAAGTGGTCATATAGGGGGTGTAGTCACCCCAGGGGGAGCTGATTGGCGACCACCTTACACTCCCCTTAAAACCCCTAAATTCAGTATTTAGGTGGCCCCCTAACACCAGGAACTCAGAATCATCAACTGGGAACAGAAGAAGGACCAAGAAGAGCCGAAAAGTGCAAGAACTATGGACCAGCTCCGGATCTGGCACCAAACCCGGCCTACTGCTGCCCCGACAATTGCAAAGACCCGACTCGTCCTGCAACTGTGCATCCTCCTAAAGCCATGCAGGGCTGCCAGCACTTCGCCAACCAGCCAGCATATCCATTGAAGTGAAAGAGCCACTTCCCTGTGGCGTGAAGCCACTAACCGCATCCGCCAGGTTCACTGTTCTGTCGACCCCAAGGTCCACTGAGGGAGCAGAGCCCCAGAAGAAAGACTCTGTGGCTGCCAGAGGTCAGCCCCAGCTCCCCAATGAGTACTGAGCCGCTAGACCCTCCAGGAGCCCCCCAGCACCAATATCCAGAGCAACGGAGCCCTTGCAGCAGCCAAGGCTTGTTCAGTGTCCAGTCGGGACACCAACCCTGACAAGACCAACCTACCGACAAGGGACGTCAGCGTCACCAATGCCGGGACCGACAGTGACGCTGCTGTCCAGTTTGCCCCCCATCACCAGGTCGACTTTGAGAAGTGACAGCATCCAATGCAAGGGACCCACAGGACAAAACACCTCTGCACCCGAACCCCACAGCCCGAATCCGAGCCCACCGACTGTGTCCCCTTGCTCCAGACACCCTCAAGAGCCGAGTACCCTTTTGAGTTCTGGCGGTCATGTCCCCAATTCCCGCCAGAGCTTTCACAACATCCCACGTCAATTTGTGTGGGACGCTGTACAAAGAACAAGGAAAAGCATTATATCTATCAAGCCCCATGAAACTGGCCTTCAATAACGAACTCAGGAGGTTGAGATGCAGAATAAATCCCTGAAAAGGACATAAATTTGGGCATTTAACTGGATCCTCGGAACACAACTGATGATTGTATAACTACAAGAAGAAATCACTGAATGCTTGTGGTTTGCATTTGTCACGACTTAAAGAGCTTAAGGTGCTACTGGTAGAAATCGATATTCCACCACGTGAGCATAACACAATGCAATACTGCCATCACCGCTTGTCTGCGCGGAGCTGACGCACAGCTCTCAGCCAGATGTGTGAGATTCCTCAGAGAAGCACTCAAGTTACTGAACCCGTGCTCTGTCGGCTGCTTAAAGTGGAAATTTTCTTGGCTTCCCATCATTCTGAAGCAGTGTCATCAATGTCAATCCTATGAGGCATTGCCATTTGTGGCATGCAGTGGCTGGGACAGTGCAGGCCTACTCTAGTCAGTTTAATTCACTGCCGACCCTCTTCCATCCCCAAAAAATTGTACTGTTGGTGCAAGCCAAAACCAATCTGCCACATGTTGTCACATTTGCACTTTGGCAAAATCAAATTGAGTGCAGCCTGCACTTTAGCCATAGGACTCGCCTCAATAGAGCTTTTCTAAATTAACATGTCCGATGACATTGTACCATGCACTTTATCAAACTCAATCTGATTGCTGTTTGCAATTCACTAATTGGTCTCTTCAGTATAAAAGAACCTTGTTGACTAAATAGGAATCATCTGGGCCTGCGGAGCTAAATACATTTGTCTTGCATATGCTGAACGCTGCCTGCACTTTACTCACTGGTTCCTTTAGTATAAAATAATCTGGTTGACTAATAGGAATCATTTGGTCTTGCGAAACTAAATAAAATTGCCCAGCACATGGCACCAACTGGCCTTTTACGATTCACCTGAGCTAGGACAGCTGGGATTTGAGCAAGCCAAAATTAACATGTTATACAACATGGCAAGAGGCACCTTAGTATAGCCAACCTGATTACACTCTGCACTTTACTCATTGGCAAGTGTTCTGGGCGGTGAACTCACAGGAAATGCCCCATGCATGGTAGCAACCGGTTCTAGAACAGGCAGCTACAGGGCAGTAAGGAACAGAGTGAGCCGAAATCTACAGGCTACAAGACACTTCAATATGCACTTTATTAAACTTATTTTGATTGTAGTTGCCATCTCATTCTAGGGCCTATGTCCCTATAAGACTGGAGGGTGTTATCATTGGTTCCTGCTCTTTAACGATCCTCATGTCACTGGCAGCACCTTTCAAGAAGCAGGATTTTCTCTTTTTTGTTTTAAAATCAGATTTTAAAGACACAAGGCACACGCAATTTTAGGATGTTCTAAATTAATAGAAATAAGCATGATTTAGATAAACAAGACATTTTCTGACTTCATGCTGTTGTAACTGTTTTCCTATAGGCGTTTCTTATATTCTGATGGTTTTAAATAACTTTAAACAATAAAAATGTATCTATCTATGAAGAGAAAGTCTCCACTTGCAGCCGTTTTCTTGGTACAGGTTTTTCCATTGACTTTAACAGGTAGTGTTTGAGGCTACCATCACGACCAGCACCTCTGCACCCGGACAAACCAGGGTAGGTAAATGTGAACTGCTGGTGGTTCTTTGGACCTTGGCCCCTAAGCACTTTAAGTCCAGAAGAGTAACCTTGAGTATCTTTTGTAAGTGCACCTAGGCACTGAATGTTTCTCTGATAGGATAACATTACCGCATTCGAGGCTCATACCTCAAATCTGACAGCTGTGATTTTGTACTGTTTTTCCTGTAAAAATCTATAACGTCTAAAGTACTTACCTGATTCCGATAATCTTGTTGTCTAAAAGTTTTAAAAAATCAGTGTTATTTTTCTAAATTTTTCTCGAGTTACTTCTTGAGTGTGTCTCATTTATTGACTCTGTATGTACAACAAATGCTTAATACTACCCTCTGATAAGCTTGAACTGCTCGCCCACACTATCACAAAGATAGCATTTGGGATTATTAATTTAAGCCCTGTAAGGCAATAAGGGTCGTCTGGACTTTCTACATAGTGTACCTCATTTTGGTGCACTGCAAAAAAGGCCAGCTTCCTACACTCGGACCACGTACATTTTTTTCGGCATTCAATTCAGACGTGTTACCAGAATTACGGGAGTTCATTTGTGTGTCCATTGTTGACACAGAAATTGGTTTTGCTCGAGCACCCTTGCTCCTTGATACTGGCTCCGAGGCATCAAGTGAAAGGTATATTGAATCTTCTTTCCAATTAATTTGCTCAATGCGCGGTCCCTGACTGGCTTCTTCCTCCTTTTCATTTTCCTTTTCACGTATCCTTATAGATTGTCTGGTGAACTACTCCTGCCGTTGAGGCACTTCTAAATATGATTTTTCTTTTGACCCTTTTGTCCCCGTCCAGTTATGGTTTCCTCACTTACATACATTTCTTTACATACAGATATATTTTATTTTATGAGGACTGACATTGTGACATTCTCACACGCCATGGCACATTGGTAAATTCTCTAGTTGGATTACGTTATGCATAATCCTTCTTTCTTTTTTCATAAAATAACTCTCTGCTATGTACTCTTGATATATTGTTCATTTGCATTTATGTTGTGACAAATAACTTTTTTCTGGTTGTAACTCATTATTATTATTTTTTGTATTTTCCTTTTTTTGTCTTAATTTTTTTGTATGTCTTATATGATTGTATATTTATTTATCAACCCCATTAGTGCGGGTGTCGGGCAATGGCCAACACCTGCACACTCTCCCCGGTGAGTCTGTCGCCCACTGGCCGACACTGGGGAGAGCTGAAAAGGATCCTCCAGTGCAAGCACCGGAGGATTCCTCTTTAAGGCGAGGGAGACTCTGAACCGCTTTCGCATCAGTCCCCGCCCTCCTCCCATCCGTCTGTGACATCAGCGTACCGCGAGACGCGCTGATGTCACAGTTACCCACCGGCCGCGGAGAAGACTGCAGGTAAGCACTTGCTTCGCTGTCTAGTGGGATTTTGAGGAGCTGCGATGCCTTCCCAGGTTGCAGGGAGGCATTATTGGAAAGGGGGGAGACTCCACCTTTCAACGATGCCTTCCTGGCATGATTTTCTGGCTGTGGATCGCGGCGCAACCGCAAAGCACAGTCAGCAAAACCACTACGCCACCAGGGATCAGATTTTGGGGATTGGCCCTTCTGCAATGGGCTGGCCCCCACCCCACATTTAAAAATAAAATAAAAAGTAACGCAATGTAGGTAGGGGGTCAACCCAGAGCTAATGGGTCGACCCCCTTTGGGAGATATATACATCGCATTAGCCCACACAATCCTCTCATATTAACATGACCTATACGTGGCCAGTTGCATGTTCTAAGTGTACAATGTTGTTACAAGCTTGTAGGCACTTGAGCAGATCTGGTGCCATTATATTACATTTTACATAGACATATAACAACTTTAATGGTATGTGACTGTACTACAATTAATTTTGCATTTCATCTTCTCCAATCCAAAATGACAATCGCTGTTTTCCGTATATTTGCTTATCTTACATTTGCAGTCCTATCAGTCCTACTACAATGTCTTGTATTGACTATGTAATGACGCCTCTCTCTACACTTCACTGTGTGATCAAAACCGCTGGACAGTCAAAACGCGTTACGAACAGATTTATGAAGTAAGAAATCTTTATTTGAATTCACTATTCCCGCCTGAGAGCGCGCTTAATTGTTCTGTGGAAGTATTGCATTATTGGGTTGCAGGTTTTCCGGCAGGAGCAAACCTTGGTTTGGATATATATATATATATATATATATATCTATCTACCTATTTCTTTGTTGAGGATTCGGCAAAAAGGATTGTGGTTACTATATATATATATATATATATATATATATATATATATATATATATATATATATATATATATATATATATATATATATATATATATATATATATTATATATATACCAAGATGTAGCTGGGTAGCGACCCCCTGCCATACACCAACAATCTAATTCATCCTCATATCATGTCCATCCGACGAAAATAAAGGGAACAGGACGCTGCACAGTTGGATCCCAGCATGTTTATTTTTAGGTCGAGCATTCGAGACCTCTTGTATATACTTTAGTATATACTTATTATATACTTATATGTGTATGTACTTTGTGGGCTCTGGAGATCAGCCCTAGGACTTGTCTGCTTCCGCTTAGGGATTTTTTTTTCTGTTCAACTGCCTCTATTTAACTTTCTTGATAGAAAACGACCAGCAGAGGTCAGTAAAATACCAGAATCACTTTAGCATTCTCTAGATTCCAGTCCATAGAAATTGTCTTCCACAAGCACCCGTAGACAATAATATTTTTTCCAAATCTTGTATCTTCAGTAATATGACCACCAAAGGCCCTGATTTTATATTAAAAACAGAGCTTTCGACTATACCATTTCCAGCTGAAAGGCAATATTTCTCTCCATGTTTTCCCATACCTGGCGTGTCACGCAGTTTGGTGCTTACTTTCCCTCCATGTTAAATAACAGTAGATGTTTAGGCAGCCAGGCTAATGTGCTGCATAGCTAAATACATATAAGGTCCCAAAGGCAAGACCGATTGCATTGCAAATGCTTGTTTTACAAACTGCAGCAAAACCAGCCCGCCGGATTTTGGAGCAATTGGCTCTGGAGCAGATTGCTCCGAAATGCATCAGGCTGTTTCTGCTTCATTTTGTAAAAAAAGAAACATGCTGGAATTGCACTGAGCAGCGGCCTGGTCCCTTTATTTCTATCAGATCGACGTGATATGAAGGTGAATTGTAGTTGATGAGCTACGTTTTTTAGGGTTAGATCGGACCCAAAACAACAGAAAGAGGCCGCAATACCAAAAAAGAAAAAATCAGCCAGGAGGCGCAAAGCCAGACGGGGAGGGAATGAAACTCCGCTCTGGCACAAAGACCAAGGAAACACGCAAACTGAAGTAAGCTGCGATCCAGCCACAGTAATTAATTTAACGAATGTCAGCCTCTCAGAAGAAGAAAATAACATACTGGCTTTGGGCTGATCATTTTGCAAGAGAACGAACTTTGATTACAGCCAGACCTGCATTGACTTTTTAAAATTCGTACGAAAGTTAAAGCTGAGAAAAATTTTCTTTCTCAGGGGTCAATCTGGTCATATGCAGGATATCCCAGAAGAAACATCTAATTTGGAGGTGGGAGATTTGAACATCCTGCATGACCTCAACGAACTGGAAAGAGAGTGTGATGGGTTACAGCCACAAGGAACGCCAAGTGAGACGGCAGGAGCCTTGGGGCTGGACATCTATAAGGGTGTAAGAACTAAGCTCAGACCAACATCCACTTTTGTACCTAATGTGCCAAAAGATATGATTGATTTTTTCTCTGAGGCCGTTAGTAAAGATTTAAAAGAGTTATCATTGACATCGAGTCGGGGTTTCAGTAAAGGAGGTAGCTTCCAGGATAGGAAATACAATAAGGTCATGGAAAAAATCAAAAAGAATAAGGACATAGTGGTCCGAGAATCGGATAAAGGGGGCAATGTGGTCCTTTGGCCACTTGAAATGTATAATACTGAAGCGAGATCCCAATTGAGAGACAACAGTTGTTATGCAAAGGTTCCACTTAGTAACCTCTTAGAGGTGAAGAATAAATTCCATAAGGACCTTGCGCTGTTGGAGAGGACTTGGGATGTTATCCCAAGGGGAATATCTATATTTAAAGGTTGATAACCCTGTGACACCGATTTTATATCTTATTCCCAAAGTCCATAAAAATAAGGAAACACCACCTGGTAGGCCTATCATTTCCGCTATTGGGAGCCTTTTCGAACCAACCTCTAGATATCTAGATCATTTTCTGCAGGAATTTGTAAGACAACTTCCTGCTTATATTCAAGATACCCGAGATTTTCTAAATAAAATTGAGAATCTAGCCTGGAAAGACACTTTTCTCCTAATTACGCTCGATGTACCATCATTATACACGAGCATTGATCATGATGCAGGATTGAATGCTATGTGGCATTTTTTAAATACACGTCCGATATCTTTCTTTCAGCATTCAAGGATGTTGATCGAAATGGGTAGATTGTGTCTAGAGAATACATTTTTTTATGTTCAGAAACGACACCTTTAAGCAAGTACGTGGCACAGCTATGGGCACCTGCTTCGCCCCCAGCTATGCGAATTTGCATATGGGCTGGTGGGAGGCGCAGGTGCTCATGGTAGAATGTGCCAAAGAGTGGAGTGAGAATGTGATTTTATGGAAAAGGTTTATTGATGACCTTTTTGTGGTCTGGGAAGGATCAGAAGAATCTGCACAATGCTTTGTTAGTAAATTAAATGACAATGCATTAAATTTAAAGTTTACAGACACTATCAGCAGGTTCCACGTATCGTTCCTAGATCTGGAAGTATATATAAAAGATAACACTCTGCACACACTTACATTCAGGAAGTCCACGGCGGGCAATTCAATTTTGCATGCGAATAGTTTTCACCCGACTAAACTGAAAATGAGTATCCCTTACGCGGAACATTTAAGGATGAAACGTAATTGTAGTGAGGGACAAGCACTGGAGGAAGCCCAGAGCAGTTTAACGAAAAAGTTTTCTGCGAGGGGATACAAGGAGCATGTTTTAAACCAGGCATTAAAGAAGGTTAGTGGTATCAGAAGAGATGCTCTACTCAGACCAAAAGATTCGAATGAGGTGGCGAAAAGACAAGACAATGATGAAATACGGTTGATTACTGGATACAGTGCCTACCACACAAGGGTGAGAGACTGTGTGAGTAGGCACTGGCATCTAATAAGAAGTGACCCCATTCTGAGCACTATTGTGAGACGTAGGCCACAAGTGACGTTCAAAAGGGCAACGTCGATGAGGCAAGAGTTGGTGGACAGTAGTCCGGAACTAGCAAAACCAGAGAGCTGGCTGAAGGCCAACCCTGGGTTTTATAAATGTCAAAAGTGTAAGGCCTGCAGAATTGCCCAAAATGTAAAACTAGTCACGTCTCCATTAATGGTGAGCCCGTGGAAAACCAGGTGTTTCTTGAACTGCCGGAGTGACCATGTGGTCTACATTTTACAGTGCTCCTGCTCAAAACTATATGTAGGAAGCACCATCCACATGGTTCATGTTCGTATACTCCAACATATACGGGCAGTCAAGAATAATGACAACACCTACCCTGTGGCTCGCCATATGAATGAGGTTCATAAGGGTAACTTAGATGATTTGACTTATTTTGCAATTGACCAGGTGGCTGGAATGAGAAGGGGAGGGAACAGAGAGCGAAAATTGCGACAACTCGAGTCAAAGTACATATTATTGTTTAACACCAGAATCCCGTCAGGACTGAATACTGACTAGGATTTACATGTACATTTAGGCCACTAGAAGTATCCAGAAGCGAAGGCTCATTTTAAACAAAGCTCATTAACTAATAACCAAATAGACAAATTAGTTACACGTGTTGAGAGAGAGTTGTAAGAGATTTTGGTGAATTTGTCAAATTTTAGAATTTGGAGTCATGATTTATTTTTTTATTTCACATATGCTAAAATAATAGTTTATTTTATTCTTTTTTTAACATCAAGGCAGGGCGGATTGAAGCTTAAAGAAGGAGGTTCATGTGGACGTATATTTTAAAATGCATCAGCACTTTAGGTATTGTTCCATTGTTGGATACGCACATTGCTAAGATGGCGGTGAATAGATTGATTTAATTTTTGGCAAAGCACTAGCACTTTGTGGTATCATGTACTGTAATGGTCATTTTAATGACTATATGTTGGCACTGGCACTTTATAGTGGTACTGAAAGAAGCACTTGCACTACGTCACTCTTAATCTTTTATTCATGTTTGCTGCTGGTTGACAACTTATACCTGATATATGAACAATACGAGAATTATACTTGTTTACTATGCACTTGCACTTTATTCCAGCTTGCCCGCCTGGAGAACTTTTTAGGTATTTTAAATGTTTTAAATATTTTGAGTATGTATGGCGTTAATATGTATTTGGGATATTTTTTAATATTTAAATGTACAATGATTTTTCCATTTTTTCTATGCACATTTTGACTACATGCATTGTGTGCATAGATTATGTAATGTATACAAAAAGGGGGGGACAGGAGGGCTTTTTCTCCAAGGTCCAGCACAAATGCCCAAATGCTATTCAAAAACTGAAATATTGTGCTGTTCCTAAACAATCCAGAAAAATGGTTAAGCAGGTCACAGTAGTTTTCTACATCCAAATAGATGGGAATCCATTTATTTGGAATGTAATGCCCTCACACACCCCATAGGGTGTCATGCTTCATCATCGGGCTGCTCCTCGTCTGGCCGGGCGCTGCAATGCCTGGACGGGCTCCCAATAAGGGGCACTTTGGCGGAGATCTTTTTCCAAGTAGCCGTTTGGTGCCGTGGGGTGAGGGGTCTAGTGAGTGTAGATGTAAAAATATGTGATATGAAGTGTGAATTAAAACAGGGTTGGGAGTACCAACAAGAACTACTTTAATTGTGGGGTCTCCTACCCTGATTAAAAATAATTGAAAGGCGCACTGCTAAGGTAATGTCTTAGATACGGCGCTCTTCCATGTAGTCGGTCAACATGTTTCTTCGCATTTTTCTATAGTTTTAGAAGCGATTCTTCAGGACCTATAAAAATAAAAGACTATCTACACTATATACATTATGGTGGACCTAGACTAATAATATATTAAGTACAAATTCATGACCACCGTACCTTACTCTGTCTAGTGGCTAGTAGTGTAGGTTCTACCCAATCAAAAATGAGTTTTTGCTTCATCAATCCCCGGCAGATCAGAATATGAGGAACTTCCTCACATCGGTTGCGAAGTCCGCAACAGATCCTTAGACCTACCCTCAGTTGCCGGGTTCGGGAGGTATGTAAAACACATAACCCACTGTATACAAGATAGTTTGAGGATACTTCAGCGACATTTGTAGCTGATGGATGATGTAGGCACTTGCCGAATTTATTCTGATACAGTGGGATTCCAAGAGTGATGGAATTTCTTGTTGGAATCATGAATTTTGGAAAAAGATACAATGTAATACTCCAAATCATTGACAAAATATTGGAATATATTTATCATGAATTAGCAGTACAAGTCTATTTATGCATTTTAAATGAGTATAGTACAATTATCAACATAGCATGTTTTGAAAAACTATTTTGTCTTGGGTCACTCCGATCGAGTCTGTCTTCTATGGTTATAGAAGTAGCGGACCACGTGATCGGGAGCTTTGAATTTTAAAAGGCACTATTGTAATGGCGTTTATTGTGTGAGCAAGCCTGCAGAGACAGGCGAAACGCGTTACCGAGGTGAAAGGAATAAATGAGAGTTTTAATCCTATGATCTGAATCCCCATGTCGGTGTCCATGTTCTGTGGAGAGACTGGAGTTGGCGTTTATATATATATATATATGATTATCCGAAGAAAACGTGCAGTATGCTGGCGTGCTGCCAGAACGCTGGTGGTGCACGGCAAAATTGTGCCACCGCTAGTGCTGTAAATATCATCCAAACACCTCCCCAAATATAATAGAGAGGCAGCCGCCACTCGAAGTCAAGGGGTTGTATCCTGTTTAATCAATCACACCACAGCAGGTACAGGACCAACAGAGAGACGCGTTTCGGCAGAGATTCTGCCTTTTTCAATCTATAATGCGCCATATTGGTGTTCAATTTAAACATCTTAGTAAACACAAACGATGAACTACATTTACACAGCACAACATCAAGCATGTTAAATTGTTGCAGGGGACAATGTCACTTTAAAACAGTAGTTTTTTACAAATGGGGGTTGGGCTCATATTCCCGCCCAAACTAGGCCACCAATTAAACTAGTACCAAGAAGTTGTTTGGACGTGTTATTTATATAGTTATATTTAAGTCAAACCCCTTTCGACACATCAAGTGGGTTTGGTGTTTTTATTTCACCTTATTTCTTTAAGCATTAGTTTATATAGCATACATAAAAGACATTAAATTCATGTCATAGAAAAGCGACATACAAGTTATCATTCCACACTACATCAAGTAACGAATACAATATTTTTGACAAATAACAAATACGTGACAAAAAACAATTGACAACATCAATGACCAGTCCTTGAGTTGGAAAAGAAACAATAGCGGTACAGGCTTATTTGTGATTTACATTACTGCATTGAAAGCAGAGAACGCCCCCATCGTGTACCCACTAAATTCATTGTGGCCCTTGCTTCATTAGCATTGAAAAGAAATTACTTTAAGTTTGAGTCTGACTTCTTCATTCAGGTGAAAGGTACCGCCATGGGATGCCCCTTCGCACCGGAGATGGCGGTCCTTTATATGGCACGGTACGAAGAACGACACATTTACATGAACAACCCTTTCAGTCATTACTTGGCACAGTGGTATCGATATATAGATGACGTCTGGTGCATCTGGACCGGCACAGAAGAACAGCTTATGAGATTTCACGTGTGGTTGAATGCACGTAATCCGGACATACAGTTCAGCCTAGCCCACAGCACTACTAGTCTTACATTCTTGGATGTGGAGGTACGACCCACGGAATCTGGACTGATTACAACATTATATACAAAACCTACAGATAAAAACACGGCTCTCAATTTTAGAAGTCACCACCCCAAAAGTCTCAAGGACAATTTGCCATACGGTCAATATTTGCGTGTTCGAAGGAACTGTACACGTAAAGAAGACTATGAAATACACTCTAAAATCCTGACCACGAAACTAAAAGAGAAGGTTTACCCGTCCAAACTACTTAAGCACTCATGCAAATGTGCGTGGTTCACACCACGTGAAGCTCTGCTAGATAAACAACCAAAAAAACCAATGACCCGTCTTTTGTCCGTCTCCACGTATGGCCCGTACACAAACTCATTTAAGAAAATTGTACGCCAGAATTGGAATCTGATAAAGGACACTGATAAGGACCTCCAGATCCCATTATTTGCATTAAAAAAGAATGCAAGCATTGGTCAGCGCATCATTAGGGCATCGGATGATCCCCCCCAAAAATCTGAATCGCTACGTCCCTTCCTAAATTTACCGCCAATAGTGGGTCACCACAAATGTGGAAATTGTCAAGCCTGTAGCTCCACCATAGAAGGTACATAATTTACCAACTCTACTGACAGGTGGAAACACAATGATTTCTCCAACTGCAAGACCAAGAACGTGGTCTATGCCATCATCTGCCCGTGTTCCTTGACCTATATAGGAAAAACCACCCAGGAGATCAGACACCGAATAACTCAACATCGATCAAGAATTAAGAACAAGGTTGCCAACGCACCGCTGGTGGCACATTATGAAGCACTAAAACACTCAGAAAAAGATTTCAGATGGACGGTCCTAAGCGTGATTAAACCGAACCCGAGAGGAGGGGACCTAGAGAGGTCACTACTTCAAAAAGAGGCGTACCTCATTATGCGTTTTAATACGGCCATCAGTGGACTGAATGAGATGTCTGAAGTTAATAGGCTGTGAACTGACATGTTCAATATCATCCCTAAAGCGTGGCCCAGTTTAATGTCGTTTATAACTAAATTCCAATCCAGACTTTATTTGACCTAACAAACATACAACTACATTAACCAGAATGCTCAGCCCGGATCATGTGACCTCCTTAGTTGCTTGCAATCGACAAGTTAGGGCTCGATTGAGCCGGATTTTGCTTCCGCATTATTGAGATGCCACACGTATGAGATCGGTGAGGGAGGAGTACTGACATCCGCAATATCTTTTCAGGCAAGTTTTACTCACACCCGAGCGCTTGCTTGATTTTATTTAACTAAGCGTCGTACGTTGTTAAAACAACTGTTCCGCTTCTCAACTAAATAGCAGCTGAGTCCCAAGCATGTAAACGCCAGCGCCTCCTCCCCAAAAATAACCACGAGTTTTCGAACACGTCAGGGTGAGTTAACCCCTTTTTTCCAAATAATGTTGAGAAAGTAAACGACTGCGAAGCCTGAATATATGAGTTTAAAACGCATTTCCTCTCTTTTCATGCAATGACACACAGCGTGTGACCTTGTTCAAATCGGCTACAAGTAAAAAGCCCAGAACAGCGCGTATATCGCAGATAGCAGGAGATCGTTGAAATAGCTGATTTGAGAATAATTTAAGGCAAGTGTCAGTATGAATCATTTAGAAAAAGGCACGCTTCTTTAAGGCACGCTTGTTCAAAATACTGTGATACATTCTTTTTAACACAAAGCTTTTTTGTGGCCTGGTTCGTCAGAGTGCACCTAAAATATAGCCTTTCTTAATTACTCATTTCAGAAAAGCACATTGAACAGTGCAGTACATCACGCCATTGAATGGTAAACAGCTTATGCACTTACCTCTTCCCCTTGAAAGGTAAGAACAGACTTAAGAGTGGAACAATCAGAAGTAGGAAAATATAAGTCTAAAACCAATACTTACGTCTTTGTAATATTCTATTACGTTGTAGAGTCCGACCAAGTCCTGGTCCTGAGGAGAACCCTCAAAGGATAATAGGGTTCCGAAACGCGTCGACCACAGACAGTTAGTCGTAACCATTACGATTTCACTGAATGACACAGTGTACAAACAAGGCATTCAGCCTGTTGTAATTTTATTGTCGACTAGCTGTGTAGTGTAGTTCCTATTTCCCTAATAGGCTCTGCGCATTGGAATAATATACCCTATAGGCTTGACATAGGACTGAGGTCGGTATGTCCCTATCGAGTATATTAAACTTAATTACTTGTGCCAGCTAGCTCAGAGGCCACTAGAAACTCCTTGAGAACAAGAAGGGAGTAGTTTCTGGCAACCGAAAAACATGACAAACTTTGTTTCCCTTTAGAATCGGAACACGTCTCAGAATCGTGGAAACAATAGATAACAGTTTCACTCAGTCAATCGTGCATGCTTAGTTTCTACAGAGTTACACAGAAAGGAAAGACGGGCGTTTCAATAAAAAGGGTTTTATTGAACAGTCTTGTTTCTCATGTAAGAGATATGTGCTGTTATGATCACAAGACAGTATGCAAGATAAATAATGTACAGTGTAAGCAGTAGAAATAAATAATACTGCGCTAGCATTATCTTTTAGCATATATTCACGTACATAAATAACATGAGCTAAAAATGCGAGTACTCATACGATGCATCTCTAAGCTAGTTCTACCCCAGTGTACCTAACCTAAGTGTGGTGCAAGGTAAGAAGTAGGTGAAGTATTCTCTAGTATGATATACTAAGAGTCTTGTATGCCAAGAGTCTAGTATGCCAAGAGTCTAGTATGCCAAGAGTCCCTCTAGGTTCTAGTCAGCTCCATACCTTGAGAATGAGAGAGGTGGGAATCTCTAGCCGGATCTGGAACTCTAAAACCCCGCGAAGGGAGTCAGAACACTGGAAGCTGGATTCGTCTGCGTGCAGGAATGACAGCGTCTTCTCAGTGCGTCAGGATACGGGCTCCTCTGAAGTCGAGGTCTCCTCTAACTTACTTGGGCAAGGGAAGGTATATTTATACCTGGTAGGTGTCTTGGAATGTTAGCATTGACGTGAAGTCGGACAGAAGAAGACATCAGGAATGAACCCTTAAGGTATAACTGTTCATACATAATAGATGAGTTCTTGGAGAAATCAATAGTCCTGTGCTAGGGGAACTCCCGAAGCTTAAAGGTCTGGTTTCTAAGAACTCGTTGTGACGTTAGGGTGGACGGATGTCGGTGACCATGCCTGCATTTGGAGTGCACGGTTAATGCCTAAATAAGGACAGGGATTCTATGCCTATATAAGGGCAATGCGAATTGTGCCTATATAAGGACATGATTCAGGAAAACCTATATACGGACCCCTAAAGCGGAATACAACACCCACTCCATCTTCGATTGAACGATAATACTAAATGCTAAACATTTAAATGCTAAACATAAAATCGAGTACCACATATTGCTAAAAACATTTCTAAAAGCATTTTTAAAAGAAGCTCAAAACTGTTGAAATGCAATAGGTACTGTACATTTAAAGCATCGTTTCCATTCTAAGCATATAACGGAAGTAAAAATGCAACTTAAATGAAAACAGAAATATATACATATGACGAAATGGTCGATAAGTTCTCAAAATCAAAACCATTATATATCATAGAATTAAATGAAATGTTAGACAAGTAAGGTGACAATGTGTCCCTGGAAGTATTCAAAGAAGTCCGTTTTATAAGACTAGTTCTACTGTAAGCAGATTGTTCTTTTGCCATGTTTTTTCTTATCGAGAAAAATTTAGTTTTAAAAGAAAAAGTTCAATTTCTGGGAATAGTTCCAAGTTTTGAAAATATGAAGGCCAAATTTCAATGGTGCCCTGGTACACTGTGAGCCGAATCAAAGTCAGTGTATGGGTCTGGTGTAAACATTAGATCATCTATGTCCGTAGCCAAAATATCGTCCACCGAAGTTGGTGACATTTGGAACACCTCGTTCAGAAGGTTAATTGCACAGAGATGAGAAACATCGCCTTCAGCAGAAGATGCAATGTTCGCGTCCGTTGTTACCTGTGTGCCTGTTGATCCATCTCGTACCTCAGCAGCAGCCGGAAGCGTCTGTGAGATCTCAATGAATGCCGTCATCAGGATTGGAAGCCTCTGGGGACAACACACAGCATGGGCCGTTATCGGGTCCAGCAGAGTATCGACATCCGTTGGCATGACTGATGGGAGTGTTAGACATGTGTCTAGCACGCATTCTTCACCGCAAAACAGGCAGCGTAGAACAGGTAAGATGCAATCTTGCCAGATTGGTCTGAATGACAGGAACCACGTTGTATTAAGTTCCCGTAGACGAGGCATGCCCAAAAGCTGTACTATTCGCTCACGGCATTTCCGTTCAAGGAGGGCTCTCTCCACATCGCTCGGAGTGATGTTGGCGAAGAGGCTTGCCATAGCGTAGTAGGAGGAATAGAAACAGAATTCCTGCAACAAGTGCTAGAATTAATGGCACACCACCAAACACCGAATGTGCGAAGTTTGGGATGATTCCGAGGACAGCCTGGAAAGGTGCTAATAGTCCGGAACAGATGGTCTTAAATACCTGTACAATTCCGCTTGTATCTGACATGTTAAAGATACGTCCTATCATTTCTACGAAATGTATAGGGCAGTTTGTACGAATTAAATTCTGTATCTCAGCCGAAGTCCTTACAACTTGTAGATCATAGGTTTCTTTGGCCGAGGTCAAAGGCACTGATTGTTGTATAAGCATGGCTTTCATTCTGCTTAAAGTATCAAATCGTATAAAAGAGACATTCAACGAAGGCCATAAAGGCAACTCCCTGACTGTGTCTATTGGGGCAAACAATACTTGCATACAGCAAGTGACTCCTGGAGTTGACCGTTACTAGATATGGGATGCCTGGCAACATGCCACAGCAACTCTGATCATTCAACATGAGGTAACTCCCATTAGAAAGTTGGCCAAACGTTGGATTAATCACAGCAGCTGGTGTACCCTGCTGGTGGCAGGACAAATTTGCCACAGAACCATTACAAGCCCCGTATAAAGATATGTCCTGACAAATCAGTGAACCGCTTAGTGCATTTTCACAGTGTGTACCGCTTAGAAACACTTCACAATCCCCACTCCAACATCTATATGTGTATGGTAAATTCCAGGATGTCTTAATGTATTCTTTACCCAACCTTTCATATTTGCCTGCTTGCATCTGTTTAAGGCAATACTGAAACTGGAAAGTAGTCACAGGTAGACTAATTTTGCCATGAATAAGCCATTCTGTAGCTGGTTTTTCTGCCACTGTAAATGGTAATTTTTCAAGTTTTTCAATGCTCAGTACTGTATACTTTGCTCCCCTTTGTGCCAGTTCGATCTGTTTATCAGTTAGATTGTATTCTGCAAACAGAGCCGTTGTGTTGATAAAACGCCAAGGCACATAGCCCGCACGCAAAGATTGCAGCGTCCAGCTTAATAACATAATAGAACGTAGTTGAGATTGGCCTTGCTGTAACATGGCTAAATCTTGTTCCAGTATGTCGATAGCAGAGGATACAATACTGTCCAATGAATAAATTCTGGAGGACAAAGTTGTTAACCCATTGTCGACCACAGAGGAGTTTTCTCTAAGTTAATACGATCAAGTTCACGTATTCGTTCTGCGGCCTCCATCTGTGACACCTTCCATGCTTCATTATAAGCAGCATAAATGCCGGCATATATGAAACGTTTTTGACGCGGTTTTCTTGGTCCAAGCAAGAATTCCCTAAGGTCTGCGTCTTCTTTAAGTAAAGATAAGTGTTGTTTCACATCCTTAAGTGTAGATTTGTGCAGCCAATCGAGGCATAATTTTCCTACACTGTATGTTGTTACTACCCCCGGAT
This sequence comes from Calotriton arnoldi, assembly GCA_963921515.1. Taxonomy (NCBI): domain Eukaryota; kingdom Metazoa; phylum Chordata; class Amphibia; order Caudata; family Salamandridae; genus Calotriton; species Calotriton arnoldi. The sequence continues at coordinate 5,353,763 of CAWUFW010000043.1, read as the reverse complement.
GCTGTCTTTGGACGTATCGTGGGTCTGGCCTATGAATAGTAAACCCCTGTGTTTTATTCAGGAATCTCCCTTGACAGTTGTTTGTGTCTGTGGGCCAGATCAACCATTTTCTCCAATCAGGATTTGTTCTGTTGAATTGTAGTATGGTGTCAACTGTAACCGCTGCCTGTGTATTATTATCACTTGCAGGTGTTGGTACAGAAGGTGCTTTCATGTCTTTAATCTTGGCTAAACCAAGGCAAGACGTTTGTTGGACAGTGTCATTCAAAAACATTATTTGTTGAGGGACGATACAGGCTCTAAATAAAGCTTCCATCCCCTGTACTTGCCAATCTTTAGTACCCCAGACAGATTTTGTGTCTATTGTCTCTTTCCACAAGTCGAAACCATGTCTAGACAGTTGGGCAATACATTTTGCAGAGTAAATCTGTTTTGTATTAGTTAACATAATTTTCAGTCCTGTTTTGTTTACATTTCTATAGTAAAATGTTTCTGGATCAGATGTATTGTATCCTGAAAAATATGGAAACTTTTTAGCAAATGTTTTTGAACTACCTTTTGGTGGTGTAGGACAATGCTCCCATTGGTTAAACATAAACACATTTCTAGGTGTTGCAGTTTTATGCAAAAAATGATGACCATAGTGGTTATAGCAATACAGCTGTTCATAGTCTGATGAACCCTCTAAATATTCATTATTAGAAAATGCAGCAGATTTTTCTAGGTCAAACATCATGTTATTTACAGTTTCAAAGTCCCAATCATCAGAGTAGGTACTGGATGAAACAAAATCACTTAGTGAAATCTTAAATAAATGTGAAATGTTCAAATGTTCCATCGGGCCAAAAATATCGAAATCTGTTTTGTCCCACACTATACCATCCTGTATAGGAACGGCTGTGATGTTCACTGCAGACAAGTCTCTTGTTTCACGATGGGATGAGTTGTGAGGTTTCAAAAGTAAGTTCACTTCTTTTCTTTCAATGTCCAAATGGATGTATCTCCCATTTATAAGCATGCTCATAGTCATAACCAAAGCTAGCCAAAGCAGAAAGAAAAATATTCCAGAAATAACCCAAAGTTCAATCCATGGTGAAACCAGATAAGTCTCTTTCAGAAAATGTAAAAAGTCTTGTACTTGCTGTTTAAAAGTTTTTGATGCTGGCGACGTCTCGGGCTCACTCAGATCCTCAGAAAACGTATCAAAGTTAATGAAATAGCCAGAAGCAGTTCTGTCAATTGTTGGAATTGCATCAGGATTTGTAGAAATCGCTGGAACCAGTTGATCACTTGTTACATTGGTGTAGACAGGTGTATTTGGACGAACTGTTACTTGAGTTTCAAGAGGGATGAGTTCCATAGCATTGTTGCTCAGTCCTTCATCTGTTACTGCTGAATTCTCGATGGTTATCAGTCTCTCAGTCTGAACCTCTTGGATAGTAGCGAGAGGAGTGTGTCTGCTACTAGGTCGGAGTCCACGAGGCCTACTATTTAGTATTGGCCACATACTGTGGTTTGATGAGGTCGATGGACACAAATCTTTTCTCCTTTTTTCCAGCAAGGGGCGGCAGAAGTACTGTTCTTGTTCCGTGTATGGCTAGGACAGGTACTGGTTGTCTGTAAGAAGGTCCAAATTCCTTCTTGTCCGCAATTTTCTCTCTGACTAGATCCCCAACTTTTGGAATCCAGACAGGCCTTGCTGGGACTGCCGGTTTTTCCCCAGTGGTGGTTGGCTTCAGGAACACGTTGCTTTGTTTCGATCTTAGTTCATTTAGATCCTGTAAAACAGCCAAACGATCTTTGATATCAAAGGGTTTATTTTCCACCACTGTGCCTTTACATTCCAGATCGGGCACCCACATTCTTGTCCCAAATAGGACCTCATATGGAGTGACCCCCCTAGAGAACTTCTTGGCAAATTGTTTAATGAGCGTTGGACCCCATAAAGATGTTTGACCCACCCATCACCCGAACCTAATACTCTAGCTGTTATAGACTGCTTTATGTCCCGGTTTTTCCTTTCCACAACAGAATTTCCCTCAGGATGAAACGGAGAGGAGTACCGCAATGCAACGCCCAGACTGGCCATGGCTTCTTTGTAAGCCTGAGAGCTAAACGCAGGGCCCTGGTCAGAATGTAGCGTGCCTATTGCGTATGTGCCGATAAAGACTCGCAAATCTTTTATAACAGTTCGAGCGTCAGCCGAGCGCTGAGGCCATATCCATAGGAACCTTGACTTAGTATTTGTGGGATTGCATTTGTCCAAAAGGACGCCTGCGCATAGATAGCCTAACGCTGTCTAACAATGGCGTCTGTACTGGGCAGCTACATTCGTAGCATGGTGACTGGTGGCTTTCTCGCTGTATTTTACAGTCTATGCAGTTATTTATGAATGTGTGTATTTCTGTATTCATCTCAGGCCACCAGTACATCTCTTTTAATGTCAATATTGTTTTTGAGATCCCTTGATGTGACAGACCCTCCCCCAGATGTGTTTCATAAATCAAAGCTGCTCTACGTTCCATGTTTGGAATTACCCTATCCCCCACTCCAGGGATTCGAGCAAAAGGAACGTTGTTCGCATCAATTACATAAGAGTACTTGAGTGGAAACTTTTTTGGTAACGCTGCACCACTGCCTTTGCTTGTAGCATTGACAGCCAACATTATCTCACTGTCTATTTTCGTTTTTGAACGAGTGATCGCAGCTACGGAAGCCGTCTGAACAGCCCCTTTGCAGCTTCGTCAGCCAATGAATTCCCTGCAACGTGAACGCCATCACGTTGATGACTCAGTGTATGGATCACGTGAGCCTTTGGTAGTTTGTTTTTTAACTGAACTACTTGTTCCCAAAGCGTTTTATGCTTTATTGTGCCACCTTTTGCATCTTTGAACCCATTTTCAAGCCAAGTTTGTATATATTCATTATACGACTGCACACAGTAAAAAGAATCGCACACGATTAATGTGGGGAATTCGCGATCTGTACTTTCAAGTGCCAGTTTAAATGCTTGTAGTTCAGCTCGCTGAGCTGTGCAATCTCCTAGAGATTGCGTTTTAGTGACCATAGGTCTGAAGTTGCCATCGCGCATGCGACCTTTAACGATTGCGCACGCTGCACTGTAAGCTTGCTTACTCCCTGTTGCGGGTTGTGCGGATCCGTCAGTGTAAATTATGAATTCGTACTGATCGAGAGGCAGAATCTCAGTGGGCAGAGGACATTCATGTTCATATTGCAGGAACGCTTGTGTTTTTAAATCAGGATCAAAAACATATTCAACATCTGTTGCAGCAAGAGAATTAACCCATTGTATCCATCTCGGATGTAATGCTTTCGCATTTGGAATGCTCGCTTTTGTTACCGCCTCTAAGGCCGGAACTGGGGTTACGACAATAATGCGTTTCCCTTGGGCTAGAGCTCTTTCTTTTGCTACTGCAGTTTGAACTGCCGTCAGTATTTTTTCAGTTGAAGTGAAGCGCATTTCTGCTTGTGTATACAAATGTGATTTGTATGCAATTGGTACTTTTTCACCCTCATTAAATGTTAAGTAGGTGAATCCGCATTGACCCGAAATTATTCGGATCACTAAATTGAGTTGACTTACGCGTGTTTGTAAGTGATTTGTTGCTAACATGTTAGCTTAGAGTGAACGCAAGATTTCTGTGTGTTCCTGTGTCCAATTTTTGATTGAAAAATCAGGTTTGATTAATGCGTAGAGAGGTTTAACCCTTTCTGCGTAATTTAGAATGTATGTTCTTCCAAAATTTAGGAAACCCAGGATAGACTGTAAATTTTTCAGCGTTTTTGGAGGTTGGAGCAGCGCACACCTTTCTAAAAAGTTGGCTGCCAAGCTCTTGCCTTCACTTGAAAGCTCATATCCTAGAAAAAGGACATTGAGATGGGCAATTCTTGACTTTTTGAAGTTGAATTTGTAGCCCTCAGAGGCGAAGCCCAGTATAATGGTGCTCACCCTGTTCAAGTGCCTATCCAGGTCATCGTCTGTCAGATAGATGTCATCGACATATGACAATGCCTCATTATCATAAATTTGTAGTAACTCCGTTACTCTCGCTGAGAATAACCCCGGGCTGTTCTTGAACCCTTGTGGGAGTCGACAAAATTGACGCTGAGTCCCCATTATTGAGAAAGCTGTTAAGTACCTGCTTTCAGGTGCTATATTTTGACAAAAGAAACCATTTGAGATATCCAATGTGGTTTTATATTTTTTACGCACAATGTTATTCATTAATGCTGTACTATGTGCATTTTGCACTGCAAATGTTTTAGAACAAGTGTTTAAGTGTCTGTAATCCAAAACTAGACGATATGTATTGTCTGGTTTGGAGACAGGAAACAAAGGATTGTTCATTGAAGAGGTGCATGTTTCAATCACCCCTTGGTATTCAAGTTGATCTAAGATCTCCCTGACCTGTTTTTTAGCTTCTTGCTTTATTGGATACTGCCTCTGTGCAGTAGGTTCATTTTTAAATGTATTTTATGGTGAGGTGAATCCTCATCCCATCCTACATGATTTTTATATAATGCTGGGGCCTGGGCAACTGCCCATTTCCTGGCATAAGTATATTTTAGATGAATTGGAATATGGTTGGAGAAGGCAGGCATAATAATTTCCTCGCCATGTGGGCACTCCCTGACAAATTGTGGTGGCCAGTCTTTTTCTGCTAGAAGTATATCATAACCCCTTGAAAGTTTTTCCCAAAAGAGCGCTTTCACTTTTCTTGGTATGTCTCCCTCCATTCGGAGTGTTATTCCATATAACTTTTGTGGAGAACTAATCCTGGTGTCTACAGTCTCAACTGTGATGTACTCATTCAAGTCCACTATCTCCAGAAGTTCCTTCAGGTTCTGGCGAGCTATTGTGACTTCTGCAGCACTGTCCAGCATTGTCTGAGCCCATTCTCCGTTCTTGAGTTGTGTTCTCAGTATCCTCGGCATGTCTGATCTTCAGACCTGCTACCTTCTTCTTTGAGAATTGAGGTTTGGATTTATTTTTTGGAACGTGTTTGTCGTCTTTCGATTTTACGCGTTCTTCTCTATGTTCTGACCGTCCTCTTCTTTCCGATGTCTGTGACGATATCTGAAAGGTACGAGAGGAACGTGTATCAGTATCTTGATACCTGTCAGGCTTTTTCAAATTATCCCTATTCCTGAGGTTATACCTCCTTTCAGAGGCTCCTTTTGAGGAGACCTACCTCGGGATTGAGAACGTTTCTCGTTTAAATTATGTTTATTAGTTTCCCACTTCTTTTTAGAAGATGTAGGAGTTTGTTTAATAGAGTCCTTCTCAGGACTTTCAGATAGTTTTGGCTTCAATGGTCTTCCACCCAAACTATCTCTGCCTAATTCTGCATAAGATTGTTCTATTATTCTGGGTAGTTCTGTTTGATGTTCTGTAACATCGAATTCCCTTAATCGTTGGCGGATCGCCACTGCTGCTGCCTCCCCTTTAATATTAGATAATATTATTGTTGAGACCTGGTCGAAATTTTTCAGTAATTTCATACCTAAATTTAGAGCAGGCTCTGCCCCGTATTCGTTTTGAATTTGTTTCAGGACATCTGGTATTACTGCAATTGACGGAACACCATGTGTTTTAGTATAGATGGCAGCAAAGACTGAGCCCCAAGTGGTGCAGTCTTCCAGTTGTGGTGTGATCCCCATTGGTAAACTGATAGTTAATATTCTGTGTTTCTCATAAGGGCTAGTATTAGGAAATACTGCTTCAATTTGAGTAATTTTTTGAGCTATCCAGAATGGTATTTGCTCACGTTTTGTGGGCATTTTACCCATGACTGCGTATAGAGTCTGTGGTGTAATTCTTAGTGTATTCCCCTGTTGAGGAGTTTGATTTGGAATGGTTAATGGTGGTTGGACTGTAAAAGTCCGCATGACATATTGGACTAATTGTCTGTAAATTGTTATTAACTCTGTAAGTTGAGTAAGTAGTTCCTCGTCTGACATTACATCGATGTCAGGATGAGGTGTGTAGCCGGCTAGAATCGGCCATGTTGCTCCTGGTCTACCTAGTGGACCGAGCCTGGTAATGTTTTTGTGATGTTTTAGGGCGGCTTTAAACCAGAGTTGATGCTCCTGATATGTTAGTGGAATTTAAATATCCTCGAAAGGAATATACTCCTCTGGTGGTTCATCTTCTTTGTAGAAGTGAAACACTTTTGTTACTGAATTTGATTCAGGAAATATTACCCATGAATAGAATACCTCTGTCTGAAAGGATTTGTGTGCCTCTATCACGAAAACTGCTCTACCTCCTCTCGGTGGTAGGCCGTGTTTTATAAGTTTCAGAGTGATGGCTCTTCTTAAGTTTGGATGGATGTCTATAACACCCTCCTCGGTTTCATTTAAACCTGTAAAGTTAAAAGCTGTTACGACTGGTTCAGCCGCAGCTACACCGTTCCTGGTGTTATTGTCCCCGTGTATGGACATTTGTTTTTTGAAAAATGTAGAACAAGTTTCAAGGAAACAAAAGATAAGGTACACAATATTTTGGAACACTGTATCCTTCAACGTTGAACAAACCAAAATAGCTAATATATAGGGTTTTTTGTCCTATTTAGCTTTGGCGGATATTTAACCCTACCCACTCCAGACGTCTTATGGAGTATGTGAGTAGGGGGTCTCTGAGAAAAGCACGACTGAGTTACTCAGTATCTAGCGTTAAATTACTGCCTAACCAAACGTTTGGGCGCCATGTAGTGTAGTTCCTATTTCCCTAATAGGCTCTGCGCATTGGAATAATATACCCTATAGGCTTGACATAGGACTGAGGTCGGTATGTCCCTATCGAGCATATTACACTTAATTACTTGTGCCAGCTAGCTCAGAGGCCACTAGAAACTCCTTGAGAACAAGAAGGGAGTAGTTTCTGGCAACCGAAAAACATGACAACTTTGTTTCCCTTTAGAATCGGAACACGTCTCAGAATCGTGGAAACAATAGATAACAGTTTCACTCAGTCAATCGTGCATGCTTAGTTTCTACAGAGTTACACAGAAAGGAAAGACGGGCGTTTCCATAAAAAGGGTTTTATTGAACAGTCTTGTTTCTCGTGTAAGAGATATGTGCTGTTATGATCACAAGACAGTATGCAAGATAAATAATGTACACTGTAAGCAGTAGAAATAAATAATACTGCGCTAGCATTATCTTTTAGCATATATTCACGTACATAAATAACATGAGCTAAAAATGCGAGTACTCATACGATGCGTCTCTAAGCTAGTTCTACCCCAGTGTACCTAACCTAAGTGTGGTGCAAGGTAAGAAGTAGGTGAAGTATTCTCTAGTATGATATACTAAGAGTCTTGTTTGCCAAGAGTCTAGTATGCCAAGAGTCCCTCTAGGTTCTAGTCAGCTCCATACCTTGAGAATGAGAGAGGTGGGAATCAACCGGATCTGGAACTCTAACACCCCGCGAAGGGAGTCAGAACACTGGAAGCTGGATTCGTCTGCGTGCAGGAATGACAGCGTCTTCTCAGTGCGTCAGGCCGGGATACGGGCTCCTCTGAAGTCGAGGTCTCCTCTAACTTGCTTGGGCAAGGGAAGGTATATTTATACCTGGTAGGTGTCTTGGAATGTTAGCATTGACGTGAAGTCGGACAGAGGAAGACGTCAGGAATGAACCCTTAAGGTATAACGCTTCATACATAATAGATGAGTTCTTGGAGAAATCAATAGTCCTGTGCTAGGGGAACTCCCGAAGCTTAAGGGTCTGGTTTCTAAGAACTCGTTGTGACGTTAGGGTGGACGGATGTCGGTGACCATGCCTGTATTTGGAGTGCACGGTTAATGCCTAAATAAGGACAGGGATTCTATGCCTATATAAGGGCAATGCGAATTGTGCCTATATAAGGACATGATTCAGGAAAACCTATATACGGACCCCTAAAGCGGAATACAACAGCTGGTTCTAGCAGGTTGCAGTAATGTAAATCACAAATAAGCCTGCACCGCTATTGTTTCTTTTCCAACTCAAGGACTGGTCATTGATGTTGTCAATTGTTTTTTGTCACGTATTTGTTATTTGTCAAAAATATTGTATTCATTACTTGATGTAGTGTTGAATGATAACTTGTATGTCGCTTTTCTATGACATGAATTTAATGTCTTTTATGTATGCTATATAAACTAATGCTTAAAGAAAAAAGGTGAAATAAAAACACCAAACCCACTTAATGTGTCGAAAGGGGTTTGACTTAAATAGACCTATATAAATAACACGTCCAAACAACTTCTTGGTACTACTTTAAAACATTAGGACACCTTAAAAAAAAAAACAATATACGAAAACTCAAATGAATATAACTACAAGATTATCTATGGATTCCACAATCCATCCTCATGGGAGTAATATGTGTGGTGACAATAATCCAAAACACGATGCTTCAGAGTCCCAGCATGCATCTCAAAATACAAGGTAACACCCGGACTGGAATGTGTTTAAAAAATGCATTTAAATACTTAGAACTGCACGCACTATAATTACTGCTAAAAACGATGTATATCACAATCGAGCCGCCTACTTCTCACTCTAAACATTTAAAACAAGTTAAACATGCCTTTCCAATCGAGGGACGTCCCGCCCTCGTAATCTAAAGGAATCGCTGTTTACACGAGTTAGAGTGTGCACATGAAGGCGGCAATACATTTGTGGCTAAGTCTGACAATCAGCATAAGGGTTGTGGAGCTTGGCACTGCGTAAGGCATTGGCCTAGTGGTGACCCTTATTAACCCACTTGATTTTTTTGGTCATTATGGATGGGAGATATTGATTCATGATTTTATGTTTAACAGCCCTGAGATGCGCAATTGTGTGCGAAACACGTGTTGGCTGTATTGCAACTGTATTGCTGTACTGAATGAAGCAACAAAACAAGGAATAAAAGAAATATATAAAGAAACAAAGCAAGAACAATTTTTTTTCTATTGTATGTTGATCTCTCAGTGCAATGATATATATATATATAGAGAGAGAGAGAGATAGCCACAGCTGTCCCCACCGTCAAGGAACACTCGGACATTCCAAGATGCTTAGTAGCATTTATTGCGACACAGTGTAGCCTCACCAATGCTTTTCAGCCGTAGACTTGCAAGTTGTTTGCTGGTCTCTTTCTGCAAGCAGCGTACCTATGATGAAGGGCGGATGCCCGAAACGCGTCAGGTGCTGCAGACGCTGGGCGTGCTTGCTCCCCTTCCCTGACACTATGTAATGCCGACTGTGAGTGCGCCTTGCTCTTGGGCGATTGTGGACTTGAATACTGCTGGCCGGTCCGGCCGGGAGGCGCACCGCCACATATGTTAAGCGGCTCCGCAGCTGTTCGTTGGATGGCTTTGCGGGACAAACTGGCAAGTGGCTGAATGAGGGAAGGTGTTGGCGGCACTCCCTTTTGTGATGGACTGTGATATTTTGCATTTAAGACGCCAGCAATCCACATGGGTATTATTTTGTGACTTCTAGTCCCAGGATGCATCTTTACTCACCTGAGCTGTATTAAAGGGAGAAATCTGGAAAGTCAGTTTGCTGGTCTCTTTCTGCAAGCAGCGTACCTATGAGGAAGGGCGGATGCCCGAAACGTGTCAGGTGCTGCAGACGCTGGGCGTGCTTGCTCCCCTTCCCTGACCCTATGTAATGCCGACTGTGAGTGCGCCTTGCTCTTGGGCGATTGTGGACTTGAATATATATATATATATATATATATTCACTGAAAAAACCATAGGTTTCAGGCACGTTATAGTTAGAAATTAGCATTTAAAAAACCTTAGAAATTCACTGAAAAAACCATAGGTTTTAGGGACAGTTATAGTTAGTTGGACATTTCACTCGTACAAAACCATAGAAATTCCCCCGTTATAGTTAGTTCAGCTAACTATAACTCGCGCCCCCGCAATGCACTGCTGATGACGTCACATATTACATCACTCATGACATGGTCAGTGACATCACTGATGACATCTCAAATGACATCACTGAAGACATCATCCAGTGACTGTGTGTTTCTGTAAAGTTTAAATATGTTTAATATTTCTAGGGAAAGGCGTATTGAAGAATGAGTGGGTGTATAAGTGTCTGAATGGATGATTTAGTAGGTGCGTGACTGACTCTATAAGTGAGTGATTAAACGTATCTTACTGAATGCATGGGTTAGTGACTAAACTGTGTGAATGTCTGTATCCGTCTGTCTGTTGGTGTGTAAGCGGCTGCATAGGTTTGTGAATAGCTACATGAGTGTCTACATGGGTTATTGATTGGTTGTCTGAGTATCTGTATGGGTGCCTGAGTGTTTGTGTGGGTGGGGTGTGTGTGACTCTGTGCATAGATGTGTGAGTGGGTGATTCACTGGGTGCATGGTTTCAAGAGTGCATCTGTGATGGACTGTATGGGTGGGTGAGTGTGTGTATGGGTGTGTTAGTGAGTGAATGTATATCTCAGTGGTACATGTGAGTACCTACATATGTGAAAGGCAGTATATATGTGTGTTGGAGTATATAAATGGCTATAAGTGAGAGTGTGTGATTGTGAGAGTGGCTGTATGGATGAGTGTGTACTTGTATCAGTGATTGTATAAGAGCGTAAGAATGTGCTAGTATTTGTATGAGTAAGTGAGCTGGTGTGTGTATAACTGTTTAGGTGAGTAAATGGCAGTGTGATTAATTATTTGCATGACTGACTAGGTGTGTGAGTACCTCTATGGATGAGTGGCGGTGTGTGAGTGTATATGTAGGTGTATGAGTGCATATGATAGTCCTGTACTGAGTGACCGTAAGTATGAGTGACTGTACGGGTGAGTGAGTGGATGTGTGTGTAGACCTAAGAATCAGTGAGTGGGTATGTAGTTATTGGTGTTGGAGTGTCTATGGTTTTGAGAATGGCAGTTTGTAATTTAGAGTGGGTGTATCAAAGGTTATATTAGGGTGTGAGAAGATGCATCAAATTATCACATGGATGATGTCATCAGTGATGTTATCAGTGATGTCATTTGAGATGTCATCAGTGATGTCATCAGTGATGTCACTGACCATGTCATGAGTGATGTAATATGTGACGTCATCAGCAGTGCATTGCGGGGGCGCGAGTTATAGTTAGCTGAACTAACTAAAACGGGGGAATTTCTATGGTTTTGTACGAGTGAAATGTCCAACTAACTATAACTGTCCCTAAAACCTATGGTTTTTTCAGTGAATTTCTAAGGTTTTTAAATGCTAATTTCTAACTATAACGTACCTGAAACCTATGGTTTTTTCAGTGAATTTCAAAGGTTTTTTAAATGCTAATTTCTAACTATAACGTGTCTGAAACCTATGGTTTTTTCAGTGAATTTCAAAGGTTTATTAAATGCTAATTTCTAACTATAACGTGCCTGAAACCTATGGTTTTTTAAGTGAATTTCAAAGGTTTTTTAAATGCTAGTTTCTAACTATGCCTACAGAGGTAGGACATGTGAAGAAAGAAGAAAAAACGCACAGAAAGAAGCAAAAGAAATGCAGAAAGAAGCAACACAAGTCCACAAATACGAAGAAAAGAGCAGGAAGAAGCAAGACATGTGCAGAAAGAACCAACAGAGGAGCAGAAAGAGGCCTTGTTGCAAAATCATCCTGTGCCCCCAACTTTTTCAGACGGGTACTGGTGGTAACTGACTCGGACTAACCAGGCCTAGAGCCAGTGCTATGCTAAAAGACACTTAGAATACAGTGAAAACACCTACATACACTAGGGAATACTATGCGTTGGGGTACCCCTGTCATTAGCATGACCTCCTCTGTAAGGCCCTAGTACATAATAGGGCTGGGGGATTAAAACTTCCTCTTAAAACGCGTCCCGGGCCGTGTTTGCACAGTGGTGAAGGGAGGGGGGGGCCTGAGGTGACATGTGTGCAAACAAGCCCTGTGGCCGTTTTAAGTTGGGAGATTAAGTCCCCTTGAATCCTGAGGGTCCCTGGGGTCCAACTAGCCCACTAGGTACCTCCAGTAAGCGCCACACAGCTGCGCTGCACAGAGGTGTAAAAGGGGCGTGGCCTGGACCACCTCTCTGCAACGCAGCCCTGTGGCGCGCACTGGAGGTACCTGGTGGGCTAGTTGGCCCCCAGGGTCCCTCAGGATTCAAGGGGAATTAATTCCCCAACTTAAAACGCGCCACAGGGCATGTTTGCACACATGTCACCTGAGGCCCCGCCCGCTCCCTTCACCACTGTGCAAAAGCGCCCTGTGGCGCGTTTTAAGTTTCCCTGCTCTCGCTTCCAAAATCCAAAGCAGTTTGCTATGACAGGGCGGGAGCCGCGAGGCTCCCGTCCTGCCATAGCATACAGCAATGTCCCGGGTGGCGGTCCCCAGGGCCATGGAGGGCTCCAGGAGGGGGGCCGCGCGGCCCCCCTTCCATCACATGCACAGACCCGGGGAGGTGGTGGTCCCCGGGGCTCGGTTACGCATTTGAATATTAGTGCCCCGGGGAGGTGGCGGTCCCCGGGGCGTGTGGGGGGGCTCGAGCCGCCCCCACACAGGTCTATTTTTTTTTTTTTTAAAGCCCCGTGTGCCCCCGCGATTATAATTATTAAAAGCCCCGGGGGTGGCAGTCCCCGGGGCTTGGGGGGGCCTTGGAGGCCCCCCCACACATTAAAAATAAGAAGCCGTGTGCCCCCCGCAAATGTTTATGGAAAGCCCCGGGGAGTGGCGGTCCCCGGGGCTGCGGGGGCCTCCTTGGTCCCCCGCAATTATAATATTGCATGGCCCCGGGACTCGGCCCACCCGGGGGCTAAATAATAACGAAGCGCGGAAGTCCGCGCTTCGTTTTTTTTCGTTTCGCGCCTGGATCCACGGATCCAACGCGCATTTTGCCGATTTTTTTTTTTTTTTTAAATTGCTTTTTTGGGCCCTGGGGGTCCTTGTGGGACTCCCTAAGCAGGCCTAGGGGGTCAGGGTGTTTCTACCCTGCCCCCTTTTCTTGTTTTTCGCGTTTTTTATTCTGATTTCTTGTGACTCGGTTCTACCGAGTCACAAGATGGCTGCCAACACTTCCTGGTTTGGAGTGTTGACAGCCAATTAGAATGAAGCTCGTGGTCGGGAGGGTGCGCGGATCCTCCGTGCCTCTATATATCGAAACTTTTATTTTTTCATTTTCTCAGCAACTACTGAACGGATTTACACCATTTAAAAAAAAGGGCGCTTTCTGAACCAAGCACTACCTTTTTGCCAAATTGGTGTAATTCCGTTCAGCAGTTCAAGCTGTAACCATGTCTAAACTTTCCTATGGGAAATTGATTTTTTGACCTCTATTTTTTGAATTTCTCAGGAACTACTGAACGGATTTACAACATTTAAAAAAAAGGGCGCTTTCTGAACCAAGCACTACCTTTTTGCCAAATTTGGTGTAATTCCGTTCAGCAGTTCGGGCTGTAGCCGTGGCTAAAATTTCCTATGGGAATTAACATGGAGAAAACACGTTTTGGGACCCCCCTTTTTTCTCGGCCCCCGCTTGCCGAATCACCCCAAAACTTTCAAGACAGGAGCTTGCCCGGAGCACCCCACTAGTTTTGAAAATTTCGCGATGATTCGTCATCCGGCGCCAAAGTTATTGGGAAAACAATAAACGCTTTTCCTATGGAAACTAGGTCCTAACTATAACTATCTACTGGCGACCGCCAGTAGATTATATATATATATATATATATATATATACATATATATATATATATATATATATAGCCACAGCTGTCCCCACCGTCAAGGAACACTCGGACATTCCAGGATGCTTAGTAGCATTTATTGCGACACAGTGTAGCCTCACCAATGCTTTTCAGCCGTAGACTTGCAAGTTGTTACCGAGGACGGCCGGCATATTCAAATGTATATATACAAATAGCACTCCAAGAATCATGCACTTACTCCAATGCAACGTGAGTATAAATGTCAAGAAAATTTCGTAATATTGGCATTGGACCCCAGGAATCTTAAAAGTGATACTGATACATATATATAGAATGAATACATGAATACTAATACATGTGTCTGTGGTCAAGAGTTGTAAAATGAAATCATAATAGGATACAATGGCTCATTACCATGAATAGTATCACACAGTACAGATGTCTGAACAATAATCAGGAAGGTATCATACTGGGGTGAGCCATAACGTTGCATAAATGTACAAACAGTGCGCTCTGTGCATGGTGGTCAGTGCCTGGGGATTAGGGTCGCCCCAGTTGTCTGCTGGGATATGTAGTCCCCAATATTTAAGTGCGTAAATCGTGCACGATTCAGAGGTGAAGATAGCCATGCAATGTAATCTTGCCACACAAGATAGCCATGCAATGTAATCTTGCCAACACTTAACGAGTGATCAAACAGCAGGGATTAATCACGCTGCAAACATTAGTGGCGACCTTAAGACAAGTGAAAAAAGGACTCAATGCTGGCACATGTAGCATATTCATGTGTGGGATAGTTTAGGACACTTTAAAAAATGTGTATTACGACGAAAAGAAAAATGTATTCACACAATCATACCATAATCATAACTACAATAGGTAAATGGGTAAATTACGCTTGCGTGACAATTCATGCTGCGCTACCCAGTGGTTGTACCCTCATGTTATGGCTGAGATGATTCTGCCAAACTATGTCAATCTGCCGTGCATAAAATTGTGCGCGCGCCAAGCAACCAGATGCTGTATTGCCCATGTGGGCTGGTATTCTACTGTGTAGAATAGCTTGCGGCATGGGCTAGATACACACAGGCCTACCACAAACACAGCTGGAAAACGCATGAACACTATATGTTACATGAGAGTATACCACTCAACGCACATTACGGTATGATAATGCTAAAGTTGCCCTACCAACATGCGTCAATCTGCAATGCGATGGGATACACACGTCACATGCCACGATACAGTCCTGCCCATGTGGGCTCAGTGATCCTATAGTGCTCCAACCTTGCTAGAGTGCTGTTTACAGAAAAGGGTGCAGTGCTTGGCTGGCTACCCTCGGATGCACTCCGCGCTCAAAACCTGTTTGATCGATAAAACTGTGAAAACAAGTGATTTAATCAGCTCTCAAGGGCAATGAATACTAAAAAAATAAAAAGCCAAACGGAGGACTTATAATCATACATTGGTACCCAGATAGTAAACAGTAAAATAATCAGGGTTAATGCACAAAACCACTTCATTGCCCCCAACTGTACCGACAGTTCCTCCCTGGAATTAAGGCCTACCGGTGTGTGGGCCTCAAAATCTACAATATATCTAGACTCAAGAATCCTGAGTCTACGTTCTCTGTCACCACCTCTCACATTGGGCGCTATGGCATCTAGAACCACAAACTTCAGGAATCTTTTGTTTTGAAAATGCATTTCCCTGAAGTGATGGGCTACCGGATAGAGTTCATCATTGTGTCTGATAGCCCGTTTGTGCTCTAACACCCTTTTCTTTGCTTTGTGGATAATACTGCCTATATAGTCAAGTCTAGTCATATAAAATTTTCCAAATGGGCAGAAAAGGCAATAAATGCAGAATTCAGTATTACAATCAAAGTTCCCTTTAATGCTGATTTCTCTGTTGCTGTTGAGAACTTTGATCTTTGTGCAGTTGGAGCAATTGATGCAATACTTGCATCTCATGCAGCATGTAAAACCACTCATGCCCACTTTGGGTCTACCAAGGGCTTGATTGGAAGTGATCATGTTTTGGCTAAGCGTATCTCTTAAAGACTTATTTTTTCTGAAGGTGATATCTGGGGAGTCATGTAGGTACGTATCTAGAATCTGGTCAGTTTTGAGTATATGCCAGTTTTTGTCAAAGACTTTTCTGACTTTATATGATTGATTAAAATAGGTTGTGATGAATCTATTCTGGTTGGAGTCTTTGGACCCTAAATTACTGTTGGAGTGTAGAAGAAGTGACCTAGGTACTATATCTACCATTGCGCTAGCTTCAGCAATAGTTTTGATGCTGTAGCCCCTCTCCTTGAATATACTTGTCATCACCAGTTCTCCTGTTTATATTACTCTGTGGTGCTGCAATTGTGCTTGGCCCTTAGTAATTCACCATATGGGATGCTGTGTATCAGGTTAGATGGATGAGCGCTTGAAGCGCTAGGTAGGCTGTTTCCTGCTGTGGCTTTGTGGTGCAGCTTAGTGTGTAATTGCCTATTTTAAACAGTGATTTCAACATCCAGAAATACAATGCTGCTCTTGCTAGTCTGTCCTGTAAATTGTACATTGAATGCATTGTCATTGAGGCTACAGATGAATGTCTGGGCAGATATCTCATCACCCTTCCAGGTACAAAAATGTAGTCTATGAACCTCATCCACATAACCACCTGACTGTCAAAGCTTTTCAGTGTGGTGGAAACCTGCTCCTCCCACCAGATCATGAACTAGTTCGCTAAGCAGGGGGTGAAGCAGGTGCCTATCGCGGTCCCATGGACCTGTTTGTATATCTGTTGGTCAAAGAGAAAAAAGTTGTTGGTTAGACTGTACAGAATCATGTCCAGTAAAATCTCAGTAAGGAGTAACAAAGAAACAGATCTTGTGCGTAAGTATTGTCTAATGGCCTGAATTCCTAGATCGTGTATGATACTCGTGTAGTGGCTATTCACGTCCAGTGTAATCAATGTGTAATCATCCTCCCAATAAACATCCTCAATCAAAGTAAGAAAGTGGGTAGTGTCTCTGATATATGCTGGGAGTGCTATCACACATGGCCTCAAGTAGTGATCTAGGTATTTAGAGGTTAGCTCCTAAAGAGAACCAATAGAAGATACTATAGGTCTTTGAGTGGTTTGAGTGCATTCTTGTGTAGTTTAGGCAGTAGATAAAGGACTGGAATTATGGGATGGTCGCACTTATGGAAAAGGCAACTCTCACCACTCCAGAAGGCCACATACCATTTCCCAGTACCTGCGATTAGAGGACATTACCTCTGCTTTGTTGGAAAGACTGTAAAAAAAAGTGGTCACCTATTTGTCTCTTCCCTTCACCCAATGAATCTGCTTTTGACAAGACCACAATGTTACCTCCTTTGTCAGACTGACGGATATGTATGGAAGAATCATTTTTTAACCTTTCTAAAGCTGCAAATTGTGCAGCTGAAAGTTTGTTCTCGGTATTACCCTTGGTTCTAAAGCTTATATTTTCCAATTCTTTCCTGATACTCTTTTCAAACACTTCAACAGCATCACAGAGGATCAATGGTACGAAAGTAGATTTAGGTTTAAATGTATTAGAAAATGATGAATCTACCTCCATACCTAAATTGTGCAAATTCAGAGGGGTCCTCATGACTCACTGTTTCATCATCAAGCAAGGCTCAAGAGTGGAGGAGCTCAGTATCTTCATTACGTAACGTGCTCTGCACATGGGTTTGACCTGACACACGTGGTTTTGGCTGCTGCATGTAGCACCATCTCTGCAGTTTCCGTTTTCTAAGAAAGCAAAATAAGTCTTTTCCAGTCTTAACATAGTCAAGGATCTTGGAGGGACAAAAAGAGAGACCCACAGATAAAAGTTTGATGTCAACTTGGGACAACTCATAGTCTGACAGGTTGATTACATTCATTGTGCTGGTTGTGTTGCCCTCGTTGTCATTCCCATGGTCTCTGTTCTGTCGTTTTTTGCATCTTGTTTTTGCTTGTTTGTTACTCTTGTTTTTCCTCTCGTTCCTCACCCTTTGCCTTTCCGAAAATTCTGCTCCTAATATTGTTGGTCTGTCCTTCCTTGGTCAGTAGTTGAAACTGCTTTAAAAAAAAAGTCTTCTTCATATCACTGACTAGGGCACTACGGTCAGCTGAGATGTCTGATACGTTGCTGTCCGAAACGTCACATTCCTCTGTGGTTACATCCCTTTGCATATCTCGAATATGTTGCATATCTCGTTGTTTGTTCATTTTGTCCTTCCACAAAAAGGTGATCATATTTTCTATGGAAAGTTAGTGTCCTACCAGCCTGGTCGTCCTTAAAGTCCCTTATGAATTTGCACTGTTTTTTGGTGGTGATTTCTTCCTCTATTTGGATAAAGTTATGCTTAGTCCTTCTTTTCTTTTTCATAAAATAACCCTCTGCTATATACTCTTGATAATTTGTTCATTCGCATTTATGTCGTACCGTATAACTTTTTTCTGTTTGTAACTCATTATTATTTTTGCATTTTTCTTTTTTGTCTTTATTTTTGGGCTATCTTTTATGATTGCATATTTAAGTATTATCCCTATCGTTGTTTGCGCACCTTCCCCGGTGTGTCTGTCGGCAGTTGTCTGACACTGGGGAGAGCTAAAAATGATCCTCTAGTGCAAGCACCGGAGGTTTCTTTTTTAAGGTGTGGGAGCCACAGAATCGCTTCTGCATCAGTTCCCGCCCTCCTCCCACCCAGCTGTGATGCCAGCACGCTGCGAGACGTGCTGACGTCACAGTTCCCCACCGGCGGCAGAGAAGACTCTAGGTAAGCGCTTTGCTCTGCCATCTGGTTGGGTTTCGGGGGCTGTGATGCCTCCCAGGTTGCAGGGAAGCATTGTTGGAGAGGGGAGAGTCTCCCCTTTCCAACAATGCTTTACAGGCATGTTTTCCTGGCTGTGGATCGTGGAGCGACCGCAAACCACTGCCAGCAAAACCACTAGGCCACCAGTGATCGGATTTTGGGGGTCGGCCCTCATGTAATGGGCTAGCCCCCACTCCAGGGTTTCTTTTTTTTTCATAGGTGTTGTTTCCCCTAAGGCGAGAAAATCACACCCCCCTCCTGTAAAAATGTAAAAAACAAAACAAATAAAATTGTCAAGGGGTTGGCTCTTTTCCACACCGGCCAGCCCCAGTGGGCCCCCAATTTCTTTTTAGGAAATGTGTAATTCTCCTGGGGGCTGCGATCGCCCCCCTGAGGTACCACACATCCCGCCCAAAAAGTAAAGCAATGTAGGTAGGGGGTCGACCCCCAGCTAATGGATCGACCCCTTTGGGAGCCATATCTACATCTACATATATATATACATATATATATATTCACTGAAAAAAACACATGTTTCAGGGACGTTATAGTTAAATGGACATTTCACTCGTACAAAACCAGAGAAATTCGGCCGTTATAGTTAGTTCAGCTAACTATAACTCGCGCCCCCGCAATGCACTGCTGATGAAGTCACAAACGGCAATGTCCCGGGGGTAGGCACCCCGGGACATTGCAGGAACCGGCCCTGGGGGGTGGCGTTCCCCAGGGCCATCAAGGGCTCCAGGCGCGGCCCCCCTCCCTTCATTTTCAAAGCCTCGGGGAGGTGGTGGTCCCCGGGGCTTGGAGGTCCGTAACGGACCCCCCAATTTCAATATTTAGTGCCCTGGGGAGGTGGTGGTCCCCGGGGCATGTGGGGGGCTCGAGCCCCCTCACCCTAATTATAAGAAAGCCCCGGGGAGGTGGCGGTCCCCGGGGCTTGGGGGGGCTCGCGAGGCCCCCCCCACCCTAATTATAAAAAGGCCCCGGGGAGGTGGCGTTCCCCGGGGCTGCGGGGGGGGGCGCGTTGATTCGTGACCCCAGCGCGAATTCGGCCGTTTAAAAAAAAAAAAAAATGCTTTCTTTGTCCCTGGGGTCCTTGTGGGACCCCCTGAGCAGGCCTAGGGTGTCAGGGTGTTTGTACCCTGCCCCCTTTTCTTGTTTTTCACCTTCTTTTTAACTCTTTTCTTGTGACTTGGTTACTGAGTCACAAGATGGCTGCCAACACTTCCTGGTTTGGAGTGTTGGCAGACAATCAGAAGTCAGCTCATGCTCGGGAGGAGTCGCGACTCCTCCTCGGTGCTCAGATATCGATATTTTTATTTTTCTAATTTCTCAGCATCTACTGAACGGATTTACACCATTTAAAAAAAAGGTCGCTTTCTGGACCAAGACCTACCTTTTTGCCAAATTTGGTGTAATTCCGTTCAGCAGTTCGAGCTGTAGCTTTGACTAAAATTCCTATGGAAATTAACATGGGGAAAACGCGTTTTGGGACCCCCCATTTTCAAGGCCCCCGCTTGACGAATCACCCCGAAACTTCAAGACAGGAGCTGACCGGAGCGGGCCATTAGTTTTAAATTTTTTTCGAAGATTCGTCAAACGACGCCAAAGTTATTGGCAAAACAAAAAACGCTTTTTGAATAGAAACGAGTTCCTAACTATAACTACCTACTGGCGACCGCCAGTAGGTAATATATATATATTTACTGAAAAAATCAAAGGTTACAGGGACGTTATAGTTAGGCTCAGAGTCTACTGATAAAAAACAGTGAAATTCAGCAATTATTGTTACCCGAGCTAACTATGACTTACGCTCCCCGCAATGCACTGCTTATGACCTCACATATTACATCACTCACATCTCAAATGACATCACTGATGACATCATCCACAGAACAACTCACACCCCCATAGAACCTCTCATACACCCACTCCCACACAACCTCTCACATACCCATTCACCGTACCAGTACTCACACAACCAAACACTCATCCATAGAGCCACTCACACATCCACGCACTCACACTGCCACTCACACATCTACTAACTCACCCATTGACCCGCTCACTGACTAACACATCCAATCATACAGACATACAGACACTTATACACCCTCCCATATACCCTTACAGCCACTCACACACCCATACAATCACTCATATAGAAAGTCACACAGCTACTCACACACTCACCCATGCAGGCACTCACAATGCCACTCACTCACCAACACAGCTACTCAAACACCCACTCACTTACCCATACAGCCACTCACATGCCACAGAACCACTTACATACCCATTCACACATCCATACAACCACTCGCTCACCCTTACAGCCACTCACCCACACAGCACTCTCACAGCCACTCAGTCACCCATACAGCCACTCACGCGCCCATACAGCCACTGACACAGCCACTAACTCACTCATACAGCCATTCAGACATCCATGCACTCACTCATACAGTCACTCGCACATGCAGCCACTCACACAGCCACTCACCCATACAGCCACTCCCACACACGGATATACACAGTCACACAGCCACTCACATAATATATGTTAGAAGTAGTATCACTCATTAGTAGTACACCTAGTATGCTAATTTAACTATTGTAGTAGCTTAGTATATATGTTTAACGATCATAAACTCTTGGAAAATACTTACACTCACTGGATGATGTCATAAGTGAGGTCATCAGTGATGTCATTTGAGATGTCATCAGTGATGTCACTGACCATGTCATGAGTGATGTAATATGTGAGGTCATAAGCAGTGCATTGCAGGGGCGTAAGTTATAGTTAGCTCAGGTAACTTAAACTGCTGAATTTCACTGGCTTTGTATGAGTGAAATCTGAGCCTAACTATAACATCCCTGTAACCTTTGTTTTTTCCAGTGAATATAGATAGAGATACAGAAATAGATATATGTATAGCCCATTTGAGCCCCGGGTACAGGCCATTTTTTTTTAATATACTAAAAGGGAAGGTGGCCAAGTGCTCCCACTCCCAGGCCGATTTCTGCCCTCGGGACCGCATCCCCTGGGGCCCGGCCTCACTTGTGGGTAGCCTGGTCACACCTAGGGCACCAACTCCATAGGGGACCGCGGGGTAGCCTCAAGGCCCCAGGGAGGCAGCAGTCCCCTGGGCACGGGGGTGCTGCGTGGGCACCCCCGCATAATTAATAAACACTGCCCCTGGGATTTGGCACACCAAGGAGCTTCAGAAAAAAGACGCACGGGAGGCTGCGTGTCTTTTTTTTTTTAATTTGCTGTGGCTCCACCCACAAATTTGCGGCAAAACAAATTAAAAAAATACTTTTAACTCCCCCGGCAGGATCCCTGTGGGACCCCCCCCCCCATATGTGGGGGGTCAGGGCATTCCTACCCTGCCCCCCATTCTTTATTTATTACTTTTTTTGTGGGACTCAGAATCAAGCCGAGTCCCAAGATGGCTGCCAACACTTCCTGGTTGAAGTGTTGGCAGCCAATCAAATTTCAGTAGGATCCGCGAGTCCACTGCTAGGACTCGCGTCCCCAGATATCTAAATTTTTTTACTTAAATATCTCTGAAACTACTGAATGGGTTTACACCAAATCACACACAAAAAGCACACTTTCTGGAACAACATCTAGCTTTCTGCCAAATTTGGTGTAATTCCATTCAGCAGTTCGGGCTATAGTCGTGTTCAAAAAATGAAAAATCCCCATAGACATAACATGAGGAAAATTCGTTTTGGGACCCCTCTTTTTTCTCGACCCCCGCTAGAAGGATCACCCTGAAACTTTCAATACAGCAGATGAACCAAAAAGGGGACGTTCTTCAAAAATTTTATGAAGATTCGTCAAGCAGAGCCAAAGTGATTGGCAAAACAAAAACTCTTTTCCTATGGAAACTTTGGTCCTAACTATAACTTCCTATTGGCGACAGCCAGTAGGTGTGTTTTCACATTGTGACCACCATCCCTGGCGTCCGGACGTGGGTAGGTCCCACGCGTTGGATCACCGATTTGGTGGTAACTCCCTCCCATCATTGTTGCGGTTGTTTTGGACGTCCAGGCTGTTGCCCTATGTCATCCCTTTAGAGGTTTGCTAGAAGGACGAACCCTCTTACACTTTCTCTTTTTTTCCCCCCTTTCCGGCTTACCCTTGAATCCATGATACAGGGACGGTACTCCGTAGGATATTCCTCTGACCTTCTCCTCAAGTTCAGAGTAGATTAGGATTTTTCTTTTTCCCCCAGTTCTGATGAAACGCCACTCCTCCATTAGAAGACTATAGGCGTGATACATGTCGACCTTTTAACCACCTTCACCTATCATCACACACATTAGGCTGTAGCACGTTTAACTCTCCTTGCCAGCCACGACCCTTGTAGTCTGTTTTTAGCTATAGCATCAGTGTCCAGCTATTAAAGGTTCTTAAGGGCACTCATAGCTATTTTTAACACACTCACTGCACTCACTCTACTCACTACACCTCTGCCCCACCATCTCATCACATAGGGCCTCCCGGCTTACAACACAGAGGATCTCCGACAAAGAGCCCCCCTGCGGGGCCCATTGGGCATTGCAGCGCCGGCCCAACGAGGAGCTGCCCTATGATGAAGCATGACACCTCTCGGGTGTGTGAGGGCCCTTGCTCCTTATTGGAGCTCTCCCCCCTTTCTGTTCCTTCTCCTACCTGGTTTTCTGTTTCCCTTTGACCTACCCATCCCCTTCCTTAGAAACTGCATACCCTATTGTTTGACCTATACGTTTAAGGGCATGTATACTGGACCTAAATCTTACAAGCCCTTGTCCCTCCAATTGTGTATACATATTCAGATTGTAACCCTCTAGGGGAAAACACACATTTCTAAAGACATATATATATACAGGGAGCTGGTGCTTTAAAAACAACCACATGGTTTTTATTAGCGCACGTGCATGCATTTAAAAAGAATCACGGCGCGCCTCACAGTTGATAAAGGCTTGGTGTAAGAAGCTGAAACGCGCCCTGAATGCTGCTGGCTTGATAAATAAAAACGGATAATTATTCCCCCATTGGTGTGCAGACAGTTCTCTTTATTCACAGAGGATGTTGCGTGTAGTTTATAGGCGTCAGCGGTGGCGTCCAAGTCTGCACCACCAGCGTTCAGGAGCTAACAGGCAGCACCGCTTTTCAGTGAGGTCACGACGAGTGAAGCCTGTCTGCCCCCGGAGCAGTAAATAATTATCAAAGGACCGAGAAGAGGGTTAAGGTCTCCCTGGAAAAGCACCTGACACCAGAGACTGACCCTGGTTTGAAAGACCGAGAACTGCTTCGGAGCTGGGCACGAACGAAGCATTCAGCTAAGTAGTGCAATGGGGAGCTAAAATTGTTTGTTTTTAAAGACATTTAATCGAACTGCCAGCAGAAAGGGGTGCCGCATCTATAAATGATGGAACATTTACATGCACAGTGCGTTCTGTTACTTGCCTGGTTCCCTGTTTTAAATATTTGGACACTTGTCAGGTACTTTCTACTCTTGTTACAGGGAGCTGGTGCCTTAAAAACAACCACATGGTTTTTATTAGCGCACGTGCATGCATTTAAAAAGAATCACGGCGCGCCTCACAGTTGATAAAGGCTTGGTGTAAGAAGCTGAAACGCGTCCTGAATGCTGCTGGCTTGATAAATAAAAACGGATAATTATTCCCCCATTGGAGTGCAGACAGTTCTCTTTATTCACAGAGGATGTTGTGTGTAATATATATATTGGTGTGAGCAAGCCTGCGGACGCAAGCGAAACGCGTTACCAAATCGTGAAATCAAAATAAAGAGAATCTCTCTTTTTATCAAACTGGTGTCCCGTGTTGGTGTCCAGGTACCGGATGGGAACTGGAGTTGTTGTTATATATATATATATATATATATATATATATATATATATATATATATATATATATATATATATATCCCAGAATTTCGCCATACACCTTCCATTCCAGAGGCAAAAGACGAAAATGGACCCAATTGCAGTGCGTAAGTGTTTATTTGCTGCCACGCACCTCTGCCACGACGCGTTTCGACCTTCAAGAGGTCTTGTTCACATAACGCGCATGCGAAGTGTCCCAAACATTTAAAGTGCTCGTGCATAGTCTCGTGACCAAACACATGACAAGATTTTAAAAGACATAGAGGAGTTGATTCAAAGGCATGATAATATCATTGACCAATCGCAATTCCTTTTGGAATTAGGACACATATATATATATATATATATATTATTATATTATTGTTATATTTACAGCACGAAATGACATATCACTAAAAAACTTTTAAATCCATTATAGTTGAAAAAAAAGGTTTAACGAATTCATTACATTTTGTGTTAAATCGCTTATACAAACTATATTTTCATAAAAGTTTATAAAAATATGTAAAAGTAATAGCGTACATGATAAAACCATCGTTTATGTTAAATCGCTTATACAAACTATATTTTCATAAAAGTTTATAAAAATATGTAAAAGTAATAGCGTACATGATAAAACCATAAATGGAAATATTTTCACAGTTTAAAGGTGAATGTACCGTCTGTAAACAATTTAATGATGGCCCTAAACATACCGGTATATACCCGGTTAGAAAGACTAGAGCTCTATCATAATGAGTCCTACATTGGTTTGATGCCTATTGAACTAATAATGCCCATAATGGGCCTTATAGCAACTCATTCTCATATTAAAAACATAAAGTGCTAGTGCTGAATGTGCCACCCACTCGAACCGGTCACGGCTCAATAAGTGTTAATAAAATTTAAAGGATTAAGGAGGCATCTCTTTCATATTATTAAAACAGACTGAACATGGACATGAAACTTTTTGATTAAAATCTATACAAATATAGAGAAAATAAATATTGTTAGAGAAATAGTGCAAATAAAGCTGGCTTTCATTATAAACAGGTAAAAAATATATATATATATACTTGAAGATGAAGGAAGGCGGAAGCTGAAATGTAGTGGAAATATATTTTTGTTCTTTGGTGAATCCATCTGTTTGAGTCACTTCTTTCTTGGATATATATATATATATATATATATATATATATATATATATATATATATATATATATATATTATATTCAGCTCATAAGAAATTCCGACCAGCACTCACGGGAAAAAATAACCTTTTAATAGATTATTCGTGCAATAAATCAAAACGGTGGTGGAAGTGGAGCGCTGATATGTATATATATATATCGTCTGATCTAATGCATTGGACTTACACCTTTAAGCCCTGCGCTGGATGCTTTTCTTGTTTTTTTTTTTTCTTCTTCATATGCTCCCCTCCTATTTCGCTATGTTCCAGGTATTATCTTTTTCTTGGTTGACCCCTTGTATTTGTAACCGTTCTTGTTCTGTGAGCCCTATTTGATATGTGGTCTGTTTGGTATTTCTATTTGACACATGTACTGCAACTGTTACCGTCCTTTTCCTCAATTGTAATGCGCTCTGATATCCCTCAGGATCATGTTCGCGCTATATAAAACTTTATAAATAAATGAAATATACACTGAATATGCCATATGCCTACCATCTGCAGATTATGGATTAGATTGTAGATTTATGTGGCATATGCAGTATATGCTAATGGATGTGGCAACATGTTTGCACGCAGTTGAAGGGCCTGCGCACATGTTTATTAGTTCTGTTATTTTTGCATTTGGTTGAAAAACTGGTACTAATGAGGGGAATTTTTTCCCCTGACAGTATTACCATAGTTGCAAATCACAAAATAATGAAGGCATATTATAAAAAAAAGTGCTGCATTATTCTGCATAATTTGTCTTTTCATGCTGCATAATTTAGTCAACCCTGTTGCAAAACTTGGTGCTCTTGTGCGGCATAATTCCATTAACCCTAGTGACAGCACTGTGAGTTTCACAAGGACATGCCTGTGTATACATTTGTAGGGGCTACTATGTGATTGTGTGCTTCTTGAGATCAAAGGTAGATTTGTAGCTTTGGGGAATTACTTTTATACTTGCAAATGCCCCGCAGCTCCCCCAACAATAAAGTTTTGCGTAAGCCATGATAAAAGTATGCTGTGATATTAGGTATGTGGCAAGGCGCAGTAATACTGTATCTTTATTTGTCTTTTTTTCAGTGTCTTTGGGGAACCTGCAGCTTCATCTGAAAAGATAAGTCTTTTTTTGTTTATTTACTGTCGCACACATCTCACACACCCACCAACTGATTTAGAAATACTTCTGCCTTCTACGTAGGACAGAGTTTAAAGAAGGAAGGTTTTAGCCAGGCAGCAGGGATGGCGTCTTGGTGGATGACTGCTGCCGACACCCTAACTTGGGTTATGGAGGACAGCTCTGGGGAAGGATCAGAGACTGAGACAGCAGATACGGAGACAGCATCTGAGGGTGAAGAAAATGGAGCAAAATCTGGAAATGATTTTTCAGTTGATGGAGTCCCATTTGATGACTCATCTTCCAGCAATTCTGAGGGACATGATGATGGCAGTTGTGCTATCCCTTCGCAAGCACAGTCTGTGCAGCTGGGCAACCATAGCAGGCAGACCAACCCAGAGAGCAGACACAGACAGAGTGCTCTCTTGGCAGCCCCCCAACTTAATTCAGCCCCAAATTCCACCTTTTACTTGCGACGCTGGATGTAAAGTCGATATGGCCAATTTTTGCCAATTGACTACGACCATCGCTTTTGGATGTTGACTTTCTTGAGTAAATTGTGCAGTAAACAAATTCGCGTGCCAATCAATTTCTGAGGGAGCTTGGAGGCACTCTAGGGCCTCATTCTAGGGCACAGAAGTGGACTCCCACTTCACTTGAAGAGTTAAAGATATTTTTGGGCCTTACGTTCAAAATGGTGTTAGTGCTCAAACCAACATTGCAGTCCTACTGGTCTATTGCACGGTTTGGGTAACTCCCATCTTCGCACCGTACATAAGCAGAGATCGTTTTTTTCACACCACCAACATGATTGCGGATCATGCCGCAGCATGACTTAATGCAAAGGTATGCCTTTTCCAGAGTAATCCATTAACCTCTACGCAACTGTCTAAGGAATCGAGAGGCCCGTTTCGCATTGTTGGCTTTGTCTAGTAATACTCTTGAATGTGTAAGTGTGACCACTTTCTCCAGACAATACAAAGGAGTACTTTTCCTCAATTATTTGTTCACTCCACCGGAACTGTCTGACTAACTGAGCGGCCCGGTATACATTGTAGTCTCTACCTTGAAGTATTCTTGCACGTATTGCTTACAGGATGCCTTATTAAAGGTCTCAAGGTTCCATGGTTTCTAGGGAAGTTTAGTCAGATGACATTTGTTCTGATGAGACGCAAAGACTAACTATAGGCAGGGCCACTGGAATTATGCGGCAGAAGAGGGACAAATTATGTGGCAGGGTTGAGTAAATTATGCAGAAGGAAAAGGCAAATAATGCTGCATAATGCAGCACATTTTGTAAGAGTATTACGTTATTTATAAACTTGGCAATACTCTCTGGGCAATGGTTGCATCTCATTAGTACCAGTTTAACGACCAAATATATCAATAGGCAACATAAAGGTGACCAGTCCAGCTTTGGAAAGGGTCTTCCACTGCACGGCAACACGTGTTGTTGCATTTTTAGTAACTTTTGAACCATTTGAGCAAGAAAAATCTGCAGTCTATGAGGCAGATGGTGGATTACGAGGCAAATGCAGCATAACTATAATTATGCGAAAATCGCTGCACTATCGCATAATTCCGGTGGCCCTGATTATAGGTCGAAACGTCGACATCCCCTCCCTAAGTTGCTTTCAAAACATGTTATGATTCGCCCAGGAGACATCATATATGAATAGACAGGATCTTTTGATATAAAATTCTATGAAACCTTGGGATCTATTCAGTGTCTTGTCCTATGTTGTATATATACGTGTTTGCTGTCTGAGCACTGCGTATTCTGCACTAATTTATAATATATATATAATGAAATGTATATTGTCCTTATACTAAAGATGTGAAAATAATCATCATACAAGATATTGTGTCCTGTACACTTTTTCAATATAATTCGGGACGATACAAGTTTCTAATTGAGTTTCCACATTTTTAAAGTAAAAGTAGAAGTGTTAATGAATGAGTCCCACAGGACATTTGTTTGGCTTATTACTTTAGAGAACTTAGGCAGTATTCTCCAGCATGTTTGCCTTAGTTTCAAAGGTAGATATGCTCACTTAGTTTGAGGTTTGAGGTATGAGGTCTCAGAGACATACTGGGATACCCCCTACTTGCATCCACAAACTGGAAGGAGTTGGATTTAGCACAGTGCGGTGAAGACGCATGAAAGACACATTTTCTTGAGCTTCAAGTAGCTAGCAGCAGAAGGCATTGGTATAGGTTTAATTGGCAAGTATAAAGGATTAGTCAGGACTCTGATGAGGACAGAGACCTTAATATGTAAAAAAAGCTTAGACTAGGTGTACTTTCACAGTGATATTGCATAGGTAGAAGGCAGATATTAAAGCTAGTACAGAACACATGCCATCACTTCATCTTCACTTACGGATTCAAACCCGCAGGTGCTGCACTCGCACCGATACTGAATTACTCCCTCACTCAACTAAGCAGATGACTCCAAGCCATACAGAACACAGCAGGCAGCCTCCACCCTCCTACTACTAGGTGTCTAGTTTTGCTAGGTTTCCCTAGTTGCTATCTCAGCTAGAGTCCAAAGTCTACAGCTACCCCCATTAGAAAAAAGCGTCAGTTTTCAGTGGAAAATGTGATACGTCCATGTTGCGATTTCAGATGTTTCCTGTCACGGGACCTAGGCCTACTCGCACAAGTGAGGTATTTTTTTTATCGGGAGATTTGTGGGGCATGCCGGGTGGTAGAAAGTTCGTGGCTCCCCACAGATTCCAGAAATTTCCATCATAGACATGTGAGCAAAATTTGTTTGTTTAGTCAAAGTTTGAGGTTTACAAGGGATTCTGGGTAAAACAACCTGGTGAGAGCCATGCAAGTCACCCCACCCTGGATACCCTTAGGTGTCTAGTTTTCAAAAATATACAGGTTTGCTAGGTTTCCCTAGGTGCTAGATAAGCTAAAGTGCAAAATCTACAGCTACCCATATTGGAAAAAAAGGGTCAGTTTTCAGTGGAAAAATGTGATGCATCCATATTGCGTTTTGAGGCGTTTCCTGACGCGGGCACAAGTGAGGTACCATTTTTAATCGGGAGATTTGGGGAAATGCAGGGTGGAAGTTTATGGCTCCCCACAGATTCCATAACTTTCCAACACAAAAATTTGAGGAAAATTTGTTTTTTCAGGCAAAGTTTGAGGTTTACAAGGGATTCTGAGTAAAAAAATACCTGGTGAGAGCCATGCAAGTCACTCCACCCTGGATATCCGTAGGTGTGTAGTTTTCAAAAACGTGCAGGTTTGCTAGGTTTCCCTAGGTACCAGCTGAGCTAGGGTCCAAAATTTACAGCTACCCACATTGGAAAAAAAGGGTCCGTTTTCAGTGAACAAATGTGAAAAATTCGATGCGTCCATGTTGCGTTTTGGGCTGTTTCCTGTTACAGGCATTAGGCCTACTACACAAGTGAGGTACCATTTTACCTTTGCTTTTATAGTCAAAGTTTGAGGTTTATAAGGGATTCAGAGTAAAAAAAACTTGGCAAGAGCCATGCAAGTCACTCCACCCTGGATACCCCTAGGTGGCTCCCCGCAGATTCCAGAACTTTCCATCACAGAAATGTGAGGGAAATGTGTTTTTTCAGCCAAAGTGTGAGGTTTACAAGGGATCCTGAGCAAAGAAATATCTGGTGAGAGCCATGCAAGTCACCCCACCATGGATACCCCTGGGAGTCTAGTTTTAAAAAATGTACAGATTTTCTAGGTTTCCCTCTGTGCCAGGTGAGCTAAGGTCCAAAATCTACAACTATCCACATTCGAAAAAAAAGGGTCCGTTTGCAGTGGAAAAATGTGATTCGTCCACGTTGTGTTTTGGTCTATTTCCTGTCGCATGCACCAAGCCTACCCACTCAAGTGAGGTGCGATTTTTAATCGAAAGACTTGTGGGAGCATAGAATATTAGAACATTCATTATTACCAATTGGATTTCGCTGCATTTGTGCCTTTCGAATGTAAGTCAGTGTATAAGAAAGAAGCATTTTGAAAAACACCCTCTAAATCATACACTAGTACAGGTATCTACAAATTCAGAGATGTACAAATAACCACCACTCCTAAACTCCATATCTTGTGCCCATTTCGGAAAATACATAGGTTTCCTTGATACCATTTTTCACTCTACATATTTAACTATGTGAATTGGTCTATACTCAGTGTTCAATGAAAAACCATTGTAGGGTGCAGCTCAGTTTTTGGCTCTGGGTATCTTGGTCTCTTGGAGAACCTAAAACCTTATATATCCCCGCAACAAGAAGGGTCTAGTGGACGTAATGGTATATTGCTTTTGTAAATCAGCCATCGTGACAAAAAGTTACAGATAAAAATGCTGTCACAAATGGGCATTTTTTCCTACTCATTTTCAAAATGTCTTAATTTCAACAGTTATTATCCTTGGGAAAACCTTGAGGGTCTACACATATGACCCCTTGCTCAGTTCGAAATTTCGTTTGGGTTTCACCCTCGTTTCCATCACAAAGTGGAAGTAGGTTGAGAGCATAAAATATAGAAAAGATGGGCTACCTCTCTGAAAAATGCCAAAACTGTGGTACCAAATTAGGTTTTTTGATTCAGCTCTGCATGTTACTGAAAGCTGGGAAGATGGTGACTTAAGTACAGCAAACCATTAGTTGATGCCATTTTTAGGAAAAAAAACAGAAATGTTTATCGGGAGCACTTTTTTCCTATTTTTCTCAAAAAACTCAAAATGTTGCTACATTTTGCCTATTTTCTCAGTCCCTTGCAGGGAAATCCACAAACCCCTGGTACCTTTAGAATCCCCAGGATGTTGGAAAAAAGGAAACAAATTTGGCATAGATACCTTCAGTAGAAAAACAAGTTAAGGAGCCCTAAGCGCTAACTACCCCAAATAGACAAAAAGGGCTCTGCACGGGGGGAGGGGGAGCCCCAACAACTAAGGGGTTAAGATGCATCTCAGGTGTCTAGTTACAACTGTCCTGATAATGATCCACATCTTATATAGGATCGAAACGTCGTCGATGATGCATGCAGACCCTCTCGCCCCTTTTTCTTTCTATCAAACCTGATTGGGTAGCATTGCTATTATTTAGATTGTGGCTTAAACATTATACTTTTTTGTGTTGCAATTGTTTATTAAGTAAGGAATAGAAATGCAAAGCATGTATAAACGTCATCCAATAGTCAGGTGTGACAACTTCGTACAGTAGTAAACAGGATGAGGAGATACATAACATGAGGAGCGAGGGAGGTGGGATGTGGAGGTAGTCGTAAGGGGTGAGATAGGAGGCAATGTCCAAGCTGATGGGGGTGCTAACAAATGCTCTTAGGTAATTCCGAGGACCAAGGATGTAGGATGATGACCTGCAAGGAGAGGAACTGTAAAGGCCTGTGTCGCTGGTGCGGGCCTGGCCACAGGGGACACGTTCTGTGGTGCCTGTATTACAGGTTTTCGGGTGGGGGGAGGAGAGGGGAAGATAAGCACCCTGAATAAGAGATATCTCCTGTGTATAGGGGAGGTGAGACTAGTGATTAGGTAGAGCGTCCGGGGTCGGGTGGCGCAGGCAGCATGTGGGGCGAACTTCAAGGTTGAGTTGCAAAACAGGGAGGGAGGAAGGAAGGAATGCCCTCTGATCCTGCTGTCAGTGGTACAGCCTTACATTTTTATATAAATGGATGAGGATACAATGAAAAAGATAAAGAAGAAGAAGAAGATGAGGAGACCGGGCTGGTGGGGTTGGGAGTCTTGTCTGCTGTCGCCAGGGTAAGGGGGGTGGGCCATGTCATTTGGTGGTTCAGTGTGTCGGGGGGAGGGGGGAGGAGGGATTGTCGAGGTGGAGTGTTAGTGGAGGAGGAGGGGGAAGGGGTAGAGAAAAGGGACGAGGATGGGGAGTTGGGGAGGGGGTGGGGGAGGGGATGAAGGGGATAGGATTAGGGGTCCGTAGTTACATAGGGGGAGAGAGCAGGGTGGGGATGGGGGGATGCGGGAGTGAGAGGAAGTGGGTATGGGGGGAATATAAGAAGGGTAGGGTGGGGTAAGGCAGTGGTGATGGTTGAGGAGGGGATAGAAAGCAACATTATGCAAATAGTAGTGAAGGTAGGGAGGGATAGGAAGGAGGGGGGAAGTGAGTAAGCATTCTGTGCTATAATAGTAGTAGGTTGTACGGTTCAGCATGGTCCAACATAGTTTATGTGGGCATGAGGGCCTGGGGGCAGGAGGGGGCGGCCTAGGGCACCTGAGGCAAGGTGTCTGCTAGTGTACTCGTCATGGAGGAAAGGTGCCCACGTCTGGCGGAACAATTCGGTCTGGTCCTGCAGATAGTAAATGACGCGTTCATGTGCAGCTGTTTGGACCATGGCCACAAGCCAAGCCTCCTGTGATGGGGGTGCTGGCGACCTCCATTGGCAGAGAATACATATCTTGGCTGTGGCCAGAGCTGTGTGAAAGAGGCGACGCTGTGGGTGTGAGAGTTCTGGTAAATTCCATACATCATGGAGGAGAATAGCTGAGGAGGTGAGTGGTAGATGTAGAGGCATGGAGGTACTCAAGACTGATCCAACATATGACCAAAAGGGTTAGGTCAAAGGACATTCACAGATGATATGGGTTATATCGCAGTGGGTGTTCGCACTTCTCCACCAGTTCGCGTGTGGGAGGAGAGCTGCTCTGTTCAATTTTGTCGGTGTCCAATGCCAGTCGTGTAATGTCTTAAAAAGGCAGAACTTCAGACGGGCCACTCTCGTACATCTGTCCAAGGCCTCTAGGATATCTGCCCATTCATCGTTTTTGTATGTGACTAGGAGGCGGGCATGCCATTTGGTGCAGAGAGCTCGCGAAAGAGGTTGCGAGAGGAGGTGGGATTAAAGTGTACCGTACAGCCCTGACATCACCCCTTTGTGTCTCCCCATACATTTAGATAGGACACTGCAGGTGAGGGCTGTAGAGACCACAGGCGAGGGCCCAAACAACTCCTCAGGCAATGTTGCAATTGCATGTAGCGCCAGGTTTGTGTCGGGTGAAGGCCGAATTCCTCTCTCAGCCAGTCAAATGGTTTGAGGTCTCCATTTAGTAAGAGCTGGTCAAGAGTGTGCATACCTGCTTCCCTCCATTGAGTCCAGGACAGAGTCTGTCCATCAATGCGTATGCTGGCATTACCCCACAAGGGTTTTTTACTTGCAGTTGTGGGTTTTCCTGAGTAGGCGATATGCGCGTTGCCGGCCTTGTGCATAGCGTGCAACACTGGATGGGTGGGGTCGTGTTGGCAGGTGCGGGCCCCGTATAGGATAAAAAGGCCCATGCCAGCGGAGAGTAATTCCCGTTCAATGTGGACCCAGTGCGGTGGGTCCGTGACACCAGGCAGCATGTATCCTAGTTGGGAAAGCTGGAGAGCAAGGGTGTAATGTTCCACCGACGGGAGTCCCAGGCCTCCACTGGAATGACGCGCCATCAGCTTAGTTGCGGCTAGTCTGGGTTTTGAGGTTCCCCACACAAAAGACCGAATCAATGAGGCGTAGTGTAGAGAGAGGCACCTGGACGGGGAGCATCCCACGCATTTACGTGAAGCGTGCAATGTTACTGTCACGTGGCCGATAGGGACATTGTCGACATCGCTAAGTTAGCATGAGCCCAGCAACCATGATGCTGCTTTTGCACACGTTACTACATGGCTTTATTTTTGCAAGACTCTGTTTATGCCTTTCACATGAGAACCATCTGCTTTGTTCGTTCTCTGCCTGTTCCTGGAGTTTAGTCTGAACACTGTGAGCAAGGTCAATAAACAATGCCCCTTGTTATTCTGTTCTGGTCAGTCCCTAGCACCTAGACAAAACATGTTAATGCAGCTGCTGCTGGAAACTCGAGCTTTGATATTATGGGGATGCATGTTTAGGTAACACACACTTGGAGAGGGAGCTTTCCAGGGAGAAGAGCAATGCTGTTCCTATGATGTAGACATACCATCTAGGCATTAAGGTATGGGGTCTGATGACAAAGCCCAGAGATCTTCTATTATATAATACTTCTTCTTACCAAGGGGAGGGTGGTTAGGCCTTATTGTCCTTTATCCACTGTCTTTATATGATGACATCTCCCTTTATGATATATGGCCTTGCTGTAATGCTAACTGTGTTAGTTTTATGCATTTTTCTGCTGGCTGTGGCTCGTATACTGCGTTTTAGAGCACAATAGTTAAAATAAACATTTTAAACTATATTCGTGTTTCGGTCAGTTCTTATTGTGGACATGTGCGAGAGAGTGAGCGAAAAGGTGTGTCTTGTTACCGCGATTCCTGAGAGATCCGGGAGTGTTGTGTTCTGGGGTGTCTAATCATTTGCTTCTTCATGAGTGTATAGGAGAGCGAGTGAGACACTATAGCTAGTCGGTCCTGGGTTCGTGGGCACTAAGGTGGTGGGAAGGCTTAGCCCCTATACACCGAGGTCCCATATTCCTGCGCATAGTGCTGTGTATGTGCAGAATCCCTGCAACATGGCGCCACCAACGTTTGGTCTGGTTCTTATACGCGAGACCCCTGAGTAGGGCTTGTGATTGTCCACAATACCCCCTCACCAGTTACGGAGACGTCCGTGGTGCGGGGGATTAACCTCCTATATGTGAAGATTATAGGTTTTTTCAAGCTTGAATTTTTTAAAAGGTTGGGTTTTCTTTGTTCCTCGCCCAGTGTTGCGCTACCGTTTCTCTGATTATCTGACTACAATGGCACAACCAATTAACATTGCTGCGCCTAACCGCGCTGTGGTTACGGCTCATTTGACTCAACATGGAGTCCCGGCTGTGGGAGCAGATTTTATTTTTTGTAGAGGCGGACGCAGCCTTCCGCTTCGAAGTTTTTTTTATTCTTGGGTTAAGCTTCGGGCTGTTGACGAGAATGATCAGTTCTTCC
This sequence comes from Calotriton arnoldi, assembly GCA_963921515.1. Lineage (NCBI taxonomy): Eukaryota > Metazoa > Chordata > Amphibia > Caudata > Salamandridae > Calotriton > Calotriton arnoldi. Next base: position 5,318,197 of record CAWUFW010000043.1, on the reverse strand, counting down.
ATGAATATGAACGCGGTGCGGTTCCACAAGTATACCGTCCGTATCGTTTGCTTGAAATTCCGTTGTCGGCTTGGGAGCACACCATATGGTTTAATGGCGCCCTTCCTCACCCTGTCTCTTTGGTCCGTCTCGGCCCATTATCGGTTAACTGGGCAACATGGCCCGTTTTGTCGAGATTTACTCCACATCCAAATTATCTTGGAGTTCCTATTGTAGAGCTGCGTGCGTTACACACATCTTTGATTCATATACACAGAAGTGTCATATAATACATGTCTCGTACTATACCGTCGGCATCAGCTGGTGCCGCTCAGCCACCAGGGCATGGTGGTGGCGTGGTTATTAGTCCTATCATGATTAACTCAGTGATGGGGAAACGTCCACAGAATAGGGATGATTTTCCCTTCTGGTTGGCAGAGAAGTTTGAGCAACTCGAGGCTGTTTTTCCACATACGTCTCCTGTGGATAAACACAGGATACTGACCATGAGCTTACCTAAAAGTCTTATTCCCAATCTGGCTGATTGCACCACTTGGGGGAAGGTGTTTGCAGCTGTTTATTCGCTGTGTTTTGGCACCCCCTCAATGACTGTGCTTCCGCCTGTTCTTAAAAAGGTTCAGGATGAACGTGGGGCGGAAGCCGCCCTAGAGTTGGGGATGAGATTAGTGGGAGCGTTCCCTATTGTCTCCGACATGACCCTTGCAAACGTCAAGGGGGAAGCAGTTAGCTTACAGGTGAGTCAGCGACTGGAGGCAGTAGCTGACGTGGATAAACAAAGTGAACTACCGAAGATTATTGCTAAAGTGTATAAATCTTTAGAGCGCAATAATCTGGGAATTAAACCTTTTACTCAAACGCAGAATAAGCCGCCTCCTGAAAAGGAGGGGCGTCCAGTCTTTCCTAAAAAGGCTTGGAACAGGAATCGGCGGCAGCAACAGCAGAAGCAAGGTTCGCATGCAGGTTCACCGACACCTGATGCTTCTGAACGTAGATATGATTTGCGTGACTGCTCTAAAATTAAGACACCGGAGCCCGCTGCCGGGGGACTACAGCTACCAGCTTCCTTTGCGGCCCGAGCGCCGCCAACGTCACTGCAGCCCGCGCCTGGAGGCGCTTAAAAGGTCCCGGGGTTTCCCGCAGCGCGGGAGCCCGCTATTTGTTGCTGGGGGACTACAGCTACCAGCTTCCTTTGCGTCCCGAGTGCCGCCAACGTCACTGCAGCCCGTGCCTGGAGGCGCTTAACAGGTCCTGGGGTCTACCGCAGCGCAAGACGCGCGCGGGCGTGCCCGGGCAAAGCCCGGGCCAGTCTACGCCCATCCGCGGCAGGACAAGGCTGGGCTGGGCTACCCCTCTTGGTTCCAAAAAAGTAAAAGTGGTAAGGAAAGCTGTACTTACTTTTCATAAATTAACTATACATCAAAACCTGGGAGCATACGCCTAATAATGGGTAAGCGAAAACTTACGTTGAGTTCCACTGGAAGTGGAAAGACCGCAAATAATAATGTCCCAATAACTAATTATTTTAAGAGCGCCATGGGACTAATTAATAATGAAATTGTTCAAGCGGAAGAGCGCCTTGCTGCTACTAAAACAGCACTAAATGCAGCCCTAAAAGAAACTAGAGCAGACATAGTGACAATCGAACCTGCCATGAGTGACCCGGATATTACCAAGAATAGGGGGAATCATGCACTGAATTCCGAAGTTATAAAAGAGGGCCCATGTGTCTAGACCCTACCGATGGAGATATCCGTATTGTCAAATAGCACCGATTTGGTCTCCCCCCGCTAAAAAGTGTAAACAACAATCCGCGATAACAGCAATTATACCTCCAAACCAGGTAACAAAAACCAAAATCTAAACAAAAGAAAGGGAAAAAGCTCCCCGTGGAGCCAAGGGGGTCGGGCGCTGCTCAAACAATGATCAACACCCAAGGCCTTAACTCTTTTTAAAAAACTTCATGGGAAAATTGACAACATCGAAAGGAGATTAATGACAGAAATTCAATCAGTTCAAAAAAATGTTACCCAATTATCCAAACTGGTCATGGACTTATTGCCTTCTAAAAAAAAACCCTAGAGCAATGCCTGGTAGAGCCCCGGATGAAAATACAAACGAAGATCATAGTCCCCCTGTGACAACCGATAAAACCCACCTAATGACCGCACACCACACTAATGAAGCTTCTGCCGTACAACCCATCACACAGTTGAGACACTACAATTCATCTAATATGGAACCAGCAGTAATAAGAACTGAAGGAAACAATTACGGGACTGAACTAACCGCGAACCATAGGTCATTGAAGTTCTGTCAGGACTCCTTACACCTACCTCCCCAGGCTACTCCTTATGTAATCATTCTAAAAAAAAATCCGAAATTGGTAGACAAGAGCACAGAGACCTGGGAGACCTTGAAGAACAAGATTGTACATTGGTTTGCGACAAACACTAACTGTAGTACCAACATTCTTTATCGGAACATCATCATGTTACGAAGAGTAAATTGGGTTGGGTCCATGAGGAAGTGTTGTATAGGAGATTGTGTTGTTGTGAACTTTCGCTGTCCCGGGGTTGTTAGGACCCTGATTGAGGAACTCTCAGCTAAATATGTAAGATCATTTAATTGTGCTGATGACACTATTACTGCTGTCCCACTAGGATATTTTTATAAACCTACAAATGCGCAACCATGACACAGTAGTAAAAAATCCCATTGCACAGACCTGTATGCGATACAATAGGTTTTTACCTTTAAATTGTAGTGAGCTCGATTGACTGCTATAGGAAGGAGAGCAGTCGACAGGTATCAACCATGCCACCAAACCTCTAGTACCATTGATAATAACCTAAACCAACATCTACCACCCGGAATTTTTACTATTATGTCGTGGAATGTGGCTGGGGTGAGGAATAAGCTAAATGATAGAGAATGGCTTAGGATGATACAAAATGGTTCGCTAATTCTTCTCCAAGAAACATGGCATACAGAAACTTTCTTTATTAATGGTTTTAAAACGGTTTCTACTTCAGCTATTCCTTCAAAGGCAGGGAGAGCCAAAGGCGGCCTAGCAGTATTAGTTTTAGTTACATCATCACTAATTTAAAAAACAGTTTATGCTAAATCGCAGTTTTACCAGTTTTTATACTTTTGCACTAAAGGAAAACAGTGTATAGTAATCTTAATTATTATAATAAGATTTTTGACATTACTAGAAGCATGGTAATTGTGTCTTTGGAGGAAGAATTCAATCAATCAATCAGGGAATTGTAAGCTCGCTACTCACCCGTGAGGGTCTCAAGGCGCTGAGGGGGGGGGTCCGCAGATCTGTTTAGCCGAAGAGCCAGGTCTTGAGGGTCTTCCTGAAGGTGTTCAGGGAGGGTGCGCGTCTGATGTCTGCCGGTAGCTCGTTTCAGGTCTTGGCTGCAATGTGAGATAAGGATCTTCCGCCTGCTCTGGCTCTGTGGATGCGCGGGGTTTCGGCCAGTGCGAGGTTGGAAGATCGGAGGTTTCTTTTGGGTACGTGGAAGTTGATTCTGTCGTTGAGGTATTTGGGTCCGTTGTTGTGTAGGCATTTGTAGGCGTGAGTGAGGATTTTGAAAGTGACTCTTTTCTCCACAGGGAGCCAGTGGAGACTTCTTAGGTGTTGGCTGATGTGTTCGTGTCGGGGGATGCCGAGGGACGAGTCTGGCGGCGGTGTTCTGTATTGTCTGGAGTTTGCGGAGTAGGGACTTGTTGATGCCGGCGTAGAGTGCGTTTCCATAGTCCAGTCTGCTGGTGATGAGTGCGTGGGTGACTGTCTTCCTTGACTCAGGGGGGATCCACTTGAAGGTCTTGCGAAGGATGCGGAGGGTGTTGAAGCAGTTGGAGGTGACGGCGTTGACCTGTCGGTTCATGGTGAGTGATGAGTCGAGTACGATGCTGAGGTTCTTGGCGTGGTCTGAGGGGGTAGGTGGGCTTCCGAGGCGGTCGGCCACCAGGTGCTGTCCCATGCAGAAGGGGTGGTACCGAGGACGAGGACTTCTGTCTTCTCGGTGTTGAGCTTCAGGCAGCTGTTGGTCATCCAGACTGCAACGTCTTGCATTCCTTTCTGGAAGTTGAGTTTGGCAGTGGTGGGGTCTTTGGTGAGGGAGAGGATGAGCTGGGTGTCGTCGGCGTAGGATACGATGTTGAGGCTCTGTTGGACGATGGCTGCGAGGGGGGCCATGTAGATGTTGAAGAGGGTGGGACTCAGTGATGAGCCCTGTGGGACTCCGCAGGTGATTTTCGTGGGGTCGGAGAGGAAGGGTGGGAGTCTGATCCTTTGGCTTCTTCCGGTGAGGAATGATCGGATCCAGTCCAGGGCTGTCCTTGTATGCCTGCGTCGTGTAGTCTGGCGACTAGTGTGCGGTGGGAGATGGTGTCGAAGGCCACTGATAGGTCGAGTAGGATGAGGGCTGCGGAGTGGCCTTGGTCCAGGAGGGTGCGGATGTCGTCTGTGGAGGCGAGTAGGGCGGTCTCTGTGATGTGGTTGCTTCGGAATCTGGATTGGGACGGGTCGAGGACGGCGTTCTCTTCAATGAATCGTGTCAGTTTCCTGTTGACTGTTTTCTCTGCAACTTTGGCTGCGAAGGGGAGGAGCGAGATGGGCCGATAGTTCTTGAGGTCGGTGGGATCAGCTGTGGGCTTCTTGAGCAGGGGTCTGACTTCTGCGCGCTTCCAGTGGTCTGGGAAGGTGCCTGTTTTGAAGGTGGTGTTGATGGTGCGTTGTAGTTCGGGTGCGATGGCGGCCGCGGCTCTGTGGTAGATGTGAGGGGGGCAGGGGTCGGTGGGGGCCCCCCGAGTGGATTCTTTTCATGGTCGAGGCGGTGTCTTCGGCCGTGATCGGCGGCCAGTTGGAGATTGTGGGCTGGCTGGTGTTTCTGGGGGGCGGGGGGCCGTCTGTGGCGCCTGGTGGATGGTCGATGAAGTTGTCGTAGAGGTTTTTGATCTTGAGGTGGAAATAGGTTCCAAGCTTGTCGCAGAGGTCTTGGGATGGGGTGATGTCTGTGGCTTCGCTGCGTGGGTTGAATGACACTGAAAAGTTCCTTGGAGTTGGCCAGGATTTTGTTGTGGATGAAGTTCCTCTTGATGGCTCTGATCTGGTTGTGGTAGTCCGTCATGGCGTCCTTGTAGGTGGTGTGGTTTTCGGTTGTCTTGGTGTTTCTCCAGTTCTTCTCCAGGCGTCTGCAGGTGTGTCTGGCTTCTTGGAGAGCGGTGGTGAACCAGGCGGCTTTTCTGGGGCGTTGTCTGTCGGGGTTGCGTAGCGGGCGAGCTCGTCTGCGCAGTTGGAGATCCAGGTGTGGAGTTTTCTGGCTGCGTCGTTTGCGTCGGATGCCCAGGTGTGGTTGTCTCGGGTGGAATTAAGTTGCTCGTCGGTAACCTTGCTCCAGTTCCTTCGAGGTGGGCGTGGGGCTGATTTGGGTGCCTTGGTTTTTTTTTATGGCGAAGTGTACGCAGTGGTGGTCGGTCCATGGCTGCTGCGTTGTGTGGCTGAATTGGACTCTGTTTCCTGCCGCGAAGATGGGGTCGAGGGTGTGTCCTGCTCTGTGGGTCGGTGTGTTGACGAGTTGTTTAAGTCCGATGCTGGCGAGGTTGTCACGAAGGATAGTGGAGTTGGGGTCGCTGGGGTTGTCGAGGTGGAAGTTCAGGTCTCCAATGAGTATGTAGTTTGTTGAGGCGATGGCGTGGGGTGCGATGAAGTCGGTGATGGTGGTGGCGAAGGGTGTTCGGGGGCCGGGGGATCTGTAGATGAGGGTTCCTCGGAGTGTGGCTTTGGGGGTGGTCTGGATCTGGAAGTGCAGCTGTTCGGCGGAGGGGAAGGTTTCGCTGGAGGTGGTGAGGCGGAGGGTGCTCTTGTGGGCGAAGGCGAGGCCCCCTCCTGGGTGGTTGGGGCGGTCTTTCCTCTGGATCTTGTATCCGTCTGGGATGGCAGTGCTGACGTCGGGGGCGGAGGATGCGTTGGTCCAGGTCTCTGTGAAGAAGGCGATGTCGGGCGAGAGAGAGTCGAGTAGGTTCCAGATTTCCACGGAGCGTACGTTGAGGAGGATGCATTTTACAGTGTCGCCGGTGCTGGCGTCGGCGGTGTTTGAGGCCGGGGTGGCGGTGAGTGTCTGGCGGCAGTGGAGTCAGGAGAACTGGCCGTGGGTCGTGTTCGGCGAGGCCTGTTGGCATTCTCTAAGTCTTCCAGGGTTGAGTGCGAGGAGGGTGGTGTTGTCGTAGCGATGGGTAGTGGGAGGTCCAGGGTTCCTGGCGCTGGCCGCGGTCGGGTTGCGGATGGGCTTGCCTTTGGCGCGCCGTCGGCGCGACCGTGCAGCGGCCGCCATTAAGTAGGGGAGGTGGGAGGGAGGAGTGGCTGGGAGGCAGGAGCGGGGGAATTTCAGGGGGGAGGGGCCGCAGGGGCAGCAGCGGCGAAAGGAACAGGCAGGCACGAGAAAATAAAAACAGTGGTGGAATTAGAGCAAGACACAGATGGGCACAATAACAGTGGCACAACAGGGAAAAATTAAGAAGAAAAAAAAGGCGGAGAAAGGTTACGGTGGTTGCATGCAGTGTGGTCCCAGTTGGAGCGGGCAGCAGGCGCAGGAGCGGGCAGAAGCCTCGAACCTCCCAAGGAGGAGGTCGGGTCTGGAGGCAAGAGACGGCACAGCGGAGCTGCGGGGAGAAAGTGGACCTAGACCGAGGGTCGGAGGTCTTACTCGCGCTCCCCCGCTGCGGCCGCCATTAAGTAGGGGAGGTGGGAGGGAGGAGAGGCTGGGAGGCGGGAGCGGGGGAATTCCGGGGGGTAGGGGCTGCAGGGGCAGCAGCGGCGAAAGGAACAGGCAGGCACGAGAAAATAAAAACAGTGGTGGAATTAGAGCAAGACACAGATGGGCACAATAACAGTGGCACAACAGGGAAAAATTAAGAAAAACAAAAACGGCTGAGAAAGGTTACGGTGGTTGCAGGCAGTCTGGTCCCAGTTGGAGCGGGCAGCAGGCGCAGGAGCGGGCAGCAGCCTCGAACCTCCCAAGGAGGAGGTCGGGGTCTGGAGGCAAGAGACGGCACAGCGGAGCTGCGGGGAGAGGGTGGACCTAGACCGAGGGTCTGAGATATAAGGGGAGAATATCTGCTTATTTGGGCAGGCGATTTTAATAGCAAGAAATGTAAAATTCTAAACGGGGAACACTGTGGCCATAGGGATGAACATGGTGACCCTTGCTCTCATTTCCCTCACAATCCATATGGAAATGCAATTAATGCTGTACAATATAAATACAACCTGGAACTTATGGAGCTAAGTGAAAAAAAAGGTGAAACTGCTATTCAAACATATGAAGGAGTAAGATCTTCATCAAACATTGATCATGCTCTAGTATCAGAAAATTGTAAGGGCTTAGTTGAAAATTTCTACGTACAGGCAAGCTCGAATAGTGACCACCACCCATTACTCCTTGTGTTGAAGTTAAGCCCAATGTTCCAGGAAAAAGTATGCTTAGCTACTGATATCAAAACCCAAGGAGAAAATGGAATTTCTATAAAATGGTCAGGTGTTAATCCCAAAGTATTCATTGATAATATAACCCCAAAAAATCAAGAAAATATAAGTATTTGTTTGGAGAGATCCTCCCTAAATACTGATATAATATCAGCATTCTGTAACATCGCGGTTGCAATCTCTGGAGATTTAAAACTAAAGAATAAGAAAAATGCTTGTCACCGCCCTAGATGGTTTGACCAACAGTGCTCTAAATTAAACCAGGAACTAAAAGAAGCATTAAAAGCTACACCTAGGGATAGGGAAAAGGTACGCAATTTGCAAAAAACTTATAAACAAACACTCAGCATTTGGAAAATAGAAATCCGGGAACTTGCATGGGAAAAGCTGGTCCAGGCGGCTGAGACACGTGTTTCCATTTTATTTTGGAAGACAATAGATCATCCTTTTTTTCAAAGAACAGTCAGCTACCAAGATCGAGACCCTAGTATCACCGAAGATTAGTCAACTCATTTCGAATATATATTCAACCCCAATAAAGAGGACCCTTCAGACCATGATAACAATAATTTTATACTTGTTGATCTCGTTAATTTGGCTCCTATTACTTTAGATGAAATCGAAGCTGCTTTAAATAAAAGTGCAAATGGCAAGCCCCCAGGGCCCGATGGGGTGCCCATTGATATCTTCAAGTCCAATATAGACTTTTGGTCCCCAATTTTATTAAGGGTTTGCAATGCTACAACTGGAGGTGTATTACCTGCAACTTGGGTGGAAAGTGTTATAGTCCCAATCTTCAAGAAGGGAGAGAGCGGGGACGCAAAATGCTACCGCCCTATATCCCTACTTGATTCAACATCGAAGCTGATGGGTAGAATCCTTTTAGAAAGACTAGAAAGCTGGGTAAGAGAAAATAATATTTTAACAGTATCCAGATTACCATCAAAGTCACATGTGGAAGCTTAAATTCTGAGCTCTGCAAGAAACCTGTGAATAGGTTGATGTTCCATTTGATGACGAGTGAAAAATTTGTGACGTTCAACAAAAATACTAGTGTCCTCCTTAAAGTAGGTTTCCCATCTATTCACAGCTTCTGAATACACATCCATCTCAACAGTCTCATGAGTACACCTTGGGAGATGATCAAAAGTTCTTTGGCTTTCAGCGCCAAGACAGTTATACAAAAGGCTTGTTTCCTGATAGGATCAAACGTAACTGCATCAGTAGCAACAAAACAACTTTCCAACATTTTGAACCACTGCTTCCATTTCATTTTCTGCAATCCAAGTTCTGGAAGAAAAGAGACTGGGAGATTTGCTTATTTCATGTTGTACATAATGGTAAAGGATACCTTAGACCGTTGGGCTTTACAGTAACCAGATTAATGAATTTCAGAGCTTCTGTGATTTCTGGGTAAGCCACCCTGACTTTAAATAGGAGATTTCAGTGCAACCTAAGACTAATTCAGCCATGTCTGATTTAAAGACCAGAAGTAATCAAAAAAAGGCAGCTGTATCCCCAGAGAATGTCACAGAACTCAAATCTGCCCTAGATTTGTATTTCTTAAAGGGAGAGATTGTGGATTTATTTGATGATGTGTCTGCATTGCCAAATTGTTATAAAAGGATATGTGTGCTCTAAGACTGAGCCCTGTTTCAGTGAATCTGAAATTCTCTCTCTGAACATCAAGAAAGTTGAAGCTTTGGTATCACCAGCTATTACCAACTGAGACATGTTTTATGGGTGCTTGTGGATTGGGGCAAGCCGCTGGAAGATGTCTCCCCATTAGAGGATAGACTGTTGACAGAACCACTCCTCTAAAAAGCGATCTCACTCCTGTACCTCAAGTTGATGAACAACGCGCCCTACTGAAGTTGAAGGAGGCTTGGGAGGCGGACATTTGGGAACCGAGGGAGGAGGAATGGGAAGAGACAATCTGTTCACCCAGAGAAGTGTCAGTCAGGGCTCGATTTAGACTGGTGCAGATGCCACTGCTACATAGGTCCAGTTACATGAGAGTGCTTCTACACAGGATTGGCAGGGCAGCCACTGATGAGTGCGCTAGGAGATGCGAGTCCCAGGGGGGACATTTCTGCATAGGCTATGGGATTGTTCACATCTAGCGGACTTCTGGACGGGGGTCTGGGAGGGACTCATGGAGGAAGCCGGCCTATCGGCTGAGATCACACACAAAACGATCCTCTTGAATATCTGGGGATAGGAGACCCCAGGAAAATACCCCAGATTACTATCCACCCTACAATTCGCAGTGGCTAAGCAAAACATAGTCCGCAGGTGGGGGGCGTCTGATCCATCGAGTGTTGAGGAGTGGAAAGTTGACATGGGTTGGTGCAAAGCAGCAGAGCGAAAGGTTTATGAAGTTCGAGGGTGCCCCCTATAGTGGAAGAAAGTATGGAGTCTGTTGGGGGCATATCAGAGCCTTTTAGATGGCCCGTTGAGACAGGAAGAGTTTACTCATATTTCTGTGATAAGGTTCATGTATGACAATCCTTATGAACAAGTTCTTACCTTAATAGGGTGTTGGATCGTCTGCTCTAATGCATTGGACTTACACCTTTAAGACCTGCGCTGGATGCTTTTCTTGGGGTTTTTGGGGTTTTTTCTCCAATCATATGCTCCCCTCCTATTTCGGTATGTTCCAGGTATTATCTTATTCTCTGTTGACCCCTTGTATTTGTAACCGTTCTTGTTCTGTGAGCCCTATTTGATATGTGGTTGTTTGGTATTTCTATTTGACACATGTACTGCAACTGTTACCGTCCTTTCCCTCAATTGTAAAGCGCTCTGATATCCCTCTGGATCATGTTCACGCTATATAAAACTTTATAAATAAAATAAAATAAACAGAGTCCCAGTATGGATTTAGATGGGGTATAGGGACTGTCGAGTAGTGAGCCTTGCTAAAGAAGGCCAATTACACCTTTGTTTTGTAGATCTTACAAGCGCATTTGATTTAGTTAACTATGCAAAATTATGGCAGACCTTAATAGGGATGGGTGCCCCAAACGATATTATAATTTACTTGTCACAAATTTATGCCTCACTAACCTCAAGAATTCGATATGGCCCTAAAGGTGAATGCACCTCTCATTTTAGAGTCACTCGTGGTATAAGGCAAGGTTGTGTTCTTGCCCCACTTTTGTTCTCTCTTTGCGTTAACAATGTTGATACATCCCTGCAAAGCTTGAATGCATATGCTCCCAGAGTTGGTAATCCAGTCCTTTTGTATGCGGACGATGCTGTCCTGTTATCTAGGACCGCAAAAGGGCTCCAATGTTTAATTGAAAACTTTGCACAATTTATGAATGGAAAAGATTTGCTACTTAACCTTAGTAAAACCTTCACAATGATATGTGGAAAAGGGAAAATAAAGAGTAGAAACCATCACGTAGAAGGTGTACGTATTGAAAGAAAATCATCTTTTTCATATTTAGGTCTTCTTTTTAATGGGAATGGAAGTTGGGGCACACACATCGATCTTTGCAAATTGAAATTTATACGACTAATTGAGGGCATTTTTAGATTTTCTAATGAAATCGGGAACAAACCAGTGAGGGAAATTCTGACCCTATAAAGAGTAAGTGCCTCACAGGTACATGTTGGTGCGGCACTATGGGGTATGACAAATCACACTTCACTGCAAATACAGGAAAATACGTTTTTAAGAAGGCTTTTAGCAGTTCCCAATTTAACCCCTGCGTATATAGTCCACAGGGAATTGTCAGTTTCCTACATTGGCGATTACATTAGTATAGCAGCTCTTGTGCTCTGGCACAGGATTTGGACTAAGGAGGAGACTAAATTCACAAAGGAAATAGTAATGGACTGCCTTGCCCTTAATTACTGTAAAAAAAATACCCTGGTTGCAGTACATCTACAAATTGCTAATTGAGTGTAAGGTGGACGCCGATTTTAAAGATCCCACGCTTATACAGAACTATAGTAAAAGGGACCTAAAATTGAGGCTAGTAAATTCAAAAGAATCCTCAAGAGATGTAGTAGCAAGCTCGAACCAGACCGTTAGATTATATTGTGAAGGCCCACTCTTACTGGGCATCCAACCGTACCTCATACTGAAAAGAAATTTACAACATAGGTTTTACCTAACAAGGCTACGGCTGGGTACTCCATCACCTGATTGCATTCCCTACAATGGGCAAGTGGAATCGTAACCCTCCGAATTGCCCTTGTGATGGGAAGTCACCGCAGTCTACACTGCATTTTATACTTTTTTGAAATTTTTATAGAGATATTAGGAAGAACGTTTTACGATCCTTATTTATTGATAAACTGTATTTTTATAAACCTGCTTTTAATTATATTTGTAGCCTAGAAAATGAAAACGTTTGTAATGCAGTAATTGTTTTTGTGCAAATAGCAATCAGAAGAAGAAAAGATTATTCCCATTTGGAAGCCCAAACATATGAGAAAGACTAGGTTTCTTTAGTATAGGTCGATGTAGTGATTATGAAATATTTTTAAAAACTGACCCCATTTTTAATATTTGTAATGCATTTGAATTATTTTATGATCCTCCTCAATGTATGTGGGTAATTATGTATTGTATTATGTATTGTATTTTTGTGTGCCATGTAAACAATTATTATGATCAATAATGAAGAACTTTTTAGAATATTCACGGTTGTATTGTACAAACAATCATTATGATCAATAATGATGGATTTTTAGAATGCTTTTATGGTTATATTTTATATACTGAATAAAGCTTGAAATTGAATTGATTGAAGACACCTGAGAGGTTTCAGGTTCCTGATCCTCGCTCTCCTCGTTCCTTTCAGGAATCATCGGATCCGCAGTTCGGTGGTGGAGTGCGACAGGATCGCAGACAAGGCGAGACCACGCAGCAACGACGTGATCCGCCACGCCAGTTTGACGTTAAATCCAAACCGGAGGGACTACCTCCTTTTCGAGCACCGTTTCAGAAGAAGAAAGTTGCCGCTTTAACAGCGAAGTATGCCTCAGATGGTGAGAACCCTGCTCCTCGATTGTAGATGGGCGGTGACACGCCTCGACAGCGCGGCGGAAGTTACCATAGTGCGGAGGTACTGCATCCTTGTCTGGAGGCGAGAGCAACTGATACTTTCATTACAGTGGAAACAGCAGATACACGAGTTGCACCGCCTGATATGATTTATGAGATAGTTCTCCAAATTGAAGGTGATATTAAAAGAACCATTAAGGGAGTCTTTTGGGACAGCCTTACCTCTTCATATGACATTTTGTTGGTGGAGACAGATTGGCCTCCTCCATTTGTTTTCTCATCTTCCCGATGGGAGGACGTGATACTCCCGAGTTTTTCCCGGTACGTCTCTGAAGAGGCTAAACAAGCTTACGCTTCGGAATGGGCTTTGGCCTTAGCGCCGGCTGTGTATTGTAATCAGGTAGGCTGGGATAAGGATTCACCAGCACATGAAATTCCTTTATGATCTATGCCACAGCCACAGGCTCAATATCTGATCAGGCATGAAGCAAAAGCATCCGTAAGTGAAATTTTGACCCAGTTGGAATATCAGGTTGTCAGTGAACCCTGTGTTTCATCCATGAATAATCCTCTTTGTCCGATATCGAAACCGGACGGTTCATATCGTATAGTTTTGGTTTACACACATTTAAACCGTAACGTACATTTGCAGTACAAAACAGACACAGCTCTGCATTAGTGAATAATATTGTTTGCAAAAAATACAAAACTACCCTGGATATTTCCAATGGTTTTGATAGTCACAATATTTATTTTTTATTTATAAAGTTTTATATAGCGCGAACATGATCCCGAGGGATATCAGAGCGCTTTACAATTGAGGGAAAGGACGGTAACAGTTGCAGTACATGTGTCAAATAGAAATACCAAACAGACCACATATCAATTAGGGCTCACAGAACAAGAACGGTTACAAATACAAGGGGTCAACAAAGAATAAGATAATACCTGGAACATAGCGAAATAGGAGGGGAGCATATGATTGGAGGAAAAAACAAAAAAAAAACAAGAAAAGCATCCAGCGCAGGGCTTAAAGGTGTAAGTCCAATGCATTAGAGCAGACGATCCAACACCCTATTAAGGTAAGAACTTGTTCATAAGGATTGTCATACATGAACCTTATCACAGAAATATGAGTAAACTCTTCCTGTCTCAACGGGCCATCTAAAAGGCTCTGATATGCCCCCAACAGACTCCATACTTTCTTCCACTATAGGGGACACCCTCGAACTTCATAAACCTTTCGCTCTGCTGCTTTGCACCACCCATGTCAACTTTCCACTCCTCAACACTCGATGGATCAGACGCCCCCCACCTGCGGACTATGTTTTGCTTAGCCACTGCGAATTGTAGGGTGGATAGTAATCTGGGGTATTTTCCTGGTGTCTCCTAACCCCAGATATCCAAGAGGATCGTTTTGTGTGTGATCTCAGCCGATAGGCCGGCTTCCTCCATGAGTCCCTCCCAGACCCCTGTCCAGAAGTCCGCTAGATGTGAACAATCCCATAGCCTATGCAGAAATGTCCCCCCTGGGACTCGCATCTCCTAGCGCACTCATAAGTGGCTGCCCTGCCCATCCTGTGTAGAAGCACTCTCATGTAACTGGACCTATGTAGCAGTGGCATCTGCACCAGTCTAAATCGAGCCCTGACTGACACTTCTCTGGGTGAACAGATTGTCTCTTCCCATTCCTCCTCCCTCGGTTCCCCGATGTCCGCCTCCCAAGCCTCCTTCAACTTCAGTAGGGCGCGTTGTTCATCAACTTGAGGTACAGGAGTAAGATCGCTTTTTAGAGGAGTGGTTCTGTCAACAGTCTATCCTCTAATGGGGAGACATCTTCCAGCGGCTTGCCCCAATCCACAAGCACCCATAAAACATGTCTCAGTTGGTAATAGCTGGTGATACCACAGCTTCAACTTTCTTGATGTTCAGAGAGAGAATTTCAGATTCACTGAAACAGGGCTCAGTCTTAGAGCACACATATCCTTTTATAACAATTTGGCAATGCAGACACATATCATCAAATAAATCCACAATCTCTCCCTTTAAGAAATACAAATCTAGGGCAGATTTGAGTTCTGTGACATTCTCTGGGGATACAGCTGCCTTTTTTTTTATTACTTTTGGTCTTTAAATCAGACATGGCTGAATTAGTCTTAGGTTGCACTAAAATCTCATATTTAAAGTCAGGGTGGCTTACCCAGAAATCACAGAAGCTCTGAAATTCATTAATCTGGTTACTGTAAAGCCCAACGGTCTAAGGTATCCTTTACCATTATGTACAACATGAAATAAGCAAATCTCCCAGTCTCTTTTCTTCCAGAACTTGGATTGCAGAAAATGAAATGGAAGCAGTGGTTCAAAATGTTGGAAAGTTGTTTTGTTGCTACTGATGCAGTTACGTTTGATCCTATCAGGAAACAAGCCTTTTTGTATAATTTCTTGGCACTGAAGGCCAAAGAACTTTTGATCATCTCACAAGGTGTACTCATGAGACTGGTGAGATGGATGCGTATTCAGAAGCTGTGAATAGATGGGAAACCTACTTTAAGGAGGACACTAGTATTATTGTTGAACGTCACAAATTTTTCACTCGTCATCAAATGGAACATCAACCTATTCACAGGTTTCTTGCAGTGCTCAGAAAATGACTCCTGGTAGCCGTGACTTGACCGCATTTACCGCGGTCGGCAATCAGGAGCGAATCCAGCGCTTGCCTATGGGCTATAAGAACAGTCCTGGGGCTTTTGCTGCACGTGTCGTGTCTCTTTTACACGACATTGACCCTGATGCTTTCTCATACGTCGATGACATTTATCTGACAGATGATGAGTTAATACAGCATCTTGTACGTGTGGATGGCATCATATAGTCTTTTGCCGACCTGGGATACAAATTTAATTTTGCTAAGTCACATATCCCCTGTCTGGCGGTACTTTTCTTGGGCTACAAGCTCAATAACGAAGGTAGGGGTTTAGCACCCCACTTTCTGGAGAAATGTGCACAATTGCAACCTCTGTCCACATTGAAAAAACTGCAGTCCTTGCTGGGATTTTTGAACTTTGGGAGGACCTACATTCCTGATTATGCCCAGCGTACCAAACCACTTTATGCATTGATACAAGCCTCTTTTTCGTCTTCCAGCTGGCTTCCGGAACATACCTCAATTCTTCGGTCTTTGCAGTTTGATCTGCTTGCGACCAACTTCTTGTTAACACATGATAATTCTACGAACTTAGTCATAAGAATTGTGCCAGGGACTGTAGGCTTCACATATTTGACATTCAATGAAGGTGACACATTACCAATAGCTTATAAATCGCATTTGTACACATCGGCGGAAATGCGATTTTCCACGGTTGAGAAAATGTTGACTGCGGTACAGATGGCGATTCTGAAGGAACGCTCTCTGGCGCAGGAAAAACGCATTCTTATGGTTTCGCCTGTACCTACTTTAGAAGCAGTGACTAAGGCGAGTATTCCGAATTCTAAAGCTTTGCATCCACGTTGGATACAATGGGCGAGTTCTTTGACATCGGCTGATGTCACGTTTATCTTTGATCCCTCATTACAGACACAGGAGTTTTTACAATATGAACATGTTCATCCTCCTTCATTGTCGTTGATTCCTTTGGATCAGTACAAATGTATCATCTATACCAACGGATCTGCTCAACCAGCCGTCGGATCAAAGCATGCTTATTCGGCGGCTTGCGCTATTGTGGCTGGCTCAATAGTAAATGGTGAATTTAAGTCTTCTATAGTTCATACACAGGTACTTGGGGACTGTACAGCTCAATTGGCGGGGCTGCGTGCTTTGATTTTAGCTCTAGAATTCGCAGATCCAGATGTGAACACTCTTGTTGTGTGCGATTCCTACTACTGTGTGCAGGCTTTCAATGACAATTTGTTCTTTTAGTCTCTGATTTATTATCGAGACTCTAAAGGTAGCGCAATAAAGCATAAAATGCTTTGGGTCCGAGTGGCAGAACTTATAGAACGTTTGCCACTCACACAGGTTATTCATACTCTTGGCCATCAGCGTGTGGGAGCACATGCTGTTGGTAATTCTTTGGCTGATGAGGCAGCCAAATCTGCAGTAGCCACTTGTTCAGTAGCAGCAGTTACTAGGTCCATGACTAAGACTGATGATGATATTCTTGCGGCAATTGCTGCTACGAAGGGTGGGACAGGCTTCCCACAAGGTTTCCCTTCTAGGTATTCTTATCATTTGTCCCCTGAGCAAGTCCTGTTTGCTACGATACCGTCCGTTGGGGATCAGCTGATTCCCAACGAGGACCGCAGACTTCCTTTGATCATAGCCGCACATGAAGGCATGGCTTTTGCACATGCCGGAGTTTCTGCGACTGTTTCTATTTTACAGCAACGATATTGGTGGGCTGGTTTATACAAACAAACCCGTAATTATGTACTATCTTGTGACATTTGTCAACAGATTAAACCATCTACGGTTGCACGTCCGCCACATACACAGCTATACATTTCTAATCAACCGTTTGGTTGTATTTATCTTAATCACTGCGGTCCTTTGACTTCCGACACTGCATATAAACATATTTTAGTTGCAGTTGATTCGTGCACTAGATTCCTTTGGGTTTGGCCACAACGCAGTGCTGACGCTCTAAATGGCATTAGAGATTTGCGTGCCTTTGTCAGGACTTTTGCCTGTGGCACCTTCCATTCTGACCAAGGTCCTGCGTTTGCCTCTAAGGCTTACAAGGACGCAATGAGATCTCTGGGGGTGCTGGTGCAGTTTCGTCTCCATACAGGCCTGAGGGCAATTCTATAGTGGAGCGAATGAACCGTGATTTAAAGCATTCTTTGACAGCTAGAGTCTTAGGTACTGGCAGGGGTTGGCTGACTCATTTGTATGGGGTTCAACGTGCACTAAATAATCTCCTAAGACGATCTCTGGGTGGGCGGACCCCATACGAAATGCTCTTTGGCATTAAAATGTATGTGCCAGACCTTGATGGTCTAGACGTTGTGCGGCTGCCGCAACATTTGACGTAGATAACCATTCTATGTTGCAGGAACTACAAAAGACCTGTGACAGACTGGCTAATGATCATTTACCCTCGTCCACTGAAGCGGCGATGCTGATTCCTGTTACTAGCTGGCTTCCTTAAGTTGGTGATCTGGTACGAGAAAAGCTGGAGAAGAAAAAAGAATTTGGTCCCTCTTATCGGGCACCTGTCCCAGTTCTTGGATTGAAGGGTACCCGTACAGTAATTTTATCTCCTTTGCCTGGCCGCAAGGAAAACAGGTTTATCTCAATTGACAATGTCAAGCTACACCATATGGCCGATACTGAATAGTATGACTCCCAGTATTCCAAGCCAAGCTGTTTCGCTAACTCTGATGGCTTCTGCTTCTTCGAATACTCCCCACGTTATGGAGGGGGAGTTGGAAACTTCTCTTGATTTCTTGCCTATTGTACCTTCATCTTCCCCTAATGCAGACGTCGAGTATGATTCTCCTCCTGTTGAGGTCATCATTGACGTTCCTGACAGTACTATACATCGTCTATCTGATGCTGCACAGCCTCCATTGTTGTGTTTGGGAGCAACCGGTTATTACATGGATTGCACAAGTTTCTCCTACGATTCATCTTCTTAGTCCATATCAGTGTCAACTCCACCGACACGTACCAGCCTTACATGGTTCAAAAAGACTTACCTGGTTCCACCCTGATCATACATCTGGATGGTGTTCACACTTATCTTCCTTTTCATGTGGATTGGGTTTGTGAAAGTCTTCTTCTTGCTGATCAATGGTCATTATTTGCCTGAACGCACTGCTGTGAAGTTGGTTGATGGAGTTCTGGCTCCCCATACATTGTCCCATATCATGAAAAGAGATCATGCACTCGTGAACATTTCAGCCTTCCCTGTTGCAGATGGCATCATTTTGGATAAAGTTGCATTCAATATCCATGGTCCGATGGAGGTCCTGAGCGTTTCACTAGGAGATGTGGTATCACAGGACATACACTCAGACAACTGGGATGTTCAGGCAGTTCATTCATTGTTTCTGATTAAAAATATTATGTGGCTTTTGATGCTGAAGATTTGTACCTCAATTCGGCCAATTATGCAGATTTATTCTGTTACCAACATTATGGCCATCATTTCTTGCATAAAACGAACATGTTAAGACCGATTTTTAATTTTACACAGTGGGAGCATTGTCCTACTCCTTAACAGGGGCGTTCTAATGCTCTACTGAGTAAGTTAACATACTTCTCCGATTATAATGCGTCCAATCCAGAGTCCTATTTTTATAAGTTAAAATTTGAACGTTCCTTCTATTCCTTCATTGGCTGAGTACGATACGTGGCGTGCACACACCAATCATACGATTGATGTATTACTTGCCCTGTTTAAAAATGATAGTATAAATATTTCTGATGTCGACTCCTTGGTATGGTTGTTGTGGCCAACAAGTTCCAATGCATGTCAACTGCGTTTTCTTAATGCAACGCCAGGTTTCACACAAACTAGACCTGATCCACGTTTCCCATATTCTCATTCAGTCACCATGTATTCCGTTGAGAAATTGTGTCAGCAATGGTTGGGACACTGTCGTCAGTGAAACAACACCTGTCCCTTTTATCGAGTGACATCAATTTGGCTAATTTTATGTTAGGTCCTAAATTACCTAGATCAAAACGATTTATTTATGAAGCATATAGTGAATTATGGAAACTGTTGCAGATGGAAGCTGTGGTGCCCCTGCGCCAAATTGACCAGGCTAATTTGGAAAAAGTTCTTGCAGTGGTGGATAATAGCATTAATACATTATCTTCCCGTATATACACCTTGGATAATATTGTTTCATTTGTTATTGATATTGTACAGACTGATGTACCTGTGTTGTATCATGGTCAGAATCAATAACGCTCTGTAATGCAATTTGCATGGACGTTACAAACGCTCAAAATGGGAAAAGTTCCATGGGATTATTTGAATGCTTCTGCACTGTTTTCACCGTTTAATTTGACTGATAAACAGAAATTTATGTCCATGAAAGATGCAACTTATACACTGTTACATATAGAAATATTAGAACAGTTGCCTTTTTCTGTGGCTGAGACGGATTCAGCTGTGTGGTTGATACATGGAGTTATTTCACTGCCCTTCTCACTATTTCAGTTCACATCTTGCATGAAACACTTCCCGGTTGGCCGCTTTGAGCCCCTGGGAAGTGCTTTTATCCATGAGTTGTGGTCCTTGCCTTTCACCTAGAGATGTCAGCCGGCGGATAAGGAGGTTTTCCTAACAGGGGAGGATTGCAATTCCCCAGTAGGACATTCCCTAGTTTGTAAACAAGTTAAATTGCACAGCGCCTGTAACGTGTCAGCACCTAATCTGGCTTGTTTTTTAAAAGGTACGCCCGTCCCAGCTATTATTCCCGCGCTCACGTTGCTTTCAAATGTCAGTTATCTTATTTTGAATAACTAAGACTGCTGTGGCTTTCGGGCCGGCATCCCGTATATAGTAACGGTTTCACAACAAGTTACTTGTTGCAGCAACGTCCTCTTTCCACCCCGGCATGGGATTGTAGATAGTTCGCTTTGCCCTTCCATTCCAACTTTGAAAACAGATTTCAATAAACAAAGCAGACTCAGAGCGCTATTGTTTCAACAAGAAGTGGCTCTCACATCAGCGCGTCAGGCCTTCGAATTGCAGGTGGCGAGAATCGCAAGTGAGATACACTCAATACTAAACACCAAGCTCCCACTCCATTTTGGAGAGTTAATACACCAAATATTTAAAGCATCTGATACTGAAGGCCTTGCTCATTTTTTTAAACTTGGGGGATCTGGTCTTGTTTCCTCTTTAAAGACAATTTTTGGAGTAATACCAGCCTTTATTCATTCAATTTTTTCCAGCGCCTTCGGAGGGTTTTCATTGATCCTCTTGCTGGCACTGATGCTCCTCTTACGCAATGGCTTCCCTTCTTGTGGTACTGCACAGACCCGGCCAATTGCAACTGTACCGTGACCGAATGCAACAATGTTTGGATGTTTGCCATTGGCAACCTCTGGCGTGAGTTATGGACTTACTTTTCGCTTCGCCTACTTCACTTGCATGCAACCTGTGTTCTATTGCCGATGGTGTGCTTTCTATTGGGCCTTGGATATATGCCTCTCCAATGCGTCCGGCACTCACCCGGATTATGATCTGTTAATGGGTCCATTACTGGCCCATGACCAGCACTGTTCTGGGGACGGCCTTTTGATGCGTGCGGCTACACTTGGAGTGTTGGCAGACTGGAATACCTGTGAGGCTGCACAGCGCCTCTTGCAACGGAGTTTCATCGAGTATCACGCAAGTTGCCCGTATATGCTCCTGGAGGCATTTGATTATGAGGAGCATGTGTGTTCCTTCGAATTGCTCAACTGGATGGCGTCCCTCTTTGCTATGAACGACTGGGATGACCTTTTGGAACGGCTTGCATTCCTCGGTTCACGTAATCTGATGAATTTTCCGGACTCGCCTTAAACACATTTTACTCTAGATTTTTCACAGTTTCCAATTTGGCCTTTTTTCCAAGCATTTTGATTCTGCTTACAGTTGCATTCTGTTTTTTCTATGTACTACGAACTTACCAAGGGGAGGGTGTCACGTGGCCGATAGGGACATTGTCAACATCGCTAAGTTAGCATGAGCCCAGCAACCATGATGCTGCTTTTGCACACGTTACTACATGGCTTTATTTTTGCAAGACTCTGTTTATGCCTTTCACATGAGAACCGTCTGCTTTGTTCGTTCTCTGCCTGTTCCTGGAGTTTAGTCTGAACACTGTGAGCAAGGTCGATAAACAATGCTCCTTGTTATTCTGTTCTGGTCAGTCCCTAGCACCTAGACAAAACATGCTAATGCAGCTGCTGCTGGAAACTCGTACTTTGATATTATGGGGATGCATGTTTAGGTAACACACTTGGAGAGGGAGCTTTCCAGGGAGAAGAGCAATGCTGTTCCTATGATGTAGACATACCATCTAGGCACTAAGGTATGGGGTCTGCTGACAAAGCCCAGAGATCTTCTATTATATAATAATACTTCTTCTTACCAAGGGGAGGGTGGTTAGGCCTTATAATCCTTTATCCACTGTCTTTATATGATGACATCTCCCTTTATTAGGTCTCGCCTAGCGACGAAGCGCATGCGCTGCTCGCTTGCGAGATCTATTGTCGTCGGTTTTCTTTTGGAAGTGGGGTTGGTGACCGCCCTGTCTCCCTTAGGCCCCGCCCACCTGGACTGGACTCGTCGTCTGTTGCTCGACCCCTCGTCACTTCCTCATAGCGCTTCCAGGTTCCCGTATGCGCGCGCACGCAGCGGCGCAGGATTCCAGCGCGGCCTATCAGCTGTACCTCGTCTGCAGACTCCTGACGGGTGTTTTTTTACGTGGAGCAGCAGGATGGCAGCGCTCCCGCTTTTCAACAGAGCTTCCTTTCACAGCGTCATATGCCAGGCATTACATCCCCGTCACACAAGGCCTGAGCTGTCTGAAGCATTCCCCGAGACCAGGAAGTGAGTGGACACGCTTATTACAGTTAATGCACCGTGCAAGATACCAATGAACAGACGTGAGCGTGCTGATAGTCAAAACTTCCCCGGTATTCATTAGCCCCTCCCATCATCGATGCAAGCTGGAGGTGAGCTGTAGTGTCCCGCGCGCCACCGTCCCAATCGATCAGTAACATTATCAGGTATCACTCGTGCACCGGAGGGCAATTAGCGCGCGCGCTCCATCGATCGAGCAGGCCTCACACCGGATCCTGCTCGACTCCTCCTGGGCACGAGGTAGATTTACTGCTTTGATGGGGACAGAGCGCTGCTGCTGTTCTGCCACCAGGGGTCCCCGGTGAGTGCTATGACGTTGAGTACCCCAGCCCTACCGGTCTCACCAAAGGGACCAGTCCGGCAAGAGATGCGTGTTCGTCCCTTGCGGTAGGCCAGTGCACCCCTGGTCTGTATGCACAGGTCTGCAGCCACGAAAACATACAAGACTCAGGCCTCGAGGCCCTATTTAAGTAAGGTGGCTCCACAAAAGAAAAAAAATGTCATTGGCTGTTTGAGCAGAGAAACACTTTTTGAGCAGAAGCGCTGAAATCAAGATTTTAAACCACAAAATGTACACCAGCACTCAGAAGCCTCAAGTACAGTGACACTTGGGGTGCTCTGAACCCCCCGCCCTATTAGTACATTGCGCCATCTCTACTAGCTTGTATGGTGCCAGTGGATACATAGGTGGGGGCTCCAGGGGGGCGGGGCACAGCCCGGAGTCGTACCAGCTACTAGTACTTACACAATGAAATTTCATTTTAAACCACACAGTTCTGACCTAAAGGCACGCATCAGATGGGGAAAATTAATTAACTGTCGCCGTAAATTAATTTCTTTTTATCATTAGCATTTTCTTTTCTGCTTGAAGAGTATCTTGAAGTGTATCTACATGTAGCAAAGGCTGCGAATTTGTGATTACATGCGAGGACAAGGCACTTTACTTTTGTACGATTTTTGGTTACAATTACATCCTTTGTTTAAAATTGATTCCGTTATTTTCACTGCTGTCACAATACTCCTCTAACACACCCGGCTCTCTGCTCCATTTAATCTTTCAAATAGCGCACACCACAGACTGAAACATCTCTTTGCGCTTTACTAATAGGTGCTGTAGTTACTCGCCTATAGGCCCTCATTACAAGTGGGGGACTCAATTCAGATCCATGGATCAGAATTACAAGTTGTGTGGTAATTAACACACACTCCGATTCTCCCACTAATACATTCCAGACAACTGCAGAAATTCACTGGGGGGAAAGGCCGTCAAAAAGTCAAAACATGTGGAATGTGGTGTGTTAAATACTGATTCCAAATGTTATGCCACATTCACAAGTTGACACCTGGAATAAGAGGTATTTCCCTCACGTAGTAAATACCTCAACCAGCAGTACTGGTATTTATCGTGTGCGTAAAATTGTAATTACAATGCCAATAACTCTAACTGATGCGAGACCTGTTGCATTGCAAATGCTTGTGATATATGGCCTTGCTGCAATGCTGTGTTAGTTTTATGCATTTTTCTGCTGGTTGTGGCTCGTATACTGCGTTTTAGAGCACGATAGTTAAAATAAACATTTTAAACTATATTCGTGTTTCGGTCAGTTCTTATTGTGGACATGTACGAGAGATTGAGCGAAAAGGTGTGTCTTGTTACCAAGATTCTTGAGAGATCCGGGAGTGTTGTGTTCTGGGGTGTCTAATCATTTGCTTCTTCATGAGTGTGTAGGAGAGCGAGTGAGACACTATAGCTAGTGGGTCCTGGGTTCATGGGCACTGAGGTGGTGGGAAGGCTTAGCCCCTATACACCGAGGTCCCATATTCCTGCGCATAGTTCTATGTATGTGCAGCATCCCTGCAACATTACCATCCGTACTGCCTGCACTCTGCCCTATATGGAGAACCCCAGGGTAGACCACTTCTCGAAATCTAATTTCCTCTGGGCTAGTAGTGGGTCTATGTTGTCCGGGACCATCCCCTCCGTACCTATGTTCACCAGTATCCCCAGGTATTTAAGGCAGGAAGGTTGCTAGCAGAAAGGGTAACCATGTATGGCCGTTTTGGTGGTACTGGCCAAGATTGGGAGGGCTTCACTTTTGTCCCAGTTTACTTCATAGGCACAAAATATCGCGAAGTCGTCGATGAAGCCCAGCAAGGCCGGGAGGGATCGTTGCAGATCCGTCACAGTGAGTAGGATGACGTCTGCGTACAGATATATCTTGGAGTGGCCGGTTGTGAGTAGAATGCCCACTATGCTGGCAGAGTTGTGGATGGAACAGGCCAGGGTTTCTATGGCCAAGAGGAAGAGGAGTGGTGAAAGGGGGCATCCTTGACGCGTTCCCCGACGAATCGGAAAAGGGTCAGATAGGAAGCCTGAACAGTTAACCTGGGCGGTGGGGCAGTTATACAGCAGCTGCACCTTAGAAATGAATTGGTCCCCAGGCCAAAGCAATCCATCGTCGCAAATGGGTAGCCCCATTCAATGCGATCAAACGCCTTTTCTGCATTGAGGGAGAGGGCCAGCACGTCCGTCTGGAGATTTTTGGCTGTCCAAAGGGTATGTGCTAAGGTACGAAGATGCTTTCTGGAAGACCGGTCGGGTACAAAGCCTACTTGCGTGTGGTGTATCAGAGAGGGAGGGAAGAACTTTGCTCAGACGTGCTGCTAAAACACTGGCCAGAATTTTAATGTCGCAGTTTAGCAGGGAAATGGGCCTGTAGCTGCCACATAGTAGAGGGTCTCTCCCAGGTTTGGGTAATACAGCAATCACCGCCTTGTTAGATAGGGCTCCCAGGGAGGACGCCTGTTCCGCCTCCTGAAAGGCGCCTGCAAGGTATTGACTGTCTCTTCTCCAGACCACCTGTAAAATTCTACCGGGAAGCCATCTTCCCCGGGCTTTATGGTAGGGTAGCTTGGATATTGCAAACGCTATCTTCTCTTTGCTGATTTCCCCATCCAGGAGCTCTCTACCCTTGTCCGAGAGACGGGAAGGTCTGCCCCTCTCAGGAAAGTGGTCACCCGGTCCTCTCTGGCCGGCTACCCCGGAGAGTAAAGGGTCTTGTAAAACGAGGCAAACTCATTCACAATGTCTTGGGGGCACGTGAGGACCTCACCCCCTGCCAATGTTATGGCGGGGATGTCCATGGCGGCCTCCTGTTGGTGGAGCTGGGCCGCCAGTAGGCGTCCAGCTTTTCCCCCTTGTTCATAGTGTCGCTCCTTCATCCATTGCAGAGCGTGCTAGGCTTTAGAGGTGAAAAGGCTATTTAGGGCCATCCGGGCCTGTTCTAGGGATTTGTGGTGCTGCAAGGTGGGATGAGCAGAGTAGAGGCGGGTGTAGGATGAGATGCCCCTCTCCAGTTCCTTCTGGCGGGTAACCTGCTTTTGTTGGCAACTGGTGCGTCTCTCATGAGTTGACCTCTGATGGTGGCCTTCGCGGCAGCCCAAAGTACTCTGTAGAAAGCCAATGAGTTATTATCTGAGAGATACGTAGAAAGCTGGGCTTTCAGTTGAGATTTACCCTGAGGAGTACAGTGCCGCTGTATGTTCATTTGCCATGGTTTGCGTCCCGGAGAGGCCATCCCCACCTCCAGGGATAGTATAACTGGAGAGTGGTCGGAAAGTGCCGCCTCAAGTATTTAAGTTTCTGAAGGAGCATGACTGGTCTTTGAGAGATGAGGAAATAGTCCAGCCTGGAGAGCGTACCGTGGACCGGGGAGGTGAAGGTATACTCTGTGTCTGTCGGGTGACTAAGGCGCCAATGGTTACCACTCCATTGTCCGATAACACGTCACTCATCAGGCTCCTATCTGCAGCGTTACCTCTATCTAGAGGACCCGTTCTGTCAAGGACTGGTTCTCGTGCAAGGTTCCAGTCCCCACCATTAATGCATTGCAAGGCTCCTATCTCTACTAATAAGCGATTCAAGTGAAGGAGGGCTGATAAAGTCTCAACCGTTATTTGGGGAGGGTGATCATACTCCTGCAGGTGTGATAGTGTGGGGCGGGTGGGTTCCCATCCCTCCATTGTTATGAGTTGTCTGACGGAAGAGTCGTGGTTAGAGGGTCTATATTACCAGCAAAAAAGGAGGAGGCAAGGGGAGTCAGGGTGCGTCAAGTAGGAATAGGTTGTGGCTACAGGGATGCCTGTAAGGGGGGGTTAGGATGGGCAGGTCCGGAAGAAGAATGGCTTGTGGATGCCTTTTGTCTGTTAGCTCCAGGCCTAGTGGGGTGGAGAATCGACTGATAATACCACATGGGAAAGGGGTGAAGATGGAGGGGGGGGCAAGGGCTTGAGGCATATTACATGAATCAAACAGAGAGTAAGGTGAGGATAATAATAACTGTTAGAAATGGGGATCTCTAGTTGGCCGCGGCTGGCGCCGAGGTCCAAATAGGGATCCTTCTTCCTAAGTCAGAGTAAGGGGGCTACACCCTTTGATAACCCCTGCTCAACCCTGTGGTAACGTAGCACGAGCAGACAGGCCTATCTCAGAGGCAGTGTGTGAAGCATTTATGACCATACACAATAACACAGGAGAGACGCTACAAACGGACACCACAAGTAGTTATAGAAAAATAGTTATCTTTATATAGACTGAACACGAGGCTAAAAGCACTCAAGGAGCCACAATGCACACAATTACAGATTCACTTCAAAAGCAATAAAGGCACTCGAAACGGGAGTGGAACGGACTTAGTTCGGGGCCGGGGTCCACGCGACCCGATGATGCACAATGTACCTGAGATGTAAAGGGGCACGGCACGCAGCCTCACAAGGAAGCCGCAGTGATGACAGGCGGACTCACAGCGGCCACAGCTCCCGGCTGTAGCGGTCCGCGGCGTGCACTCACGATAATCCTGGGACGGGGCTTAAAGGCGGGCACCTAGCGGCACCCGCAGGTAGTAACAAGATCCTGGAAGTGGTGACTAGTGCGGGCACTCAGCGGCACAGCTCCTCAGCTGCAGCGGCCCACAATAGCGATAGCGATGATTCTCGTAGGACGGCAAATGCGGGCACTCAGCGGCACAGCTCCTCAGCTGCAGCGGCCCACAATAGCAATAGCGATGATTTCCGTAGGATGGCAAAGGCGGGCACTCCGCGGCACAGCTCCTCAGCTGCAGCGGCCCACAATAGCGATAGCGATGATTTCCGTAGGATGGCAAATGCGGGCACTCAGCGGCACAGCTCCTCAGCTGCAGCGGCCCACAATAGCGATAGCGATGATTTCCGTAGGATGGCAAAGGCGGGCACTCCACGGCACAGCTCCTCAGCTGCAGCGGCCCGCGATAGCGATGATTTCCGTAGGATGGCAAATGCGGGCACTCAGCGGCACAGCTCCTCAGCTGCAGCGGCCCACAATAGCGATAGCGATGATTTCCGTAGGATGGCAAATGCGGGCACTCAGCGGCACAGCTCCTCAGCTGCAGCGGCCCACAATAGCGATGATTTTCGTAGGATGGCAAATGCGGGCACTCAGCGGCACAGCTTCCTCAGCTGCAGCGGCCCACAATAGCGATAGCGATGATTTTCGTAGGATGGCAAATGCGGGCACTCAGCGGCACAACTCCTCAGCTGCAGCGGCCCACAATAGCGATAGCGACTTTCAGCCCGCGTTCCCCGCAGTAGAACCAGAGGCTCTGGAATTCTCAACAGAGGCCTCACCTGCGGGTAGAATCCCCCTCAAATAGGAATCCAGACGGCTGATGGGTGAAGTCTAATGTCCCTGAGACTTCAGCAGGAGGCGAGCTCAAATCAGGCCCTTGGGTAGTTGCTTCAGCAAGATGGATGAAAGTTTCAAAGTTCTTTCCCTCTAGTTACACGGACAGAGGTTCGTCTTGGCATCCAGAAGTAACACACCCGTGGGGGTTTTTGCGCACATCTTTATACCCCCCTCGCCTTTGTTCTCGCAAAAGTCACAAGTCACTGAACCCAGTCAGAACCAGTTCGGGGAGGTCCTGGGGGCACGTTGTTTACGAGGCGGCATCCTGCCCTTTAGGAGAGGGGGTCTGCCATCAGACGCACCGTGGGAGGGGGAGCCATCATTCACCTTGCCAGGCACAGCCCTGCTCAGATCAAAGGGTCACCCCTCCCCATACTCCAGCTGCAGATCTCTATATTCGACCCAGGTCGGGTTCAACCTACCCTGTCCCTCCAAAACCAGACGGCCAATACACATAACAGCAGAGCACACTGGAAGACTTAGGCAAGAAAATACCCACTTTCCCAAAGTGGTATTTTCAGACACCGAATATAGAAATAACCCTCACTAAAAGATGTACTTTAATATTCTGAGCTCAGGCATACTAAATTCGACTTTCCACTTTACATGCTGCTTCTGTGGGTGGCGCAATCAGTGCTGCAGGCCCATCAGCAGCATTCGGTCTACCAGCCCTGGGCACGCACGGTGCACTATACTAGAGACTAACAGGTAAACCAAATGAGCCACTTATGGGAACATCAATTCATACAGTCAATTTACAATAGGGAGCATTCGCGCTGTGGCACGGAATGGCCGTGGCACAGCGCCCAGAGCATCTAACACCAGCAAACACAGAGGAGACAAAAAGCGAAAAATGGAGGGGAGACCCACGCCAATGGTGCCAGGTCTAACAATAACTGTAACAGGATTATCAATGGGCAGTACTGTCAATTATAAAAGCTTTCAAAACTGATGAGGTGATACTCCTCAGCTGTCCGACGTGCGTGGTTCCACTCAGCCTTGCACCGGCCTGTTCAGTCGTATCCGGTGCGGGACATCATCGCAAGTCTCTTATCGATCATTCTGTTGCAGAATTGGGCTTGAGGGGAGCGGGATTTGTCTCTATCCTGGTCTTGGGGGAAGGCAGCCACCGACTGAAGGGCCTGTGCTTTGTCTCCTTGGGCGCAGGCTGCCCTATCATGGTCTCTTCCTCGGTGCTGGGATCCACTGTTGGTTTGCCACCTTCCACCGGAGGTAGGGGGAAGGCTCTGTGTTGTGGGTCAGCCCAGATGGTGTGCAGGAGGTGTCCATGTCCTGCGGTTGAGAACAGTCTAAAAAGAGGCGCAGATCCTCCGGGTCATAGAAGTCTTTGGATATGCCATCCTTGGTAATTTAGAATCGCGCAGACTCAAAGAGGCCATACTTAATGTCCATTTTGCGTAGGCGGGGTCGAAAATAGAGGAAGGCCTTGCGGCGGTCATTGGTCTCCTAAAAAAATCTGCTGCCATGCGGAATACGTGCCCCTCATCCATGAGCGGGCCTTGAGAGCGTGCTACAGAAGGCAGTTGTCTAGCTTGCTCATGTCGCAAAAAACAAGCAATGAGGGGTCGGGGACGTACTGCAGGATCCTTACGTGGAGGGCCAATGCGGTGAGCAAGTAGCATCTCTAGCGGGGGCTCAAAGGTGATGCCCGTGAGCTTTGGGAGGGTGTCTCTGAGGAAGACTTTAACGTTAGTTCCCTCTATCGATTCAGGAAATCCAAAACATCGGACATTGTCCCTTCTGCTGTGACTTTCCAGATCGATCAGTTTATTGCGGAGGAAGAGAAGCTCTCGGTCTTTAGCCAGCCTGTCGTCGAGGCGGCCCTCCATCACCGTTACCCTCTGATCCAACCCCTCTATGGGGGTGTAAAATCCTGCGATGTCTAGTTGTAAATATTTTATTTCCTCCGTCAGGGTAGATATGTTAGCGTCCATGCCTTCCAGGCAGTGGCCTACCGCCGAGATTTCTTGCAGGATGCAGTCCATGGTGTTGTCCTGAGCAATGGCCGCGGGAGGCTGGGGTAGTTACTCGTGGGGGGGTAGAACCCTTCATAGCCATTGTACACTGCTCTTTGAGAGCTTCCGTGAAGAGGAGCTGCCGTGGGGACTTGCTTGCGGGCTTGTCACCTGACATTCGCCCTTGAATGTTGTGGAGCACTTTGCTCTTCTGCGTTACCGGTCCTGTCCCCAGTAGGGAAAGATAGTTGTGGTGGCATCTAATGGTCAGCGTCTTCCAGTTCTAGGTTGTGGGGTGGCGTTGCTGGTATGCCTCTGGGGGTTATGGAGTGTGTCTAAGAAGGGGAGAGTGCCAGCAAGGCGGCGGTAGGGCCCAGACTACTGCTCCGGCCCCTATGTAGGAAGGAGCAAAAGCTATACTGGGACTCTTAGGGGCCGTGTTGAGGAGGCCCCCTTTTCCGACTCACCCCCTTCAGGTGATGCTGCTGTGATAGGCCCAGTCGCCTATTAGTGTCCTTGACTGGGGTTTCTGGTGTGGCGGGATCATGCAATCTGTGGATGGTCAGTCAGAGTTCTTGGTTGCCCCATACATTCCGAGTTCTGCTGCATTGCCCTCCTTGCAGACAGGCCGTGGGGTGAGGGTCTGCAGGCGCTGGATGCCCTGGAAGACAGGTGGACAGGCCTTTTGTAGCGGGTAGAAGGGCAAAAGAGCCGGGGTATGTCCGATCTGGTGAATCCACGCGGTTAAGGGAAGGGTGCTCTGACCTCATGGCGTCAGTAAGGAGGGTCTCCTGATGCAGGAGTTTCTTCTTTGGGGTCAGACTCTCCAGAAACAGAAGGCACAAGTATTTCAGAAACTTGAATAGTCATCCCTTCTTGGTTTAAAGTCTTTTGTACATTTTTCACAGGGTACAACACGTTTTCAAGGTTATAGAGTCTATATGATAAATACAGTCACTTGCTGAATTTGCATGGCAGAAAAAGGCTCATTAGTAAGGCATACTACTGGTGTCTTACTTGTAGCTTTAGGGAAATGTGTGGATAAGGTATCTGTGCAATTGCTGGTAAATGTATTTGACATATCGTTAGTGCTTTACTCACAATAATCATTTGATATACTCACAGTTTCCAATAACATGACACTCAATACAGTATTAATCAAAAGGTCTTAAAGAAAACTGTTAGAAAATATGACTTGGTCTAAGAAAATCATATTACTGTATTGATACTCTGAGCTCTTGATTTCAAGCAGAGTTAACATAGATTCTTTGTGGTAAAGACTTTCAGCTGTGAGTGAAGTTGTTCCTGTGCTAACTTTGAATGTGTTGTCTAGTTCAGCAGTAGACTAAAGCTCTCTCTTGGAGTCAAAGTCTAGGAGAAACAGAGGAACAGAAACAACAGTCTTGTATAGCGCAGACAACTCTTGTGCCAACATACTGAACTATTCAAAAAGCTTACGCTATTGTTAGTGGAACAATGACGTGTCACAGAAGTAATAGTTACGCCCATGTCAACACGAAAAGCAGGGAGAGTTCGTAAATAAGCTTGGGCACAGTCTTATCATGCAAATCAGCTTTTAATATTACATCTGAGATTGAGGAGAATTTTACTAGACTGTGATCTTAAGGTTTAGGAGCATCCATGGCACTTCAACAGAATTCCATCTCAGTGGCCGTAAAGCTGGAACATGGCTCAAAAATAGCCTTCTTAATCTTCTGAGCCGGGAAGGAAGAGTGTTGCAATTGAATCTTGATCTGTTTGGCATATTCTTCCTCAAACTCTGCTCTCTGTTTTAAAGATTCTTTCCTCGACTTAAGTAATTCAGTTACAGCTTCAACTTTCTTTTCTGTATAAAACATATTTTATTTTGAAGCAAAAAACATGACCAAAAACACCCATGGCTGCATGTAGTATCTCGCAGGATACAATATCAAACTTTTCAATAACTTTCCCAGCATTGACCATTCCAACCCCAAGCCCCTTCCACCAACAAGGCACTTTATTTATTTATTTATTTTATTTTATTTATAAAGTTTTATATAGCGCGAACATGATCCCTAGGGATATCAGAGCGCTTTACAATTGAGGGAAAGGACGGTAACAGTTGCAGTACATGTGTCAAATAGAAATACCAAACAGACCACATATCAAATAGGGCTCACAGAACAAGAACGGTTACAAATACAAGGGGTCAACAAAGAATAAGATAATACCTGGAACATAGCAAAATAGGAGGGGAGCATATGATTGGAGAAAAAAAACAAAAAACAAGAAAAGCATCCAGCGCAGGGCTTAAAGGTGTAAGTCCAATGCATTAGAGCAGACGATCCAACACCCTATTAAGGTAAGAACTTGTTCATAAGGATTGTCATACATGAACCTTATCACAGAAATATGAGTAAACTCTTCCTGTCTGAACGGGCCATCTAAAAGGCTCTGATATGCCCCCAACAGACTCCATACTTTCTTCCACTATAGGGGGCACCCTCGAACTTCATAAACCTTTCGCTCTGCTGCTTCGCACCAACCCATGTCAACTTTCCCCTCCTCAACACTCGATGGATCAGACGCCCCCCACCTGCGGACTATGTTTTGCTTAGCCACTGCGAATTGTAGGGTGGATAGTAATCTGGGGTATTTTCCTGGGGTCTCCTATCCCCAGATATTCAAGAGGATCGTTTTGTGTGTGATCTCAGCCGATAGGCCGGCTTCCTCCATGAGTCCCTCCCAGACCCCCGTCCAGAAGTCCGCTAGATGTGAACAATCCCATAGCCTATGCAGAAATGTCCCCCCTGGGACTCGCATCTCCTAGCGCACTCATCAGTGGCTGCCCTGCCCATCGTGTGTAGAAGCACTCTCATGTAACTGGACCTATGTAGCAGTGGCAACTGCACCAGTCTAAATCGAGCCCTGACTGACACTTCTCTGGGTGAACAGATTGTCTCTTCCCATTCCTCCTCCCTCGGTTCCCCGATGTCCGCCTCCCAAGCCTCCTTCAACTTCAGTAGGGCACGTTGCTCATCAACTTGAGGTACAGGAGTGAGATCGCTTTTTAGAGGAGTGGTTCTGTCAACAGTCTATTCTCTAATGGGGAGACGTCTTCCAGCGGCTTGCCCCAATCCACAAGCACCCATAAAACATGTCTCAGTTGGTAATAGCTGGTGATACCAAAGCTTCAACTTTCTTGATGTTCAGAGAGAGAATTTCAGATTCACTGAAACAGGGCTCAGTCTTCTCTGGGGATACAGCTGCCTTTTTTTGATTACTTTTGGTCTTTAAATCAGACATGGCTGAATTAGTCTTAGGTTGCACTGAAATCTCCTATTTAAAGTCAGGGTGGCTTACCCAGAAATCACAGAAGCTCTGAAATTCATTAATCTGGTTACTGTAAAGCCCAATGGTCTAAGGTATCCTTTACCATTATGTACAACATGAAATAAGCAAATCTCCCAGTCTCTTTTCTTCCAGAACTTGGATTGCAGAAAATGAAATGGAAGCAGTGGTTCAAAATGTTGGAAAGTTGTTTTGTTGCTACTGATGCAGTTAAGTTTGATCCTATCAGGAAACAAGCCTTTTTGTATAACTGTCTTGGCGCTGAAGGCCAAAGAACTTTTGATCATCTCCCAAGGTGTACTCATGAGACTGGTGAGATGGATGTGTAGTCAGAAGCTGTGAATAGATGGGAAACCTACTTTAAGGAGGACACTAGTATTCTTGTTGAACGTCACAAATTTTTCACTCGTCATCAAATGGAACATCAACCTATTCACAGGTTTCTTGCAGAGCTCAGAATTTAAGCTTCCACATGTGACTTTGATGGTAATCTTGATAATTATCTGTGAGATCAAATTGTAGTCAACTGTTTTGACAGGAGGCTCAAGGAGAAGTTAGTATGTTGCAGGAACTCTACTCTCAACAAGACTCTAGAGGTTGCTAAAGGCATTGAAAGATCTATCATAGTCGCCAAAGAATTAGCAAAAATTCAAGCATGTTTTTGAAGTTGAGACAGTGAATGCTTTTTTTAACTAAAAACAAAAATGGATGAGTCATCATTTTTGGGTCAAAAGAAAATGGACAAGGGAGTTGTTTCTACTAATAAAGTGTGTTACAGATGTGGTTCCAAATCTCACTTAAATAGTTCCAAAGCTTATCCTGCTCTAGGGAAAAGTTGTTTGAAAAGTAAAAGGTTGGCCACTTTGCAAACCCTCTCCAAAAATGGTGTTAGTAAATGAGCAACCATCCAGTTCTGGTCTTGAGGATGAAAAGTATCCGAGCACGGTTAACAGAGTAGCGTTATCTATCAAGATGGTATTGTCTTCAAATTGTTCCAATAGGAGCGACCCAGAGTGCGTACTCATAAAGATTGGGGACATCCAAGTTGGAAACACCGTCAATTCAGGATCTCCTGTAATGTTTGAAATTGATCACTTATACTTTAAAGAGTGGAGCTATGTTGATTCGCCATTGACATGTTAGGATTTTTTCAGGAAAAAGTCACGTAAAAGGACAAACATTTTCACTCAAGGTCTATGTAGCTAAAAGAGGCTACAATATTTTAAGTTAGTCAATCAATCAATCAGTGTTTTTTAAGCGTGACTACTCACCCATGACGATCTCAAGGCGCTGGAGGGCTGCAGGTCCTGATGGGCGCTGAGGTTCAATCAAAGAGACAGGTCTTGAGATCTTTCCTGAATTGGGTCAGCGCCGGGATAGCCTGAGGTGGAGAGGCAGGGTGTTCCAGGTTTTAGCGGCGAGGAGGTTAGAGAAGGATCTTCCTCTGGCCCTGGTCTTGCGGATCTGAGGGACAGTGGCGAGGGCTAGTTCGGCGGAGCGGAGGTGTCTGGTAGGTACGTGGAATGTGAGGCGGTGGTTCAGGTATGCTGGTCCAGTGTCGTGGAGGGCATTGTAGGTGTGTGTAAGGAGCTTGAACGTGACTCTTTTGTTGATTGGGAGCCAGTGGAGTTCTCTCAGGTGTTCGAAGATGTGGCTGCAGCGAGGGATGTTGAGGACCAGTCTGGCTGCGGTGTTCTGAACGTTCTGTAGTTTCCTGAGGAGTTTCTGGGTGACGCCTGCATAGAGTGCGTTGCTGTTGAGTCTGCTGCTGATGAGTGCATGGGTAACAGTCTTTCTGGCCTCAGTGGGGATCCATCTGAAGGTCTTTCAAAGCAGGCGAAGAGTGTGGAAGCATGATGAGGAGACAGCGTTGATCTGGTGGTTAATGGTGAGCGAGGAGTCCAGTATGATGCCACGTTTCGTGCGTGGTCCGTGGGTGTGTTGGGGGGGGGGGGAGGGGGTTCCTAACACTGCGGGTCACCAGGAGTCTTCCCCAGCAGAGGTGTTGGGCCCCAGGATCAGGACTTCAGTCTTGTCTGAGTTGAGCTTGAGGCAGCTGTCTCTCATCCAGGTAGCGACGGCCTTCATCCCATCGTGGAAGTTGTTTCTAACGATTGTGGGCTCGTTGTTGAGGGAGAGGATTAGCTGGGTGTCATCGGCGTAGGAGATGATGTTGAGTCAGTGATTCCTGACTATGGCTGCAAGCGGGCAATGTAGACGTTGAAGAGGGTCGGGTTCAGGAGGAGTCCTGGGGGACTCCGCAGCGATCTCTGTGGGTTCTGAGAGGAACGGTGGTAGTCTGACTCGCTGTGTTCTAACGGTATGGAAGGAACGGATCCAGTCCAGTGCTTTGTCACGGATGCCAGCGTTGTGGAGTCTCATGCTTAGGGTGCGGTGGGAGACTGTGTCGAAGGCGGCTGAGAGGTTCAGGAGGATGAGGGCTGCTGTTTCTCCCCGGACGAGGAGGGAGCAGATGTCGTCAGTGGCGGAGAGGAGAGCAGTCTCGGTGCTGTGGTTGCTTCAAAGGCAAGAGGAGTCTAGGACGTGGTTGGCTTCGATGAACTTGGAGAGTTGGACGTTGATGGCCTTCTCGATGACCTTGGCTGGGAAGGGGAGCAGGTAGATGGATCTGAAATTCTTGAGGTCTGTCGGGTCGGCGGATGGTTTCTTCAGCAGGGGGTTGATCTCGTCGTGTTTCCAGTCGTCAGAGAAGATAGCGGTCTCGATGGAGCAGTTGATTTATTTTTATTTTATTTATAAAGTTTTATATAGAGCGAACATGATCCCGAGGGATATCAGAGCACTTTACAATTGAGGGAAAGGACGGTAACAGTTGCAGTAGATGTGTCAAATAGAAATACCAAACAGACCACATATCAAATAGGGCTCACAGAACAAGAACGGTTACAAATACAAGGGGTCAACAAAGAATAAGATAATACCTGGAACATAGCGAAATAGGAGGGGAGCATATGATTGGAGAAAAAAAAAAAAACAAGAAAAGCATTCAGCGCAGGGCTTAAAGGTGTAAGTCCAATGCATTAGAGCAGACGATCCAACACCCTATTAAGGTAAGAACTTGTTCATAAGGATTGTCATACATGAACCTTATCACAGAAATATGAGTAAACTCTTCCTGTCTCAACGGGCCATCTAAAAGGCTCTGATATGCCCCCAACAGACTCCATACTTTCTTCCACTATAGGGGACACCCTCGAACTTCATAAACCTTTCGCTCTGCTGCTGTGCACCAACCCATGTCACTTTCCACTCCTCAACACTCGATGGATCAGACGCCCCCCACCTGCGGACTATGTTTTGCTTAGCCACTGCGAATTGTAGGGTGGATAGTAATCTGGGGTATTTTCCTGGGGTCTCCTATCCCCAGATATTCAAGAGGATCGTTTTGTGTGTGATCTCAGCCGATAGGCCGGCTTCCTCCATGAGTCCCTCCCAGACCCCCGTCCAGAAGTCCGCTAGATGTGAACAATCCTATAGCGTATGCAGAAATGTCCCCCCTGGGACTCGCATCTCCTAGCGCACTCATCAGTGGCTGCCCTGCCCATCCTGTGTAGAAGCACTCTCATGTAACTGGACCTATGTAGCAGTGGCATCTGCACCAGTCTAAATCGAGCCCTGACTGACACTTCTCTGGGTGAACAGATTGTCTCTTCCCATTCCTCCTCCCTCGGTTCCCAAATGTCCGCCTCCCAAGCCTCCTTCAACTTCAGTAGGGCGCGTTGTTCATCAACTTGAGGTACAGGAGTGAGATCGCTTTTTAGAGGAGTGGTTCTGTCAACAGTCTATCCTCTAATGGGGAGACATCTTCCAGCGGCTTGCCCCAATCCACAAGCACCCATAAAACATGTCTCAGTTGGTAATAGCTGGTGATACCAAAGCTTCAACTTTCTTGATGTTCAGAGAGAGAATTTCAGATTCACTGAAACAGGGCTCAGTCTTAGAGCACACATATCCTTTTATAACAATTTGGCAATGCAGACACATCATCAAATAAATCCACAATCTCTCCCTTTAAGAAATACAAATCTAGGGCAGATTTGAGTTCTGTGACATTCTCTGTGGATACAGCTGCCTTTTTTTGATTACTTTTGGTCTTTAAATCAGACATGGCTGAATTAGTCTTAGGTTGCACTGAAATCTCCTATTTAAAGTCAGGGTGGCTTACCGAGAAATCACAGAAGCTCTGAAATTCATTAATCTGGTTACTGTAAAGCCCAACGGTCTAAGGTATCCTTTACCATTATGTACAACATGAAATAAGTAAATCTCCCAGTCTCTTTTCTTCCAGAACTTGGATTGCAGAAAATGAAATGGAAGCAGTGGTTCAAAATGTTGGAAAGTTGTTTTGTTGCTACTGATGCAGTTACGTTTGATCCTATCAGGAAACAAGCCTTTTTGTATAACTGTCTTGGCGCTCAAGGCCAAAGAACTTTTGATCATCTCCCAAGGTGTACTCATGAGATGATGGTGTGGTGTAATTCGGGACGATGGAGGCGGCTTTGTGGAAGATGTGGTGCGGGCAGGGATCCAAGGGTACTCCGGAGTGAATGCTCTTTATGGTCTTGCGAGGTCCAGTTGAGCAGGATTTGTTGGGGGGGGGGCGTCGTCATCGCATGTGGTGGTGGCAGGAGTGATGGGCGGGTCTTGGGTGTCGAAGCTGTGGTAGATCTGCTTGATCTTGTGGTTGAAGTAGGTGGCGAGTTTGTTGCAGAGGTCTTAGGAGGGTGGGAATTCTATAGTCTCACTGTTGGGTTTGGCGAACTCCTTAACAATGGTGAATCGTCAGAAAGATCACAGAGAATTTGGGATGGTTCTTAGGCCGGGTACTGCTTGCCGTATTTCTATGGTTTATGTGGGAGATTGTCAGAATGCGTCTCTAGGGGCGTTGTTGGACAGGCACAAGGCTTTGTTTGAAGACAACATGGGCACAGTGAGGGGTTTTGAACGTAGGATAATTTTAAAAACATCAACTCATTCTTGTGGCACATAAGGTTTGAAATGTCCTCTTAAGTATCAGGAAAGATGAGAGAACATCTGGACATGTTATGCAAGGAAGGGGGGGGCTGGGGTCACTGAATCTGTTGATTCATCACAATGGATATCACCCATAGTGGTAGGTAAGAAAAAGTTTGGGGATTTGAGGTTGTGTGTGGATCTTAGGTCCTTGAATAAGAATAGCTTAGTGGACTGTTTCCCCCTCCCAAAGATTCAGGACATGCTGGCACAGGTAGGCAAGGCTAAAGTGCCTACCTTCGAATTTAGATTTGAGATCAGCCTGTCACTAAGTAGCACTCAGTGATGACTCCAAATCTCTTACCACATTCAACAACCCCTTTTTGGTGCGTTTAGGTTCTTACACATGCCTTTTGGGCTGGCATCAGTTTTCTAGAAGTTGATGTACAATTTATTTTGTGATGAGCTGTGTTATGGCTTATCAAGATGATATTCTTATATTGACGGAGACTGTACAGGAATATTTCTTAATGCTTAGTAAGGTATTAAGTATTTTATTTGACAAGGTTTTACTGTTAGGAACAGCAAATGTCAATTTTTGGTGATAGATGGAGTACTTGTGACATCACATTTCTGAGACTGGCATCAAATCGAAGTTGGGATTGTTGGTAGCCATCAAAGACTGTGTTCCTCCAAAGGATGAGGATCAATTGTGAGCTATCCTTTTTTTAAAAAATTGATCTTTATTGATTTTCAGCAAGTTATACAAATAAACTTCGTCCAACATACTATGCTTGGTTTTTCAGCACTGGTTACAGAAGCGGCTGTGGTGGAGTGTCACACATTAACTCAATACAGAGGTCTTGAACCAGAATTGTCAATTAATACCACAAGCATAACCTTTCTATACCCATCAGTTAAACTGCTGACTGCTCAGGGTTTACCGTACTCGATTGCCTAATGTTTGGGATTAAGGTCTGGTTACATGCCGTCGGGTGTAGGTGACCAGGTGCAGAATTAGGGGACGCTAGGAGGGGGGAGCCCCGTGATCCGCATGTGCGTATGTGCTTCGCACACCCTACCAGTACAAAACGAGGGTGTGCGGGCGGTGAGGGTTCGCAATGTGTGTGGCGATTTTATGTCGTCTGATATTAAAAATGCAGGGTAAGGATATAATCTATGTTATAACTGAGTTGATTGTGTGCAACTTAGTTTCAATGGCAGTCAGATATTCGTGCTATTGTGTGGGGTTGGCTCGTGGGGGTATCCCAGGTGTGTTGGATAAGTGTGTCTCGTGCTCAGCGACGAGTGCTCTGTGGAGATCCTGAAGCCATGATTGAATGTTGGGGCCCGCCTGTGACTTCCAGGACATAGCAATTCTGTGCTTTGCCAGCGCCAGTGCCAGGTCCAAGAATTTATTGAGTTTCTTACGTGATGCGCTGCGCTTCGTTATTCCTAACAGAAAATGTGGTCCCCGGGGTGTTATCAGGGTGCCCGCTGCCTCCTTCAGTGTACCAGCTACCCCATCCCAGAATGGCCCGAGGCGTGGGCACGTCCAAACCATGTGGGGGAACGTTGCTTCTGGGGTCAGGCATCTGGGGCACACATCAGACGAAGTAGGGTACATGCGTGCCAGCCTATGCAGTGTTAAGTACGTATGGTGGAGGTAATTGAATTGTGTGTACTTCAGCCTGGCATTCGATGATATAACTTTAGGGTGGCTTATGCATTGTGTCCATTGTTTGTCGGTGATGCTGACAGACAGCGCCGCGTGCCAGTATTCGCGCAACGAGGCCAGTATGGGTGTCGAGTCAGGTCTAAGTGAGTTGTAAATTGCCGTGATCGCCCGCCTACCCCATCCTTATGTTAAAAGGATTTGCAAAGGCTGAGACGTGGTGGGTTCGTTGCGAGTGTTGCCCCAAAGATGAAAGAAATGCTGTGACAGTGTGGTATGAAGCAAGAATGTCCCCGGTGGTATCCCATAGCAGTCCATCAGACCCGTGAAGTCCTGTAATTGCGAGTCTGCAAACAGGTCTCCCCAAGTGTTCAGACCCACTTCTCTCCAGGCCTCGAGCTCTGGGCGCTTATGGCAGGTATAAGTTCCGGGAGCTCCTCCAGCGGCACGTTTGGAGCAAATGGCGCGTGTTGGCCATTAGTTAGCACATATTTTAGCCAGCAGCGCCTTGCTGCCAACATTAATAAATTGCCCTGTTTTTTTTGTATCGCGGTGGCAGAGCCCGACGGCCACTCGATCATGGCTGGCTGTCGCAGTGTCATCGCCCAGGGGGGAAGTTTGGCCAAATGACTGTCCGCTAGCCACCTCATGGGCCACTGCTGCTGTGCAGCTGCATAGTAGTGTTCGTAGTTCGGCGCCCATAGGCCCCTTCAGATAGGGGGAGATACAGTTTGGGGAGTGTCACTCTAGATCTTGAGCCCCCCATATCAGGGAGACAAGGAGTGATTCCAGGTCTGTAAAAAACTTGCACGGTAGTTGATAGGGGAGCGTCGAAAAGAAGTATAGGAGCCGAGGGAGTAGGAGCATCTTGGAGATGGCGATTCGCCCCATAGGTAATAAGGGTAAACCCGACCAGAATGGAAGGGCTGCGTGGGCCCTAGCGATCGCCCTTCTCAAATTACCGTCTATGAGATCCACCTGGGAGTGGTAAAATAGGACGCCCAAGTATCTAAAGGTGTCAAAGGCCCATTTCAACAGCGTACGAGGTAAAGCATATCTCTGATCCTCAGATAGCAGCTGCATTGGGAACACTGCCGACTTGGGCTAGTTAACCCGTAGGCCCGAGACACTGGCTTGGTCATCCAGTAACCCCATTAATCCCTGCAGAGCTGCAATCTGGCCGTGCAAGTAGATCAACATGTCATCTGCGTAAAGAGAAACTATGTGCCACTGACCGTATGCTTGTATACCCCAGTCTAATACCATATGACGCAGTTTGCGTGCAAGGGGCTCCATAGCTAACGCAAATAGAATGGGTGATAAAGGGCACCCCTGTCTTGTGCCGCGTTCTATTGCGAACAATGGGGAAATGATACGGCCGGTCTTGACCCTGGCCTGTGGCTTTGTGTATAGTATCTTCACCCACCTCATAAAATTAGGGCCTATGCCAAAATTAGCCAATACTGTTAATAAATATTGCCATCCGAAGGTGTGGAATGCCTTTTCAATGTCTAGCGCAGCTATCCAAGGTGTCGCATTTTCCGACCGGGCCCACTCTAGCAATTTAAATAGGCGGCGAAGGTTCAGGCCAGTGTTCCGACCTGGAATAAATCCATTCTGGTCCTCGAGTACCAGCATCTGCACTGCATCGAGTAGCTGATTGGCTAAAATCTTTCCCAAGATTTTATAATCAGAATTAAGAAGGGACAAGGGGCGGTAGGAGCCCATCTGGAGTAGGTCCCTGCCCTGTTTGGGTAGCACGACCAATACTGCCTCACGCAAGGAGGGCGGGAGTTCCCCCCTTTCGAATGCTTCTTCATACATGATGGATTACCGGGGAATGAGATGTTCGGCATAAGTGGAGTAGAATTCCGACGGCCATCCGTCTGCCCCCGGAGCCCTGCCAGTGGCTAATTGTTTGATAGCATCTGAGATTTAATCTGTGGAGATAGGATCTTCGAGCAGTGCATATTGAGTTTGTGTAACCTGTGGGAGATGAACGTTGGATAAAAATTGCCAAATGAGTGAGGGGTCCTCAGTTTTAGGAGCTTGATATAGGGAAGTATAGTAGCTGTAAAAGGAATCGTTAATCGCTTCCTGGGTGTTAACTAAGCGGTCATCAGTCGTGTATATCGCCGTGATGGGGGGTTGTGAAGTGTCGGTTTTTAGTAGCCATGCCAGCATTTTGCCCGCTTTGTCCCCTTCAGTGTATCTCCGGGTCAGATATTGTTTATAGTCTAGTGCACAAAGGCTGTCCAATGTCTCTTTGTATACAAGTCGAGCCTTAGAAAGCAAGGGAATGATGTGTGGGTCTGTAGGGGAAAGCCGTTCACAATACTGAACTTCAGCCTCATGTCTGTGAAGTTCTTTCTTGAGTGTCATGCGGGAACCGTAAACCGTTTTAATAGTGTGTCCGCGGAGAACAGTTTTGAATGCGTCCCACTCTATTCCCACATTCAATGCAGAGCCTGTGTTTGTCTGAAAGTACATGTCAATAGATTGCGTCAGAGTAGCGCGAAACACTGCATCTTTAAGTGCAGCAATGGGGAGTCGCCAGGTCGGTATCCTAGCTTTATGTGCGCCCCACACCAACTGTAGTTGCAAGGGGCTGTGATCAGAAATCTTGCGGGCCAA
Source organism: Calotriton arnoldi (assembly GCA_963921515.1). Classification (NCBI taxonomy): domain Eukaryota; kingdom Metazoa; phylum Chordata; class Amphibia; order Caudata; family Salamandridae; genus Calotriton; species Calotriton arnoldi. The sequence continues at coordinate 5,275,775 of CAWUFW010000043.1, read as the reverse complement.
GTACTCCGCGCGGGATACTCTAGGCAGGGCATTATCCGAACAGTTTATCGCATCTATCCTCGTGTGGAGGTCATGGATCGTGGAGTAATGTGAGTAAACCCGCGTAGTGGGATGTTTGCTGCTCCATGCTTCTTGTAGATGCATATTATTGGCCCAACCTTTCATGTGTTGTGTTAGACTAATGGATTGCACACCCGGAAGTGGCGGCCGTGAGCGGTCCAAGGCGAGGTCACGTACACAATTGTAGTCCCCACCCCAGTATGCTGGTGCTGTGGGATCGCCGAGCAGTGACGGTGTGATTGTCTGCAGGAACAAGGCTTGCCCTGAGTTTGGAGCGTATAAGGAAACCAATGTCAGTGGAGAGCCGTACAAGAAGCCCTCCCAGATTGTATAGCGACCCTGAGAGTCCACCCGAGTGTGTGTTATCTGTAAGGGAACGCCCGGTGTCACCCAAATCAAGGTGCCCCTGGCGTACCCTGAGTATGTGGTGCCCATCACGGTGCCCCTCCATCGTTTGCGAAGCAATGAGATGGTTTGTGTGGTGAGGTGTGTTTCTTGTATCAGCGCAAAGGAAATCCCGTGACTACGTAAAGATTGGTAAACCTTATGTCGTTTAGCGCATCCAGCTAGGCCCCTCACGTTCCAGGTTAATAAGATATAATCATTGTTATCCATCCAAGTATCAGCCTGTAAAGAAGCAGAGAGGGACTGAACCCAATCCGCCATCCCCCACTATCCGAGACCCCCTCCCAGTACCTGCCCCCCAGCAGCAATTGCAGTAACAATACCCATCTAGTACAATGCATACAGCATATCGAGGTGAACAGATCGCAATAAACATTAAGAATGCCCAACACCCCACCCCAGGCCGGCTTGCCAATGGGCAATTGCCCATCTGAACTGAAATGCAACTAAGCAGAACAAATAACAACAGTGAAGGAAAGGAAAGAAAATACATTTGGCAATGTGTTATAGAGAAATCACACTGTAAAGGAGCAGAGAGAAAAAGAAAAAAGGAAGATGAAAACGTGAGAATGCTATATCAGCCTTTTATCGTGTGTGGAGACGTGGCAAGACTGCTTCACATCTACATCAGGGCCGCTATTCACAGTGCATGTCTGTTTCAACCAAAGTATAAAGGAGTGATCAATAGCCAGGGTGCTGTGCTCCGCAGTGGTGTGACAAAGCTGCTGGTCCGCAGAAGTCCTTTGAATCGCTGTATAGGGCATCACCCTAGCTCATCAGAAGTTTGTGGGGTGACTACCGGGCCTTCCTCTGACAGAGCCGCATGCTGTGAGGCAGTCAGTCGTAAAGTTTGGTCCAAGGCCGTGTCCGAGTCAGACTCGGATCTGGGAGGCGAGGTGGAGTTACCAAAAAGTTCTGCTTGTTTGATACCTTGTTCACGTTCACTTGCCGCCTGGGTTACCGCCGGGCACCGTGCTCCTCCCCTGCCACAATGCCTGTGTGGGCCTGCCAGTTGCCATGGCTGTCGGAGTGCTGCCGAAGCTGCAGGCGGGGCATGTGCAAGACCATTCTGGTCTATCCAGGACCAAGCCTCTTCAGGAGTAGAGCAGAAGATATTACTGTCTTTGTATAGGATGCGCAACCTGGCAGGATATTGCAATGAGTACTGAATCTCGTGGTCCCGAAGGCATTTCTTAACATCCAGATAGGAGGATCTGCGGCGCTGCACTGATAGTGTATAGTCAGGGTAGATGTGTACCGCAGCATTTTCCACCTGCCATGGTCTGCGGGCCCTGGTTACCTGGAGGATATGATCCCTGTCGCGATAATTGAACAGCCTCGCCACCACAGGCCTAGGGGGGTAGCCCGGGCGTGGGGGCCTCCGGGCACTCTGTGCGCCCTCTCAACTAAGAAGAACTTGGAGATCCTACCCTTCAGGATTTCCGTGAAGAACCAGGACTCCAGATACAGCTCCATGCGTTGGGCTTCGATGCGCTCCAGTAGGCCCACTATCCGTACGTTGTTCCTACGTGACCTACCCTCCTGGTCCTCCACCCGGCTCTTCAGGTATTCCACCTCTAGTTGGAGGGTTTTAATCTGCTCCGTAGCCGTGGACACAGTGGGCCGCAATGATACCAGGGCCGACTCCGATTCCTTAACTCGATCTTTCAGTTTTTTGTGGTCTTCTCTCAAGATCCCCATTTCTACCGGCACCGAGTCTATCTTGGGGCCCAACGTGGACTTGATATCCAACACCGCTGCCATCAGCTCGTCGAACCGATGCGTGTGATCCACGTGGCCTGCAGGGCTCAGGGCTGGTGCCTGCGCATTACTCTGTGCGGTGGGCGCCTAAGAGGAGGTGTCGGTTGGATGGGGCTGTGTCTTATCCACTCTGGGCTTGCCCATTTTTGCAGTCAAAGTATGTATCGTTGTGCAGGTGCTTGCACTATCAGGGGTGGCACCTATAAGAGAATCCGCACGACCGACCCGTTATTGAGTGGCGTTTCAGTAAGGCCTGTGCCACTGGCACGTGCAGGAGCAGGGATGTAGTGTCCTAGTACCGCAGGGCAGGGCCAGCGCAAACCTCCAAGTGACTCACGGAGCGTGCGCGTCAGGACAGCTGTCGCTTACAACGCAGTTATTCCTCACGGCAAGGGTATTGTCCCTAATGCCCCACCTGTGTGCTATCGGCAGTAAGATAAAAGTGTAGGTGTACACAGCAGTTCACATAAGGCTCAAATCGCGGTGACGGGCGAGTGGGGGAAGAGTTGCTCAGGGTAATGGTCATGATCAAATCACCCTAAAGGCGGAAGACTGTATCCTGGTGCCCCCTCTTCGCCCGGCAGAAGCGGAACACGTGGCACCAGCAGCGGGCCCACCGTTTTGGGATCCAGCGTCTCCCTCAAGTACACCCCAAGGCCCAGCAACTGCTCCCAGATACAAGTATCTGTGGCCTCACAGCTGGGGGCCCCCAGAGTGACACCCCCGCTGTCGATCACGGAGGGGGGAGAACAGTTCAGAGGAGGCAGCGCCCCCTCCTAGCTCCAGATATCATGGACGGCCGATCCCCGTCTCATGGGCCGTCCACAGCGGCCCTCGCGAAGTCAGCAGGTCCAGGGAGAGCCCCCCCAGTGCATGAGGCCAGTCACAGGAGGCCGGCAGGGGTGCGAGGCGGGAGCAGCGGACAAGAGGAGTCTGGATTTTAGCTCCGCCGGGAGCAGGGCCCGACGCCGGGAGCAGGGCCCGACGCCTCGAGGCCGCTGAGCCGCCCCCAATACCTCCGCGGGGATGAGCTGTTGATAATCCCTCACCTCGCGGTCCAGCCAGGGGGGGAGGCAGGCCGCCCGGACCTGTCTCCAATGAGTCCTCCACCGCAGGCACAGAGCGCCCGTCACAGGTAGCGGTCACCAGCGGGAACGGATGTTGTTCTTCAGGAGTGATGACCAGCGCACCCAGCCAGGCCTCCACACGCTCCGAGCCGTCTCGCCGTCAACCGCTCCCCGCAGCCTCTGAAACGGGCAGTTTTCGCCGTCGACCGTCGACGCGGTAATCAGGGGTGTCCAGCAGCTTTCCCCTCAGCATACAGCGGGTTGGTGCACGGTAAGTTCAGGATTTTGCGGCGGGCCCGATGCGGAGCTATTCACCGTGCGTCCACACTCGCTGCCATCTTGGCCACGCCCCCCAATTGCGATCTATCCTAAGGTTATGCAAGTACTATTCCCGTTTTGTGGACAATTTTGTTCTCAAAACTGAGCTCGAGGAGAGTGTTCAGAGGTGGTGCTAAGTTCAAATGGGGAAGTGAGGAGCATATGTCTTTTGAAAACTTGAAAAGTTTGATTCTTAATGCTCCAGCTCTTCATTCTTTTAGGGATTGTGATGTCCTTTCCACACTGACAGTTGATGCCAGTGCTGTGGGTTTGGGTGTTGTGTTAAGGCACTTTAAAGGAGGGGGGGGGGAGAATGTATTCTCTCTTTTGCGTCAAGGTCTCTCTCTTAGTATGAACGACGTTATAGGACAATTGAGAGAGAGGGGCTGGCGTGTGTTTGTGCTACTAATCAATTTGTCACATATTTGTGGGGTAGGAAGTTCTCATTAGTGACAGATCACAAACCCCTTGTTTTTCTCCTCAGTGAAAAGAGTTTCACCAGTGCTAGTACCAGACTAGTCGGATAATTGTCGAAGATATACGAGTTCAATTTTCAGGTTACACAAATACCAAGTGGAAAGAATGTCAGAGTGGATTTTCCGGTTGGTTGCAGTATGGATGATGTGTGTGTGTTGGTATGATTTACAGTTTGTGTTCTGGAAGGTGTTGGATCACTCAGGGATTGGCACATGTTCTGCACAGGATCTGGGTTTGAATATGATGAAGAAGTACATTGCTGCAGGTTGGCCCAGCACATGCAATACTCCGTTATGCCCAGTGGAGTTTCCCAAAAGACATTGGGAAGAAGGGGGCACAGATTTCATTGGTCCTTTAAGACATTTGCAGGAGAGTTTGAGGTATGCTTTGGTTGTAGTTGACTATCATTCCAAGTGGGTTGAATGCAAATTTATGAGAGACCCAATATTAAGAATGTGATTGATTTTTTGAGAATCTTGTTTCAGAGGGAAGGAATCCCAACGTTTTTGGTCTCGGACAATGGTGTTCAATTTAAGTCAGATTGCATTAAGAAGTTTGTGTGTTCTCTTGGCATAAAATATTTATCAGTAGCCTTGTATAGTTCTCAAGGAAATGGTATAGTGGAGAGAGTGAATCGAATGGTTAAGTATACCCTTCAGTTGGTGTTGTCTTCTGGTTTGGATATTCAAAAGGAAGTGGGTAAGAGGTTGTGCAGTTATCACAACACTCCTCATGCTAAGTCTGGTGCTGCTCCGTTTGTGTTGCTGAAAGATAGATGTGCTTCTACTGAGTTGTGTCCAAGTTGGATTTTGGACAGTACTCAAGTGGATGGTGGGGTGAATAACCTGAAAGAAGTTCGGGACAGAGTGGATTTGGGGCACGATAAGAGTTAATCTAGGTACGATCATTTTAAAAGGTTTTCGGAGGCATGCTTTCAAGTGGGGGGGATTTGGTGAGAATTAAAAGGCCTCTGGGGACTAGGAAGATGAGAGCGAAATTTTACCCAACCACATGTGCAGTCAAAGTCTCAAAACTAGGGGTGGGCAGAGAACTCCGCTCCGATAGCCAGCCACCCCCGCCCCCTGGCCCGGTCCCTGCTTCTGAACGCAGCCAGGTAGGGTGAGCCTGCCCTGGCCCTGATGGACCCCAGTCCACAGCGCCCGTACCCTCTGCTGGCTTGCAGGACCGGGGGGCTTCCGCACCCCGGGGCCCGCCGGGCGGAGCTCGAGCCCCGGGCCCGGTCCCAGCTTCCGAACCCTAGCCAGGCCGGGGAGAGCCTCCCCGGGCCCCGGTGGACTCCAGTCCCCAGCACCAGACCCGCGGCTGGCTTGCTGGACGGGGGCTCCAGCACCCCGGGGCCCGCCGGACGGAGCTCGAGCCCCGGTCCCAGCTTCCGAACCCTAGCCAGGCCGGGGAGAGCCTCCCCGGGCCCCGGTGGACCCCCGTCCCCAGACCCTCGGCTGGCTTGCAGGACGGGGGGGCTCCTGCACCCCGGGGCCCGCCGGACAGAGCTCAAGCCCCGGGCCTGGTCCCAGCTTCCGAACCCTAGCCAGGTCGGAGAGAGCCTCCCCGGGCCCCAGTGGACCCCTTCCCCAGCGCTCGGACCCTCGGCTGGCTTGCAGGATGGGGGGCTCCCGCACCCCGGGGCCCGCCAGACGGAGCTCGAGCCCCGGGCCCGTCCCAGCTT